>JARHVA010006253.1:0-675000 GCA_037957365.1 Torreya grandis | reverse complement strand
GGGAGTGCACAATCCAAATGACCCCCACCACCTTAGAGATGCACAAGATTATCTCATTATTCAAACCCCAATTCTTAATCAATTCATCGAGCATATTTAAAATGAACCACTAATTCCTTAAATTAAAAACATATACATCAATGGTATCACTCCTACTATATCATATAATGGATATACTAATCCTGATTTGCATTTGAAATCTTTTGGTAACCTTTACAAATATTGGATTATGATAAATACCTTTATCACTACCAAATTTCTATCTAAAACCTCTTTAGGTGATGCCCTATATTGGTATAATAAACTTATGTATAATACTATCTCTATCTTAGAATACTTATTTAATGTATTGGTTTAGTAATTTTAAACTAATGATCTTCCTAAAACTAGTTTAGCCCATTTCATTAATTGTAAATTTGTGGAATCTAAAACTACTTAAAATTTCATTAAACATTAGAAATAATTATCTAACAAATCCAAACACAATATGTTAGAAGATAACATCTTCCATTTTTTTACTACTTCTCTCCATCTTAAATTCCAATATAGAGTTAGGACTCACTCTCCAAAATCTTTGGAATAAGACCTTGATAAATCCAAATGAAAAGATTTCTTCATTAGATAGTTTGACCCTTCCCAACCTATGTCAAGCACTTGTATACTTATGAGATATAAAAAATTTATATGAATGATAGTTTTACAAACACTTATGATTATATACATGCCATTCATGGTATTCTTCTCTATGGTTTCAATTAGTTGACTCTTTCCCAAACTTTCACAAAAAGTCTCTTAAATCCTCCTCTATATTTATTATCCTATGTAAATAATGCGTAAGTTCATAATTCTCTTTCCCTAGTGGAAAAATAAAAATGTATTAATAAACATTCAACAAGATAACTTGACCCTACTCACCCTACCAAACATTGGTATGATCCACAAAATTTTTATTGGTATCATGTAAATTGGGGACATTATCATGAAATAGGTAGGAAATCAAGGAACTTTGATCTTTATTTTCTCCTTGGTCCCAATTTTAGATGATGAAATCATGATCTACAATAATTAACAAGCCTTTGATCAAGTAACTAAATCTCATTATTCTAAATTTAAACATGATGTTCGTAATCAAGCAAATGCTCACATTACCATCTATAAATATCTAATTCTAAATCATCAATATAAGACTACTTAACCTCCTCACTCTGATGGTGTATAAGCATTGATTGATCCTTACTCATTAACTAATGATGAAAATATGGTTAGCATGAACAACATGAGGTGTTTAGTATCTTACAATGATCCTTATCCACATTCTAACTATATAAAATTTCCCACTTTCCAAACTATGCAAGACACATATCCATCTCATTTTACACATGTTGAGTATACAAAATTCAACACTAACACATATGCTATAACTACATCAACAATTTTTTTTAGTCATCCACATTATTAGTATCTAAAACTATATTGACCATATTGATATAGTTTAATGGTCATTACCAAACTATATCAACCAACTTGATACAATATATTAAATTTCATTCCTTTATTTATAATACATTGGATAACTTGATATACTCAGTGATATTTAAACTAATTGTATCTACTAACTTGACACATTCAAATATTCCTAGATCTAAACCAACTGTAATGACTAGCTTGAATCAGTCTATTTATGTTCTTATTACATCAACTAGATCGATGCAGGCAGTTGATAAATCTCTTATGAAAAAAACTAAATTAAACATATTGATGTTATTTGATATGCATTTTTAGATTACAACATCCAATACAAAACAACATAGTTATATTCTTACTTAGTTTAAGTATACTTCAACCCCTCCATCAGTTTAATTAATTGGATATTATTCACTTTTATCTCAATCTGGTTTAGTCCCTCATGATTTTATGAGTGGTATCCCATCACATATATATCTTTATTTCTCTCTTATATTCCTTTTCTTGAGATTATGAGGGATTTCCCTCATAATCGTAATCACTTTATGTGACTTTAATTTGAAATTAATATCCCCTTACCTCCACCTATAAGGTGATAAGCCACCTTATCTCAGTATGAGGATAGTATCCGTCAATAACGTGAATAAATGTCAATACATTTTGATGAAACCTTAGATGCTTCTTTTTCACTAAAATTTCATATTACTTTTATGCTTCCTAACAAAAATTACTTCATGAAAATGATCTTCCTATAATCATTAGTGTTTAATTAGGTGATCTCCAAGTCAAGTGTGTCTTGATCATTGAAGGGTTAGGTAAAATTTTTTTCCTTGACTTCATTAAACTCTTATATACTATAAATGTAATCTTAAATATATAAAAAGAACATGATAAGACTATGGCCAAATATAAATGCCTCTTCTTGGTTGTGTTTCACTCCCCATCATAGTCCCTGCCATCATGGTTTGAGTTAAGTTCATGATATTTAAATTTTCACTCTCATATAACATTTTAATCATTTGACCATGGACACATCACACGAGATCCATTACTTGTTATGCATGTTAGTGTGTCAATTTCCCTAAAATAGTGTTATATATGTTAGTGTGTGTGTTATATATATTGATACTAACCCTTACAATTTAAAAAAAAATCAATATTGTGGTGTCTTTAAAATCCCTACCCTTGAACATTTTCCAAACATTCCCTTTCACAAATATCAATGATTTAATTATCTCATTAATTATAGCCATGTTTACAATGGAAATTCCAAAATTGTAGCTAATGCCCCACAAAATCTCTTAGACTTTGATGATCAACCTAATGAGATTAATCTTAAGATTAAAAAATCATATTTACCCTCTAACATTATTACTTAATTACATCCTTTTTTATGACCTCAATCTCATTATAGTCCAATTGACAAAATTCCTACTTTAACAGTCATGCCTAAACAATCAATTCCTCATGCTTATTCAATCGATAGAGTAATTGATGCCTTCCATATTGACATTCATAAACCTAAGTATGATGATCAATATTATCTATATGACCCATACTTAGCAGGTTATGTAAGGGATAAGGATTTAAAAATAATTCACTATAGATCTTCTTGAAAAAATATTATGAGTCTACTTTACATTTACATAGTAATAATTTAGTATATTTTGTTCATTATCCTTCTACTGCACCTAACATTATTTCTTCTTCCATTGATGTTCACAAGTCTAAGATGGAGTAGGTACCATATTCCTCCCATTCTACCTTAATCACCTTTGATCATTTTTAGAGTATGCTCCTTGGTCAGGACATGATGGGACCATATCAGTTTGATATTTTTTTTATGATCCTTCAAGCACCCTTCCTCCTAAAATGTCAACCACATTACTCTAAAATTCACTAAGTCTATATGTTATATCTACAAAGATTAATCATGAGCCTAATATTAGATGTTTTTATAATTATTATCTACTTGATTAGATCTTACCCATACATAAACATGATTTTCTATCTATACTATGGGAAGATGAGACATATTATGATTTTCACAAAAGAACTAGTCATTGGGCCAAGGATTATCAAGCATACTAGAGATTCCTATCACAACAATAGCTATAGATATTTTTTATTTCCATAAATAGTATAAATCCATAATCATCTATTATTTTATGCACTTATTACTTTTATTTCATGATTATGTATACTTTGACACACTATCAACCTATTTGATAGTACATTAATTTTATTTTTTTTGAATCAACACAACCTTATAATGATAAGGACATTCCATCTCCTACGATATCTCTAGAATATATCCCCAACCATGTGGAAATTTATTTCCTTTGGAATCAGTGTAATACATATCATAAAGATATATGTAGAGCACTCGAGCATAATTTTTTATGATTTTCCATGGTCTACGCATTCACCTTCTCAGGAGCATTATTAAGATCATTCTTGTATGATGGATCTACCTTATATTACACTTTTACCTTCTCGTATATTAGAGGATATATGGCATATACCGATTCAAGTTCCTAACTTGATTATACCTTACAAGAGGCACCATGTCTTATTCCTTATTATTCTCATACTCCTACATTTCCAAAGAGATCATGCATTAGAAATTCCTCACATGAATCTTACAAATATAGATGAGACTATGACTAGAGGTATATATCAACTACAAAAAGACTTATCTAATGTTATTGATGATGTATGTTGAGATATATATTAAAAAAATTATCACATATTTATGACATTTAACAATATCATTTTCATTATCATATGATTAGATTTGATATTTAAATTTCATTATAAGCATTTATGATGCATTATTGTTTATATATCTCATTTTAATTATAAGCATTTAAATTTCTTCACTACTTTTCAATTACTCTACATGTGTGTTATCTTTGTTACACCATTGTTTCCTTACTTTTAGACTTCGTTCTAATTTTAGATCATAGGTAACACCTTTGGGTCTTTTCTTATTATACTTTGATTTTTATCTCTTTGTGATAGCCATTTATATTCCCCCTCTTTTAGTATTATCACTAATTTCATTAGTACTTATTCTATATATTTTTTAGTATAGTATAAATTCCTTGTGATTCATATATCATAATATAATCCACACTACTTTCATTACACTATCTTTACATCCTTTTTATCAGCTATAAAATCATACCCATAATTGTACCACTTATTACATAAATATATCCTCCATGATCCTTATCTTCCCTTAATTTCCCTTCATTTGAGGCACACAGGTAAATTTTGAGATTTCACACTCACTTGTGGGCTAGTCTAAACATTTTTAAGACACTAAGGTCTTTTAATACTTCTATAGTGACCAAGTGTAATATTTTTCATATTCATCACTTTGTTTACTCATGATTTATTTTCTAAATATATATGGAGGATGAATATAAATATACATATAAATTAAAAAGACATCATAAAAGATACAAAAGGTAATAATTAAAAAAAAAATCATCTTAAAAGCTTGATCACACAAAAATATGTGATATTTACTTTGTCACATATCCTAATATAGTTTAATCTCAAACTCAATGATTGGACTCAAAATATAGATGAGTTCTATTAGGTGTGGTAGGATAGTAGACTAGATCGGAGCTCTAATTACATCATATAGTGACATATACTTTCTTAGGGAAGTAACCAATCTTTAGAATATACTAATAGATCTATAATGGGTCTTGAATAATGGGGAAAATGTTTTTAGAAGGTAGGTCTATCTTACATTACATGTATATAAGCCTTCATGGAATGATCTACATACATCACTTATTAGTCCTAGCTTTACGTTTACTAGCCAAAGTGTTTTAAGACCTTGATATCAATAGTTTATAGAAATTACACATTTTTTCAATGTGTCTCATTTTTGGTAAGGATTTCCACATCACCCATGTTATGACTCACACCCTTTATTTACATCACATTGTCCCTAATATTCCCCTTGATGGACATCACTTTTAGTTGACCACATCCATTATCACATCTCATATTTCACACCTTCTTGTTTTTTTTATGAGTTATAATGTAAGACACCAGATATGATCATGATTTCCTTGAAAAATACCCATATTACCTTATCCCAACATCTTATGTCTATCCCTAATGTGTCACTAGGTGGTCATACTTTCTTACTTAACATGCTAACATAAGCACTAAGTTTGAATTATCACTCTTTTAGATCTTATTTTTATTTTAATTCATCCATACATTTAGATATTTATTATTTTACATATATATGATCATGATTTTCCAATTAACTTATATTTCATATTAATTAAATATTTATCTTGAGTTTATAATTCATTTACATACATTGTTTTACATATCTAATCTTTATTGTGTGGTATATTTTACATTCATTTTATCATTTTTAACTACTATAATTATTTTTCAACATGCATTTTCTCAATTTTTATAGAAAATAAAAAATCATGCATCATTTATTTATACATAAAAATAGAAATAATAAACATGTGCTATAAATTAAATACATCCATAAGTTATATTGAAACACATACACACACATGGTTTAAATTTTTACACATATCGATACAAAATGATAACATATAGTAAAAAATTAGCTCTATAGATAAGGTAAACCCTATCCATATAATGGAGGATGTGCCACACTACCCTTATAATCATAAGACTATCCTCTCTATTAATTATATTGTAGTGAGTATATCTATGACCATAGACCTTGGACCTACCCCTTTAGATTGGCAACATGGGGATTGTTGATGTGTTCTTTGACACATAACCAAAAATTAGGTAGGGTTTGTTAATCCCTTCATCTCCTAAAAGGAGACTTTAATGAGAAAATATCCCTAATGTCTTGATTATAGGTCTTGGTACGTAGGGTAACCTAGTTGGCTTATTATGACTATACCATCTTAGGGGCCTTTAGTGTGTATTTTAGACAAATCAATATTCATCAAAATAAAGAAATTATGCCTAAAGAACCAATAAAATAATTAAAATATAAATAAATAAATAATTTAGAATAAAAATGTCTATCACTTTTAATCTCAACAATGCATAAACAACAATATACAAAAGATCATACAATCAAAGTAAGCATTAGATTCAAATTGTAACTCAAAAACTAAACTAATCTAAATTAATAGAATTATAAAAAGGGACAAAAAGAGAGAGAGGTAGAGAGAAATAGAAAAATAGCCCTCTATTTAATGTCAACCAACCTATTTCTATTAAGAATTTGAATCTTTGTGTAGACCAGTCCTTAATTGAGCCAAACTTAACACAACTCCAACTAAGGATGGTGCAATATTATATATAACAAAGTAGCAAAGATAGAAAGGAAAAAAGGGTCACCATATACATGTACAGACCCTGTTTATCACATGACAAAGATTTTTAGTTAAGGATTTTTATATTAAGGATTATTTGGGATTCATCAAATGTTTATAAAGATATAAACTATGCTTTCAAAAAACCTCAAGTCAAAAAATCTAATTTATAAATTAGGGAAAATACATGAAAGAAATGATTGGTCCACTACTATAAGTTCTAATCTAAAAGGACCTAGTTGGGCATGGTCTCCTCTAATCCTAAAAATAACAGCCTAAGCATAATCTTCTTAGTCCTAAAAAAACCATCCATTATTACAACTATAAATTTATTTTATATAGGTGTGCAAGCATGAAATTTTCAAACTTAGTCAAATTTTCCCACTAATGGGGAAGTTACAAATAATCATCACCATGATTTTAATAATGTAGTTGATGTGGTGGCTCCAAATATATGAAAAATTGAAGGCATGCCCAAATTTTGTGTAATAAAACCATGCCTTAATTGAATTTTGGTAATAAAATGTTATTGGGACTACATCATGATTACCAGTTGCCCACATCTTTGTGCAATCGATTGATTTTTCTCTTTAAGGTTGAGTTGTCTTTTATTCCCTGTGTTTGATGCCAATGTATATTCCATGATCATTATTCCCATATCATTCATGAATTGGGTTTATTTCTCAACCATTTTTCCATTTGGTACCATGCTACAATTGATCCTAAAAATCACATCAAACACATAATTGAATCTAGGCCTTTCAAAGTTTTGATGGGTAGATGAGCCATAAAAGTTAAACTCATGCCTTGGTGGAAACCTTGCCACTATTTCCTTTACTTTGAAAATTTTATTACCATGCAGATTTTCCTCACACATTCATTTTTTAGTTGAATCTTTAAGTACACACTAACTATTCTTTGATCTATGAGATGAGATTTTTCCATACATTGTAATCTCACTTGCCTAGTCCCTAAAACATTGTAAGGTCTATATGGACCACCTAAGAGTTTTTGGGTAGTGGTATTATTCCACATGGCATCATCCCTCTCACCCACTTATTCTGATCTCTTACATCATTTTTTTCCTACATGAAAAGTATCTATAAGATCAAGCATGTATGATTATGCCACATGGAATCATCCTACTCACCTACTCACCCACATGTTTGCACTCTTTACAAACATCTCCAAGATAGAAAAATAATAGGATGATGCCATGTGACATCATCTTATTAACCTATTATTTTATAGGTATTGTAATGGTATAGACATATTTGGGATAGAGAGGTAGTGGGATTATGCTAGTGCATCATATCACTAACCTGTTAACCTGAAATGTCACTAAATTCATTGCGCTATTACGAAACCTTGAAGAAAATAAAATAATTATTTAAAAGTATTTTTAATAGGCCCAATACTATTGGATGATCAACACATAGAACTGGGAATTTATTTTAATAATCAACTAAGTCTCTAAAATAATTAGAAAGGTGCCACATGTCCTCATGGAAAAGTGTGAAATTGACTAAGTCCTAAAAGCCTTCTTGGATGGATTGGAGTTTCTAGGAGAAGCGATAAATTTCCATGTGGTTATGGGATCAATTTAAATGCCTATGGGAAAAAGGAAATAATACCATTTAAAATTTATTAATTTAAAATATAATGGCAAAGAAATTTGAAAGTGAATAACTAAGGCAAAAGCCAAAAAATGACTAAGTATATAATGAGAAATTTGCACAAATTTAGCCATTTCACCCAATTAAAAAGTTGATTTCATCTATTTTAATGAAATTGACCAAGTTAAAAGTTGAACCTTATAAACATTTAGCCATTTTGACTCAAAAGGAAGTAGAAAAGGATGGATTTGCTTAGGAAAAGAAGACATAAAATCTATGAAACCATTAGATAATTTGTATAATCTTAAGGTGAAATAGTATCAAAGGAAGCTATAAAATGTGTTTTAAAACACAAGCAAACAAGTAAAGTAAGAATTAGTTAAATTATTCAAATCTAAATATTTAAATTAATTCATTTTTATATGAGAGCTTGGACTAGATTAAATAAATGAAAATACATTCAAGTAAACTGATTCACTCACTTGTAACTAATCATCTAGTAGATTTCCAAGAAAATTGATTTGAACCAACAACCATAATGAGATCTTAAAGATATAAGACCAAACTCCAAAGTAAAAAAGAGGGTCCTCTTTTTAAATTTGAAAATGAGGTGAGTTGTGAAAGAAACAAAAAATGACAAATCCTCCTAGGAAATACTCTTGAGTATTTTGAGAATCCATAATCTCTAATTTCATAAGAAATAAAACCATTAGTTTCAAGTTATCACTTAGAATACACTAGAATTTAAAGTTACTAAGTCTTTAAGAATGAGTGACATAATAAGTTATAATATTTCCAAAACCATATATTTGTGTGATTGAGAGAATTTATTCATTTTATTTTCATTCACATGTAGTAATTCAAATTTTCATAAGGTCAGAACTGCTAAAGGAAAATATTTTACAATTTCGATCAGGGGGGTAGTGGCTTGGGCATTGTTTTGCTTCTATATAATTGTTTATAATACTAATAGAGATACCTCTAGTCCCTTACAAAGGCCTTTCTCCATTGCTAACCGTGTTATAAATCCTATGGTGGAAGTTACCAACATCACCCTTTCGAGGAGAATTTTAAAATTTACATTTTAGCTCAATTATGTTGAAATGATATTTTGTAATTCATCAATAGAGGGTTGGGTACCAAGCCATGGGTAAAAGTAGACAACAAGTACATGACAAATTAAAACAAATTATAATTTAATTAATGTTGCATTTTCTTTAGATATTTAATTAAGTGGATTATATGGTTTGAAATAAGAAAATATTTTTTCTAAAATTCATAGGTTATATTATGAATCATTGACCTTTAAAATTTAAGAAATAAATATATCAACATTAATAGTTCACATAATATTTTTGATTAAAATTAAAATTAGGTTATCTGAGTACCATCTATGTTACCTTTAGTAGCCTTTCATTTCATTTCTTTGATCAATAGGGTAACCACATGTAAAAATTTTGGGACAAACCCAAGAATGAAAGAAGAAAACAAACAAGCCAACCCTATTTTAACAACAATGGGGAGGAAGGAAATAAAAACAAAACAAGGAAGGGAAATGAAAAATTATTCATAAGAAATTTTGAAATAAATGGATCCTTGAACCAATTAGACACCTGGTTCTTGAGAATTTTTATAAGGGTAGAGGGTGCACCTATTTTCTTCTCTCTTATCCTTTGTGATAAAAAAACACTATCCCATTAATATTTGTCAATGTTCTTGTCATGCAGCTAAAGCAAACTAGGTATATATAATTATGCATTAGGTTTATCTCCAGATTGTATAAATCATGAGGGATAGGTTTTAAAAAATACCTTAACCCATACATTACATTTTAATGAGGGATAATGCTAGATACTCATAAATACAAAACTAATTAGAAGATCCAACCTGAAAGTGGCATATTCTTAATGCTAGCCAGTAAATGTGTCACTCTTTATCTACTCTTTGGTAAAAATAAATGTTTGTGTAGCATCCTCCTCATTTTCCTAAATATTCAGAAGGCATTGGAGTTGTTTGGACTCTTTCCATATCGTAGATATTCTAAATTTATCATTAGTGTCTGATGTACATGTAGATCTAGGCTAAATTAGGTCATTCTCAACTTGAACCTCCTTTGGCATGACTTCTTCATTAAGGCCATGATGCTTGTGACTTTTCATTTTAACTACCTCAGTTGTTGAGGAGAGTATTTGGGTGTAATAAAATGATTTGAAGGTAGGGCTGAATGGACAACCTTTTCCTTCTTGGTTTCCTTCTTCTACTTCATTCCTTGATAATAAGGCAAGGAAAGTCTCATTACCATTACAAATATGTTGACCATCTTGGATTATCTATTAAAATGGAGAGATGGAATCATAGGATAAGAATTTTTCATATACATATGATGCATATTCCTCATCTAATAGCTCCAAATCCTCTAATTATTCTTTTAACTAATTGCAATAGATGTCAAATTATTCATTTTGGGTGAAAAAATATTTATCAATTTACCTTTAAACCATTAGGCTACCTTTTATAGCTTTTATTTTTTTATCTTTAGAGATATCATCATCACTACTATAGCCTTAAAATAATAGATCATGATTATAAAATTGGATGTCCTTCGCATGCATGATCAGCTCTACATTAGCAATGTAGCTAGATTCATAGACTCCATATAGTGCATTGGGATATGAATATTTATTACATATATTTTGAATTTCCTCTTGATTATCTCCTATACAAAATGGTACTTGATTATTATAAACACCTAAAGATACTAAATCCCTAAAACTATAAGTAATGTTATACTTATTATACACATAATTAACTCAATCATATTAATTAAATAAACAAGTAGGACTCTCATTTGCCACTAGAAGGTTTGGCTGGATAAAGGCTTAGGGTAATTCTTCATTTTAATGTGCATATTGATCTATGAGTTGACTCGTAGTCATGATACCTAAAGTATTTTGGGTATAAATACCTTGAGTCATTATCTATTGATTTGCATCAACAGTGTTTTGGTATATAAATGATTATGAAGTGATAGTAGAGGGGTTCATCTTAATGAACATGTAAATTAGAGGATCCAAGGCTTGGAGATGAAACATTATTGCTATGTCCTCTATTTATGGGAAAGGATCCATATTATAAGTGTATATTTTATGGAATTTATGGTTAAATACACTAGTTGTCTAATTATACCCTTTAAAAAATATGAGAAATGAGTAGAAGATGATAAAAGGGTCAATGGGCACATTAAAATGGTTAAGTAATAGGCTCTCAAAGATTTCCCATGTTGTGATGCATATTTTTGATAGACCAAGGTACCAAGAATAAGTAGTTTTATTTAATGAAAATGGAAATAGGCCATAAGACACATCCTCATGTTGAATATACTTTCTAATAATGTCTTCTTTGAAAATTTTAATGTGTTATTCAATAATTAAACTCCCACCATGGATATAATTTACACAAAATTTGTGGGAGTCCTTGGGTAAGTCATGGGAAGGTCCTAGAATGTCCACAAGATAACTACATCTTCCTATCCAGGATAAATCCATTGGAAGACTCAGATAAAAAATATTCTAGACTAAGAACCTATAAAAAAATAGGCTAAGCTATTGTAGAAAAAATAAAATTCTAAAATACACCATTTAGGCCCTCCTTCTATCACTAAAACATGTTGATGTGTAGTTTGACATGAAACAAAAAATTGAGCAAGGGTTGTTAATACCTTCCTCTCGTAAAGTATACTTGCATAAATAAATATCCCCAAGGGCTTGGTTACCAGGTCTTGCTATGAAAGGTAAATTAGTTGGCTCATTGTGACTATACCATGTCAAGAGTCTTTAGTGTGTATTTTAGATAGATCAATATTCATCAAAATAAAGTGCTTATGCATAAGGAACTAGTAAAATGACTTAAATATAAATAAATATCTTATTCTAAATAAAAAAATTTATTACTTATAATTTTAGTAATGTGTAAACAATAATAGACAAAAGAGCATTAAATAAAATTAAATGTTAAATTCAGATTGTAACTTAGAAACTAAACTAATATAAACTAACAAACTGATAAAGAAAGGGAAAAGAGAGAGAGGTAGAAAAAAGAGGCCACTGTATAATGTCATCCAACTTATTTATATTTAGTATATTAATCTTTTCATATACAAGTCCTTAGTTAAGCCAAACTTAGTATAATTCCAACTAAGGACAATGCAAAAGAATGTGGAATGAAGTAACAGATGCAAAAAATAAAAGTAGGGTCACCATATGCTTGCATAGACTAATTTTTTCACATGATATATTTAAAATTAAGTGTGTTTCTATTAAGTATTATTTTAGATTCATCATACACTTAGCGAGCTACAAACTCAACTTCCAAATAGCCTTAATTCAATAAACTATTTTATAAAGTAGGGAAAATACATGAAAGAAATGATTGGTCTACTACTCTAAGTTCTAAGCTAAAATGACCCATCTAAGAATGGTTTCCTCTAATCCTAAAAATAATAGCCTAAATATAATCCCCTAAGTTCTAAAAAATACCATCACTTATTACACAAGGAAATAAATCTTATATAGGCATACAGGCCTAAGGATTTAAAAATTAATCAAATTTTACCAATAATGGGGTAGTTAAAAATAATCATCACCATGATTATAAGTATTTGGTTGAGGGGGAAAATTGAAATATCTAATATTTTAAATGCATGACTTGAATTTTTTTAATTTAACCATGCCTTTATTTAATTTTGGTAAATGAAAGTCTTTGGGACTACATCATTATTGCTAGCTTCCCAAATCTCTATTTAATTAATTGCCTTGCCTCTTTAAGGTTGAGTTTATCTTTTATTCCCTATGTTTGATGCTAATTCACATGAAATGTTCATTATTCCCATCTCGTTCATGATCTAGGTTGAATTCTCAACCACTTTACCATCTGGGACCATGTAACAATTTATTCTATAAATCAAATCAAATGCACAATTGATTCTTCACATCTAAAAGTTTTGATGGGTAGACAAGCCATCAAATTTAAAATCATGCCTTGGTGATAGCCTCACCACCATATCATTTGATTTTATGGGTTTCTTACCACATGGCTTCTCCTCACTCTATTTATCATTTGAAGCTTTAAGTGTATGCTAACTATTCTTTCATTTATGAGGCAATATTTTTCTACACATCACAATATCACTTGCTCGATCCTTGACAAAATACATAATTTATATGGACTGCCTAATTTCTATGGGGAACTAATATTATGCCTCATAGTGTCATATATCTCACTTACTTTCCCCAAGATCTGACAATTTATAGCCTACACATAAATCTATGGGAGAGTAAGGTAGTGGGATTGTGCCACATGGAGTCATCCCATTCACTCACTCACCCATAGGATCTGCACTCTATATGAACATATCTAAGATATAAAAATATTAGGATGATACCATGTGGCATCATTTAGATAATCCACTATCTTAGAGGAATTTAACTAGTACAATTTTTTTTTGAGATAGTAGGGTATTAGGATTGTGCCACATGGCATCATCTCACTAACCTATCAGCCTAAAATGTCACTGACATCATTGCCCCACTAGGAAGCCTTGAAGAAAATTAACTATCTTTAAAATAATTTTGAATAGGCTTAGGACCAATGAGTGATTGACATGTGGAATTGAGACTTTCTTTGAAGAATCATCTATGTCTTTATAAGAAGTAAAAAAGTTACACATGTCCTTGGGTAAAAACATGAAATTGACTAAGTCCTAAAATCCTTCTTGGATGGATTGGAGTTATTAAGATCTATGTAAAATAATCATGTGGCATCAAGACTAATTTAATAACCTATATCTATAATAAAAATGTGCCTAATCAGTAATCTAAATTTAAAATCCAATGACTAAGAAATTTGAAAGCAAATGTCTAAGGCAAGCTCTAAAAAATGACTAAGTATAGAATTAAAACTATGCCTAGGCTTAGCCATTTTACTTGATTCAAAATCCAATTTCATCCATTTTAATGAAAGTGATAAAGTTAAAAATTAAACATTATAAAAATTTAGCCATTTGACTTAAATGGAATCATAAATAGACCAAATTGCTCAGGAAAAGAAACCATAAAAACTCTAAAATAATTAGATAATTTACCCAATCTTAAGGTGAAATAGTTTAAATGAAATCTCTAAAATGTGTTTCAAAACAAAAGTAAACAATCATACCAATACCTAGAAAAATGATGAAAATTTAGATATTTAAACTAATTCATTCTCATATGAGAGATTGGATTGAACTAAATAAATGCAAAGACCATCAAGTAAAATTATTTAGTCACTTGTAAATAATCATCTAGTAGATTGCCAAGAAAGTTTATTTGAACCAATAACCACAATGAAATGTTAAAGATATAACACTAGACTTCAAATAAAAAATAAGGTCCCCATTTTCAATTTGAAAATGGGGCGTGTTGTGAAAGAAACAATAGGTATGTAATTCTAACACCTCATTAAGTAGAGATAAATGAGCCACTCTCTCATGAGCTACTATTTACCATGCCTAAATATCTCCTTGGCCCACTCCTAATGGTACTACATCTTGATATCCATTTTATAATATTTGTATCTCTCAAGTAGTTTCCCTGACCAACCCAAAACACCAAACATAAACTTGGGTTGAAGGTGTCAATAGATCAATCAACTACATAGTATCATATTGTTGTAACACAAAATATTAGATATTATAGTGGGTACTCTCCACCATGGTCCTATATTAGGTCTCTTCTATCATAACATCTACAAAACATAAACCAAAATAACATCATATATCATATATAATCCAAATCTCCTCATCAATAAATCTAGTATATATCTCTATCTATCCAAATAAAATGTAATAAATCAACATAAACACATTTTACTCACCCATAGTATTACCATCATCTTGGATACTTAACACCTCTTGGGTATCATGACTTTGAGGAGGTAAAAATCCTTTTTATCACCTTAGTTATATTAAATGAGCATGTTGTGCCCCACTATGTATTTATTATACTATATAATAGTTAAACATTGGCTAAGATATAGGATCCCCCTAATAAAATTACAGTTATGGTCATGGCTATGGATAAGTTTGCACATATTGATGCCTCCATGGATATACTAGTGGTTGTGCCTATGCCTATTTTTATTGTTTATGTAACTACCACTACTCCTCATCTTGTAGTGTGCTTTCCTCATTTTCATCTTTTCTACCATCTTGTTACCCTAAGATGTTGAGGCTATATAATTTATACCTTAGTAGGTACCCCTCTACCTCCTACACCACCTCCTACACCATGTTATTCTATTGAATGATAATCCTAAAATTTTGGGACCACTAGAGGATTTATTAGATGTGGTAACCCAAACTAATCCTCACTCATGTCAATGCTTGCATAGTAGATAGCCTTCATGGTCAAGTATCCACAAAACCCTTATATGTTTATCAGATAATTTTATCATGTTGCACTATCTTTAAAATTGGTGTGTGTGCAATCAACTACATGATATGATATTATACCACCTCCACACTTGTGGGAGGGCATCATCTATGGCATGGGGAAACCATACCATTATATACATATGGAATCACTTATAAATCCAACTTTCCAAAATAATAATAGGCCCCATAGTATCTCACCTCGTAATAAAACACCATAAAAATCATGCACTAACTACACCCATATCACATAACCTAAACCAAATAATGTATAAGGGATCCCTCCCATCCAAATTGTGATAGATCGAGTGGTTTAACATAATACATTAATATATTTTTAGATATTAGGAATGGTTGATACATATAAATCAATTAAACTCACTTTCAACATTCACTCATAATACTTATCTAAGCATATAACCCATGTAGCTAAGGCCTTCCTCTCATCAAAGGAATTTGGGGTATTACACACTATTGGTGTGACCATAACAAGTAGGCCCAAGATAACATGAACATCCTACAAGGTAATCATCACCTCAATGGTATCCCCATCCACCACTTACTATAAATTATTAGTCATTATCTCACATGATCCTAAGAACATGGTGGATAACTCTACACTCAATGAAATTTGGTGCATCTCCATTATCCCATTAAATCCAAGGGTAGTTATATAACCTCAATTGAATGTAGGTAACCACTCTAATAATTTATTAACCATATAACATCCAATAGTCTCTAACATCTTTGAAAAATGTCAAATAATAGAGCACAAATTAGATATCTATCCGAAAATATTGAAATAAACTAGACTTCAAAATAGTAATAATAACATTTATTTAAAAGTAACTACTTCATCAACCATGTAATTTACTAAAAAGTCCATTCTATGTTCTATATTGTATCATTTATGTACATTACTACATTGGCCATGTATAATTTAGAATTATATCATCCATGGCCTACTATATCATCTTTTTATTTCTATTATATTGGATTACTTACATGCCATCATCCATCCATCAAAACTAGCATATTCCATCAACCATTTTTTTAAATACGTAATCTATTTTATCTCCTAAATCCATTAGTCATGGTGTACGCCATCAACCAACTTACTATATTCCTACTTCATTAGCCATGTTTTATGACATCAACCAAAATAAGTTCAACTTCATCATCCACTATAGATGTTATCATCCACCTTAAATCATCACTACTTTTTTTACTACATCTATCTAGTCAATACTATGCAATTATTTATCACTAGGTTGTAATAAATACCCCTTACCTACATTTTGAATTTTCATTCTCTCTCAGTCACCTGTCCTAATTTTAACTCTAATCCTATGCTTTTGGGGGCAAATTCTACCATAGATTTTCCTCATCACTTACTTTTTCTAATCTAATTCATTTGATCTAAGATACTAGAATTCATAATGAATGCCTCCCATACCTATACCATGTTGGACAAATTATTGATATGTCTACCTAATCATCCACCTCCTCATGCATGGGACATCATCTCTCAATTTTATATATTTAGAAATATAGAGCTCTAGTTTCCAAAACTAGCAAATGCATAAATAAATAGTTAAGATTAAGATAAACCCATATTTTACTAGTGTGAAATATAGGCTAGTCATAATGGAAGGCTTGGGCCTCCCTAAAAAGTACAAAAATTAGACAAATCCAATATGATCAAGAAAGGAACCCAAACCATGGCACACCAGTAAACCCAAGTTACTAGAGAGAAAAGCACAACTAAACAAAAGTCCCCCAAAAGACCAATTTTGGGGGTCCTCCAAAGAACAAAAGGGACTCGATCCCATAATAAAAAGATGGATAACTAAAGAAAATTAAAAAAAAAAAAACTAAAACAAAAATAAATATCACCAATATCCAAAAATAAGAACCAATAAAACCACTTACGATAGGCTCCATAGATTGTTCAAACTCTAGATGTGTTGCAAATCTTCTTGAATCTTGATTTTTCAAAAAAATATGTTAGGGAGAAGACTCATAATTTACCCATTATACTTCTATAATCCCTGATAAGAATTAAAATCCTTTGGGTTGAGGTTAAAATTCTTGACTCCATGGGCCTCTATGTATGAATTCTTGATATGGCCAAATTTCCTACAAATTGATCAAATTTATTTATCCTTATCAAAAATAATTTCCTAGTTCTGGTTCTTAGAGTGGTCTTAAAATAAATATTTTTAGGAATATTCTAATTCAAATCAAATAACACACAAATTATAGATAAAATCAACCTTTTACAAGAGTATTTAGTAGGGTTAATATTCATGAGTGTGACAAAAATTCCCATAATAATTTTTAGGATCTAATTTGCTCAGAATGTAAGAGCGAGGTCAGGGAGTTCCATCCACAAAGGAATAAAATAAAATTTTAAATATAATACAAATTCAATTTTTAGGGTTGAATCATGAGGGTTTTGCTTCCCATCAACCATGAGATTTCATTAAGGATGCACAAATAAATAGTTATTTACCCTGTTGGAGTAATATTTTCAATTTTTGTAGCCTTCAATTCCTTACCAAGATATTTCATATTTTGATCATAGATTTGTTTCTATAAGTCCTTTTCATGAACCAAAATAAGCTTTAGATTCATAAATAAATAGATAATGTTTTATTTCTAACATAATTTTTTTGTAAAAACATCAAATTTTATCTCCTTTTTAAGGTTTACCTCTTACTCCACACACTAGGAACCTATCATCATTTTCTACACATATATCCTCTTTTCAATATCAATAATACAAATAAAGGTATGTATTTATAGTTTATTTACTTTTAATTATTTCCTAATTTTTACTACATTTAGATATCTTAGTTATTGTGTTGTTATTTTCTTTCCCAAAGTACCATCCCATGTTACACTTTGGTAGCATGTGATGAGCTTCGACTGGGACACTGTATACACAAAATGTTTTTAATATTTATCATTTATTAAAACTTTATCTATTATAGCAACATATCAAGTTTCAATCTCCATGAGTACAATACTTAAAGGGTGCACTAATAAAGGGGTGGGTAGGCCATTGGTGATTTGTGAGAGATACTTTTGATTATTTATCATTCCTACATCCATTATAGATTCTTAATATTTGATCCCCTAAGTTATATCCTTCCATTTTTCATTGTATATATATATATATATATACAGATATATATATATATATACATATATATACAGATATATATATGTATATATATATATATATACAGATATATATATATATATATATATATCTGTATATATATATATATATATATATATATATATATATATCTGTATATATATATATATATATCTGTATATATATGTATGTATATATATATATATATATATATATATATATCGGTATATATATATATATATCTATATATATATATATATATATATATATATATTTGTATATATATATATATATATCTGTATATATATATATATATATATATGTATGTATGTATGTATATGTATGTGTATATATATATATATATGTATGTATGTATGTATGTATGTATGTATATATATGTATGTATATATGTATATATATATATATGTATGTATATATGTGTGTGTGTAGGTCCTAATATATATATATATATATATATATATATATATATATATATATATATATTAGGACCTATGATTTCCTACTATGTTATCCCATTCAATGTAGTCTTATTTGTAATTTATCCCTTCCCAACTACATCGATCAAATTGATATAGTTCCAATCATTTTGGTGCAAACTTCACAACTCGATCGGCATTTATGACTTATTTCAAGGTTAGTCATCATGTTTAGGACTTAATAAATCCAAATTATAACATCATATTAATCTTAAATAGGTATTAGTATCATTCACTACTATAAACACAAGTTAAAATTTCAATCCAATAGAGAGGAACATTCATTTTCAATTGTTATTTCTCATACTTTGGCCCTAAGTCTACATTTCGAGGAATTATTGCTTAGATATTATTTTCAAGGTAAATATTGTATTATGAAGTCTTATATGTAATAGGAGGATTCCTTTTATCCTATATCATGATTCAACCTTTTATATCCTTACAACCACAACAATCTCTTTCAAAACACCATTGGCCAAGGGGAAGAATGAGATTTGACAGGTATTATTCTAGGTAAGTATATTCTAACCCTAGTTATTTCATTTGATAGATACAAGATACATAATTTATTAGCTAATTAATGTAGACTCCTTATTTTAATATTCTCTACACTTATGCTTAGTGTATATATAAGACTATTTAAACTTTCCATTTATCCACCTTAGGTAACCTCAACCCACATTTATATACTATGGTTCCTTACCCATTTTGATTTCTTTTTAACCCTTCCCCATTATTTGTGTTATTTTATTGTAATATTAAATTATATAAAAATATACCTAGCTAATTTTTATTTGATTGTGCTAATTGCCTATAGGTTTTGGAACCCTTTCCATTGAAATTGTGTTGTATGCATTCCTCCTTCCAGGTTTATGGATACATTTGTTCATATACTAATTCATTGAGTATCAATGGGATCTCTTTGACTTAACTTATCTAAGTCTTGATCTTTACATATTATATTTTCAATTCAATCCTATCTCATTTCATACACAGTCTTCCATCTTGGTTTATTTCTCCTTATTTCATGTTTTATTATCTATGCATCCTCCTCCCCATTCCTTTTGTTCCTAGTTATCTGATAACCATTTTGATACCATTTTCACACTCCAATACTTGGTCAATAATCCATTAATATTTCTATCAATTTTATTAGTGTATCTATGTATCCTCATCATTTCATGCCTTTGTTCTAATTATGCACTACTAGGATTTATCAAAACTAAGGATTCATCTATTTTTATTGTTTTCACCACTTCCATTTATGTGTGAAGTCATAAAAATATGTTAATAATTTATGCCCTTTGAGTATATCATACATGTGTGTGTGTGTGTGTGTTTGTAACTAGGCCAAAATTAGGGCCCAACATCACCCCAAACTAATATAGTTTCTAACTCCCAAGAAAATATTCTATATTTGCATACTTTATCAAAGATTTATGCCCATCCCTATGAACCTATTCTTAAAAGCATCCCCACCTATGGCATGTAACTTGAATAACTCTTATCCTTATGGACATATCTATAGATAAATTTATGATTATTAGATGTTGAAATTGATTTTTTTTACCTTCAACTTGGCCACCACTATTTATATACTAACCCCACTAATACCTCATAAATTGTGCTCACTTTGTCCATTATTTTAGACTAAATATTTTTGAATTTATTTTCTAATTATTTGAACTTATCCTCTTGTAGGCATTATGATTTTTCACAATAATATTTATTCTAGTCTCAGTCATAAATCCCCTTTCTTATTCCATCCCTATTTCACCCCATGTAATTACCCAATTACTATTTTAACCTTACCCCATGTAGTTAGTTTGATTAATTATTATTTCACTTAAGTAATTTATTTTAACTAATTACCTATAATTAAAATCTAGATAAATCTCCTAAAGCATAATAAAAGTAAATTTATAATAATCCCTTACAGCTCCCTCACTATCCTAAATCCATTCAACAACTTAAGGACTAGTTTAAACTCATGGTTGAAACCATTTCAATAGCCTTTGGTAAAATTAGGATAGAATCATTATCAATCCCTACAATCAACATTGATTTTATTTAATCAGTGTCAATTTAACCATAGGTCTCCCTCAAGCAAAGGACTATAATTATGCACTCATAATTTTACATTAGAACACTAAAGGAATTTATCTGGAACATATTATAGATAATTTCTCACCTTTTGGAAATCCATACTATTGCATCAACCTCTCAACATTTATTTAAAGGTCATAAATGAACTCATCAACCTTAAAACTTCTAAAAATTTATAGCATTATGAAAATAAGTACATCATGTTATTTTAAACAATTTTGTCTTTCTTTACATTCTATTTTCTAGTCTTTTTTATCAACTTTATCATTGCTATACTATCCTAATATATCCTAATCTATCTTATATCTCATCAAACCAATCCTTAGGCTCATATATTCAAAACTTTTTCCATACTACAAGAATTGATGTTGATTCCAAAAATTGGCATTAATATTAAAAGATTGACATAGATCTCTTTATAAAACTTTCCTTTTTTCAACCTAAACCTATTTTTATTAGCATCCCTAAATTAATCTCAATCACCTATTTCCTGAACTCTGAGTTTCACTTGTAGATGGCATTGCCTAGATCTATGCATGATGTAATAACTATTCATGATTTGTATATAATCCAAAAACATTTTTTCTCCAACTAGAGTGACATTTATTTTTAACTAGGATTCCTTATGATTATATTTTATCCCACCATAGAGGTCATTGCCAATTAGTTAGAAGTCATACAATCAAAACAAAACTCAATTGAAGTTTATTGGAATGATCATTTTACTAATATTCATGTAACAGATGTAGATTAAGTTAATTTATTTCAATTACATATCGGTATCATTACATATATATTTTAATTTTATTTATTATTTTATCCACTTAAGTGCTTATGAAGTGATCTGACATCCTTATTAAGAAGTGTACCACTTTTTGGGACTGGTCAAGTAATAGGAAACCCACTGACATATCCTATTAATCAATCTTTTTAAAGTTTTTTCTTCTATGTAGGTAATCCTTAATAGCTATAAATTAGTACCCATGTTGTTGGATCAATGGTGCACAATATTTATAGTCACAGGTAATACTTAAAACCCTATATTTTAATTTACATTTTTAGTAGTCTATTTTATGAAAAATGAATGAAATTTTCTTAAACATTCAATCACACCTAGTGGGACCCTTTTTTGGGACTCATTGTTATTTATTATTTATTATATTTTTGTTTGTTTTATTTTATTTAGTAAAAAAATATATTTGTTTTCATTAAAGCAACACAAATCAAATATATATATATATATATATACATATATATATATATATATATATATATACATATATATATATATATATATATATGAATTATTTTCCTTTTGAAAGATTTTTTTAGTTTACCTATTTAATAAAAACATATAATGTAAGTATAAGGATAAATTTACCATTTTAGTCCCACTCTTTTATGCACACTACCAAATCACAATAATCTTAAAATTATCAATCAAAACAAATCCCACCTAGGTAAACCCACTTGGATTTCATCACCAAGGGGAAAGTCAACTCAATGTTCTAAATGAGTATAAACAATTGGTTGTAAGTATAAAGGCTATGTATTAAACACCCTTATTATTGTGGGTTCATGAAGTGAGGGGGTAGGCCCCAATACTGAGCCATGCACTTCCACCAACATATATTTAAGCTTTAGTGTAGCATTATGTATATCAAGGTTCCTAGCTTTAAATAAACTAGAAACCAAACTTAGATTGCCACTTCATAGGACCTTTTTTGATCCAATACCCCATAACATTTTAAAATATTATTTATTAATAAAAGTAAAAAAATTATTTAATTTTAACATAGTGTGCACTTTATCCTCATCAAAATAAGATAATCAAAATGACTTGTGTGCTTTCACATTTATATTTTATTTTTATTATTTTAGTACTACATGGTTGTAACATAACAATAGTCATTGAGACAAAATGAATCACCACATTAATCCTCCTAAATGGAACATTATCCAAGCCCCATACCTCTATTGATTCCATCAAGGATGGTCTCCCTCAATTTTACCCTCAAGATGATCTTGATTTTTCAAATATATTGGATAACAATCGAATCACTCTAAACTATTACCTTGTCACACAATCCATATGAATCCCTATTTCCCCTCATGTCCAAACCTCCAAATATTTCTATGTCATATAAACAGAAACATCTTAAAGGTGTTTAGGTTTGTTCCTATTGTTGTGTTTGAGTAATTAATGTTGTCATTGATGTCAAAATTTTGTTTGTATTAATGATGACATTGAGAATAGTTTAGGAGTATGAGTTCTATATGAGGTATTTACACATTATTATGTTATTATAGACATGAGATAATGTATAAAGGTGGTTTTTAATTATAATTAGTCTTATATTTCATCTACAATAGCAATAAGGTCTCAAAGTGGTATGGTGCCTAGTAGGTCTATTTCAATGGACTTATTTCTTAAGCATAGATATGGTGTGTAGAGGCATTATGGTGGTAATATGGATTTGTATGAGATTTAAGTTGTGAAAATTAGTGGTAGAGAATGTGATAATATGTTTGACACTATATTAACATGTGTATAATGTATATAAGATTTTAGATGAGGTTTCTAGGTCAGTTCTTGGCTTAGACTTTGCATGAAGAGACCTAATGAGAAGGAATAGGCTTGATTACATGATGAGGTGAGCAGTCTAGGGTTTTTAATAAGATGATTGAATGTGTGATCATGATATTAGGTTATATGGAATGAGTATAAATTTTTAATATTAATTCAATAGGTTTAAAAGCATGCTCAAGGTCTAAGTCTGACTGGCAGGTCAAGGCCAAATGTGGAAATAAACCTAGTGTGGCCTAATAAGGGGTCAATGTCAATTTCCAAGGTGATAGAGCTCAAGTAAAATTTTAAATAGGTTTCATAGGTTGTTTCAAGATTCCTCATGAATTTTTAGATCTTGATTTGAATAAGAAATCATGAAAAGTGGATCTTTAAGTCTCTCGAGTGTTAGAATGAAGAGTTACAGACTTGAGAAGGAACTTTTGATGCTTGTTGACATGTGTGACTATTGTATGGTAATATTATTTCTTAGGGAGAGATGTAAAATGGTCCTAATTTTTTTTAACAACATTAGGATTTGGTTTTAAGGATAAGGTTTTATAAACAAATGTTAAGAATGGAAATTGGTTTAAAACCCCCCTTAAATCCCTAATAATGCCCTGATTTAGAATATCTTTTTGGAAATTTCAAAAAAAAATTATTTCATCTATTTTTATGATTTTATCATGTATAATACTCTTCTAGGTTCCTCCAGGTGGAAATGAGTGTTCAAGAGAGTGAGTGGAAGCTACAAGAAGTCCCTTGTTAGAAATTTGGTATAATAGGCAAAGTTGACTGAGTCAAAGATGCATAACAAATGGAGGTTGAAAATTTATATTTATTTATCATTAACATGGTGATTATTGAGTATTTTATATACCTAAAATATTCTAAAATGGTCATGTAAGTTATCCTATTTCTAAAAAGTTCTAGTGAGGAAGATACTGAGAAAACTAGGTAGGAGTGAGAATGAGACTAGGTATGAGTTGAATGAATACAATAGAATTATATTAAATTTAAACAACTATAACACATTTCAATATTGGTTATATGTTCTGGAGGTCAATAAAATTTTTTAAAAGGTTGTTTACAAGATGTCCTATCTAGTGATGATGAGATAGTGAAGGTGTAAGTTTCAAAGTATGGTCTATATATTCCATATTTTATAATTATACCTATGTATATTTGTGTTTTTATATTTTTTAAATATTTATAATCATAATAATAATTAATTATGACATATTTATTTTTTATACACAAGTGTTAGAATGTAAGATCATCATGATTGGTTCACAAGGTAGAATGACAGTTCTGAGTAAGTGAGAATGATGAGTTGGAGGATCTATGCACTTAGCTAATGAATATAATGAATATGATGTTGTTTTTTATGACGTAAAATACCTATACCTGATTTATATAATGTTTATATTCACTTTAAGTATTTGAGATATGAAAGCTAAAATGGCTTATTTGGCCGTGTAAGAAATATGAAAGAAAGGGTTTAAAAAATTGGTCTGCAAGACCAATTATTAACACTAAAACCTATTAAATATCTATTATATTATGTTATAAATATAAAATAGTAACTATTAATTTGAATTGTATGTCTTTAAAGTGACTTTTCAAGTGATAAAGACAACATTCTTCATGACTGTGTTTTTTGAGCTACAAACAGTTTTTTGTGTATGAGTGAGCATGATATTCCTCTATAATTTTGACCAGTTTGGAAGTGTAACAAGCATGTGTTTATGTATTATAGGTTCCATGTGATATTATAAATTAATTTTTAGTATTGTAAAATTATTTCATAATTTTTAATGGTCAAAGGTTCTTGATTATGTTTTGGAGTTTTCTAGCAAAGCATAATGAGCCTTTTATAGAGGTGTTTTTGAGTATTTGGAGTTTAATTAATGGATTATAATGATTAACATGATTTCATTAAGTTCAATACATATTTTTATTTATCCTTGAAAGTTTATCCATAGGTTGTTTGAGCTTCATCTTTGTAGACAATGTTTTTGGTGTAATTAGGCACGATATGTCTTTAAGGCCTAATGGAGATTTCATGAGGTAAGCAAAGGATTGTGACTTATTGAGAATTGAAGAGGTTAGTTTAGGTTTCAAATTAAGTGTTTTAAATTCTTTATGACTTTTATGAGGACCATATAGGCCACAGTGACTCAAGTTGTTCTATAAAGAGGATAGACCTAATGCATTAGGTCTCTGAGTAGGCCTAAAAGAAAAAAGAAGTCTAAGGGAGTTTGGACGACATAATAGTGATGTTATTTTAATTGATTATTTTGTGTAATGTTACTAATAAATTATTTTTTTATGATCCTAATTAATTAAAGTCTTGGCCAACAAAAATGATGAGTAATCTATTGACTGGTATAAAAAGAAGGCATAATATGCCTATTTGTGTAAGAGGAATGTGAGTGAAAGTGAATAAAAGAGAATATTGAGGATAAGGATGTATTTATGAGCATAATAAGATAGGATATAAACTATTATTAACATATAACATATATTTTTCATGTGGATGATAAGGTTAGTTAACCTAATAATCCTAATAAGAGGCATGTTTAGGCAAAAAAACATAGAGGCTATTTTGAGAAGGATAGAAGGTTAATAAGAGTTGAATGAGTTGATTTTATATTTATATGTATTAAATATTTATTCCTTATTTATTAAAATGAGTTAAATATAGATAGATAATATAGAGAGTTGAAGAAGAGGTCACCATCTATTAGTTGAGTAATAAGGTGTCTTTACGTGATCAAGTTTATCTTAACTAAGTTGGTGCTTAGTCAAGAGGGAGTGGGAGATGATTTATAGGATGGTTATTTTATAATTTTACTTGAATTTTATGATTTTTTTTAGTCACTTATGGGGTTATTATTTCCTTACAATTTGGATCTTGATAAAGGACTAATTGAGTTGGTGCTTGATTAGTGAGGGGTTGGTGTTCTTTGTAGGGTTGGTGCCTCACTAAATATTGATCAATTGACTATAGTACTATAGTCCAAGCTATGTGTTAGTGTGTTTTATCCCTGATGAGGGTTTCACACATATCTCTTACATTCATGTGTTGATATCTTGATTCATTTTTATGTGATTACTTATCTATGCATTGCTTGATCATTATATTGGTTTAAAATTTTAATCATGTTAAGTTGAGAGAAATGATTGTTTTAGGAAATTTATTCACCCCTCCCATTAGTGTTTATTCTTCCAATAATTGGTATCAAAGTAATTCCTTTGAGTGAGGCCTAAAATCATAAAGGTGATCCCAAGAAGCACAAGCTTTAAGTATGATAATGATAGTATTTATCATGATTACAATGGTGGTCTATCAAAGAATGATGGTACTAAATGAGTTGACTAAGGATAATAAGGTTGATAATATGATTCATGATCAACTCATAAACCAAGGTGAGTTATGTGTAACTATAGGATATAAGTCAAATTTGAAAGAATTTCAAAGGTATTATTTGCTAGCTTATAAGGATTATGTATAAGCCAATTCAAAGTTAAAGCCTAAGTTGACAGTCAAGTCAAGAAGGATACTAAAGACATGTTGAGAGAAAATAATAGGTTAATGCATCAATGTGCCTTATAGAACCTTATTTTAGGACTTCTAAGAAGGTATGTGCATTTATCTTGATGAAGTAAGAAGAGGCTCATGAGATTTTTTGATTGGTCTACAAGACTACTGCCATTCTTGGTAGATGTATTTTTCATGATATCCAAGAGATGATCTAAATAATATTTTTAAATATGATCATGTGATATATATCAATGATGAAACAACACAAAGATATCTAAAAGTGAGTTATATATGAGTATCTATTAAGACAAAGTTTTACAAGTGAAGAATGAGTTGATCATCAAGCTAGAGGATCTGAGTTGAGTATATGAAGTTGTCATAGAATGAGTAGAGGTATGTTAGAGGCTTGAGTATGTTGATGATGCCATGATAAAGTGATATGTAGCTGAGGAAGGTAGAGAGTAGAAGTGAGAAGATGAATGACATGTATAATGTAGAATTGTCTACAAAAACCAAGAAGTAGATCCATTTCATTTAAGTATCCATGGAACCCATTGGTGATATGAAGTATAATTGAACTCTTATGAGGAGTCTAAATGTAATGTATTATTGAAGGAGGACTGAATGCTTTAATTCCCACTAGGCAAAAGAAGAGAATGTCATGTCCCCTTTTTAGTTAACATCTTCAGAGTTGATGGTTAGCCTATTATGTGACCCTCGTAGGCTGATAGGATGGATAGAGGGTCTTGATGGAGCCTGGCTTGGCTTCGATTAGCAAAATTTTACAAATTGGCTTTCATTCAGGCTCTTTCAGACATGTATTGAGGGAGATATTAATATTTGACTGATTTAATTAAATATTAATTATTTGGCCTATTTTTAATTATGAAACCCTAATTATTAACTATGAAACCCTAATTAGGGCAAGTGCACCTTTTTTAGGATATAAGGGTTTCTCATTGGGAGGAAGGCCATATTATGATTATTGATTATTTATTTTGAAGAATTTTTCTAAGTACTTTTTTGAGGAGCCAATGGTTTCCAGTATTCCAATTGCATTGGAGAATGTACACTCTTCAATGTGTGCAATTCAGAGGTTGTGAGAGATCAGCTGATCTATTGCCAATTTGAGAGATAACTTCATACAAAAGTTATCATAGAGATTTACAATTATTTATTTCATTAGGTTTTGATTTATAAAATTATCCAAATAAAGATCTTCTATATTAGTGCCATATTTCTTGAGATCAAGAATCTAGTAGATAGGCCAGACTATACTCTATTTTCTTTAGTATGAAATCTAGACAGATCCATGCAAATCCATACCATTCTACAGTAGGCTAGACAGCACTATGGGGAGCTTAGAGACTGACATCAGCATCTCAAAGACCAACATCAGCCAACTTCATACCAACTCGGTAGAGTAAACCAACTGATAGAGACTGACATTGGGAGTATATCAACTGACAGTGGTAGTATAATCAATGTCAGTGACTGTGTGTTTTACACGGCAACCTGAGATATACCAGATTTAGGGATTAATTTCAAATTTGAAGAAAGATTAGGTTTTTAAAGACAATATTTGTATTATTTGGTTGCATGATAGAGATTCAGTATTGTAATCATTTGAAATGAACAATAAGATATTAGACTAGTCAGTTAGAAGTTTATACTGCTATTTATTATTTATTTGAAATTATTTTGCAAAAATTTCATTCTTCTTTATTTCATGCAAAAACACAAAAAAATTAGAATACACATAAAAATAGTCAAAAAACTATTCAGTGCTAGAGTTCAAGGGAAACAAGAGTTTCTATAGTGGTATCAGAGCTAATTCCTACCATCTTGAGGGTTTAGCAATCTCATGTGGCCACAAGAGTTGGGACCACACATGTATCACACACGTAGTAGGGCTTTGTGTGAAGGTACCCAGGTGTTAGAATAACAACCGATCACCATGAGTGATAGGCGTGAGGGTAGCCCACCCAGGGGCCATAGACATAATGATGATTAGGACACCAGAGAATTCTTCTATGTGATGATTACAGGCCAACAACAGATGATGCAGGCACTACAGGCACTTACTACTATGGTAGAGAGGATGAACCCACCTATTAGATAGAATGGGGAACCAGGAGATAATAAGAGTGCTACAGTTAATCAAAGACCATAGCTGACTCATTCTAAGATTGTTGATAGGCCTACATGTCCTACATTTGTTCAGGATGAACCAAAAGAAGCACCAACAGAGGAGGTGGCAGGAGATTCCCTATTTACAGATGCCCTCATGGCTGAAAATGATGAGTGGGACTTATTAGCTCCTCATGTTTAGGAGAGGATGTCATTTGATCATTTTGTTAATCAAAGGAGAGAGCACTACAGATCAATTAGATAGGATAAGAGGCCTAGAGGTCAACTTAGTGAGCTAAAGAAGGCTACTGGCAAGCTTTCTTTTACCACTTTTGACAAGAGTGGAAAGATGATAGCTCAAGCTTGGATTCATAAGCTTGATACATTCTTGGCATTGAGGCCAATGATAGAGATATAGGCCATCAAATATGCCACTTTGCACTTGGAGGGAGTAGCTTATGATTGGTGGTACCATGGTATGGTAACACTTCAACATAACCAGGTGACAGAGTACCAGGACTTCATGGATAGGTTGGTTGAGTGGTTTGACAAGAAATATCCTGAGGTTTACTTTCAAGATCTGGCATAGTTGAAACAAAAAAGAAACTTGGAGTCCTTCATTGGTGATTTTTAGAGATTGGTAGTCATGGTGCCAAACACTTCAGAGCGTAGATTGGTAGTTCTCTTCATAGAGGGCCTATCCGAACCATTGAGAGGTTGGATCAAATCCTTTGATCCTCCTTCATTACAGGAAGATATGAAGAAGGTGTATAGCATGGAGATGGCAGCCCCTTCCAGTAAATTTAACTCTAGAGGTACTTATTCATTCAGGGACAATAAGGGCTTTAACAGAGATAGAGAGTGAGCAGATTTCAACAAAGATAAATCAGGTGTTAAGAATGATTCAAAGGCCAATCTAGCAGCACCACCTTTGGATCGAGAGGCTCTTAATGATCTACACAAAAAGAAGCTTTGCTTCTACTGCAAAGTTCCATATGATGCCAATCATGATTGTCCTTTGAGGCCTAAAGGTAAGGCAAATCATGTGATGTGGGTGTATTATGAGGATTCAGAATCAGAAGATTCTGAACAACAGGATAGTTTTGAGGAGTCTGAGGCAGAGGCTTCAGAGCCTAAGGCAGAGATAGATTTAGAGCTTCAAATATAGGAGGCACACCTATCCATCATTTAATTAGATGATTCATTCAAAATCTATGAAGTTTTGGTAGGGCAGAGGGTCATCACCCTTCTTGACACAGGAGCCACACATAATTTTATAGATGCTAGATTTGTGGAGAAGCGTGGACTCACTACCAAAGATTTTGAGGGCATTAGATTTAAGGTGGCTGATGGTCAAACTCTTAGGTGTGAGTGGATGATTAGAGACCTACCATTATACTTGAACAACTATGAGTACAAGGCTAATTATTATGTGGTGAACATGGGGGATATAGACTTAGTCTTGGGCATGAAGTGGATTCATTCCCTTGAGGAAGTCATTCTTCATCTCAAAGACATGGAGGTTCATTTTGATGTTGATGGGAAGACACATATTCTTAAGGCCATATGGGGCAACAACATCAAAAATATGTTTTTTCATCAGATGGAGAGGCTCATACAACATGATATGGTAGAGTGGGCTGCTGAGTGCACATTGGCACCAATACAGGAGAGACATGTGGACAAGCTTTGTCTTGAGGTGAGTTCAATTTAGGAGTTAGCACATGTTGATGATGATACGAGTATGTCTAGCATTCACACTCTAAATTCAGATATTGTAGTGGTTATAAGAGATAGGTGCATGAAGCCAGTTGGTGTGATTCACATTATTCAAGTGAGGAGTTTACTTGAGTTACCAGTTGATTTCCATTCATGGATTGGATGTTGGGATCCTTATCTTGGTACTTGGGATGATTTGATTCCATGGGATGGGAGTTGTGATTTTGGAGTTTGGTTGAGTTGCATTCGCCAGTTTGATTATGGATTCCTCTTGGTTATATTTTAGAGGATATTGCAGGAGCTTGCATTGATTGACAGTGGCATAGATCATGATTACATATGGGATCTAGGTGGATTGAGTGGTTTATTTTTCAGCGATTACTTGAGGATAAGTAATTTTAGGAGGGGTGGATTGTCATGTCCCCTTTTTAGTTGACATCTTTAGAATTGATGGTTAGCCTATTATGTGACCCTCATAGGCTGATAGGATGGATAGAGAGTCTTGATGGAGCTTGGCTTGTCTTTGATTAGCAAAATTTTACCAGTTGGCTTTTGTTTGGGATCTTTTGGACATGTATTGAGGGAGATATTAATATTTGATTGATTTAATTAAATATTAATTATTTGGCCTATTTTTAATTATGAAACCCTAATTCTTAACTATGAAACCCTAATTAGGGCAAGTGCACCTTTTTTAGGATATAAGGGTTTCTCATTTGGAGGAGGGCCATATTATGATTATTGATTATTGATTTTGAAGAATTTTACTAAGTATTTGTTTGAGAAGAAGGAGCCAAGGGTTTCCAGTATTCCAGTTGCATTGGAGAATGTACACTCTTCAGTGTGTGTAATTCAAAGGTTATGAGAGATCAGCCGATCTATTGCTAGTTTGAGAGATAACTCTATATAGAAGTTATCACAGAGATTTACAGGTATTTATTTCATTAGGTTTTGATTTATAAAATTATCCAAATAAAGATCTTTCATATTAGTGCCATATTTCTTGAGATCAGGCATCTAGCAGACAGGCTGCACTATACTCTATTTGCTTTAGTACATAATCCATACATATCCATGTAAATCCATACCATTCTACAGCAGGCCAGACAGCACCGCAGGGAGCTCAAAGATTGACATCGGCATCTCAGAGACCGACATTGGCCGACTTCATACCAACGTTGGCAGAGTAGACTGACTAATAAAGACTGACATCAGTAGCATATCGACCGATGGTGGTAGTATAACTGATGTCGGTGACTGTATGTTTTACACACAACTTGAGTTGTACTAGATTTAGGGATTAATTTCAGATTTGCAAAAAGATCAATTTTTTGAAGACAATATTTGTATTATTTTGTTGCTTGATAGAGATTTAGTATTGTAATCATTTGAAATGAATAATAAGATATTAGACTAGCTAGTTAGAAGTTTATACTGCTATTTATTATTTAGTTGAAATTATTTTGCAAAAATTGCATTCTTCTTTATTTCATGTAAAAACACAAAAAAATCAGAATACACACAAAAACAATCAAAAAAATATTCAGTGCTAGAGTTCAAGGGAAACAGGGGTTTCTACAGAGAAGGTAGTTGACTGTTTAAAATTATGATGTTTCATGTATGTATAATGAGATTGGGTTGAAAGTTTTGTGTGTTCTTATGATGGTATCAAGTATTAAAAAAAGGGGGGAGTCATTCATATTTATTATAAGATCCAATAAGTCATATGATTTATAGATTGGTATATAAGACCAATAATATTATAAAGACCATTTGAAGATTGTTAACAAATCTAGGACTGATGTTGAAAGGTAAGAAGTTGCTCTTTATTTCAGATTTTGGTACTTAACATTTGGTAGTTGATCTCTATAGATCTATGTTAAGAAATTGGTACTAGATTGAGAGTCCTAATCACTCATTCTATGAGTTCAAGTTGTGAACAGAAGGGAAGGTTCTTCAGTGGATGTCAAGGACAAGGTGAGTAGTTGTGTGCTCTAAGTTCATTTGAAAATAGTGTGCATGGTGTTAGGGGGAACATATGTCTAAGATGATTCTTAGTTTCCTTATTCCTATGTGTTTATTTTCTCATTTTTGAATATGGTTTAAATTTATAAAATGATGCTTTATCAAAAGGGGAGTTCTTTCTACATTTATTTCAAGATATCAAGCAAGGAGAGTGAGGTTCATGTGTTTGAGGTATGTATAAGCTTAAGAGAATAATAATTGAGCTTAAGGTGAGGTGATATTATATCTAGATTAATAAAAGGAAGAATAATCTAGTTTGAAGAGATTTTTTTTGTTTTAAGTTGCTCCAGGTCTAAGGATCAGTAGTAATTTTAGAGATGACCCTTTGTCATTAATGTCAAAGGGGGAAAAAAACTAGTTTGGGTGAGATTCATCTTGGAGGGATGAGAATGATGTACTTTGTTAGAGTGTTTTCCATCAATGAAAAAGGGGGAGATTATTGATTTATGTTCCTATTGTCATGTTTGAGGCATTTTTTGTCATTGATGTCAAAGTTTTATGATTATTAATGATGACATTGACTATAGTTTAGTTTTCATTGAGTTTTATATCAGGTCTTGGCATATTGTTGTGTTAGTAAAGCCATGGGAGAATGTAAAAAGTTATTTTTGAATGATAATTAGTGTTATATTGAATCTAAAATCGTAGGAAGGTCTTAAAGTGGTATGGTGCCTAGTAGGTCTATTTGAATGGACTTGTTTCTTAAGAATAGATCTGGCATGTAGAGGCATGATGGTGGTGATATGGATTTGTATGAGATTTGAGTTATTAAAATTAGTGGTATATCATGTGATAATATGTTAGAAACTATTTTAAAATGTTTATGGGGTATATAAGCTTTTACATGAGGTTTATAGGTTAGTTTTTGGTTTAGTCTTTACATGAAGAGATATAGTGAGAAGTCACAGGCTTGGTTTCATGTTGAGATGAACAGTCTAAGGTTTTTAAAAAGAATATTTGTAGTGTGTGATCATGGTATGATGTTTTATGAAATTATTATGGGTTGTTAATATAAATTCAAGAGGTCTCAAAGTATGTTCAAGGTCTAAGTTTGGTTGGTAGTTTAAGGCCTAATGTGGAAAGAGAACTAGTGTGGCCTAATAAGGGTCAAAGTCAATTTACAAGGTGCTATAGATCATGTAAGATTTTATAGAGGTGTGATAGGTTTTTTCAATATTTATCATGAAGTTTTAGATCTTGATTTGAATAAAAAAATCATGAAAAGTGGATCTTTAGGTCTCTCGAGTGTTAGAATGAAGAGTTGTAGACTCAAGAAGGAACTTTTGATGCTTGTTGGCACGTATTATTATTACATGGGAATATGATATATTATGGAGATGTAAAATTTTGATGATAATGTTTTCCAAGAATTATGATTTGGTTTTAGTGTCAAAGTTTTATGAACAAATGTTAAGAATGGAAACTAGTTTAAAACCCTCTGTAAAAGCTTCATAATGATCCCATTTGGAAGATATTATTGAAAATTGATTATAATGGTTTTTTTGATATATTTTTATTACTTTATCATGTAAATTACTTTTCCAATTTCATGTAGGTGGCATTGAATGTTCAGGAAGAGTGAGTGGAATCTACAAGAAATCCCTTATTTCTTAAAAATTTAGTATAATAGGCAAAGTTGATTGAATCAAAGTTAAAAAATGAATTGATGTTGAATATTGAGTCTTATTTATCATTACCATATTTATTAATAATCATTTTATATACCTAAAATATTCTAAAATTGTCAGGGAAGTTTGTCTATCACTGAAAAGGCCTAGTGAGGAAGATAATGAGAATACTAGGCAAGAGTGAGAATGAGACTAGGGATGAGTTTTCATGGATTGAGAATGGATAAAATTTAATTAGGTTATTTTTAAATACCTATAAAACATGTAAATATTTTTTATATATCTTAGAGTTAACAAATTGTTTTACAAGACCAATGATTAACAATATAACCAATGATATATATATATATATATATATATATATATATATATATATATATATATATATATTATGATGTTATAAATATCACATATTAAATATTCATGTGAAATATAAGTCTTTTAAATTCTCTTACAAGTGCTAAAGACAACATTCTTCATGACTATGTTCTTGGAGCTACAGACACTTTTCTGTGTGTGAGTGAGAATGATGTTCCTATGTCATTTTGACTAGTTTTAAAGTGTAACAAGAATTTATTTATTTATCATATGTTCCATGGGATCTTTTACATGCATTTTTATTTTTTTCAATTTCTTGAATAGTTGTTAATGGTCAAAAGTTCTTGACTATGTTTTGGAGTTTTCTGGAAGAGCAGAGTGATCCTTTTGTATAGGTATATATGAGTCTTTGGATATTTATTTATTGTGTATAATTAGTTTTATTGTGACCTTTATGTAATAAATTTTCCATAAATATGTGTTTTTTGTATTTAAAGTGATTTTATAGGTTTTTTGAACTTCATCTTTGTAGACAATGTTTTTGGGGTAATTAGGCCTAATGGAGATTTCATGAGGTAAGAGAAGTATTTGTGAGTCTTTAAGAATGGAAGAGGTCATTTTATTTTGATAATTAATCTTTTTAAAGGCTCAAGGACTTTTTTGATGCCCATCTGGACCATAGTGATTCAATTTGTTCCATGTAGAGGATAGACCTAATGCATGAGGTCTCTAAGTAGGCCTAAAAGAAGAAAGAGGTCTAAATGAGTTTGGAAAACCTAATAGTGATATTATTATTATTATTATTATTATTATTATTATTATTATTATTATTATTATTATTATTATTATTATTATTATTATTATTATTAATGTGTCCTAAGACATTTTTTGGGTCTAAACCTAATGTATTAATGTTTTCTCCAACCAAAACTGTGAGTAATCTAGTGACTAGTATAAAAGGAAGGCATAATAGGCCTATTTGTGTAAGAGGAAAGTGAGGGCAAGAAAATAAAAGAGAAAATTTATGATCTAAATTAGTTATTGAGGAACATATTAATATATTGTATAAAATATTATTAACATATAACATAACTTCTTCATGTCGATGACAATGTCAGTTGACCTAATAAGATTAGTAAGAGACATGTTTAAGCAAATAAGCCTAGAGGCTACTTTTAGAAAGATAAAAGGTTGAGAAGAGATCAATGAGTTTATTTTATATTGAGATGAATCAAATATATGTTTTAATTTATGATAGTGAGTATAATTTAGATAGAGAATATAGAGATCTGAAGAAGAGATCATCATCTGTTGGTTGAGCAATAAGGTTTCTTGGGGTGATAAAGTTTATTTTGGCTAAGTTGATTCTTAATCAAGAGGGAGTGGGAGTTTCCTTAAAATTTGGTTATTTTATAAGTGTCCTTGAATTTTTTTATTTATTTTTGAGTTACTTAGGGGGTTGGTGCCTCTGTGAAAGTTAGATCTTGCTAAAGGATTGGCTAAGTTGGTGCTTGACTAGTGAGGGGTCAGTGTTCCTTGTGGGGTTTGTACCTCACTAAATCTTGATCCATTGCTTATAGGACTATTTTCCAAGATATGTTTTAGTGGTTTTTATCCCCCATTATTTTTTCCTACATAGCTCTTATTTTCATGTTTTGATATCGTCATTCATGTTTATGTGATTACTTCTCTATGCATTACTTGATCACTATATTGGTTTGAAAGGTTAATCATGTTAAGTGGAAAGAAAGAATTATTTTAGGACACTATTTCATCCCCCCAATGTTTTTTCTTATAAAAAAGGGTGCATATTGGACATGGATTCCTCATCTATCAATCCTCCACCATCAATAAGTTAAAATACTAACATGACACAAATTTTGGATACCTAATCACCATTAGTATCTAGAAGCCCTATTATAACTATTATTCTAGCTCAAAATGTTACTACACCATAATCTAAAATATCCAACCACCCTCTCCAACACTTAAAAAAAATTAAGTCTCTATCTTGATTAATCTCCTTATGACACAAACTTATGTAACCTTGAATCCCTAACATACCCCCAACCGCCACCATGATCTCAAAAAATTCCCCCAATTCAAACAATCCAACAACAAATCCCTTTAACTAACAAATACCAAATTCCATCACAATGCATTGTGAGTACTTACCTTAGCCAATCCCAAAAATAGATCCTACCTATACTATTCTCATAGTATATAATTATATCTCAATTGATGATTAATAATTCTATCTATTATCCCCTTTTGAAACAACTTCCAACTTTGCTTCCTCCCTATTAACATTTTATAAAAAATGTTTTAGGAGGTATCCCTTAATACAATTCCCAACCTATCCTCATGCACATCCTCATGGATAAGATGGAAAACTTAGAAGCTTATTACTCTAGGAAAAATAACATGCTTACATATAAACAAATATGTAATGAACCTATTAACCCCACCATCCTAATCATGCCATATGTAATGAAATGGGAACTTCCCAAGTTTACAAATTTTCAAAATAAGGAAGATCCCTAATAACATATTATGGAATTTAGCTCAAATTTTCTTATAATACTTTTCAATTAATATTTCAATAAAAGTAACCATCACCGACCTTTATGCCATTAGGCAATTTTAATATGAGTCCATTGCAGACTTTGTTTCTAGGTGGTAAGGCCTTATAAATTAGTTAACATTCTCCCTTCCTCAACTAGAATTGATTGATTTTTATTTTAGGTTGTGTGAAAAACATATTTCATCCATGCTCCATGTTAATTTATTCAAAATGTTTGATGAAGCATTTACCATGGCTCATAAGATATAAATCTAAGCTTTAGAATAAGGTAAAGTTAAGTTATGAAAAAAATTTAAACCTAAACCTTCTAAAGGAACCAACAACCTTAATCTAAAAGGCACAGTTAATGTTTTTGTCCTAAATTCAATGTCTCCATCCATAACAAACCAACCAAGCTCTTCCTAGACTCAACCATAGAGAAACTTAACATTATTTCTACTTAAGAAATACACACCTTTTTGGAAGTCTTATGCTAATATTTGAGACAAATTATTAAAAGTAGAAGTTATTGAACTCCCTTTAATCAAACCTACTCATGACTCTCGAGTGAAACCTAGTTGGTATTAATAAAATGATTTTTGAACTTACCATCACATTCTTGGTCATGAAATCAATAGATGTCACTATTTCAAAAGCATGGTCCAAAACCTCATCGATCGAGGAGAGTTATAGTTAGATAATCTAAATGTTCCTCAAAATCAATCCCTTGACATATTTAAGTAGAAATTCCAAAAACATCCATCCTAATCTCATTTTATACAAAAAAATATGATAGGCACACCAAATCATGACTCCCATGTGATAAATATAATTCACGAGCATCTTTTACCTAAAGAAGTTGATAATATACTTGAATCATATTTATTAGTAAAAATAATATTAAATATCCTTATAAAATATACTTTTGAACCATTTAAACCAACTAAAACCATTTCTACCATCCACTCAAGCCTTCTTGATCTCATGACATAAGATCCACTAGAAGAGGGGTGATCCAAACACACTAAAAGTCACCTATGAAAAAAGGAAGATAAAAAAGTTGTTCCAGCCACATGGGATAAGTGCCTTGGTATGCTAAAGGGTAAAGCTTTACAAAATCTACCTATAGGACTTGAACTCCTCCAAACATCCAAAAATGAGGATCCTCATAGAGATACTCCCACAAACTCTAACAACATTCAAAAGGGAGAAATGACCCTACCCTAAGATCAAACTAAGTCATCTATTTTAGGACCCCATCCTTCCTTTAAACTTAAGATCATAGTATAGAATTATCTATTATTAGATCTAAGTTATCTCAAAAAACTCTACCAATGCTATGAATACCAATACCTCATATTAACCCTAAAAACTTTTATTATCACTAGAAATGATCTAGAATACCCTTACCACCCATTAAAACCACTTGTACCACCAACACAAAAAGAGGAAGTACATAATTAAACATGATCAAAAATTTGGTACCCTAAAACCATACCAAGATCCTTTGTGAGGATCCTATTCTACCATCCTTGATCAGCTTCTACAAACCTCCCTTATCACATTACATCCTATCAAACTACTTAATCCCCATATATAAAAACTAGCTTAGTATAGGTAGAACAAGGTATGTGCTTACCATAGGATACCTAGACATGACATTGAAATTTGTAATCCTATCATAGTATAAATATATAATCTTTTGGATGAATATTAAATATTAATTTTGCAACCTTACCCTAATCCCTTCTTCAACCCAAATAATAAAACCACAAACATTCCTGAGACTAACATAGTAAATACCCTAAATACTTTACAAGGAAAATCAAAACAAGATAATAAAATAAACACAATTAATAGTCTCAATTCTATCCTTGATCAAACTCTTTCCAATTTCCCCTCTGGACCTTGAAATATGGATAACTCAAGAACTTTGATAAGTCCCCCACTATTTCAAATTGATACAATAAACATACCCACCCGATCTCAAATTCAAGCCCATAAAAACCAAAAATGAAATAAAGCCAAAGTTTTAATATATAAATCCCTATCCAAACCAAAGAAACCTCAAAAACCTACACTAAAAAACCCAAAACCTCCATTTTAGGGAAAACATAGAAGATTAATTCCTTAGAACTCATACATATATTAGTTCTGAAGTAACTTCATCAAACCTTAGTCAAGATGTCCCTATATGAACTAATTAATAATTATCCCCAACATTGTTAAGCCATGATAAAATCACCTTAGGCTATATAATGGCAACCCAACTAACCCCAACCTCTGATGACATTCATTGGAGCTTTGAAAATGGCTTCATATAACAATTTTAATGATTCAGAAATAGTCCCACTACCATTCAAATAACATGACCTACCCATATTTTTCACTACTCAAATTAATCAAACCTAGATCAAAATATTTATGATTGACAATAGGGATAACATTAACATTATCTATTCACATGCATTTAAACAACTACAAAGTCTAGAAATAGTTATGGCTCAATCCCCAACTATCTTTCAAGATTTCAATGATATATTAGATTTTACTCTAGGAACCATTGTCATCCCTATATAAATAGGTTATCATATCCTTCATGAGTTATTTTATGTTATGAAATGTAAATTCTAATATAATATCCTCTTAGGATGTCCTTTTATCCACACTATGCATTGTGTTCTATCCATTATACATCAATACATCAAATATGAACATGAGGGCCAAGTTCATATTATCCTAGCTGATATTCATCCATTCAAAAAATTTAACCTAACCTTTTAACCTATTGATGTTCTACTCCCTCAAAAAAACACAACCATGTCACCATCATCCAATGAAGTGTCGACTAGTTTGACAATCCCTTCACCACTAATCCTTGATAAGGATTCCCTTGACTTCATATCCCAACAACTCTCAATAAGAGAGTATCATTTATTGATGCTTAACACCCTTCCTACTCCTCAAGAGTATGGGAACCCAGTTAAATAGTGTATATATCATATTAACTTAGGATATTTTATTCCCTTTAGTCCATTTTTCCTCTAGACTCAATTATTATATGAAAGGATCGATTGATCCTCATATCTTGATGTATAATCTCACACCAAACAAATCTCCTCAAATTTATCATTCCTAGACAAACCACATTTTTCTTAAATATAATTATAATAATGTACCTAGAAAGGCTTTGGTATGAGACGTTATGAGAAGGGACCACATAAGTTCACACTAGGATATTTTAGGAAACCCCACAAAAAACATGGATTTGGTTTTAATAAAAATTCTAAATTAATTCTTAACGTCACCCGTTTATCTAATCCTAAAGATAATATCATAGTATCACCATCCAACATTACCCTAGAAAGAGGTGATGTCATTTCTATCCCCCACAAACTTTTTTAGTTAATATTATCAATTTAGGATGCCCATCCTATCATAAAAATGGAGAAACTAAGTCCATTGCCCTTACCTACCCTAATATGATAAAGGAGGATTCTCATACCATACCCATTATTAAATTTCAAGATGATGATTCTATATTGACTTATTTAGGTGTAGAAAAGTCACACTTACATAGTTCTCTATCGAATGAAATGTCTAGTATGTTGAACAAAGCCACCATAGACATTAACATAGGGTCTCAAGATGCCCTAAATATTGTTAAGGTTAGTAAATATCTAAACCATATAGAGTATAAATACTTCACCACATTATTATAAAACCATATCTAGTACTTTTCTTAGACATCTAGTGACATTCCATGTATTGACCCTGCTATCATCATTCATAATATTGCCACTATCCTTGAATCGAATTCGATGAATCCAAAACTATGGAAGATGCATCCTAATATTGTATTTTTATTCAAATAATAACTACAACATATCTTATTCATTAATTTTATTTATCTAATGTATTACCCTTAATGCGTGTCTAATATTGTGTCTGTCATAAAACCCATGGGGGTTTCCACCTTTGTACCAATTTTAGAGACCTCAACCTTGATTCCTCCTTAACATCATTAAAATAGTGTAATTAACATCTATAAAAAAAAAATTGTCACTTATGGATGGATTTTCCAAATATAATCAAATCCTTATCACCCTAGAGGACCAACGTAATAATTCCTTTATTATCCCCTAGGTATTTTTTGCTATAAGATTATGTCTTTTAGCCTAATAAATGTAGTATCCACTTATCAGAGAGATATGATTTATATTTTTCACAATATAATCCACAAAATTGTTGAATATTATGTGGATTACCTTCTTAAGAAGTCAAAGATTCAAAAATACCATCTCTTTATTCTTAAAATAATCTTTGACTACTTAATCCAATTTCATGTCCATCTCAACTCCAAAAAGTGTGTTTTTGGAGTCTTGATTGGTAACCTCCTAGATTTTATCATCTCCATTCATGGTATAGAGGTTTATTCCACTAAGATTATGTATATTATAGATATTCCACCCTCATACAATCTTATACAACTTCATAGCCTGTAGGGAAAGTTGCATTCCATCTGTTGTTTTATCTCTCATCTATATGATCGATGTCAACTATTACATCACCTTTTAAGGAAAGATACATAATTTATCTAGGATTTTAATTGTCAATAATACTTTGAAAATATCAAAAACTATCTCATCTCTCCACTAGTTCTTATTATTCCTGAGGAAGGGAGACCTTTCTTCCTATATATTCTGGCCATAGATCATAATCTAGGTTTGTGCTTGTCCATCATGATGAGAAACATAGAGAATAGGTGGTTTATTACATAATTAATACTCTCATTGAATATGAGACATGCTATACACATATAGAAAAAATATTCCTAGATTTGGTTTGTGTGGTTTCTAAGATTCACCACTATTTGGTTAATCACAATACCTATGTAATCATGAATGTTGATCCCCTTAAGTTTATGCATTCAAATCCTTACCAAAATTAGTGTATGGATAGATGGATCATGATTTTAGCTTAGTTTTATATGTATTTTATCCATTATAAGTCAATTAAAGGATAGATCATTTCTAATAAGTTAGCTAAGGAACCTCTTACAGATGGTCAACCCTCTATTTTTAAATTTATCGATCAATCTATCACTTCCACATCTAATGTAGATCCTAATTACTAGATTAATTTATTCTTTGATGGATCCAAATGTGAGTTTAGAGGATGTGGTGTAATCATTTTTATACCTTTTTAAGTCACTCTCATACCTTTATCCTTCAATCTTGATTTTGACTGCACTAATAACATGGTAGAGTGTGAGTATTTAATCGTAGGTCTTCGAACTTATTTAACCCTAGGTGTTAAATCACTTTGTATATATGGGGATTAATATTTGTTTATCAACCAAATAAACATCATGTATTTTTTTAATAATGACATCATCTAGAAGTAAAAAATGTTAGCATACCAACTATTATCCACCTTTAATCTCTATTACATCCAAGCCACTCCCTAGTCAACCAACAAATTCTTGGATACCATGGAATCCCTAGCTTCCTTTATCCCATATTCCCCTCAAGAATCCAAGATTTTTTTCCTAATCTAAAAAATCATCCAACCCTCTTATGCTAAAATTGATCTACCTTTTGTCCACAATGTGTAAGAAAATCACTTAGATCTATGGTACATGCAAACATTTAATTATTTATCTAAAGATATTATCCCTCCTGATATATATATATATATATATATACACACACACACACATAAATACATACACACACACACCCACACACACACACACACACACACACACACATGATAATCAAGATTTTTAATAGTGAAACACTCATTACATTATACCCAAGGGTATTTTTTATAGGCAAGAATTTGATGGTATACTCCTTTGATGTATCCAAACTTCTACGGCTACCCTCACAATAAAATAAACACTTAGATCTATGGTACATCCAAACATTTGATTATTTATCTAAAGGTATTATCCATCTTAACACACACACACACACACACACACACACACACACACACATGATAATCAAGATTTTTAATAGTGAAACACTCATTACATTATACCCAAGGGTGTTTTTTATAGGCAAGAATTTGATGGTATACTCCTTTGATGTATCCAAACTTCTACGGCTACCCTCACAATAAAATAAACACATGATTCAATATGTGGGGGACACTTTTTCAACCTAGTTATTTCCAAGAATATTATTCAAATAGGTTATTATTGTCCCACTCTAAATTGATACTATTGTTAATATGTCAAGAAATGAATAAAATTTCAACAACATGTTAATCTATCACACATCCCTAGTTATGCATCACAAGAGGCTAGAGACTTTTGGCCATTATATCATTTGGGGTAAGACCTTATAGAAAAAATTAATCCCAAGTCTTCCCAGCAATATTTTTATCATTTCTTCCAAATAATACTTTACTAAGTGGGTGGAGGGTATTAATCTTATTTGACTAAAGTGAATAAAATTGTTTATTTTATTAATAGTCATATTGTCTATCACTTTGGTTTTCCTCATAAGATCATTATAGATAATGGAAAATATTTTTAAAATAACCATTTCCAAATACTTTATGATTATTATAACATTAATTTAAGTTTTTATTCCTCTTATTATCAACAAGCTAATAGACAAGCTGAAGCATCTAATAAAACCCTTATTAAAATGCAACCAAACTAGTAAATGAAGTTGACAATAACTAACATCTTCACATTCTTTTTGCCTTATGGGATTATCACACTAGAATTCAAATGCCTATGGGTGCTACCTCTTTCTCTTTATTATATGTCATATAAGTTATCCTCCCTCTTAAAATATAAATTCCTTCTCTTTAGATTTCTCTTAGAGACATTGTTTCTAAAGAGGATTATTATCAAGAGTAGTTAGCATAGCTTGAACTCTTAGATGAGCATCAATCTATGGCACTCAATCATATATATGTATATCAAGAAATAATAAAACATGCATATAATCAACATCTAAAATAATGAGAATTTAATATTGGCTGCCTTGTCCTTAAATAAAATTAGTATGTCACATATATGGAAAAAGGTAAGTGAGGATAATTTGATTCAAACTGGCTTGGACCATATATTATCACTCATAAATATGGATCTAGGGAATATCATTTGGACTCTCTTGAGGGAAAAATAAAATGTGAGCCTCTTAACACTTTACATCCATGCCCTTTCTATTGTTAATAAACTTAAAACAAACTATAGTCAACATAGGTTCTCCTCATTTGGTTTAAGAACAACCTAAAACCACATCTCACATCACTTAAAAAATACATAGTAATTATAAATAATCATGTGGATATCTAGTATAATACCTACCCTAACACTAAATATGGACATCCCATATCTATTCATAGCTTGTTATAAATGGACAAACTCTAACTATAATAGGAAGGAGCCCTAAATCATTATTTCTTGAAATCTCTCACTTGAAAAAGTTTATTTTAGGGATATAAATATCATCTCATGTAAATATCTTTAATTCAACCTAGGATACCATAATCTAAATTAATAATCTAGGATAAACAATATATATTATAGACTATTTCCTTGAAGAACTATCTATAAAAGGGCATAAAAATCACATAATGATCCCTTAAGGGATAGTTATGCAAGCATATATCCTAAATTACAAACCAATCCCTTGAAGGATGGCTATATAGAATAGAAAATACAAGGGAAAAAATCTCACATTGATTAGTTTTCAAAAAGCATGCCTCTAAAATCAAAATCTCTAAAGGAAAATCCAAAGTGTCTCAGGATAGCTTCCCACATTGATCAAATTTCTCAAAATATGTAGACTTATCCCATTGATTAATCTACATGTAAGGTTGTAAGGTTAGCCTTACATCTTTGAAACATGAGATGGGACTTATATTCCAAAAAAATAGTGAGTTTTTACCTACATCATGTGAGAATCAAATCCATAGTAATTCCCTTCTAAGGGGTCATGAAATTAATTGATAAGGGTTGTTAAAAGTAATTATTAATAGTAAAAAATGGATAGACATGCAAATGGAAAAATTTATTTATTTATGGTTAAGGTCCAAGACAATAAGGAGTGAGGAAATCCTCCTTTCTTATTTATCACAAATATTAAAAACTTAATAAAAATATCCATTGTTTAATATTATTATCTATCCATAAATCTCATAAAAGTCAAGCTCCAAAATAATTAATCATTATAACTTATCCCATTTTATCATCCATAAAAAGATAAATAATTTTTTTAAAATATATCATTTTTCATCATTATATCAATCACATAATAAATCCATAACCATAGAAAAAATTAAAATGCATTGCATAATCTAAATCCATAAATCACATCACATCAAGTACATAATATAAAAATATATAATTCCATGCTAGCTCATAATCAAAAATCAAGAATCTCTATATATATAAATCATGAACATGCATCATCTAAAGTCTCAATGTATAATATAAAATGGATCTATGTCTACTACTATGTACAAAATATAACTAATCATTAAAATGGATGTGGCTCAAATGGATGTTATCTCCATCCCTACCTCTACTCCCACCTCTATCCTTACCTCTATCCCTTCCATGTCTCCCCCATACTACACTCCCTAAGCTAGTTGAGCCACCCTGATTCCATCATGATGATCTCATGTATGTTAGTACATAAGTAACATATCAAGGTACCTTTAACAACCCATATAGTATGATATGCTCATAATATTCAAGCTTTGCCATAATATCCTAGTATATATCTAGGCTCACTATTCCCCCTATCCTATAATATGTCTTACTCCCTTATACCTAGCTACCCTACACCCACCATAACACCTCTCTATAGTCTATCCCTCTCTCTCTAATATCTATCATGATATCACTTTGCTTTATTTTGGATCTCGTATATTAAATCTAATTAGACTTGTAAAGAATCATAACTACCCTGTATCTCTATCAGGGTTCCCTACATGTGGCCACCTATCCTTGTAGTGCATCATGCCTTTCCCTTAGCGCATCATTATCTACCATAATCACCTATGCATTTTCCTCCCCTACCTCCTCTATCTTCACATCTCTTACATCATAATGAGGTCATATAACCCTCTCCTACCTCCCTCATGGTTGATCCACACACAATAATTAGTATGCTATATTACATCATATAGCATCCAGATTTATGGATGTTGGATCTTGTTCTCATCCTACTTTTGAATCAACATAGTGGGCCTATGGTATCCTAAAATTTATATCATTCCACTTCTATAGATATGGTTCATCTAGGATACCCTATATCAACCCAAATTGTCTCCTCACCCTCTCAAATTGAAAAACTCTAGGTGCTCTACTCTCTTCTCTTGTATCCACCTATCTTGTTATCACTCAACTAGCTCTCCTTCCACCCCAGCCCATGCTAGAAAGCCCATACATGGTTTCTATATCACATCTCCCTCTTTTAGTTCCTTTAACACCTAATAATAATAATAATCTAGGTTGTGTACTATCCCATGAGTGAATGGTCTCACAAGGTATTCCTTCCACAAAAAGGAATCTCACTGAATGATATTTGGTGTCATCATACCCATGGATTTCTAAGTGGGTGAACTACTTTGATGTGATTTTAATACTAAAATTTTAGGATAATGGTCACATTAATATAAACCTCCATTGTTTCCTCTACCACCACTAGTCTTTATAAACTTAATCAATAAGGATTGGATCCCATATAAATACTATATGATTCTCCCACATGTTTACCACCACACCTATCAAGCTCTAGGGAAACCAACCTCCCCCTAAATTTGGTAATGTATAGTAGGAGATGGCCACCATAATCATTGGCATGACTAGTCTCCCCTTTGCATCCTCCTTGTATAGTCCCTTAAACACAAAACACCTAGATTTGAATGTGATGTCTTTGGCATCCTCTATATATAATCATGATAGTACCACTACACATTCTATCTCATCCACTGGTACAATCATTCTACCCTTTAATGGTATCCATTGTACATTTTAGATGTCCTTTACTATCATAATGATCTCCCTTGTAGGTAGCCATAAGTTTCCTATAGCCACATCCCACCACTCCATCAAAGCTACCAATAACCCCTCATCTCTATGTATATGGTGATAGTGATTTAATCCTATGAAACCAATAGCCTCTATGTACTCCCAATCCTCATCACTCTTCTAGTCCCACAACTACTCCAATAGTGGTGAAACTTGGTCTTACATCATTAGTCATGTTTATCCCTATAATTATAGGTCATCCTTCATACTTTTTTCCTATACACTTCAAGTCTCTAAACTTTTTCCTATCTTATCTTAAATTGATACCAATCCTAAGGAATCAATACCATTCTTTAAGGATCAATATTGATTCTATATTAATCAATGATGATTAAAGGGAGATCAACATTGATCAACTAACATTGACATTGATCCCTACATAATTCCATACTAATATTCCAAAAATTCCAAAAATGTAATTAAATGTGAAAATTTTAAAAAAATTTAGTAAAAATTAAATCTTACCTCATCATGAGATCACCGTCACCTCCTATATCTACTTTTTTTAGCCTTCATCATTCATACTCATCCCAAATGTGTAAATGAGTATCAATTTTTTTACTCACATGCATACTTTATCGATCATAAATGAGCACATAACATGTTAGGCATACTATTTATAGCCCCTAGATATCAACATTGATTTTATTGCAATCAACATCAATCTATGTAATTTACATCGATCTATATGACTCGATGTCAGTTGGATCTATTTGGCTCTTTTTTAGCTCTACTTGAAATTTTTTTACATCCCTCTAGTCTTGACCCAATGCCACCTTAGTTATCTTTGTTACATATATCATGTTACTTGTTACTTGGCATTTTTGGATAGTGAACATGGAATCCATATTAGTACCACATCCTTTAAGAGGCCTACACTCATTTAGGATAATATCCCTTATAGATCATAAGAGTGTACCTCATCTTGAGAACAACTATCTCTAGGCAATGTAGATGTTCCAAGCTCATTAGCTGATTTGGTTAGCCTATCCTAGCATTTGTTCTCTTCATTTATTTCTATTTATCCCACTTGTTCATAGTTATGTAAATCCATAACTTGTTTATCTTGGGGAATTTTAGATTGGATATCTTGCATCCTGTTTGTGAAAAATTTTACTTCATTACTATCATTGTAGTTTTGATGCTCATTTGTTATCTATCTTATCTATTACTAACCCATTTCAAACCCATCACTGATTTGTCATCCTTTGTGAGATATTATTTTGACTGGGTATACCTCATCACATAAACCTAGGACATTATAACTATCTTAGTTTTTGTCTCATGATAGGTTATTATAAATTGCTCAATAAAAATTAGAAAATGTAGGTACTAGGATTTCAAACAATAATATTTTTGCTAGTCTAGGTCTTAATTCCCCTTTCTTATTCCATCTATATTGCACCCCATATAATTACCCAATTATTATTTTACCCTTACCTCATGCAATTAGTTTGATTAATTATTATTTCACTTAAGTAATTTATTTATATAATTACCTAAAATTGAAATCTAGCTAAATCTCCATAAGCATAATAAAATAGAATTATTTAAACCCCCTAAAAACTCCCTCACTATCCAAAATACATTCAAAAACTTTAATCCTAGTTTAAACACATAGTTGAAACATTTTAATATATTTTGGTAAAATTAGGCTAAATCAATATTTATCCTCTCGATCTACATTGATTATGTTGAATTGGCGTCAATTTAACTACAAGTATCCTTCAAGAAAAAAATAATAATTCTGCACCTATAATTTTGCACTAAAATGCTAAATGATTTTATCTTAAACATCTATTATACATTTTTTTGATTTTTGGAAAGCCACACTCCTACATAATCCCCTCAACATTCATATAAAGGTAATAAATCAAATCATCAACCTTGTAACTTCTAAAGATTTATAGCACTCTGAAAGTAAGTACATTATATTTTTTAAAACAATTTTTTATTTATTTACATTGTATTCTATAGTATTTTTTATCACTTTTATCATTATTATATTATCCTAAGCTATCTTATATTCCATAAAACCAATCCTTAGGCTCCTATTTTCATTCTTTTTCCCATACTACCAAAATTAATGTCAATTATAAGGATTGGCATCGATCCTACAGGATTGACACTAATATTTGTTTAAATCGTTTTCTATCTATAACCTAAAACTAATTCTATTAGAATACCTAAATTAATCTTAATCACTTGTTTCCTAAACTATGAGTTTCACTTGTAGATGACATTACCCAAAGCTAGGCATGACATAATCACCATTTGTGATTTACTTATAATCTGAGAACCTTTCCTCTCTAACTAGAGTGACATTTATTTTTAATTAGGAATCTATGTAATTGTATTCTTCCCCACCATAGAGCCCATTACTGATCAATTATAAGTCATACAAGTAAAATAAGACTCAGTTGAGGCTTAATGGAATGCTCATTTTTCTAATCTCCATGGAATGGATGTAGATTAATTTATTTTATTTTAATTACATATCAATATCATTACATGCATATTTTAATTTACTTTATTATTTTTATCTTCTTAATTACTTATAAAGTGGGTTGACATCCTTATTAGGAAGCATACCACTTCTTGGGACTAGTTTAATACCAGGTAGCCCACTACAATATCCTATTAATCAATCTTTTTTGATATTTTTATTGTGTGCCTATAGCCTTCCTAGATAAAAGGAGCTCCCACATCATTGGATGAATGGTTAATAATATTTTTAGTCATAGGTAAGCCTTAAAACCCTATATTTCAATTTACATTTGTATTAGTCTATTTTATAAAAGAATGAAAAAAAAACTACATAAACACCACTATTTAGCTCCTAGGTAGTTTTCATCCTTAATGATCTTGGTTATTTTGGACCTATATTTTAGCCAAAAGACTTATGCCTCTATTTCCTTTCATTTTTACTAATTATTTATTAATTTATATTTATTATCTCTATTTGGAGTAAACATTTTAGGAATAATTTTATTCTAAATATAATTTTTCTTGGAGGTCAATAGCAGCTTCTCACATATCTATAATTGTTCATATAATTATTTATACACATTCACTATTTATTCTTATTCCTCTTTTTCAATTCTATAACTTTTACCTACCTTTTTCAAAGGATGATCAACCATTAAAATCAAAATTTCAATATCTTTCATCCCATTCAAGTTGAATCCATCCATTAGACTAGGTTCTTATTTTATGATGCACTGACCAAGACTTGAAACCTTTAGTTCCATTATCATTGATTTTTTAGAATGTATAGTTTTTATCAACTTCCTTTAACTTATTGTATAATTTATAGGTCATTATATTAAAATATTATGGAAAGAGACCTAAAAAACTATCCTAACTACTATACACTTGGATTTAACTTTATAGAAATTCATGGGGTTATGTACATTGTTTACCATTTACGATTCCAATTTCCTCCCTCTATATACAAATTATTATTGCTTCACACATTAGGTCATCTACATATGTGTCCAAAACAAAATAAATTTTTTTTTTAACTTGGGTCAAGTCTTAAAATTTATCCCAAAATAATAAATTTTCTTCAGCTATTTATTTTTGAACCCTTTCTATTTTGATCAATTCCTCCCCTCTCACATTGTCTTCATCTATCAGCTCATACTTCCCTAGGTCAAAGGTTGAGATCACACTTCTTAGATTTAATTGAACCTTAAATACCAAAATGCCATTTTCAAGACCTTTATTATTGTTTGTCTTAATTTCAAGTATTTATAGGTCCTTTTTTTTGCACACTTATCATCCCATTAATTCCTCACCTTCCTTATACTCCCTTTCTTCTTGTTCTTGTTCTAATTCTATTTATTCCTCCCCATCATCCTTATTTTCTATGACATTTCATAATTTTATCCCTCATCACCTACATCAACATCCTCTTCCTCTTTTCTATCTTCTTCTTCTATATATTATGGGTGGACATCTTTCAACACATTTATCCATAATTCTTAATGAAATACTTATATTTTATTAGTGTCTAATGGTTCAACATGTTTTTGTTTGTTCATATCCAAACCCATGGGCTCATATTATAGCATGATTTACTAATTATAATTCCCTTTCAAATAAAATATTCCTCCATAGTCCTAGAAGTGACATATAATGGGTTTAAATCAAATATTTCACCTTTGGTTCTTCAAGGACATATATCATTAGGGATGGATCAACACTACGCTTTGCTGATTTTCTATCTAATTATGGTCAGGTATGTTTTTTTATTCATGGAGGTGTGGGATTTTATGTTGGATAAATCTACCTTGAAGGATAATATTCAAGATTTTTAAGGGGATATGGAGGTGGTAGGGGTTGTTTTGGTGGTGACTATGTCTATTTCATAGTAGGATTATTCTATTTTAACTCAATTTGAGGCATTTTTCATCATTTATTAAAAAGAGGAGTGTTTTCCTCCTCATACATTTCCATTCAATCCAAGTCTTTGTATTTAGGTTCAACCCATTTAGCACATTTCTTACCTTGGTTTATTATTATTTCACTAGATGAAACTCTAGTATGTAGATAGCCATGTTGCATGATATTTTATTTCTTTGAAATGTGTGTCCATTTGTCAATGAGTGATTAAACTAATGAGCTATTCTTTATGGCTATCTAATCTTGTTCCTACTTTTTCTCTTATTGGTCCTAGTGACCACATTTATTATTTTTGGATTGATCATGTAATAAATCTTCCATAAATATTGGCCCACTATTTCAATTAACTAGGGATCAATCATGCTTAATTCATCATCCATCTTTCTCATCACTTATCATTAATCTCCCTGGGTAATTTAAAATCACTTTAAGAAGAAAAATATTTCCATCAATCTAAACATTTTTCACCTTATTTTAATTTGCATTATGTACCATCTTTATTACATTCTCCAAATTACACACTTAAAATCCACATGTTAATTTTATCCATAAATATATATTTTTATCATCAAGGTAAATTTTATAAAGATAATGGTGTCTCATTACAAAATAATCTACATAATCCTCATATTCTTCTAAAAATGTTATTAGTATGAAATACTCATCACCAAAAGTTGTAATCATGTTATGAAATAATTTATCCATTTTAATGTTTTTAGACTTATTTTAGGTACCAACACATAGAAGATTTGGGTATATTTTAGTATGATATTTTCCCATAATTTTTGGAACCAAATATATTGACCATATCCATATAAAATGTTAATCTCATATATCACCAAAAAAAAAAGATTATGCCCCATCTAATTGTAGCCACATTTTTATGGACTTCTTCAGTGATTTAAATAATATCATCGATAATATAGTTTAAAATGTTTAATTACACATTATCTATACCCATGTGGTGCATAAAGGAATAGATTATATATTTTTTCCCACCTACTAGTCCCACATAAAATTTTAATTGGTATGCATGTGGATACCTTAGTGGTTATGTCATATACTTGCTCAATAGGGAAGGTGTATTTATTATTTCAATACTTCAATAATTTAGACACTTAATTTATCCCCTTATTATTTTATATTTCATGTCCCCACCTAAGTAAGGTAGGCTTGTTGATATACTTATGTGCTTGATGGATATGTTCATTCAATACCTCAAAAAATAGAATCTATCTTCATGAATACATGATAGACATAATTATACTAACTTATCTTGTTTGGCTAAGAATGGTAGCTCAAACAATTATAAAATAATAATTTTATATAGATCCATATTGATGTACACATCTTTCATCATTATATCTACACCTACCCTTCCACTCTACAATATTTAAATTTTTTTATAATTTATCTCATTCTTAGACACCTAGTGATTGTAATATTCTTTATGTACTCATCCACCTTTGATACCCATTATTATACACATAAAAAATAGTCAACGAATTACATATATATGAATGGTGCTTTCACCTTTTCATTTATTCTCTATATACATTCTAAAGTATCTTACAATGATGATTGAGTCACTCACTTTGGTTCTATAAACCTTACATGGATTTTTCTATGTGATGTCATAGCAGTTAGATTCCTGTTAAGTGGAATTATGGTTCTAAAATTTGTCTAGTTTACCATAAGGCTAATAATTTTTTTGAAACCACTAATTTTCATTCATATTTGAGATTTTTTGATATTTAATAGTGTATGCCTTGCTTTGAAACCCTAGAGTTGTATAATTTCTCCTTTTTCTTACTTCCTTCACTCAATTTTTTCTTGAAATTATAGCACAATCCTATATATATTTTAATTATAACCTCCAATACCATTTTTATTAAATATAATTTGAAATTAATTTTCCTAATTCTCTTAGCTTAAGTGTGTGTTTTTTGGCTTCAAATATTTTTTATAATGATAGATAATGAAAATGACATATGAAGGATACTTTATATTTCTTTTTGATGTTTAAATTACCCTAATAGCACATGTTATACCGTTATAATATGTGTTACTATAAATTTAATACCTTGGTGACATCATTCTTATAGATTCCATTTATGTGGGACCTACACCTTTACCTATTTCCAATGTTTCTAGGTACAATGTGTATCCCTTTTGTTCCAACCCCCATGCCCTGAGACATCACTTATCTAAACACTTAATTGTTTTTATGCATGCATCCACTAGAATTCCTTTCAAATTTTAAGCCTTTTTCCATCTTAACCACATTAAATTTTCACATGTCCTTCAATGCATCAATTACTTTATCATGTTTGTGTGCTCAAGTGTTAGTGGAGATCCCTTTGTTCATTTTTAGTTGTGAATAAAAAATTAGTAGATTAACATTTATGAATCAATCTTGTCAAAATGTGTGATAATGAGTAGTATTATTGTCTTGTTTAACATTGTGCAAGTAGTTGTATTTTTTAACCAATAAAAATTTACATGTGCACATTAAATTGGCACATAATGACACTTTAAGAAAATAATAATCCTTAACAAATAACTCTTAATAGTAAAATAAAAGAGAGATATTATTTATAACCTAAAAATGCATTATAACACCTTTTTATAAACACTTATATTCCTAGCATAAGGATCCTAGATAAATCCCTCACTTGGCTCATCTAACTAATCTTATAAGGTTTCCCACTTCATTACTAAACCTAATGGTGTAACAAAATATATTTGTGCTTATTTATAAGAAAAAAACATAAAAATAAATTGAAAAATAAATCATGAAATGAAATTAAAACATGGAATAAATCTTATTCTTGAATAGATCATTGAAAAATTATATCTAGTAGGGCTCGATCCTATTTCCATGGAAATGTGAAGGAAGTATTTCACCTTCTAATGTGTACAATTTATATGTGCCAGTTTATTTATTTTGATGTATAATAATTGATCCCATATAATATATTTGTATCTTTCTATATGTTTTAAATACTTAGAATCATACAATAGAACATGTGCACCTTTGTGTATAATTTTCATTTCATGTGTTTATTACTTAAGGCATTCTACCTAACCTTCTCAACCTCTTGGATCTATTTCAAAAGATCATGTTTTTCATCAAACATCATGATCTTGTCCAATGTGAATCCAATATATATTTATCATCAAGCCTCTTAATCATGTAGGTCACAAGGAAGGTACCACAAATTATATTTTCAAGATCACATATTTACCAAATACCAAATAAAAAGATATAAAACTATAAAAACATGATCATCTTATATTTCACCATATGTCAAAACATTTATTCAATGTTTTTATAATGATCTTCTTCAAGGATTTAATGGTCTCATTTTCTTATGGGTGATATATGGTAGTTGTGTGGTGCACAACCATGAATTATATAAGGATAATGCACATTATTTCATTAAAAATTTTCATACCTCAATCTCTGGTAAGGCTTAGAGGGCACCTATACCTAATTATAATAATCTCTCAAAGGAAACATTTTTTTTATCTATAGTAAAATTATTTTTGGTGCCCCTCCACCCACCTTGATGGATAATCTATGGTTGTGATAATATAATGTGTTTTGATCCTTTATAAGGACAAAGAGATTGGTCCCACAAAAATAATTTCCCATTTTTCAAATGGCCCTTGAGTAATGAAAAAAATGAATCTCATCTCATTAGTTGGAGTTCCCAATTATTTTCCAAATATCAAATATATGAGTGCTCCTTAGCATCTTTTAACAATGTTAGAAACTATAGTAGCATGAACAACCAATTATTTCTTTTATTTTGATTTATAACCACTAGGGCAATGCTCAAAGTGAGAAAATTAGTGATCTTAGCTAGGTCCTCTAGGAGGTGATGCACCTTGTAAAAATGAGCACCCAACATGCCATCTTCAATGTTACAAACAAAATTATCCTAAATGATTTATTAAAAATGAACCATGACTTTTATTGCTAGGCTCTACAACCATAGAAAAATGAAACTCCTAAAAAGGGAAAATTCAACTACAAATATTCCCATGTAAGATTTAATTGTTAAAAAAATACTTTAATACCTTGTGGTTCATGGATATTATGAATTAAATGTATAAAAGACACTATATAAAACTTTAGAGCATGTACATTATTTCAATCACCTCACTCTTAGTGGTTGTGTAATTATGCTCAATTAGGGTGAGATTCCTTCTTGAAAATTATATAGGGTCCTTAACCTTGTCATCACCTAGTTATGATAGAATAACACTAATTTTTGATCTTGATGTGTCAATGTCAACATGGAAATAATTATTCTAGTCTAGGAACTACAATAACAATGTGATATAAAGATTCTCCTTGAAGGTGTCACATGTATTTTTATGTCCAAATGAAATAACCATCCTTGTACATTAATTATTCCAACAATGCTGTAAAATTTTCATATTTAAAGATGAAATTTTGGTAAGATATTTTATAAAAAAAAGACACACACACACACACACACACACACATATAAAAAACACATTTTTCAATTGATTAAGATGTGGATTGGATGGAAAAATTAAAACATGAAGTGAAAATTGGTGTGATGATCCTTTACAAATCCATAAATAGTCTAGTAATCAAGGTACACTTGGATGAAATTATGGATAAATTATTTGAATGTGGTAACCACAACATGAAAGAACATAACTTGCATATTTTTTTAGCCTAAAATTCATCATAGTCTATGTGAATTAACCTCATCTAATTGTAAACATTTTATTAAACTTATCTTCATCTTAAATATGATTCTTATGGTATCTCAAAAAACCATCAATGAAGGTATATGTTTCACATCCTGATATGCCGTATAAGATATCTTTAGTGAAAGGAGTTGGAAATAGTGTAGTGATGCACACCACATTTATTACCCTAAAATCAACACATATCCTTATGTTCTAATATTTATTAATATTTATCACCATGGGGATCATGCACACATATTATTTGACAATATACATGACTCAAGTGACCAGCATGTTGTTGATTTACTCATAAATCTTTATGCATAGGTTGAGATTCATTCAATATGGTATTTCATTGACTAGTTTCCCACCATCAACCAACTTAATTTTTCATATTCCCTAAATAGGGGTGTATTCCCTTCATCTCTTTGTAGATTTGTATAAATATATATTTTTATTTTCATAAAAATTTAATGATTCAAGATAGCTCTTCATCAGGCCAATAGTCACCAACAATTATAAAAAATTGTTCTTCTTCTATACCAATGTTAAAATTTGTGTTTTTGAGTGGTTCATGGTATTAATTGTGTTGATCCCCTTCCACATCTACAATTTCACATGTTTTATATGAATTTTCTACCTTTAAGTGATCTAAAACATATTCAATGGGCATTTCATTTACTTGGTGTATCACCTTTTCATTATTATTCTTATATCAATAGTTTTTATTATCTATATATTGTCGTCATTGTCACTGGAGTCACTTTTCATGCTAAACTCTTTCAAAATATTTGACAATTATGGGAAATGTATATGTAAAATGAGCCTCCTAAATAAATACTTAAAATATGAAGTACACCATATGAAAACAATTACAAACACTTAAAATATGAAATTATACATTAAGGTGAAATCACCTAAAATAAAAATATAATAATTTTTAAATATAATATAAAACTTAATAAATTATGTAAACTAACTCACTTGGTTAAGATAACTATAATTATTTGATCTTATCTCTTCCTTTTTAGTGATAAGTGCCAAGATTTTTTATATTTTCACTTTAAATAATCATAGAAAGTATTGTGTTTTTTTACAACCAAAAAAACACCAACAATTTTATTATAAAAAATAACATTCAATGAAAATGGAAGGTTTTGTTCTTTTTTCCATTGATCGTAATTTCATTAAGTAAACCTCAAATTTTGGCTAGAAAGAGTAAGAATTTTTTTTCCTACTTATGAATTGATAAGTGACCATTTTTTTTATAAATGCTAATTTATTTTGGATATTTTAATGTGATCCATTTATGATATGTACATCCTCATTAAAATTCTTGTAATCTATCATTCAACCATCGATTATTTTATATTATGGGAAATTTTCCTTCTCTTTGTGTTCTCTTCCTCTACAATGTGATCTAACTCAACCTGCCACCATAGATATTTGAATCATTACATCATGGTTTTTGATGCTAGGGATAATGTAAGAGTAATATATCAAGTTAATGTTCAACCTAACCATGTTGAAGACAAAATGATGACTAAACAACAAGAAAAGACATTAGACTATTTTATTTGGGTCCTAGGATATTCTCTTTTAGATATCCACTAAAGGCATTAAAGGTAGTGTTTCACATTATAGAAACTAGTTTTTTTAATTATAAATGTTTTAAAAATCATTTCAAAGTGATTTTTTAAACTTTTAGAAACATGGAAATGAAAAAAATAATTTTAGAAGTTATGGAAAGAGTGGAAAACATATCATATGCTACACTATAGCTCCTTCCCTATTAATGTTAAATCTGATACTATGATAATGAAAAATAAAATAAAATGTTTATTTATAATGATATGTGGAGAGATACACTAAAATAATATTAAATTTATATATAGTATATTTGTAATAAAGGACAGATCCCATCTTTGCTCTGAAAATAATTTAATTTGTAAAATTAAGGTTTTGGGCATTTGAAAATTTAGAAAGGAATTCTAAAAATAATGTGTGACTTATATGGTGATGAAATGTGAAAATTGATCCACTTTAAACTTTAAATGAATTCAATTAAAGATAAATATAACTGACACTCATTTCATAGATATTGTTTTTTGCTTCATTTCTTTAGAATTAAGGTATGATGGATGTACTTCTTGTATTTTTTATTCCATTCTAGAGATATCGGTGCCATGGAAGGGGAATTTGATGATAGGTGGTGTGTTAAATTTACATTCTTCTCAATTTCTATAAAAATTTATAATAGTACCACTTAGCACCAAAGATTTGTGTCATTTATATTTTAATTAAAACAAATATTCTGATGATTTTTAGAGTATAATTACCATGAGTTTTTATGACGGATTTAAATGATAAATATAATTATGAGGGATATGAGCTTTATGGGTTTCATATAGTTCAAGGGGCCTCTCTAATAAATAACATAGTGAAACATTGAATACATTGATTATTTTTCATGCAAGAACACTATCATGATAAATGGATATCTAAGGATTATGCTTAACTAATGTATGAATAAAATTAATCCCCTTGTAATGTTAGATTTTTATTATGAAAAATGCTTAAATCATTCCAATTAAGACCCTAATTACATGTAATTATAACTATAATCTAATATCATTTCTCATTATTTTGGTGGTGAGACCCAAGGAGGCAACATATGTAGATCCATAAAAATAATTTAATCTTCCATTGAAACAATGAAATAATAACATTGAATTACATATATACTTATGGCAAATAAAATTAGTAATGATAAAACAATAAATTGAATGAAAATAAGAGTGATATTTGTGATAATTACAAATGACATGATACATTAACAAAGACCAATTGATTTAGAACTAGTATAATGTAATTATAAATATCATGAAAGTTAGGGGTATAGATATTATGGGTGTTTAAAAATAAGATTTTAGATGCAAGTTACAACAATATGGGATGGAGGAAAGCTACAAGAAAATTTATGTTTATTAGTTTGTAAATATTTATTATTGAAACCTACAAAACAATATTTTTATATTTTTCATTTTTAGATATAGAAACATAAATTGTATTAATAAAATGTGGCTTAAAAAACATAAATTCACTTTATTTTGAATATAGAAAATTATATTGTGTAAGTTTTAGAAACTTAATATTTAGTTTAATTTTTTAGAGATAAAAAATCTTAAAGACTCTAAAAAATATATATAAATTATAATACAAAAGTCTATTTATTAGTCACTATATAAATATGATACCCCACTTAACCCATGTGGTTAAGTGATTACTTATTATTTATATTTAATTAATTTTATAAATAAAAAAATATTTTAAGATTTCTTAGGAGGCCCATTTTACATCTATATTTCCATAATATGTAGCATAAGATGATTATCACTATGTTTTTTCCTTATGCATTCTTCCATGATGGTCTTATCGTTCATAATGGACTAATGCATCCATAAAAAAGTTTAATAGAGATATACCTTGGGATAATATAATTATAAGGTATTTATAAAATCATCCTTTAACCCCTCCCACTTGGTAGCCTCCAAACATGTCCCAGAGATAACATGCTAATCATGAGTGCAAGTCATTGATATTCCATAAAATGTATGGACCCATAGTCTAAATGGAATACGATGTCCACTCATCATAATTTTTTTATTGCATATCTAAACATTAATTTTAGGAGAATAATGCCAACCATAATGAGTTAATCCCTACTTGATGTTGTTTCACTCAAAATGGATGAAAATGGATTCATTGATGGTGGTTCATGTTGGTAGGGTAGGCTTATGTGTCCCTAACTAATGCACTATTTTTATTCACAAAGTATACACTAATTTATTTCATTTACGTATTTATTTATATTCCTCAAGTCATCAAAATGTGAAATCTTGTGTGCTTCCCTTTGATCATTTAAACACCTTGTTTGTTTTTAGAATGGAGTGTACCCAAACCTTTATACTTAAACTATGCAATAATTGTCCCTAGAATTATTATTAGGATCATATGTATGATTTTTTTGCCTTGAATTCATAACACATTTTTTCCTTATCTTATATTATTAATACACTAGTAGTGTTAAAAATAAAATTTGCATCACCTAAACTCAAGACCCTTTTTCTTTCAGCATCTAGATGTTCAAAATATTGTGTAACAATGTTTTAGATATAGTTTAATCCATCATCTATATCTATATTTTCAAAATATGTTTTACATTTTATTTATAAATGTGGATAAATATGGGATGTTATCCATTTTCAAAACTTAAATAATGCTTCTTGAAGAACATGTTTGCATAGTTCACATAAGACCATGGCCTACTAACTATTATTACGTAGTTTCCAACCTTAATTAACTCAATGACTTTAAATTTTGCATTAAAATTCATTCCCATTACATCAAAAAATAAAGGTTATGCATGGGTCTTATTTTCCATAAACAAAAAAGGTGACAATAATCTCAATGCATTGCTTCCCATTTTTCACCAAGCCTCCTATGTGATAATGTTTACCTCAACTCCCATGTTAGTGAAGATGTTGACACTGACCAACCATATATATTTACATCAATTAATAGTTTTTAGTTATAACTTCATACCCTAATTCTTGGCATGGCATGGGCACTCTAGTTGTTCCCATGACATGTTGCATCAAAAAATTATATATCATGGGGATAATCCTACTTCCCTAATCACAATAGATTTATAATCTATATAAATTCAATTTCCACATTTTTTTATTGAGTCTTTTGATGGGATGCTTCTTAAATATTGACATATAAATCCCAAGCATGTTTTATCTAACATAAAAACAATTCATATCACGTTCATTTCTTCTTTTATAATGAAAACTAAAAAAATTTAAAGGATTTTCTAAATGTATTTTTTATTTGGGTAGTACCTTCATGCATGGATAAGTGGTGGTGCCATTACACGTAGTTATATTTATCTTGGGGTTTTGATTATCTTGTGCCAACCCTCCATAGGCACCCCCACCCCAAATATATAATAATCCATACCCCATTTTTACATATATCACTTTGTGTCAACTTCACATAAAGTTTAGAAAATTATTCTAGTCTATGTTCACCTCAAAAATACTTAAAAGTAGGAAACTACAAGAAATATCTTTTATAATTATCTAGTGAACACAATTGTAGCATGTGCACAATAAATAATAGTCCACCACATCCTCCACCTTTTCCTTAGTATGGGTGTTATCCACTATATCAACCTTGGTCCTAGTTTGAATGGACAACCATTTTTTCCAAGTTCCATGTTTATGTGCTTTATGGATTCATCCATCACTTTGAAATACTCAACATTGTAAGTGAAGGCCTCACATATTTTTTAGTACAAGTAAATCTATGTCCATGTTTACCTTTATATTAAATAACATCATGGTCCTCATTAAAAAATTCACAATAATTAAGAATTTCCTTAACACTATGTTGAGGGCAATAATTTTTATTTTGGTTTTCCACTTCACAATCTATGCACCAAAAACCACTATAGGTGTGGTGTACATTATTTTCAGTTAGATTATAAAATATTTAGGCCATTGAGGAAATTTATACCTTCATTATTGAACTAATCTCATTATCGACACTTTTGGATGGTTTATCCCTTAGTCCAAGTCTAGGGCCTCTCAAGTCTTTGTGCATGTTTTGAAGGAGAGGTTACACCTAAAAGGTAATAATAAGCCTCTAAAAAACCATTACACATGTTAGACTAGGTAAATCTAATATGAGAGCTTACAAATAAATATCTTAAACCTCACATCATATGTTTCTTTCTTGATTTCATTAAACAAAAAGATGATATATTTTTAAAAATATGGAGTGTAAAATTCATTCAATAAGGCATCTTTTAACTGATCATTAATGATTATGTCTTGGTTTGGATAATATTTTCAATACCAGATGTGTGTCTAGTCTAAAAAAGTGGTTATAAACTGACTAGTTTTCCTCTTAGGTGTGGTGACACCTTTAGTGCACCAAATGAGCTTGAAATTATGAATGTAATTATTTTAATTATCTATGCCTCAGTACTCAAGTAAAATCAATGATCAAATATTTGGTGCTTTCATTGTCCATATAGTCATAATAATTTTTTTGGAAAAAATGCGTTAAAATTTGTGATGTTGAATGTTTTGAATCATCTTTTGTGATCCTTCATTAGGAGAAAAAAATGATGTAGAATAGAAGGACATAACACCCCTTAAATTTTTAAATAAAAATAGTTGTTACAAAGAGTATCTAAAAAGAATAAAAATTAGCTATTACAAAATAAAATGTTTCCAAAAAGAAAAAAATAATCATAAAAAAGAAAGAAATAAATTAGACTAATTAAATTAGGTGTATTTTATTAGATTTTAGGATATTATTTTAAGAGATTAATACTATTAAAAATTAGATTATCTAATAAGATTAAAACCTAATGGATAAAATTGAAATTCATATTAATATGAAATAGAAAAATACCAATCTAAAATAAGCAATAATAATAATAATAATAATAATAATAATAATAATAATAATAATAATAATAATAATAATAATAATAATAATAATAATAATAATAATAATAATAATAATAATAATATATCAACCTACAATATAATAAATTGTTTGAGAATATTATTTTAGTGATGAATAATATTAATAACATTAACTAATTAATATTTTATAATAGTAATAAATATCTCTCTATTATAATTTTAAGATGCATTCAATTTTTATACTATCGTAATTATTATTAAAATTACCAGCCAAACTTATTATTAGAATAATAATATAATTATTATAAAAAATTACTTAAGAACCTACTAAAAAAAATATAAATACAAAACTAATGAAACCTAATGATATAAGACATATTAAGGGCCTACCAAATTATAGAAACATGTGATACATGAAATGAGTTCAAAAAATAAAAATAAAAAACTAACAAAAGATAATAGAGGGAATCTAAATTAGAAACACTAACCCTATACACCATTGGGTTCAATGCATAACTGATCTCGATCCCCTCATCCCTATTTAAGTTATTTGGGTGTTTTAGGATTTTAATGACCTCCCTTAACTTATAATTATTTTTTATGGAATTTAAAACAAGTTATATAAAATTATCAAGCACCAAATATTAGCTCCACTTTCCTTCTAATTAATAAGTTCTGTATGTTTTTATGGTCTGTAAAGGACCATATAGACCCTAAACATCGAAATAGAGTCTAAATTTTTGATTGATAATGTGGTATTAATTACATATGGGATAAAATAAGGTATTTTTATTATATAATTAAGTAAAATTCCATAGATATCCATCTTGAAAGAAAATAAAAAACAGCTCTTGTCGAACATGCTTTCAAGACTAAGCATGTTATCAATATAGGAGAAACTAGTTTGTGTTTCCAAAGATCACTTCCAAAATGTAAGTTAAGGGAGGCCATTAAAATAATAAAACATCTTAATAATATAAATAGGGATTAGGTGATAGGGATTAGTCATGAATGGAAGCCAATGGTGTATAGGTGTTAGTGTTTCTTCTTTAGAATCCCTATGTTCCCTTTTGTTAGGTTGTTTTTAAATTTGTTTAACTCTTTTCATGTCTCACTTCTTGTTATAATTTGGTAGGTCCTTTGTATATATAAAATCATTAGTTTTCATTATTTTTATATGTTTATTTTATTTAGTATGTTCCTCAGTAATTTTTAATAATTATTTTATTATTATTCTAACAATAAGATTGGTTGGTAATCATAATAATATCAAAATTGACCACCTCTTAAAATTATAATAGAGAGATAATTACTACAATTATAAGCTATTTATTACATAATAATAGTAATATTATTCATCACTACAATAATATTCTCAAATAATTTATTAGAATGTAAGTTGATTTATTATTAATATTGCTTGTTTCAGATTGGTTTTTTCCTATTTAATCTTAGTATGAATTTCAATTTTATCAATTAGGTTTTAATCATATTGGATAATATAGGTTTTAATAATAGTAATATTTTAAAATAATATCATCGTATTTAATACAATACACCTAATTTAATTAAAATATAATTTCTTTATTTATTTTTTATGATTATTTTTTTATTTTTTAAAGGATTATTTTAACATCTATTTTCTTATTCCTTTTAGAAAATATTTTTAACAACTAATTTTCCTTCAAATTTTAAGGGATGTTATATCTTGTTGTTCCACATGATTTATCTCTCCTAATCAAGGATCATAGAAGATGATCCAAAACATTGAGCATCAAAAAATTTAACATGATTTTTTCAACAAAAAAACTATTGTAAACTCATTGATATTTTGTAGATGAAATGTTGAGGCACTGACATCTATGGTTGGTATCCATACATTATTTTTTAAAGGGAATTTAACTATGGATACCTCTTAGGTTAGTTTGTCATGTGAATCCCACATTTCCTCCCATTTTGGGAATTATTCTTCCATCCCTAGCATTAGATTAAAACCTGATAGGATTGGTGCCTTAGGTTGTTTTTATTACTCATGTGGTCATTATTCCTCATAAATTATTGATATTTTTTTATGTAAATGGGTTACCACCTCCCATTAGTTATTTTACCAACATGGTTGGATATTCATCTACATTATTTTTTTACAATATGTCCTAAGGGATTGTAAGGTATTATTTATTTTAAGACAATATTATCTACTTCATATGTTGATAAATCTATTATTTTAGATAAATCAACTATATTACCATTTCTACATTTCATTTTTGAGTGGAATTCATAAGATTTTGCTTATATTAGACCATAAAGGGTCACCTCCTAATTTTCATAGTTTTGTATGTTTTTAGGCTCCTAAGAGACTTCATCTACCTTTCAAAAAAAATCATCTTATTTAATTGTGTGTCATTCCTCCACATTTTATTGCATCTCATAAATTTAGGAATCATCTTTATTACACCCATATTAAGTGTGGGTCCTTGTGTCATCCTCCTAAATCAATTCCTTCCTCCTTCTATGATACATAAAAACCATCATTTTCTATTATTATTCATTATAATTTCATAAATTGAGTTTAACATAATTTTGGATCTCCATAATGTATTTTTTTTGCTCCATTTTTTCACTAAATATTCATTCAAACCTTTCCCATCCCTCAATGTCTATTATCCACTCAACCCATGCTAAAGTGGAATTATCCTATAATTGGTAGGTTTTTAATACCATAATCAAGTATTAATTTATTTATTTATAAAGGTAGTTGTGTTATTTACAATCCTTTTTCTTAGTCCACAAATTAGTGTTAGGCTACCTCTAGATATGAATAGGTTTATATTCCAAAGTCTAATATATAGTTGTTCAACATAAATCTCCGCCTTAAATTAATGGCTTTAGTCCAAATGACATTTATGTATCTTGGCTACTTAATACCTATCCCCTAATATTTTATATCATAGTTTATATTAGGACCATAACATATGGAGTGAGTCATGCATGTAAATTTATTGATATCTCATAAAAATTATTTCATATAAAGTTTCATGAAGATGTTATTCTACCCATGCCTTGGGGAATATAATATTTGTATGATTTGATGCAAATTTTCACTCTAAATACTTGAAATAAATATATTTTTTTTCTAATGAAATTTGATAAATCATTTTTACTCATTTTATTCTACAATTAGTTCAACTGGGTCTCAAAAATAGAACCAAAATTTTGGGTTAAATCTAAATATTTTGGAATTATTGTTTGCTTATTTTTGACTTAATATTTGAGTCATAAATAAGAACACAATTATTTTAAAATATTAAGTATGGACTTTGAAAATTAAAAAATCCCTAAAATGTTGGATTTTTTATGCATACCATAAGTTATGTGCCATCTTCATACATAAAAACTTAACACTCACCACTTTATAATATCATGAAAATGACTTGAGCACTCACCCAAGGCACATAGAAATATCATTGAGTCAGTTGTGTTAGTTTAACAAATATTTCATATGTATATTTTTCACACTTTACAGTATAAGTGTGAATCAATAATTTTCCATATAATACATGAATATATCATCTCATATAATATATTTGTAAATTACATGAATAATTTAACAAGAAGTCGATGAAATTCATGGAACCATACCTAAACTAGGCACATATATCATTGTGAAAATAAAACATAAATATAATAATTTCATCAAGTTTGTATATTCTTATTAAATTTCATAAGGTTACATCTATGACAATTCCTTCCCTTAAAATATGTGTTAACAATTCAATACAATTCACCATGAGAGACAACAAACATAACTTAGGTTATAATAACATAATAATTCAACAACATAATAAAATCAATTCTTCCAAACCCTAATCTAAGAAACAAGGGTAGTTTTTATAATTTTTAGCTCATACAATGGAATTACAAGTAGATAATGTGTACCTCATAAAATTCACAACTAATTTATATGATTATTCAATTGTTATACATTATAATAAATGACCTTAACAAAATAGGACCTTATATCTATGGCATATTGTACTAGAATTCTCAAAATTTATTTCTTACAATAGTTTGTCATAATGTTTTCCACTGTAGACTGATGAGTCCATGGAATGGTTCATTATATGTAATTAATGACCTTATTTATCCCCTATTAATCTCCCTTTTAATGGATTTGAATGTGCATTTTATAACTTATTTCTAATATAAATTATAAAATGAATAAATTTATCTTGGTTAGTATGTGTGAGTCAATTTTTCTTGTTTTACGATGATGTTATTACCTTTTGTATCGAAAAGCCATTAGTTTTATATGTATAGGTTTCATAAACACATTACGATCAAAAACTATGATTTTGGTGAAAAAAAGAGAATTTTAATGTCATTTAATAACATTGTGGAGCATCTCCAATTAGCTCCAGAGTTTATTACTCTAGCTCTAGAGTCCACTGATCTAGCTCCAAAGTCCACCAGTCTGACTCTAGAATCTACCAGTATAGCTTTAGAGTGTGCTAGTATAGCTTGAAAGTCACTCAAACCAAATGCAATGATTGTTGAAGGATATTTTAGCATTGATCCACTGATGAATACATCATTCATGCTTAAAAAATAGAATTTTAAACCATTTTGATTAAATTCTAGATTAATGAGGAAACTTACCAAATATAGTATTTTTATTTCTAGACATTATATTTTTAGTAATGTTCTATAAAGGCATCACTATGAATATTATGGAAATTGGTTACGAAATCAAACATAACTACAACTAAAGACATAAATATCAAAATTCAAAGATTTATACATGAAAACCTATGCATCTCTTCCATCATTTCATCTTGAAACATAGAAGGAAATTTTAACTTTTTTTTTGAAAATAAATTACATGTTATCAATATTGTTAGTGAATAATTGTTCTAGTCAGCTATTGTAAACATGTTGGAAAATATAACTAGCATCTCCTAGTTGATTAGTAGCTAGTACTCAATAAGAGAAATATTAAGATTAAGTAGAGCTATTGAAGTATTTTCTAGATTGTAAACATTTTATGGAGTTAATGAAGATTTGATGCTCTTAAAAGACTAAGATTGATATAAAACCTATTCTAAGGGAGATCAAGGGCCCACTCAACTAAGGAACTAAAATTATTTTATGGTATTTTACGTTTTATATGACTTTTAGTTCATCTTATACATTTTTATGTTAAAAGTGTGTTATGATGTAACCTATAGGTATTTGTGTGTGTGTTTCTATTTTAAGACACTTTCTATATTTTAAATTCCATAATTTCATTTCAAATCATTTACTTAAAAACACCATTTCAATTTATAAAATAGATTAATGTGTGTTTTCCATCATCCATGTGTTCATTTCTAAACAATTTCCTTTATAGGTAAAGTGTGTTTTTTTTCAAAATCAAGTGTGTTTACTTCTCCTATCAGAATTTCAATTATGTATCAATGTGTTTTCCTTTCAATAAATTATAATAGATCCTTGGGGATAAATGATCCATAACTCTACCAAAAAATAATTGTTAGTTATTATCTTTGACACCTTATTATTGACTACCCTTGGACACTAGCCTTGGTTTGACATGACATCAACCGAGTTGAGTTGATTTAAATGAAGAGATTAATACCACTCATCATTTTTGGTGTTGTGGCCAAGGAAATTTCAAGGTGTCAGTATAGTTTAAATATTAAAATTTAAAATGGATTAAGAAAAACTTCCCAAAAAATCAAATAAATATATGAATTAATAAAGAGATTCAAAGGGAAGATACATTTCAAGGATCCCTCAATAGAGCATAAACACCAGTATGACACAATGAAAAAGTTACATAGAATACCTTCTAGGAAAAAAACTTTATTCTATTGAGTAGAAACCATTTCTAGCCTCACCTAAACTTTGAGATTATTCCTTGGAGGTAGGTTCATCCTTTCAAGATAAGTAATTAAGGTTAAAACATAGCTAGAGTTTTGAATCTCAATCAAGTAGCCTTATAGCCACTTTTGATAATTAAACACCTCCTTGAAGAACTATTTACAATATATTTTGGGAAACCATGGAACATAATCTAGGAAACAATCCATTAAATAGGGTTGCAGGGGGTAGAGCTTAGCCACCAAGTAGATCATTCACCTATCTTATTATCCTATATCAAGATGAAATTATATAAATGAATAATATATCCCCATCCATATTTCTTACTTTCATAGGATTATATACATAGGGCCCTAATAAATTTATATTTGAATTTAAGGTTTTGTGTCAAACTTATGACTACAAAATTAATAATCACAAATTGAAATTATTTTCTTCTACACTCAAAGATTCAGCCATAAGGTGGTTTATGGGTTTACAACCAAAATTAAAACTACACATGCGATGAAATGGAAAATGGATTCTAAGATAAATACTCAGATTATTTTGGAGTAAGGGATATAAAAGAATAATTCTTTCACATAAAATAAAATGAAGATGAGTATATAGAATCCTATCTTGACCACTTCCTCTTTACACATAGAATATGTTGGTATGAGTTAGAAGAAAATTTGATAAAAATAGATTTATTAAAAGGATTTTACAATGATGTTATGTAATCTTTTAACTTAATGGAAAAAGGAGACATAAACATGTTGTGTCTCAATGATATAGCTAAATTATGCATGGATTCTTAAGAAAAAGTATAGTGCTAGGAAAATAAAAATAATAAAGGAAAGAAATGATGTAGGATAAATCATGGAGGAATTTTAAAATCTTAAAATTTTGTTATATTTAAACACCATACTATATGTATTATAAGGAAAATATAATGCAACTACTGAACCACTACTATGTATTATATAAAATATAGATTTAAACATGCACGTAGATATTTCCCTCTAGATAGGAATACATGTGCAGTATCTATGATACAAATCATCATGATACCAAAAACTATGATCTCATATATGCTCTCAAAAATAATATAAAATAGGCTACCCAATAAATGGAAGATCTCAATTATATACAAAGACAAGAAAATCAATTTTCCCATAATTAAAACCATAATCATTTTGTTCTGAGAGATCATTATATATATGATGTCATGGGATGGAAAATCACCTCCATAGGCATAAGGAACACCAACATGGGTTTTACCAAAGTAGATTCCATAATAATTTATGTACCATCCTCATCAACAAATTTGGATGCCTCAACCTAATCAGTAACCATGGTCAAAATAAAAATGGGTAGCCCAACAAACCTTTAATCAATAGAGGAGGATTCTATAATAGAAAGTGTTGATGCCTCCCCCTACCAATTAACATACAAAAAATGAAAATGTAACTCAGGCCTAATTACTTTTACAACTAAGTGTATAGGATTGAGGAAGAACAAACCTTAGGGGTTGGTGTTATTGACTATTAGTCCATTTGAGATCAGTAAATGGATCGAATGCCCACTACACACCCCATGGATTATCATAATTGATGTCTCAAATGAAAACTAGGTCTCCATGTTGAGCCTATAAAATAAAAATCTAATGAGGAAAAACAAAAAACAAATGAGAAAAAGGAAAGGGCTCATGAAACTAATAAATTTACTCTAACCACTCCTTTTCCATAATAGCTCCAAGAAGATGGCAACATAAGTGAATATGATTTAATCCAAAATTTAATAAAACTAATTATTGAAATACCATTAATACAATCCATAAGAGACATTCTATAACTAATAAATTCATCAAATGATTGTGTATAAAAAAAGTGAGAAGAAGGCCATATCCTTAAACTATACATGTGGATGGTAAACTTGTTGATTTATTAACAGGGAATTTAATTCTACCTAAGTATGGAGACCATAGAATTCTAGTCATCATTGTGAATATAGGATGAAAATAAATACCCATTATGTTAATGGACCTTAGATCTACCATCAATGTAATGATAACAAACACTTTCAAAGCATTGTCCCTTATGAGGTTACAACCTACTTCTACAGTCTTGTAGATGTAAAATCAATCCATTGTCAAACCTAAATGAACCATATGTCTTTGTAATATTGTAATCATGGGAATACCTTGTATATTTCATGATAATCCAACCTAAGAGTAAAAAACTATGATATACAATGATCCTTGGAATACCATGGTTGTTTACAATAGTAGCCCTTATAGACTATAGGTCAGGATACATGAACATTTAAAATGGGGTAAAATAAAAATTAATTTACTTTTACCCACTTACCAATTCATATTTATACTCTTCATATTGTGTATGGGTAGATTAACCATATAAAAATAGTAATAGCATGTCGTAATTCGACATGGTAGTGGTTAGAAACTGCATAAATGAGATAGAGAAAGAACTTGTAAAAGGCATTAAATATCCTATTATAGCTCCAGAGTCCACTATTCTAGTTCTAGAGTCTACTAGTTTGGCTCTATTTTATATTTTGTCATGTTTTAAAGGTCACTCAATTAAACTAAAATCCAATTTTGATGATAAGTACAATCACACACCCTTTCAATAAAACATTATTAAGTGGGCATAAGATAGTCGATATACATTTTTAAAAACCTTTCAATGTCCATTAGTAGGGGTAATCTCAAAAAATGAGTATTTTTTCAAATACATAACCACCTTCCACATGATACTATCATATGCATGTCCTTTAAACTCTCTAATCAGTAAATATAGGTAGGTCAGTTCCATTTATCCTAAAACCAAGCAAATAATAATCTAACTAGGAAAAATGTTAAGTATAAATAGTTGGTTAATCGATGAGATAAAAATAAAGGTATTTGATATTTTAAGCAAACATACAAAATCCATTACATGGGAATACAATGACATGAAGGGAAATCATCCAATTATATGCACCCATCGTGTCTACATAAATAACACCATACCAGTTAAATAATCATAAAGGAGAATAAACCCAACATTAAGAGAGGTGGTTAAAACAAAGATAGAAAACATATTATAAGTGGGATTCATTTATCCAATATCAGATAGTCAATGGGTGTAACCACTTGTGATAGTACTATATAAAAATGGAAAGTGGATAATATGTATATATTACATAACACTTAATAAGGCCACCATGAAAGACTATTTCCCTTTGCCCTTCATAGACCAATTCATAAATAATTGGCTATAAAGACCTACTTCTCCTTCTTAGATGGTTTTAATGTTATAATAAAATAAGAGTAACTCTAGAGGATCAAGATAAAATAACATTTACATGTCCTTGGGCAACATTTTCATATATAGTATTACCATTTTATCTATGTAATGTACTAACTACCTTTTATAGGGTAGATTTATCTATTTTTATGATTCAACTAATGATTGTATAGCATTTTACATGGATGATTTATGATGCATGTTAATTATTTTGATGAAGCCTCAAATAATTTATACATTTTACTAAGTAGGTGTGAGCAACATTAATTATCCTTGAGCCATAAGAAATGTCTAATGATGGTTGATCAAGGAATTGTTTTAGGTCATCACATATCAACCAAAGAAATACAAGATGATCCCAAAAAGATTAAAGTCATCTCTAACCTATTTGCACCTAAAAATCAAACTGACTTAAAAAAATTTCTAGGACATGTAGGGTATTGCAGACATTTTATAAAGGAATTTAGTAAAATTATTGCACCTATATTTTCTTTGCTTACTAAGGACAATGAATTTTCGTGGACTAATAAGTGTCAACATGATTTTGAGTTAATACAAGAGAAATTGATCTCTAATCCAATTCTAAGAGGTCTTAATTAGGAGCATCCCTTTCACATACATACAATTACTTCTAAAAATGTTATGGGGGAAGTACTTAGACAAAAAGATAAGGAAGGAAATGTGTATGTAATTTACTATATCATCAAGAATCTAACTCCTACTTGAACTATGCCACTACTAAAAATAATTATTAGCTATCATATATGCCATGAACAATTTCCATCACTATATCATTGAAAAAATTATTTACACAAACCATTTAGCCATAATATACTTAATGAATAAACTAGTGGTAGGATGTAGGGTCATCAAGTGGCTATTCCTCATGTAGAAATTTGAGATTAAAATTATTAATAAGATAGGGAAATTTAATGTGGTTATTTATTTTATATGAAGGTTGAATGTTTTGGGTGAAGATAAATTTCTATATTAATAGTTATTCATATATTCATCACACTCATCATGGTTTGTTGGCATGGAAAACTACCTATCCATAATAAATTTTCTTTATGATTTTACTAATAAATTAATAAAATATTTGGTTAGGAATAATGCTCATTTTAAATGGCTTAATGGTGTTTTGTTAAATGTGGACTTGATTTAGTACTTCATAGGTAAGAGAAGATGAGATATATGACATTATAAGAGGTTTCCATGATGAACCAGGAGGAGGCCACTATTCATCCAAAAGGACAATTCATAAAATACTAAGAGTTGGATACTAATTCCCATCACTTCACATAAATATGAAAAATTATGTATGGAAGTTGTTGTACCCAACATCCCCCTTGTTTCCATAGGAAATTGGGACCCACTTTTTTCATACTATGTTCTTGATTTGAGCCCTTCTTCTATATGTTTTTTGTAAAATTCTAGGAAAAGACTGACAATTGGAATTTCATACTTTGGCAAGATGGCATTGGTGATGTGTTTTCATATATTATATTTATAATTTTTTCAATATTATTCTATTGGTCTTATGTTTTTGGGCTTATCTTCATCAAACTTATGTAATTTATCTTTGTCGGGTATTTTGTCCATTATCTTATACATGGTTACTTGATTTTTTTAGACTTATTGTTATGAACTTTTTTCCATGGAATTATTTATTTCAGCATATTTATTTTAGACACTTTGTCTGATGGAGTTCAGTCTTTAGAATTTTTGTTTCAGACACTTTACTCAATAAGATTCAATCTTTATAATACATTTTACTTGAAACAATTCTATCAAAACAATTTTGTTACAGACTTATCTTCATCAAGGACATTGTTGCAAACATTTTGTTAAACATAATTCCCCTAATAGAATTGATTTTGTGGGATTTTTTCCATAAGAATTTTTCCCAACAAAATAGACCTAACCTTTAGCCTTTTTTGGATGACCCTTCAAATTTTTTTGTCAAGTGCACTTTGCCCTATGAAGTAGACCCTTCAGGGATTTTTCTCATGAAGTAGACCCTTCAAACCTAATGCACTTACTCTTTAGGATAATTGTCATAGGTATTTTACTCTATGGACCTACCCCTTGACCTTTTTGAAATGACCACTAGACCCTTCAAGACTTTTGTCTCCAATAATTTTGTTGTAGACTTATTTTTTTGGTATTTTTTGCCCTAGGATTATTTTTCCAGGTTTATTGCATCAAACATTTTTTCCAATTTTTTTTCTTGAATTAGACTTATTCTTAAAGAGATTTTGTCTAAAACATTCCCTAGATCCAATATACCTAAAAATAATCTTACCAAAATAAAAGGGCCAAAACATACCCTTCAAACTTTTTTAGGGCCATTTTACCTGATAGAGTGACCATTCAGACCTAATGCACTTACCTTTTGAGAATTTTTTCATGGTAATTTTTCCCTATGAGACTATCCTTGGGGACTTCTATCTTAGATGAATTCATTTAGGCCTTCTACCCCAGACCAATTCGTTTGAAAGTTATGCCTCGAACATTTTATCTAGAAAAAATGTACATGCTTCAGACATTTTATCCAAAACATTCCCCCACACAAAAGTCTAAAATAGATCCCCCACACAAAATGTCCAAAACAATACCATAATACTAAAGTCAATAGACCAAAAGCCTCATAGAATTGTTAAGTGTCACCCCTACAATCAAGAACTTTATTATATATATGCTAAGTCATTTTACATTCATCTTTGTAGGAGTGAATCTAAAAATTCCAATTGTTAACCTTGTAGGGAGTCAAAAGGTCAAGCACCAATATTTAATAGTACATATTAATTCACGTACTAAATATCTAATGATGTGAGATTGATGGAGACTTTTCAAAGGTCCCAAAATAAGTGAGAATCTATCACATAGCATAAAGACATTTGAGATATGACTATAAGGTACCAAAGAACCCCATAAAGCTATCAAGTGGCATGCTCACATTATATCATGTAGAAGATATGATGATGTGAGTCTTAGGGGGACATTTCAAAGATTGAAACATAGTGTAAGGCACAAGCCACATGTAAAACACAATTATTTTTGGTTGTTATCACAACCTATAAAAGTCTAAGACTTTTTGAATATACAATTTTGTAAATAGTGTATATATTTTAAAGTTTTACAAGTGGTTTAAGCTATAATTATAATAATTTCCTTTGTCCTTGTACACATGCACATGTTTCATTGCTTTTGCAAAGGATATTTTAAATTGATAACTAGAAGAAGACTCTTATATAGTTTTAAATATAGTTAGAACTCATGTTCTGACTATTACATGTAATGAACTTTCATGAGCTTGGAGGATAAGGTGACCCCTTCCCCATGTCGATATAAATAATTATAGTCCAACTTGGATTTCTTGTCAAATATTTTTTTAATATAAGAGCAACATCAATTTTGATTGTTAGTGACTATGTTTGTCTATTTTATTTCAAAATTTTGTGTAATTAATTGTTACATTCTTTAGTTGTATGTTTCAATAATATTTAGTATGCAATAAATGTGAATGGATTCTTTATTATCTTGATTGATGTGTTAATATGTAGATGTGTATCAATTATTAAAACATTAGTGAAATATATTGATTAGGATAATTAAGTTTAAATTGATTCATAACTTTGAATGTGCATGAGTGCTTTTGTTGATGTAGTTTTCTATGTGTGTGCAATAGCTACCTCAGATACTTCACTAGCCTAAGCCATAATCTCTTGAGTAGGAATGTGCAAAAACTACCCTAAATAGATAAACCTTTGTCTAAGGCATATGAATTTTATACATTGATATCTCCTTAGACTTCATATTCATGTCTACTTATGTGTGTACAATTATTGCAAAAAACATGCATTGGTTTTGAGAGCACTTGTCCTTTTATAAACTAGCTAGAGAAATGACTCTTAAAAATAACAAAAGTTTTATTTTCTAACTTACCCTTCTTTTTTGAGTTTTTTTTAGATCTACCCATGCTAGGTTAGATTCCAATCACCCATATAGCTCATGTAGATATTCATAACCCTTTAGGAACCACACCTCCATCCAAAAACCTTATCAACAACTTGAATTCACTACCAACTATTCCATCAATAGGTTGTCAAAGACCATATACCTACAAATTATGCCCTAGAGTGGAGTTTACCTCTATTGAGATCTTAAAATGTTAGAGGCTACCTCATTATGTTGTGGTGTGCATAAAACCCACATCAACAGTCATTTGGCACTAGAAGGAGGGCCATCACCTTTGATTATACTAAACTCTTTTGATAATGGATTGGTTTACCAAATCACCCATAGATATGCCAAGTATTTAATATGATCTCCCCAATAAACCATTTGCATACTTTCCTAGGTTCCATAATAATCACCTAAGAACTAGTGAAGGGCATCTGACTACCTACACATATGTTATGAATGTTATGGATATATAATTTGAGGATGTAATCTACAAGTTGTTCCCATTCATCTGAGGAAAAGAAGTGTATCATTGGTTAGGAGATTTGGTACCTAGCTCCATTACTATTTGGAGTGATTATGAGGAACATTTTTTATTTGATTTGGTCCAAATATTGATGTTCATTATTTAAAAAATAATTTAACATCTTCTATGAGGTTATTATAGTAGGTATGTTGGATATGAATTATACAGAAGCTATCCAAAGAGAAAGCTTGTTATTGTGACCAAACAGGAACATAGGGGAAGTTTCCCTTATAATCTAGGCACTATGCATGAAGAGGAAGAAGAGATCCCAAATGAATAGTGTATTGTAGACATCAATGAGGAAATTGTAATGTTACAGGAGAAATTGGGATGCCAACAAGAAGAAGAGGAATCCATCAAGCTAAGAAAATTGGATCATGTTGATTTCATCCCTCTATTTGATGAGATAATTCAAGAAGGAAAATAAGATAGTGAGGAAAATGTCAATTGTAAAATCATTATCAACCTTTACAACAACTCTATGAGATAGAATATGCCCAAGAAGATGATCAATTAATTTTCCTTTAAAAATAAGATATTATCTCTAAAGATGGTGTTGATGAATTTTATGACTACCGATTTGCATCAAAATATCTATCAGAAGGCTTTTTTATGATTATATTCCCAAATTATTATCCTCTCATCATGTAGGCTCTAATGTCAAGATTTTAGATTATATCATGCCTGAGGCAAGTATGTCTTTTTATCATAAGGAAAATGAAAAAGGCATGATAGCTTCTCCCAATAATTATGATTATATTTTTTATTTCCCTTTCAATGGAATTAATCCACATAGATGTTCATTCCTTGATTTGATTGATGTTAAATTCAATTTAGTACCTAATTCTAATGTGCAAGACATTGTGGTTGATTATGTGATTCACTACAAACCCCACTATGTGTAGACATCAACATCATTTGACACTAAAGCCAAGAACTTTGATTACACATATGATTCCCTTGAAGTTGCATATCTTTCAGACCATAATTATTCAAAATAATAAGATTATTTAGATGGCAATAATCAGAGTTTCAATTCAAAATAACAACAAAGAAAATATCAACAATAGGTAGTGGATGGGATGATTCATATGGAATTAATAATTAATGAATCTCACTCTTGAAATCAAAAATAGTGAGCCATAGGTAAGCAGAATTTTTATTCATAATTTGGAAAGTCAAGAGCTGATTTATTCCAATAGTGAAGGTGATGCTCAAAATGGGAGTTTAGATTAGTTTTTTAAGGAAACTGTTGTTCATGATTATACTTATGATTTTGATTCTATCTTTTTGGACCTTTCCCATAATGAGTTCACAGATGATGATGAATTTCAAGAGTGCATGTCATATCTAATATCCATTTTAGAAGACACTTTGGATGAGTTATTTATTTATTATGTCTGGGATGTCCCAATGACTAACCCTAATTTTTTGCTCTACAATATGAGGGAAAGGCTTAAAATTCTATTGAATGAATACAAGGATGTCCTCACCTATCTCAAAAGTAAGTAGGCTAAGTTTCTTTTTTTTCATTTGTTTTCATTGGACTTAGTTTCCTTCTTTCTAGATTAATCTTTCCTACTTTTAGTATTTTGCTTTCGTAAACTAGATTACAGTGCTTTCTTATTTTAGATTTTATTCTTTCTAGAGTAGTTATTGTTTATTACTTTCTCTAATGATTGGAATTGTGTTTGCTATGACTATAAGCAATCTAAAAAAAATTCAAACCAACTGAGCTTATGACTTTTAGAAAGGAGGGAAATTAAAAAAAGAGAATAGGCAATTTGGGACTAGTTCACAAAATTGGGTATATTTTTCTATTTTAAGTCTTCAAGATAAAATTAGGTAATCATGGATTATTCTAGATGGTTTCATAATTAAATTCCTTTAATAGGCTTGTGGAAGTTTCTCTCAGAGTAATTCATACAAATTTATAAAATTTTCTTCTTTTATTAGATCAAATGCACTTATCACATTAAATACTTGTTAGAAGTGACAATTCTAGGTATAGGTGTGGCTGGTAGAAACATTCTAGTAATGATTTGTTTTATAATTATAACAAATCACTAGGGTTATAACTCTTCTCTTTTCATTCAATAATTAAAAAAAATAGAGAAAGAAAAGAACCAATGAGTTCAAAAGAGCAGAAGAAAATCTAAAGAAAATTAAAAGACTCACATGATGAAATAAGGTCAATGTACCATGCATCATGATTAAGAGAAAATAATGGAAAGACAAGGAGAAGGATCCTAAGGTATCTCTGTCAAGGATATGGATGCCTAACTAGTAGTTGAATAATGCTTGATCTTCCCTTGATTTAATAAGCTTTACAAGATACTAGAGTAAAACCTATAGCCCCATCAAATATTTTGAAAAACTCATCAAATCAAGGGTTAAATAAACTACACATTTGACTCCCACAGATCCAAGAAATTATAACATGATTATGTTGTGTGAATGAACTTAGGAGTCTATTTCATGTTTTTTATTTAAGTATTCTTCTATGACACACTTCAAGATTGATTTAAGATTTCAAACCAAAGTTTTGTGTTCTTGAATACTTAGGAGTATTCCCCCTCTAATTCATCATTTTTCATACCCAACATCCCCCTTTTTCCATAATAAATGGGGAACCACTTTGTTTAGACTATGTTCTTAAATTTGAGACCCTCTTTTATGTGTTTTTTGTAAAATTCTAGGAAAATACTGACTATTGGGCTTTCAAACTTTGGAAAGATGGTATTGGTGTTGTGTTTTCATAGATTATCTTTATAATTGTTTTGGGCTTATTCTATTGATCTTATTTTTTCAATTTTATTTTCATCAGACTTGTGCAATTTTTCTTTGTTAGGTATTTTATCCATTATCTTATTTGAGGGCACTAAAACATTTTAGACTTATTATTTTAACCTTTTTGCCATGGACTTATTTATTTTTGTCATATTTGTTTTGGACACTTAACCAATGGAATTGGGTCTTTGACATATTTATTTTGGACACTTTGCCCAATAGAATTTGATATTTATGATACATTTTACCTACAACAATTCTACCAAAATAATTTTTCCATGAACTTATCTTTGTTAGGGACATTATTGTGGACATTTTGTCTGAAACAATTAACCTAATAAAATTGAGTCTATAGTATTTTTTCTATGGGTATTTTTCTCAACAAAATAGACCTACCCTTCAGCATTTTTGGGATGGCCGTTAATTTTTTTTTATCAAGGTCACTTTGCCCTATGAATTATATCCTTTGAGATTTTTATCCATGAATTATACCTTTTATACCTAATGCACTTACCCTTCAAGATACTTACCATGGGCATTTTACCCTATAGACTTACCCTTTGACCTTTTTGAAATGACCACTAGAACCTTTGGGACTTTTATCTTGAACAATTATATCATAAACTTATTATTTTGTGATTTTTTACCCTAGGATTATTATTTTGGGTTTATTGTCTTGGATATTTTGTCCAAAAAAATTTCCCTAAATTAGACTTATTCTTGCATCATTTTGTCCAAAACAATTTCCCTTAATTAGACTTATTCTTGTAGACATTTTGTCTAAAACATTCTTAAGTGCCAATATCCCTAGAAATAATCTTACCAAAATAAAAGGGATAGAACATACCCTTAAATTTTTTTGTTTAAGCCATTTTATAAGGTAGAGTGACCCTTCAAACCTAATGCACTTACCCTTCAAGACTTTTATCATGGGCATTTTTCCCTATCACCCTATCCTTGATGACTTTTGTCTTGGACTAATTATTTTGGGACTTCTACCCAGGAATAATTCCTTATAAAGTTATGTCATAGACATTTTGTTTGACAAAAATGTATATTATTTGGATATTTTGTCAGAAACAATCCCCCTTGCAAAAGTATTAAATAATTCCCCTACACAAAAAGGTCAAAATAATACCCTACTACCAAGATCAATAGACCAAAAGCCTCATAGAATTTCCAAATGTCACCCCTATAGTCAAGCACTTTATTATATATATTATCTATCATTTTGTGTTTATGTTTATAGGATATAAAAAAAAAAATACCAAGTTTCATCCTCGTGGGGAGTCAAAAGGTCAAGCACCAATACCTAACAATGCACATTAACTCACATACCAAAGAACTAAATATGTAAGATCAATGAAGACTTTTCAAAGGTCCCAAAATAAGTGAGAAGCTACCACATGGAATAAATATATTTGAGATATGACTATAAGGTACATAGATAACCCATTGAAACTGTTAAGTGGCATGCTCATGTTCTATCATGTAGAATATCTTAGTGTGTGAGTCCTAGGTAGACTTTTTAAATATCTAGACTTAGTGAGAGGCATAATCCACATGTAATGCATAGTTATTTTTGGTTGCTATCATAACCTATAAACTTTTTATACTTTATTCATGTATGGTTTTGTAAATAGTACCAATATTTTGAAGTCTTATATGTAGTTTAAGCTATAATTATAAAAATTGCCTTTTTATTTGTACACATGCACATGTTGTATTGCTTTTGAAAAGCCTATTTTAAATTTATAACTAGAAGAAGACTCTTATATATTTTTGACTCTAGTTATAATGCATGTTTTGAATATTATATGTAATGACCTTACATGAACTTGGAGGATGAGGTGACCCCTTCCCCAAGTCTATATAAATAATTATAATCCAACATATATTTTTTGTTGGAGAATTTTTGAATATTGGAGAAACATCATTTTTTATTGTTAGTGAATGTTTTTTTATATTTTATTTCCAATTTTTGTGTAATTAGTTATTACTTTTTTTGGTTGTATGTTTCAATAATATTTAGTGTGCAATATCTATGAATGGATTCTTGATTATCCTGATTAATGTATTAATATGTAGATGTGAAACAACAATTAAAATATTGGTGAAATATATTTATTAGGATAATTAAGTTCAAATTGATTCATAATTTTGAATTTGCATGAGTGGATTTTTTGATGTTGTTTTTTATGTGTGTGCAATAGGTTTCTTAGATACTTCATTAGCCCAAACCATAATATACTGAGTAAGAGTGTACAATAGCTACCCTAAATTGAGAAACATTTGTTTTAGTCCTATGAATTTCCTACATTAATATCAACTTAAACTTCTTAATAATTTCTGCTTTTGTGTGTATAATTACTGCTAGCAATAGGCATAGGTTCTGAGAGCACTTATCCTTTTAAAAACTAGCTAGGGAAGTGATTCCTGAAAACCATAGAAGATTTATTTTGTACCTTACCATTCCCTCCTTTTTGAGTTTGTTTTGATATCTAGCCACTCTAAGTTAGAATCCATCCACCCATATAGCTCATGTAGAGATTCACTACCCTTTAACAACCATACCTCCATCCAAAAACCTTGTCAACAACCTACATGTCTACTAGTTATTTCATAAATAGGTTGTCAAAGACCGCATACCTATAACTCATTCCATGGAGTGTATTTTACCTCCATTAAGATCATAAAATGTTAGAGGCTACCTTGTTATGTTATGTTGTGAATAAAACATGCATCAATAGCAGTGTGATCCTTGCCAAAGGAACACTATCTAATGAAATGCATCTCCATCCTCGAGTGGTTCTAAGACCTTTTAAGAAATGGTGACTATATTTTTTTGGTTCTATTGATTCTCCATCCTAGGGGAAAAAATATATTTTGTTATGGACTCAGATTTCACCCTATTTGGGTAAGGGATTGTTCAAGTCCTCTACCCAAACCTAGTCCAACATGGGATTGACTCTAGGTTATGGGTTACCTAAACTTTGGCTAGACCTCTAGGAATTTTAATGAGGCTAGATAATTTGATACATCACTCAAATAATTATTACTAAAACCTCTAGATTATTAGAGTGAAAAGGGAGGGAAAGATGACTAAAAGGGAATTCTAAGATAATAGTGGTGATGCACCTAAAATATTGTTCATCCACTTATACTTGATCTTCTAAAACACTAGTGAGATGGAACAAGTGACTAGATCTATGAATACAAATGATTTTCATGCATCAATATTTCAAGCAAAGTTTACACTAATTGATCAAAGATCAAGGAAAATGATGGAGAGGCTTGGTTCAAAGTACTAACCCAATTATTATATCCACATGCTAACTCTAATAAAATGACATCAAACACTAAGCATGACTTGCATGACCAGATAATCTACCAACTAGGTGAGACTATGACTTGATAAGGGAGAGAGCTCTACTATGTATGAAAATAAAACTAGTAGGAACACACTAGACTAATAGAAATAAAATTTGGAAATAGTCTTATATTCATCTCAAGAGGTTACAAGGCTCAATCTTGGCAGAGTCTAGTCATGCCCAAGAGAGGGATCAAAAGGATCCATTTTTTGGCTGAAAAGCCTATATATAGAAAAAGGGGAAGAGATATGGGAAAAACATGTGGAACACTAGATAAGGGGTCATGATGGATGATAATTCCAATGCAAGTAGTTAATAATGATTACATAATCCTCCTTGAGCTCCTCTACCTTAATTCCTTTTACTGTAAGGATAAAATCTTTATATCCATAGGCTTGGTAGAATCATTATTAAGCCTAGTTGGGTGGATATTTATTGAGAGTATGGCTTGAGACACTCTTCCATTAATTGCATATATCTACCTTTGCTTTAAAATGTGAACCTAGGCCTACTATAGATTGAAAACCAATTTAAATTATTGGTTTTCCTATAGTTGATACATCTGCATGGATGTGTATATATATATCATAGAAATAGCTAGTAGCCCACCCTAATCTATATTAGCTATAAAAATACCTACTATATCCCTACATAGTGTTAATGGTGTTGTTAAATCCTAAAATATCTACTCTTGGTTCAACCTAAATTGTACCCAAGCTTGGTTCCATTCATACTTACTTGCCTTTGTCAAAATTTTCCCTTCAACCTCTTTTAAGAGTGTCTTGTGCTCAATCCTACTCATTAGACATTTATTGACAAACTCATCCCATTAACCCTTTAACCCATATCACATTGGTAATTTATTTAGTATGAATGAATGAGAGCTCTAGATGTTTGCTTGACTTATCAACATTGTCCAAGCTGGTACCACTTGGTAGCCTCACATTAATCCTCAAGATCCTACTATCAGCCTATCTACTTTTATGTTTGCACCATGTGGTGGCCTCACATTTAATCTAATATATTTAGCTTTTCCAACCTCACTTTTACTGTTGATATACCTTTGTATGTTCAAATACACCCTATTATATCTATTTCAACCTACTAACCAATCTTTACCCACTCACCATTGGATATTTTATATGATTGAACATCAATTATCAATCCTACTTTTTGAATCCAAATGAATATTATATAATATTTACAATTGATGTCTGCATGCCTATATTTGATGTCTTTACAAACATATTTGATTTCCACATGACTGCCACTAAGATATTTGAAAACGAATGGTCATTTGATGTGACTTAAATTTTATGTTTGCACACCCATCAATTGATGTCTCTAGTAATGTCAATGATGTCTGCATGATCATTGATCTTTGGACCTCAATGGATGATTATTGAGCTTGAACTTTGACACTTATGTGAATGTCACTCTACTTCCCATGTATTTTCTCTACAACAAATAATTCTTACAAACTTTATGCATAGGTATTTTTATCTTTGTTGGAACCATTCATAAGGATATTTTGTCTAAAAAAAATATGTCCTCATGGTTTTGGTATTAGAAAATTTCTCTGACAAGTCATGTTTGTGTGCTTTTGCTTTCAAACAAAATGTCCAAAAGAAATATGTCTTCATCAAAAAAACATTTTGGGGCCTTTTGTCCAATTGAATTTCCTTCAAGATTTTTCCTAGACATTTTATTAGAAATAATTATGTATTTTACCTTTTGTTGTGGGCTTTCTTCAAAACAATTTCTCTAAAATAATTAGTCTTCAGAACCTATGCTTATAGATAATGTCCAAGAGAATGATCCTATGGGTTTTTTGCTATGAAAAAAATGTCTGAGAGAATGAGGTCTTTAGGAAAATTATTCAAACAATTTTCCATAAATAATTATAATACTTAGTTTTTTCCTCGAACAAAATGTCTAAAATAAATTGGGTCTTCAAATTTTTTGTTTCAGATAAAATGTCCAAAATAACTCCCATCACTTAGTCAAAAATCCTAAAATAATTTACCTGAGGGAAATATTAGCACTTATCCAAATAAAAAGGTCCATAATAATTTATCTTAGTCAAATAAAAACTTTAAAAAAATATGCCAAGTAAGGACTTAGCTAAAACAAAAGTTTTTCACTTAGCTTTTAGCTCATGGGCTATTCTAAACTTGTGCAACTTACCTTGTTGCTAGATCTTTAAAGGCATGAATGAACTATGAAAACTTGTTTAGACACTTTATCCATTATTTATATTCAAGACACGGTATTACATTTAGGAAAAATTTGTATGTGGGCCAAATTTGGCCAACACCTTCGTCTATGCATAGACTATGTGACTAAATGGGCAAAAATCCAAGATCAACTAGTTGCTAACTTTTTATAATATAGGATCATGTAGTTTTTTAGAGTACCAAGGCCATGGTATCTAATCAATGTCCTTATTTCATATCCAATATGATTGAATCCTTCATATATAACTATTAGGTTACCCACATAAAATCATTTCCATATCATCCATAAGTTAATGGTGAAGTTGAGATCACTATTAGGGAGTTAGAGAACATCTTGACCAAGATAGTCAACATCAGTAGACATGATTAGGAAATAAAGTTACCTAAGTCACTATGGGGTTATAATACTACATGAATAAACACCATAGTTTTGTAACCATATGAGCTTATGTTTGGCAAGAAACCCTTCCTTCTAATATACTTTGAATTGCAAAACTTGAGGACGATAATAAAAATGGGCATAAATTTGGATGAATCACAAACATATAGGATTATTCAGCTCAATGAACTTATGAGATGAGATTGGAAGCTTTACAATAAATTGAGATCCTAAAACATCAAAGAAATAATGGCATGACACTCACATCAGAGAGATAAAATTCAAAGAAGGAGATTGGGCTTTGTTATTTGATTCAAATTACCAACATTTTAAAGGAATTATTTGAACTAGATGGATGACCCCCTATCAAGGAAAATCTCTTTGATGATGGATCGTTTAATATTCTATCCATTGATGGTAATAAAATAGCATTCTTATTAGTGGACATGGGATAATATTTTATCATAAATATCTAAACAAAGAGGAATTCTTCAAGAAAATTCGTCTCAAGATGAATTTGGCTACATGGGAGAACCTTACTCTTCCATTTTAGTCAAATGATGAGATATGAAAGATTAATAAAAGAAGAGGACTAAAAACTAATAAATGGTAGTCCTTCAAAAAAATTAAGTAAAAAATGTATATAATATAAAAAAAGATATATATATATATATATATATATATATATATATATATATATATATATATATATATATAAGGATGAAATTTTGATAACTAGAAATGGCAACTTTTTAAGGAAAAAACCAATAAAATTAATGATTATATATGTTGTATATGTTATTTTCAACTCATTAATGTGGTATTTTTCACAAAATGGGTGGAAACCTAAGCAGATAGAGATAACATCATAGCTGAGTTAAGGTATTTTGTAATTTATTTTTATATGTATAGGATTAAAATTAAACTATCAAAATGTCATATCTATCTATTTTTTAAAAGATATTTTTACAAAATAGAAATATTCCATTAAAGGGGTTTATTAAAAGGTTATTTCAAAAATTAAAAAATGCATTTTCTAAGGAAATGTATGAATTATGATGTCTCCCAATTGAAAAAAATTACATAATGTCACAATGATGATATGACTCAATTGATCATATCATAAAATCATTTTTGGAAAGAGTAATGATGAGTATGTCAGCTTAAGGCACCTTCCAAAATTCATTAGGAAAAGATAGAAATACAATATCTCATGATAAAAAGGACACAAAAGGATTTGATGAGTTTTTTTTAAATCCACACAAAGCAATAATTATCGTTCATTCCCTAAAATGATCATGTCTAATGATTGTTTGGAGCTTCGAGATATGCCCAAATCTAAGGTAAATTTAATACAAAGCTACATTACGTGTCCCACACTTGTTTTAAAATCTATGTTCATAATAAGAGACCTCACATTTGAAAATATATCTTCATAGTATTATTAAAGTGTCACAAACCTTTACATATAAAGATCCATAGAATGTGGGGAAAATTAAAAAAAAATTATCCAAAATATGCACATTTTTTATTTAAGGATGAAGCAGTGGTTGCCATCTTTGAGGAAGCATAATGCTTAGATTTAATGAAGAAATTCCAAGGAAATAATTAATGTTTTGTCAAAGAATTCAACATTAACCTCAATATTTATCACACCAAGGTGAGAGGGGTCAAAATTATAGTAATAAATTAGGGTATTATTGAGCTTTTATTGATTATAAGTAAAGGAATTATGATTTCAAGCATGTTCACCTTCATGGACTTGATCCATATCTTTCATGAAGAAGGGGAACCTAATCCTAAGATAATTATCATCCCTAAAGGAGTTTCTAAAGGAATCAAGAGATAAATTCTACCATTACCCTATAACATAGCTAAATTTTAGATGATACAATATTTTAATTATTGTGGATATAATATAGTTCTCTTGTTACTCACCTCAAAAAAGGACTTCATAAGTCAAAATAGATGTTGAATTTTCATAAATTTATACATGGGGTTGTTTAGGTCATGGTGGAAAAATATGTGTAGGCTATTGCTTCCATCTAGCATGATGGGCTTATTCCTCTCAATTTTCAACATCATTTCATGAAAACACAAGATGGAGAATCTACTTTGGAAGCATTCATGCAAAATAAGTTGATGAGAAGATATAACACAAAAATAGGACCTATATATTCCTCCTTTACAATAATATATGGTTTAAAATAAGGAAATTCTAGTGAAGATCCAATGCTAAAGTTAGGGAAGGAAAAGAGGTTGAAAATAGGGACACTTAAACCTATCTCCAAGGAAACCTAATAACTAGACATTATCAAAGATTCTATCTTGAATATCTCTGGTGAAGAGAGACCACCTCCATGGGTATCATCAACTAAGATCTTAAGGAGGAATTCAAGAAGAGATACTCCAAGGGAGGATTCTATGCCAGTATCTCTCCCAAAGTGAAGAAGAAGAAAAGTTATATTTTAGGAGGAAAATTATCAAGAAAGGGATGTTGCAAAGATCCTCTATAGTCTAAACCAAGGAAATCATTTTGAGACTCTAAGGATTTCAGAAATATTTATAGAATAAGAAATAATATATTAACCCTCATTCAATATTGAATAATTGGAAACCATGGTAGAATCATTTGATGAAGATTTGGAGGTATTCATCCATCTTTTTCATCAAATAAAAAGGATAAAATAAAATATCCAATTACAAAGATAGAATAAGCTCACTCCTCACACCATGATGAAGAGGAACAAGTACATCAAGCTCTGATCATATACAAAGCTAAACCTACTATAAGATAGCAAGAGGAAGAAATTTTTTTCCTTAAAATGAAGCTACATGGTAAGGAAGACACTATCTCATCTTTACAAAAGGAACTAAAAGAAACTAAAATTCATTCTTTATATAAAGATAATGAGATTGTGTCCTTAAATAAAAAGTGAATAGGCCAAAAATGCAAGAATAACAAGTAGTTTAGACATAATTATCTATCATTACATCATGACCACTTGGAATTAAACTTGTAAATAATTAAAGAGGCTCATGATATAAAATAAGAAATTAAGGATATATATTGAAGAATAAATAAAACATAAGGAAAAAGTAGAGTCTACCCTCCAAGTAACTTGTGAGCTAGGAGAGAAACTTTTAACCTACAAGACACCTACCTCATCTTATAGTATTTTTTTTTGAATAGTTCCATATATGGAAACTATTAATAATTTTATGTCGACTACCTCATGACTTGGAATATTAAAACTAATTTATGGAAGCTTATGAAACTAGTACCCAAGATCAATAGAATTTGTTGTGCGAGTTGTATTTGTGGATTTATCTTGGGTCATATGTCTCTTTATTGATCAATATATTTTTAGGAGAATATAAACTTATAGCTTACACTTATACTCTATAAAATCAAATTTTATGGAGCATAATAATTGACAAATATTTTGAGCCAATAAAAATTATGGGCCTTTATATGAGATTTTAATTTCCTAATGCAAAAGAGAAAATTATACTATTATTAAACCTTATATACCATCCAACATTAAAGGAACATTACCCATGAGTTCTACAATAGAGTACCATAAATTTTAAATAATTTATGCAACACCATTTTAATGAGGCATTGACTACCTTGATAAAACATGGGATACCTTTAATATCCCATTGAAATGAAGAGAGGAAATTTCACCTTCCAACTTTAGATGGAGTTTCATAAGAGCTAGGGATATTGTTAATAGAATTCAATAATTTAGTCAAGTGTATGTTTAGGAATGGATATACATGAGATTAAAACCTTGGCTCATCCTTAGCCCTATGTTTCCATGGTATAATGTGCCACACTAAGTCATTGAGTAGTTTGAAAATTAGATATCACTAGTGTGGAGGTATAAAGGGTTTGTCAACCCATTGGAGAGAAATTGAGACACATACTATGATGTCTATGATCTTATCCACAATTTGGAAAGGAAGTTACTCGATCATGAGTAGGGAAGGCAGTATCTTGTAAGAGGACTTGTAAGAATTAAAGTGTGTGGGGATGATGAGTCCATATAATGGCTCATTATATCCAAGTTTTGACCTTATTTATCCCCTATTAGTCTCCCTCTTAATGGATTTGAAAATGCATTTTATAATTTGTTTCCAATCTAGAGTAGAAAATTAATATGTTTACCTTGGTTAGTATGAGTGAGTCAAAGTTGCTTATTTTACCACTATGTTCTAACTTTTTGTATGAAAACACCATAAATTTTATATTTAAAGGTTCCATAAACACATTATGATCATATACTATGAGTTATAAGACAATTAGACCATTTGAATACCATTGAAGAACACTGTATAATATCTCAAACCAACTCTACAGTATGTCAGTCTAGCTCTAAAGTCTACTAGTCTCACTCTAGAGTCCAATAGTATAGCTCTAGAGTGTGCCAGTCTAGCTCTAGAGTCTACTAATATAGCTCCAAATTCACTTATGCTAGATTCAAATCTAGTTGAAGGATGTTTTGGCATTGATCTAATAATCAACACATCCTACATGATTAATCAAGAACCTTATAAGCCATTTTGAGTCAATTCTAGATTCATGAGGAAACTTACCAAATATAGTATTATTATTTATATAAATTGTATTTATATTAATGTTTTCTAAATGCATCACTATGAATATTAGGGAAATTAGTTACTAGATCATACATAACTCAAATTGAAGACATTGTGACTATTAACAGCCAAAGAGTTCTACATGCAGACCAACACATGTTTTCTATTATTTCATCTTGAAAAGTGGAAGAAAGTTTTAACTTATTTTATATTTTGAAATCAAATTAGATGTAGTTAGTTTAGACACTTATTTTGGCTACTTTCATGCTTAAATTAGGATTCAGATCAATATCTAGTAAATGACATATTTTAAGTTTTGAAATCACCTAAATTTCCTAATTTCATCTATAAAAGGATTTAATTGCCTAAAAATGTGACAAGGCTAGTGTAGTCATATAAAATGGGAAAATTGGTAACTTGAGCATGGTTAAAGACACCCAACTGTTAGGTCCCTCTTGTTCTCTAAACCCTCTCAGATTTATTTTCATTGATTCCTAGTAATTCATGGCCTTCTGAACTTAACCCTAGCTAAGCTAAAACCCTATCTTCATGACCAATCCATCCCCCCAAGTCTCATCTACCTAGGACAATATCACCAAAGTTAGATAGTAGCACTATACCCTAGGGTGTCCCCTTTTAGCACTCTTGTCCAATCACATTTTGAGCCCAGTTTACCATTTCCCCCTGATTCCTCTTATTTATTGTGTCAGCCTAATTTGGTTGTATCTAACCCATGAAAAAACATCCATATAAAATCCCATTCAAATATCATTCGGAAAGGGTTTTAAAATAACATTAAATCATGTAATAAGACAAGAAATACCACTCAATCAATCTTCCCTATTCTCTGCATACAACTAGCCTATACACTTTCAAGCTAAATCAAGTCTTCAGACTAGTCCCTAGCCATCTCAAGCATACCCAATTTTATAATTTATTGAATTTCATTCACTATTGAACCAATCACTCTTAAATGGAGAACTACATATGGCTTTATCCCTCCTCAGACTATTGGTATGTAGGCAACATGCCCACACACATGGTGTGAAGTATATATAGTTCATATTACACACACTAACCCATTTTACCTATTTTCCCAAGTTAATTTAATTACATAGAAAATAAAATTACATTATTTATTAGCTCTACAAGGAGATCTATTGATAGTTAGGACCTAAAAATTGGTACATAGACTCATATCAAGCAGGCAAACAAAACCTAGAAATATTAGATCCTAAGGACAACAGTACTAGGGAAGGACTATAGTGTCAGAGCCTAGGGTGTCCAATTATAGTACTCATATCCAATCAAGAAATGAAATTTAGTAACTTGTTGATGATAGTGTCCTAATCTTGCATGTAAATTTCTAGACCTTATCTCAGTCAGAATAGTCCAGAATAAGCTAAGTTTAATTTTCTCTCTCTTATTTCTATTTTTATAAAAGGTATAATTGTAATTAAATTTAAAAAATAAATATATTTAATTTGGAATATTATTTACTAATTTATCCTACTTAGAATTGTTTATTAAATAGGAATAAAACTTTATTATTCCCACAAATAACAAAGCATTTGTTAAACCTGATTTACTTTGAATTTCATATAAAACCCTTAGAAATCCTAGGGTAAATTCCTCGATAATTTTTCCCATTAATTTCTAAATTTTCTATTGAATATTAAAATAATAAATTCCTCTCAAATTTTAAAATTTTGTAGTAAATTTTAAAATAAATTTATTTCAAACACTAGTTGCATACATTAGGTCCTAGTAATTTTCCAACATTAATCTAATAATTTATATATTTTTTGCTTTCACATACAAATTATTAATTTTTCCAAAATTTTAAAATTCATTAATAATTTCAAAAATAAATTTATTTCAAACCCTAGTTGCATCAACTAACTCCCAATAATTTTCTAATCACTTTATGTATTTTTAGTTGCATATTAAAATAAAAAAATCTCTTCAAATTTCAAAAGTTCATAGTATTTTTCAAAAATTTATTTTTATTAAAACCATAGTTTCATCTATTAGGTCCCATTAAATCAAGCACTTTCCCATTATTTTCTTAATTTGTTCTTGAATACTTAACTTAGAAATTTAAATTCAATTTCAAAAATTCATAGTATTTTGCAAAACTACCACTGTTAAATCCCTAATTTCATATAATAACACCTATTTGCTTCTTGAGGTATCAAATTACATCCATAATCAAATTGAAAAAATGATTCACACTTATGTACAAATTTTTCTTACATTTCTTGTAAATAACAAGGAAACCATAATGGGCCCTATCATGTACATGAATGATGAAGTCTATCATATGCTAGTACAAAGCTTCATCCTTTGCATTTCATGCTTATGTTTCATTATATGGGATGATATTACAAAATTAATTTCTAAAAATGCATAAAATTTTAAATTTATTTGTTCATATTCTCTTTTACTCATATGAAATAATTATCAACTCCATTTTGCTAAACGTATTTGAAATATTATGTTACATGTCAAAATTTTAAATGCCTTTGTGAAAAAATTAATGATCTCTATCCTTTAATTTATATCACTCATGTGGAAAAAATTTCAATATTATTATGCTAAACATGTTAGAAATGTTATGATTCATGTCAAAATTGTCTATGCATTCATGCACAAATTCATGCTCTCTCTCTCCCTTGCTTGTTATCTCTCATGTGGAATGCTCTTTATAAAAATATTTTTATAAAACTTATATCTATAATTACATGAATTTTATCCCACATACGTGGTTTCTACTTAGAGGATCCATTGCATAAGCTAACAACCACCTGTCAAGTTCTAATGTCATATCTTATGCACAGGAACCAATTTCCTTCTCCTCCTCTCCCCCAAGAGAGTGATAGTTATTTTACCTATAACCAAGTCCATGTTATCACCCCTAAAAATGGTGAGGAGGACTACACTATTTTTCCTAATGCATACATTTATCCTATAGCTTTTTCATATCCTCTTCAACATATGTGCTTGCATGTTCAATCGGAAGCAACTAGGGCTTGCACTTATAAGGCTCTAAGGGATCAAATCACCAGTATGAGAAAGTTAATTTCAGATTTACAAATGTAAAATCAGATATTACATGACAAGATAACAACATTGGAAAATAATATTATAATACAAAATACTCAAAAGCACCCTAGTGTTAATCATGTATATGCACCTTCACCTAGTCAATTAGTTGCAAGCAATGTTACATATTAAACAAGAAATCACAACAAAGTAACTATAAAACTAGTGATTTAAAAGGAATTAAATTATCAAATAAGATTTAAAGTGAGTTTATAAGGGAAATTATTAAATATAAGTTGATCAAACTACCTCCTCTACATCCAATGAGAAGATCCAAATATTATTGTGCATATCATAGAATGCATGGGCATCACACAAATTCATGTTTGGAATTGGAACAACATATACAAAATATGATTACTCATAAGGACCCTATAAAAGGTAAACTAGTAAAGAAATACATGTTGATGTAGGAACACATTCATAAAGGGTCAAATTTAGAAATAGTACAAAAGTGGTTACCAAAGCATAACTTAGAATAATAAAAATATCAAAAAACAAAATCAAAGAAACAAAAAGTACCACAAGCACAGGTAAAGAATAAAAAATATGCAAATATAACTCTCTAAAATGAGGATTAGATTTCAAAGTAGTATGGGTTTGGTCAAAAATATCTATAATAGTTTGATTATCAATGTCAAGGGTTGGACAATCAGGCTCAAGGCATCACTACTCCTATTCTAGTATTTGATAATGTTTATCAGCAAGGTTTGAGATTTATTGAACATCCTAAAACAAATAATTCACAAACACATTTCATTAAAGGAAAATATATAGATAAGACAAAAGTCAATAGAAACATTCCATTGTTTCAAATAAATATGATAATAATGAGTGGAATAATATAGGTTATTATGATTTATAAGATACTAACATTTCAATGTCATATTCATAACCATTCCCTCATGATTCACAATCATGTATGATTCATTTGTTTGATATAGGATACCATGATAGGGAGACTCCCATGAGACTCATTGGTTAGTATCATGTCTTCTCCACTTTAATTATACATAGCTTCTTTTCAATTTCTTATACATAATCTCCTCATGACTGATTGTACATAGTTCAAATATAACAATACAAAAATATACAAATAACATTTAAAAATAAAAAACATTCAAATATGTCAAAATAGAAAAAAAATTTAGATTGTATGCATCATCCATGATTTACATTAATACTACTATTCTAGGACTTACATTTTTTGTTTCATGCTATTGTATGTTGATTTATCTACACTACCGTGCTTCACTTGATCTTCTTTGAGTGTGTGTAGTGCCATCTAGCTACTTGATTGCTTTACTCTACCAATTAAGGGGGAATCCTACTTCTACATTCAAGACACACATCAATATACATACCTACTAGGGGAATATTCTACATGTGATCCAAAACTTGAAAAGCTTTTGTTTAAATATAATTTAGAAATAAGAACAACACAATTAATATAATGCTATCTCTGAAAAGAGATGTTTTATTTATCAAAATTATGACCCAAACATATGCTTATCTTTGAGAAGAGATGTCTAATTTCAATTTTGGGTTACATATTCATTTATACATGTTTTGAATGTGTGGGGAGGATATGGAATGTCACCAATCTTGAGGGAGATGAATTGGTTTGACTTCCATGATTTACAACAATACAGAATTTGAGGAATTACTATTTTTAGAAACTTACTATTTTTAGACTGCAGTACTAAAATTGAAATTTAGGACACTTAAATTGGGTTTTATTGGGTCAAAATTCATGCCATGTCATGATTTTTCCATCATTATTATCTTTCCAATGGTTCAAACGGCAAGGCAATTGGAGCTACAGTGCAAAAGTTATGGCTCCCAGAAGTTCTACCATCAAATGGGGTGGACCCATCACCCGAATTATCATCTGAATTGTTGTCCAGATCATTCCTCCCTCCTTGAGAAGTAATGGTCCCCATTGCATCAAGATTTTTCATCAAGTGTGGTATTTTTACTTCAATTTGATTCTTGTTGCATACCTGATTGTTCACCATTTCTGTCTGACCATCAGTCTGTGGATGGAAGGTTGTGAACTTCTTCAGCTCGATATCTATTTGCTTCTATTTTGTGTTGTTTGTGTAGTCAAGGCTGTAACATCAGCCTTTTTAGATTCCTATGGCTTGACCACCATGAGAACAAATTTATTGGCATTCATCAGAGAGACAGATGTAGAAGGTGGTGTTTTTGGTACCCTGTAGCGTCATGTTCCAAGAGTGAGAGTGATCCTTCTAGTTCTTGATTCATATATACCATGTTGATAATACATGATTGGCTGACCAAAGAGTACATTAAAAAAATATAGATTGACCACATCACATAAGATCTCATCTTGGAAAGGTTGTATTGCATATGAGAGAAGACATTGGTGGGTAACATGAAGGTTTCTCCCTAGACTCAACCATCCAATACTATACCAATAGAGGAATAATACCAATAGAGGACTGGCCATCACACCAAAATCTCTAGATTGATTTGGGTCCTCTTCCTGATCCCTATATGGCCAGCCACAAAGCACCCAAGGTGATTCCCAGTTAGACACGTGGTGAGCGCTGACTGCCTCTAGAGGTGTATCCCTAAGAAGGGATGTGGATCATGCCCACCAGCTTCTGCAGGTCTCAACCTCAAGAACTAGCTTTGATACCACTGATCCAAAACTCAAAAATCTTTGGTTGAAATATAATTTAGAAATAAGAACAACACAATTCAAATAATGCTATCTCTGAAAAGGGATGTTTTATTTATCAATATTGCAGACCCAAACATATGTTTATCTCTGAGAAGAGATGTTTGATTTCCATTTCAGGTTACATCTTCATTTATAAATGTTTTTAAGGTTTGGGGAGGATATGGAAGGTCACCAATCTTGAGAGAGATGAATTGGTTCAACTTCCACGATTTACAACAATACAAAATTTGAGGAATTATTATATTTAAAAACTTACTATTTTTAGATTACACTACTAAAATTGAAATTTAGGACACTTCCATTGGGTTTTATGGGGTCAAACTTCATTCCATATCATGATGTTCCCCTCATTATTAGCTTTCCAATGGTTCAAATGGCAAGTCAATTGGAGTTACGGTGCAAAAGTTATGGCTCCAAGAAGTTCCACCATCAAATGGGGTGGACCCATCACCTGAATTGTCATCTGATATGTTGTCCAGATCAACATGACTACACCATCTAGGTTATGTCATTCCTACACTACACACTCCAATTTATCATGCTAATGTACATTACTTACTAGATTACATAGATTACTATATTGACATTTCAATAGTATCTAGAACTTGTGTATCTATTAACATATACCTAGTCTTGTACTAAACATGTATTACATAATTTCACTCTTGATCTAATTAGTTATATGTGATTATATCTTTCTAGTTATTACATGTTTTCTCTTCTTGCTTAGCATAGCTTATTGGATTACATTTCCAGTTCCTTCTTGTATCTTGTATGTACCTTAGGACATTTGCCAATGTACTTCTCTTCTATTCATGTGTGTGCCTTAGGACATTTGAAAATGTCCTTTGCCTATAATCCTCTATGTGATTGTGGATTCCATGCAAACTTGCTTGTTTCGATTATATGTATATGTGACATTGGAACATGCCTTGTATGCTTTTTTTCTAGTTTGAGTGACATGTGCCCATAACCCTTGTTTACTTGGCCCCTTGGCTACCATTGTATTTATGTTTATTCTTGATTTAAGTGCCTATTTGATTGATTTCATCTTTAATTATTGTAATTCAATGATCCATATCATGTATTTTTCCTATTTTCTTAGATGCCATGATGGACATCATGCTCCATCCCTCCAATTAACAACTAAAAAACTATTAACTAACACTTTTAGTTCTAGTTTAGTACATTGCACATGTTATTACATTATTACATCTAAGCATACCCATATTGATCTAACAATATCTCAAATAAAATCATGCTATATCTTGTTGATTATCATTTCCGTATATGTATATTTCTATCTTAACACACTTACAAGGCTTCTTATTTTGAGGGCAGTCATTACATGGTACCTATTCCTACCCTCAAAAGAGGGGGAAATAAATAGGGGTTTTTCTATAGAGATCAAAGCTCCTGTTGGTAAAAAAAATCTAGTTTTAGAACAACCAAAACAATAACTAGTCATCAAACCACTTAGAATAGACTAGGTAGATAGTCAAGATTCCATAACAATGATTAGTTTCAGCCCAAGACAATAGTGCCAAGGTTGGACTATAGTGTTAGACACTAAGGTGTCCATTTTTAGCATTATTATCCAAACAATAGAAAAACCAAGTTTTCTAGAAGTAGAAAGGTAAGTTCAGCTACAATTTTGCACAATAAGACCTGTTTAGATTAGTAGTTTTTATTATAGTTTTCTTACAGAATCTAGACATAGGGGGCATCAGGCATGGAATAATTGGTTCTCACTTCTAGTTTTAGATATCTAAATTGGTATAAATTCTAGATTAGAATCCATGTTTCAAACACCAATGATTATGGCTAGATTTCACAACATTTTTACTTCTTTTCTTTCAATTTTTAGCATTACCCAGGCATTCTTAGTAGTTGCATGCTTTATTCCATCTACAAGTAGTTGGCATAATTTAGAAGTGGCTTTCATACAAGCCTAATCTCCACATTCCCAAGTACCTAAGTTCCCAAGTGGCTTTCACATAATCCAAATTTTTAGTTTTGGAGTGGCTTTCATATAAGCCTAATCTCCATCTTTTCTAAGTTGGTGAATATTAGCCTAGTTTCTAGTATACATTTAGCTATCCATGCCATATTATCATATTTATAGAGCATTCATGGGCTTCAAAAGCCATTTCATATGACATACTTCTTCATACCAATATCAATTATAACTTCACTTCATGAGGCAATGATGGAGCCAAAGGGACAACCTTTGTATTCTTGAGCCACCTATTCAGAGGGATTGGACACACAATCGAGACATTGATTAGCACATGCATGATCATTTAGCTTCACTCAATAGGTAATTATGAATCCAAAGGTATATCTTTTATATTCTTGAGCCACCACCTATTCAGAGGGATTGGACACACAGTCTAGACATTAATTATCACACACATGATCATCTAGCTTTAGTTAGTAGGTGATGATGAAGCCAAAGGGCCATCATTTGGATTCTTGAGCCATTTTTGTGGAATTTAACACTTGTCTCCATTTTTGATATAAATTTTAGTACAATATCATCCAACATATCTATAATTACTTAGTATTACCCAGTATCACAATAGGTTTTGTATTGGTTCACGTACCTGATGAGGTGTATTCATTCCTTTTTGTTCCTCTCTCTCTCTCTCTCTCTCTCTCTCTCTCTCTCTCTCTCTCTCTCTCTCTCTCTCTCTCTCTCTCTCTCTCTCTCTCTCTCTCTCTCTCTCTCTCTCTCTCACCTAGCTTTGTATATTCTTATTTTATATCACATATAATAAGAACTAATATACTCTTTGTTTCCTTTCACATATTAACACTTACACAATATGCTCTCTATGTAACATCCAACATTACTCAGCATCACACAAGCTTCATGGGCTTCACCTTTATAGGTAAGTTTAGGTACACTTTCTATTTTCATTTATCCTAGTATTTCACTTTATTTCATCACTATAATAAAGGTTGGGGGGGAATATATTCATATAAATTTCAAAAATTGGTAACTTAAGCATGGATAAATACACTCAACCCTTAGGTCCCTCTTGCTTGCTCTTTAGACTCTCTCAGGTTTGTTTTCACTGATTCCTAGTCATCTATGGCCTTTCAAACTTGATCCTAATTGAGTCAAGACCCTCTCTTCATCACCAATACATACCCATAGGTCTCATCTACCTAGGATAATAGCATCAAATTTGGATAGTAGCACTACACTCTAGGGTGTCCTCTTTTTAGCACTCCTATCCACTCACATTTTGAGCCTAATTTACCACTTTCCACTAATTCCTCTTGTTTATTGTGTTGACTTAGTATGGCTCCATCTAACCCATGACCAATAGATCCATATATTTATTACCATTCAAATATCATTTGGAAAGGGTTGGTAAATATCATTCAAGAAAGAAAGAATACAAGTAAGACCACTCAAGAAATCTTTTGTATTCTTTGCATACAATCAACTTATACACTTTCAAGCTAAATAAAGTCTTCAGACTAGTCCCTAATCATCTCAAATATACCCATTTTTAGCATTTATTACATTTTATTCACTATTACACCAAACACTCTTAAAGGGAGAATTATATATGGATTGATCCCTCCTTAAAGTATTGGTATGTAGGAAACATGCCCACACATGGGGTGTGAAGCACACTCAGTACATCTTACATACACTCACACCTTTTCCCTATTTTCCTCAGTTCATTCAATTTCATATAAAAGACAAGTACATGAAAAAACAACTCTATAAGGAACTCTATTGATAGGAAGGACCTAAAAATTGGTACACAAATTCATATTGAGTTGGTAAACAAAACCCAGAAAGTTTAGATCATGAACACAATAGCACTAGGGAAGGACTATAGCACCAGAGCCTAGGGTATCTAATTATGATGCTCCTATCTAATAAAAAAATGAAGTTTAGGAACTTTTTGGTGATAGTGTCCTAGTCCTGCATGCAAATTTATAAAAACCCTTTTTTAGTTGGAATAGTCTAAAATAAGCTAAGTTTAATTATCTCTCTCACTGCTATTTTTAGGAAAGGTATAATTGCAATTCAATTTCACAAAGTAGTAGCTTTAATTAGGAATATTATATACTAATTTATCCTACTTATACTTTTTTATTAAATAGGAATAAAAGTCCATTATTCCTAAAATTAATAAATCAATTATCTTATTTGGCACATTACCCTATTTAAACCACTAACCTAGTTCAGTCTTAACCCTAGTCAAATTATGACGTAGTAATTTGACACTTTTGGCCCATCAAGCTATTAATTCATAACATTTAGAAAAATCTAATATCCAAAAATCACTAAGAAAGATTAATTACATTTCAAATCTTAATTAAATTTCCTAAATAAAAATTCCAAATGAAATTAATGAATTTCATTTACCAAAAAAGGAATTTTTATCCAAATATGAAGTCAAAAGGTCAAATAAGATAATAAAGTAATTTATTATCTCATAAATACTCTAAAAATTATGAGTCACACCTGATAAATATCTAAAGTGAGTTCTCATGCCTCACAAATATATGAAACTAAGGTGTACAGATTTCATGAGTGCTTTGTCCCAACCCAGGGTTAGTCTAACTCAACCTAGGTTAATATAGACTCAACCCAAGTTAAAATTTAACCTAACCTCCCTAGGGTTAGACTTAGTTCTTATAGATATAAATATAAAATCCCACACCATATGCCAATAAGATTTTATGTGTAAGGTTATTCTATTGGAATACCATCTTGAAGCCTTTGAGAGTAGTGTTATAATTCCCAATTTATGCCAAACTTCAGACCAAGCCACAAGTCATTATTGGAGAGATGTTACCACCATGAAAGAGAATTTATAGAAGACTCAAATCATCATAGGTTGAGAATGAATATCCTTATGCCAAAAGTTATGCATAAATTTAGATAAAGGAGGTAATAAATATATATTGTCATTATCTCTATTATGTGTTCTTTCTTATTTTTTTATGCTCTCTCTAGTTCTTAGTAAAGAGTGTTTAGTCTTAGTGTATTGTTATTCTTTATTTTTTCATCATTTAAACTAACAAGGGACAAATCTACATATTATTTACTCTTTGAACACATTTGGTAAAAAATAGCACACCTAGTGGGACCATGCATCCCATATGGCCAAATAAAATGATATGCTAACCGTACTTTTACTAATAAATGCATTTAATTCATTAATTTTATAGTTTTATCATTGAAATATATGTCATTCTTTTTTTTTTTAAATGACAACTTTTCCCTATGCAACAGTGTATTTACCATTTCAATGCTTGGTTTTTTATCTTTTCTTTTACAAAAATTATGGCTTGTAATGGTGGCTTCAACCTATTAAATGGTGTTTTTGATTTTTAGAATTGTTGGCTTTGTTCCTATTGAAACATACCTTTTCAAGGTGAACTTACTATTCATTTCATTATTTTACTATTTATTTTGGTTTCTTCACCTCACCTAATCAGTAGCTTCTCCTTGCTAAATGATAGCTTTACTAAAGTTGCTCTCTATGTTTGTGTTTACAAAAAATTAAACACTTTGACCTTCTAAACAATGGCTTCATTTTGTGTTTTTACAAAACTTGAAAACCCCATAACATGTTGTAGGACTTGGGGTGGAGAGAGAGAGAGGCTTAAGCATGGTTAAAATCTTACATACATTTTTTTTAGTTCTTAAAATCCACTTAATCACACTTGCCTTTTAGTTTTTGAAGTTTTTACAAGTGTAAACAAGGCCAAGGGGACAACACTTCAAACACACTTTGATTTAGAGATATTAAAAGGAACATACATCTTAGTTAGATCTAGTTTTTTCAATCTATGTTTATTTTTTGTTATTAGCTAGATTTCAAAGTTTGTTAAAATAGTTTTCTAATATGTGGAAAATTAGAAATTATTGTATGTATGATTTCCTTCTATCCCATTTAGGAAACTTTGATGAAAAAAATTGATTAGTTTATTACCTTTATTTGTAAACTATTGTTATAAATAATGTTATGTATGCTCTCCCCAAGATTAGAGTGACTTGGGTGACCCCAAAATGACCTCTAAAGTCTTTCCATTTCCATTTATTTTGTTTTTATACATTTCACTTGTGGGTAGGAGCTCATTTCTCCCTCATAATTTTTCTAGGGGTGCATTGAGCTGGGGTTTATTCTCCCAACATCATATCAACCCCACTCCATAGTGAGGTATACAAATTTGGTAAACCATTTGATGGGATAATGGTGAGTGGTTAACCTGACCATACCAATGGGTAATTAAGCCATGTGGTAGATAGACATCAAAATTAACTAATAAATACACATATGAATTCATTATGTAAAGGAATATACCATTGAATAACAAGCTTAGTAGTTTGGACTCTATTGATGTGATTATTCCCTTATTTTATCCACACTTAAGACCATCTAGTACATTTGATATTTATAATTTTTAGTTAAAACCCCACTTACCACAAAATTTATTTCCAAATTTTGAGTACTCCTTACTCTTAAGTTCATTACATGTATCAATACTTGAGAGATAGAGGGGGTGTAAAAATTCTACCTAAACATATACTTTTATTTTTAGATTAACACTTAATTATTTATAAGAATTGGTATATCAGTGGAAACTTTGGTAGAATCTATGCACACCCTTGTCTATTTTTAAATATAATATGAGACATGAGTGTTTATTATATTTTATTTGATTTACATGTTTGTTTTTAGACTAAAACTATTTATTTGTATTATCACGTCAAAACAAGTCCAAAACTATCACATTGTTCTCACACCACTTCAGCCTAAGAAGTGTTACTCAATCCATTTTTATGTCATACTTTTTACCTTGGAGTATTGATGTAAAACCATTTGTGTTTTACTTATTTAAATAGGGAATTATTACACTATCCATTTTGTTCCAAACATTTTTCTTGGATTTTTGAGTCCAAAACCATTGTCATATCATTTGTTTGAAGGAGTGTTGTTATGCTACAAAAGTCATTCCAATCTCTTATCACCTTTAAAAATAATTTCTAAGCCATTTTAATACCTATCTTATTTCAAACATGTGGTTACATTACTCATTTTGGTCTATCTCTTTCTCCTTAGAATATTCTATTCTTTTCACATTAAATATGAAAATCAACCTTTCAAAGTGCAAATCCTAAACTAATCAAGTTCACGTCGAAGACTCACCTAATTTTGGCTTAGGTTGTCTAAATTTTGTTTTTGGATTATGTTACTTGGTTTTGTTTCTTATTTGATCTAAAATACCCTTGCCTACACCTAGTAATTATTTTTTACTTTGTACCTTGTTTAAGGGTCCTTTGATCCAAGTTGTTTCCACATGCCTTGTTTGAAGTTTGTTGCGGCAAAATTATGAGTGTCTTAGTTACATTGTTATTAAAGTCTCTTATGAATAAAATATTGAGTCTTAGAGAGCCAATTATCAATTTTCATCTAAGTTAATTACCTTATTTTAGTTTATTTTTGAGTTATTATTTAAGTTCTTTATTTCTAAGTCTAACCTTTTTTCTTTATGCTAACGATTATAATCGCCTTTGGGAAAATTGTTTCTATCTTTTGATCCTAGTTCATAATTTTTCTACTTTTTCTAGATTATTTCATTACTAATTACAACCACCTTTGGGAAAATTATTATTTTATCCATAGATGAGTTTTGAGCCTTTGTGTTACCTTTTCCACTGAATATAATTGCCTTTGGGTAAATTAGTATCATTTTATTAGATTTGTTTCATGTTTGTTTTAATCCTACCTTTGCCTAATTTAGTTTTTTGTCCTTTTGTGTCTATCTTACAAATATAAAGGTCCCTTATCTTTAGACCTCAGTTATTTGTTACCTTTAGACCCTTTTTTTTCACAAGACTTATCCATGGATCTAAGCATGCCTCATTATACACATAGAAAAACCATGTATAATCTAGGTTATGTGAAATTTGTAACCAATGACCCTTTTATTCAAGAGTCATATGATGATGTAACTTATTATATGGATCCCTATCCATATTAAAACAATCTATACATTAAATAAAGGCATGACCCTTTAACATAGTATTTGGTGGCTATAACTCCTTATCTAGGCCAAGAGCTAAATCAAATGACATAGTATCTTGATAAAATAATGCCTAACATTGAAAAAATACAATAACAAGATCCCTAATATGTTATGACACTAACACAAACAATCTATGATCCATACTTGTTTAAACAAAATTTATTATAGAACAAATATGAAGTGCTCATTAGAGATATTGAAGTAGGAGCCAAGTTTTTGCTAGAAATACCACATGAAATTCTTATTGGTTTGATCATAAATCATATCAATGTTCCTCAAATTCAACCATTCAAACATACATCAACTAGTTATAGTCAAGATCTAGTCCAAATGCCACAATAAGAACAAAATATACTTATAAAATGAAAAGGTATTATGGACAAATAAATAGCATAGGTACAAAACGTGTAAAAAAACTATCTCAATCTATCTCACAATCCTAATTAATTGGTTGTTTCCAACATATCTCTTATTGATATAGCTCTATAAACAAGGTAATAAATGGATGCCTTAGGCTACACAAACCAAAATTTAGACCCATTTGGCCAAACCATGTTAGTTGGTGATATGTATAATGTCCATATTTTGATAGAAGAGACTATTTCTTAAATGGAAGAACTCACTCAAAATGTTGTGGATAGCATGTATTTGCAGTCCAATTTAGATCAACGTGGATCTAATCCATATTTGAGCAATACATAATAGATCTCTTTAAACAATGTTACAAGTGGACTGCAATAATAGGGGATGGGTATCCATATTTACCATAATCAATAAGAAAACTCCACTCCTCAACCAATTTATTCCTCAAATGTGAAATAGGGAAAACAAGCCAACAATAGACCAACTTACCACCATAACAAGTGTAGAACACTAGACCATATCAATAGGTGAAATGAATGTTCTTCTATAACAAGCATAAACTAATATACCTTATCAATCATAGATGTTGCCTAAAAAACAACATATTCCTATTGGTCATAATGTGTTAACTGGTTAATGATAACAAATTTAAAACCCTCAATAGTTTCCTAACAAAAAATAATTTCCTAACAAACAACAAGTGCCTCTTCAACAAAAAGTGTCGATCTAATAAGTGTTCAACCAACAACATGGTTCTTATGTAAAATAGGTATTAGGTGCTCAAAAATAATTACATTTCACCCAAAAAGTATCACATGTGCAACAAGGATACTTCTACCAACACCTCCAATAATAGGGATCTAGTAAATAATGTGTTCCCTATTTATAATAGGGTTTAACAAGGAGGTAGAAAGTTCCATCCTAAACCCAACAATTCTAACACATCTTATGGATCCAAATTCCATTACCACAACTAAAATTCATTATCCAGTGTTATACATCCAATCCAAACTAAAATATGATTCAACAATAGCATATTATATGTCTATAGTATAATCCTAATGCATGGATATGCATACCTGGTTGTTCATCCCATTCAACCAACATTCCAAACTTTTCCCACCTTGGTCAAGGTAATCTACCTTTGACCATGAAACCTCAATAATAATAGACTATTCCATTTTATTCCCTTACCTAAGAGTTATAATAGATGAAGGATTCAATTCAATCTATACAAGTTGGAAAACAAAGGAAAAAATTCAAAGTAGATGAGATATGGTCTTACCCATTCAACATGGAGTATCTAAAAATACCATTTTTTCTAGGTTATGATCCACCTAAATTTAACAAATAAAAATTCAAAGGAAACCCTAGATAGAATCCAAAATAATTATTTATGTATGGCTAGTTTGTGGCACATAGAAACATATACTTCTAATTTTCCTAAGGAGTATAAATAGATAAGCTTTTGAATGTCTATTAAAATTAACCAAAGAAATTTGTACCTAACTTCAATGTTCTCTTAGATAAGTTTTTAAAACACTTTTCATATAATATTTGGCATGAGATTACTATTGTGGATTTAGACCAAGCTAAACAATATATTGGAGAAAGCTTTGCTACATACATGCAATGTTGGAGAGCACTAGTAAGCCAATTTACTCATAATCTACTAGATAAATAGTTGGTTGTGATATTCACTAGGAGATTACATAGCAAGATATTCTACCATATCAAGCTATAATATGCTCATATGTTCTAAGAGGTTATATTAAAAATAATATAGATTTAAAAATCCCTTATCAATAAAGGCATAACCAAGTTGTCCTCTTCTAACCAAAACCAAATCTAAAATCAAGGCTAGAACCATAATCATAACCTAACTCAAATACTAACTTTAATTCCACCTCAAGTGAACAATATTGAGATACCTAAACCCTACAAATTCAACTATAATGTTATTGGAAATAGGATTACTAAATAATTCCATGTTCATATAATGCAAACACCAGATGTCTATTTACCTCCACCCACTCAACAACCACCTCCTCCATACATTTAACTAGGACCTCCACAAAACTAACCACCATTTAATCAAAACCAATTACAATCCCCTCCAATAAGGAGAATACTGCCCATTGCTTGATAATTTAGTGACCTTGGTGAGCCTATTGAATTTATGTTTCAAATATTAGTTCAAATAAATATGATCATTTGGTTGATACCAAATCCATTTCTTGAAGGGATTCATTTTCCCAATTAGTATAAGGAACATGAATGTTTTGACTACCATCATGTCAAAGGATATTCCATAAGATAGTGTATAAAACATATACATTTAATTGAGAATATGTTTGAAAATAAAGAGATAGAAAGAGACACCCATACTCCTATGAATAATCATAACTTGGGTATCTACCATAATCCATTTACCTACATAACAATATAAAAAAACCAGTAGTAGCACCTATAACAATAATAATAGTAGCAAATAGCTCTACCTCAAAATTAATAACAATAATAATAGAAAATGGTTATAAGTAAGTGAAAAACAAATAATAAATCAAGGAGGTCATCATGTCATTATGTATACTTATAACAATGTTTTCAGACATGTTTTAGGTGGTCATGTTACAACTGTCACTATTAACCCCCATCTAATTACCAATAGACCTAGAATTTTGCCTGACAATGCCTATTTTCTAAATAATACCTACCAACCTCCTTATGTGAGTGATCCTTCTATAGACTATGTTGATAATCATGCACCATACTATCATTCCAAGCCTCATTACCTACCTAGCCAACTACCAAAACTAAGAACCAAATCAAGATTGTGTAATCACAACTTGATGAGCTAGGGTCACTATCAAAAGACCACAACCAAATAATACAAATGATCCTAATCATCCTCTCATGCATATCATAAATAAAATAATTGATACAATTGATGGGAAGGCCTATGATATTTTTTAACAACTGAAGAAGACACATGCACACATATCCATCATAGATTAGTTGGGTGCGTAAACAATCCACAAAGACACCCTAAATGAATATTTAAACCAATTCCTTATGTTAAATTATATCACTCTAAACAAACTACAAGCCATGGTAGGACATTTGGCCCCTGTCCAATGTCTCACCTTTGACCAAAGTGATTTGTCTTATCTAGTCCCTCTACATAATAACCCATTGTACATTGAAGTCAGTATAATGAATCATATATTTAAATTTGTCCTTATAAACAATGGTTTCGGTCTCAACATTGTGTCTCTAATGTTGGTCAAACATATTAGATATACAATAGCCAACTTATATCCAAATGCCATTGTTATCAAAACATATAATAATGAATAATGGGAATTTCAAGGTATTATTAGCTTATCAGTGGTTATTGGACCATTGACCAATGATAACCTATGCCATGTTTTAGACCTATAATTATATTACAATTTTTTATTTGGCCAACCCTTGATCTATGAAACCAAGGATATACCCTATACATTGCATTAGTGTATAAAATTTCCACATTTAGGAATGGAAGTGAATATACCAACTGATCTAAAACCATATCAATATTTTAAATGCCTTGAAGACAAATATAAAATCTACAACTACCATTTTGGCATGAATCATATGCCTAAATTAGACAAAGAAAGAGCCAAAAGAGGAAAATACATTGAATCAATACTAAAATCAAATTACATTGACTTAGATAGCTTAGCCTCTACCTCAGCCATACCTCCACCAAAAATTTCTAACCACTTCTATATAATTGACAAAGGTATTGAAGAATATAGTACCCATAATACATTACATATTTCCAAATTTCCCAAAAATCCTAAAGCTTATGGGATACCTAAGGCCAAACTACTCATAGGAGTGGAAAACCAAAGGAAAATCTCAACTGAATAAGCCCATTATTTTTAAATCAGCCTCTAGCTTAGAATAGGACCCATTACCAGAAGATAATTATTGGTTGTACACTAATGAGTTATTTGAATGTTACTAGAGTAAAAAGTATCCTATCCCTAATCAAATTATAGATCACCTATCCTATGAAGGCATAGGTCTCAATCTATATCAATAAGTGATAATCAAACCACTCTCAATGACCAAGTATAAGGTAACCCATGGTATTGGATTTAAGCCACCTAAGGGTGACCTCACATACTCTATTCATGTTCTAACACCAATGAATAGTGATGATGATGTTGATAGTGATGTAGGGTATGATTATAGCATTTACACCATCAAACCTATTTATCAACCTTCATATTTAACCCTTTACCATCCATAATTGATAAATTAGGACTGACAAGAGTCAACAATGCCATTAGTCAAGTTTGAAAATGATATGTTCATATACAACTTTTTGCGATTAAGAAGTCACATTCCTCTTAGATACCACAAGAAGGGCTTTGCTATTAGATTTGATCATGTCACCTACTTTGGAGAATAGGTAAACTTCCCTAGCCAAAAATAAAAATAAAATCAAACATTGAGGTCTGAAAGTGAAAACCTCTTTGAAGCACTTTGTAACTTGGGGAAAACAAAAGATAAAAGTAAGTCTCTTGGTGAAAATTGGTTTTTGGTGCCATTACATGGGTATGTTCACCCCTCTTCCTATGAAGCATAGGAAACCTATAACCCACATCTTATTTATTGATCATATATCAATACTAAGGAGCGGCAAGCCTTTACATAGATTTTTCAAGAGTGATTTGAGGTATTTTTTTCATGGGTGATGCTAGTATTAAAAGATTTTGATTCATCCTAATTATAAAAATTAGACAAGTTAGTCCATCTAGAGGAATTTTTCATTATTAATCAATTCAAATCCTTGCCAACTATTCTAGATGATGGCTCTACACTTCTTGTGGAGGACACTTCAGGGGTAAATATTAGGACTCTAGAGGTCCCAAAGTGGACTAAACTAGGTGCATCCCTCATTGAGGAGGAACATGAATCTTTTATAACCCTTTTGATGGAATTTATTCACATATTTTCATGGTCTTAGTTGAATATGCCAAGTTTGGACCTTCCCTTGGTTATGTACCATCTCATTACACATCCTAAATCCAAGCTTGCTAAAAATAAATTACATAATATGTATCCCCATATTACTATGTTAGTAAAGAAAGAGTTGGAAAACTCTTAGACACAAAATGCATCAGGACAATTGACTATTTAAAGTGGATTTCAAAAATTGTGCTAGCAAGTAAGAAACTAAAGGGTATCATAATCTACATTGATTTTAGAAATATTAAAAAAAACATACATGAAATATTACTTCTATTTGCCTAACATTTACATGATAGTCAACTCAATGGTTGTTTTTAAAATTCTCTCTCTAATGGATAAATTTTAAAGTTAAATTAGATCAAGATAGCATTAAAAAACAGCATAATAAAATGTTTACCACTATGTGGGGAATATTTTGTTATCAGGTAATGTCATTTAGACTTAATAATGTTGGAGCCACTTACCAAAGATCTATGATAGTGATTTTTCATGACAAGATGCACAACATTATTGAGGACTATGCTGCTGATATCTTGGGTAAATTAAATACCCATGTAGATCACCTAGACATACTCTAAAGAATCTTTGAGATACTTCATGAGTAGAATGTTAGGATTAATTCGAAGAAACATGTATTTGGATTCACTTTTGGTAATATATTAGGTTTCATTATCTCTTATATGGGAATTGAATTCAACCCAACCAAAGTTTGTGAAATTAAAAAAATGCCACCACCATCTACCTTGAAGTAGCTTTGTAGTTTTTATGGAAAAATTAAATTTATCATATGCTTCATCTCACAATTAGATGATTAATGCCATCCATTTATGCACTTATTAAAGAAAGGTATTGCATTCTCTTATAATGAAGAGTGTCAAAGAGAATTTTATGAGCTTAAAGAATATCTTACCAACCCACCTAATATGTTTCCACCAATGCCAAACAACTCATTACTTGTTTACCTATCATCAACCAAGAATGCCTTGGGAAAACTTTTGGCACAAAACTAAAAATAGGGAAAATAACATGTTGTGTATTATCTGAGATAAACATTGGTCACATATGAGCAAAATAGTATGTTGATTGAAAAATATTGTTTAGAAATGGTTTTCATAGCCAAAAAATCACATCCTTATATGTTAAACAACAAGATCAATGTTATTTCCAAAGTAGATTCACTCAAGTATCTACTTTCCAAATCATCTTTACATGGCCATATGGAAAAATGGATCATGTTATTGAGTGAGTTTGAAATTGAATATGACAACTAGAATTCCATTAAGGGGAAAGTACTCAAAGATCAACATGCTAAATCTCCTCTTCAATATACTCAACCTCTTACTTTTGGATTTCTATATGAGGCCATTATGACCACTGAAGAAGTAAATGCACTTCCTACGGCTGAATAGTGGAAGATGTAATTTTATGAATCCTTCACGACTCATGGATCTCATTCCTAAATAATTTCATATTATATCTCCCTATATCAATAACATGGATGAGTATGAAGCACTCATTATAGGGCTTTATCAAGTAGTATAGTGGAATATTCAACATTTACTAGTCTATGGTGATTCTCAAATAATCATCAATTATATCATGACCTAGTACTAGACTAAATATGATAATTTAGTACCCTATAAAAATAAGGTCAATAGTCTCAAGTTTAGACACCCTATTTCATCCACAACTAGATTCTAACTAGACTTCAGATTGATTTCTACCAAACATAATAAACATCCCAATTACATTCCAGCACCATTCATTAATGATTACATTCATGTTTAGGCATACCTATTTGGGGTACTCTACCATATGCAGCAATCATGTCCCATGGATTCATCCCCAGTCACCTTTCAACTTAACAACTATAAATTTGGCATATAGACCCATTAAGTAGGGCACTTGAATAATTCTTAAAAGAGCTAAAATACTAATTATAATTAATAGACTAATGAAACCAAATTAAATTCTTATTTAAATAATATATTTTTAATTAATGAATATATAAAAATGGAAATTCAAAAACTTAAAATATCAAGCTTCTTCATCATTTCCTTTATGAATTGTCAAGCTCTGATAAAATATATAAAAATATCTAATTTGAGATCCATGCATATTAATTGAACATCATATTACATGTAACCTCCTTAACTCAAATGTAATTAAGTTTAACTAACCTATGGTTATTTTGAACTCATTTCATGTTTAAACCCTAACATGACTCAACTTGGGTAAAAGTTAACGTTGGAGGCTATAAATATAAGGCCCTACCCATTGATCAAAGGGATTTTCTTAGTGAAATGTTATTATGCCAAAATACCTCAAAGAATATATTTTAGTGTCAAGTTATTATGATCAAATAGGTGAAATAATCCTCTCTAAGTATTTTTACCATGCCAAATTCATAAGCCAAATTTAGCCAACTAGCCAAACCAAGGTGCCACGGAAAGGTTGAGAAAATGGAGCTTCATTGAAAAAGATTCCTTGATATAAATAGCCAAGAAAACCATTTAAACAAGACATTTGGAGCTACAAGGAAGGTAAAAGGATGATTTTTTTTTTTTAGTTTTGTTTTCATTATATGCTTGTTACATATACTCTTCCTAGTGTTTAGGCTAGATGTGTTAGTGTTTAGTGTGTTTGTTTTCAGATCATTTTCTTGACTAACTCTATACTAATCCCCCCTCTATGAAAACATCAAGTAGTATATTTCCAACATCTAATTTTAAATAATATTATAGGTTAATAATAGAACAATTGATGTTATGGCCACTATTGGTTCCATGATCTAAATCATAGACATAGCAAGAGATTATCAATTTCTTGTTGAACATCTCTTAGCACTGACATATGAAAAATCAACCATTGAGATGGTTTGTGACATTTTTTGTCCCACATCTCCTTGGTACTCAAACATATATGTTTATCTTATTCAAGACCAAAGTAGCCTCCTAATTTATCATGTAAAAAATAAAATGCTTTCATCCATAAATCCTCTCATTATACCCTACTTGGACTAATATTGTAGCATATAACCTATGATTGAACTCTAATTAATTATTTACCTTTGAAAAAATATGGATTAAATTATAGGTAAGTCCATGAAGGAGTGTGTGGACCCCACACTAGTGGGGAAATCTTAGACAAAAAGTCATTGTATACTAGTTATTACTAGCCAATGATAGAAGTAGATGCCTTAGCATATGTAAATAGGTGTGTTAACTATTAGAAGAATGCCAGTTTGATTCATGCTCTATATGAGACACTCAAACCATTGACAATACCATGGATATTCTAAATTTGGGGACTCAACCTCATCAGGAAGATCAATCTAACATATTCAAATAGACATTAACACATCGTGACTACTACCAAATACTTTACTAAGTGGGTGGAATCCATTCCCCTCACTTATGTCACTGGTAAGTAGACATCCAAGTTAATATTTAATCATCTCATTTTAAACTATGGCATCCCCTCTGACATTATATCTGATAATGGTATATCATTTAATAATAAAAACATGAAAGTGTTGAGGAAATACTTATTAGTTATCACATGGGTTTGTTAGCTTGTTAGTATATCTACTTATATTGTAAATAGGAAATATTATTAGATGTATTTATTGATATGATAATATATCTCACATAGATATATTAGCTTATGAGATATTATAGGGGATAAATAATAGGTAGTATGTTTGGATATGGCTAAGTAGTTAGATAAATGTCTTTGTTTATAGGAGTGGCTTCTCTATATGTATGCATTCATTCCATTGAATAAAGTGTGTTGATTGAATGATTGAAATTTTTATGTGCCTATACACATTGTTGAGCCTTTGGATCTATGAAATAATATATTAATCTCCTTATCTAGTATCATAATAGGTTTTCTTACTATACCTCATTCATTTTTGTTGGCATCCAAATAGTGTATTGAGTATTTTTACAGTGAAGACCACATGCAACAGTGTTTCTTAACACTGACCACCATGCTTTCATTTTGTCAATATATTTAAATATATACCATGTGAAATCTATTGCAACTCACTATCAGCCTATCTCTTATCTACCACTTTTCATAGTTTTCACACTCACTCTATTCACTTCATGCATACCCAATTTTTTTTAAAAATGAAATAGACACATAAAAATCATCATATATTTTTAATTTTTTAATGAAATTTGATGATTAAAATTTTTATGTAAATTTTAATACCATGAAAATAAAACCAAAAAATGGTTTTTACAAATTATGAAAATTATGATAGTAGTTTTGTACACAAAATGAGGCATCAACGAGATTTTCAAAAAATTAAAGTTGTAGAGGAAGGATAATAGAATTAAATAAGAATAATTTTCTTGGAAAAAATCATTGTATAAGGGGAATTTTTTTTATAATTTCTCATCATAACTTTAATTGATAGCTCTATTGATTCTATCATTTATCTCCATGGCAAGCTTTAGATCTCTCAAGGTGAGATAACTTCATGTAAATCCTGGATCCACCCTACTTGGTTTGGTGACTAGAGAATCAACACTCCTATGCATAATTATTTACAAAAATTTTACATTGGTTTAACCTATGTTCTCCTTTCCTCACCATTTTCTATCCATCTTTGCAGCCTTGAGCACCTACCATCATTTGATGTCCTCTAACTCATGGATTCTCCTTCACCTCTCACTACTACCTCTTTCATCCATAGTGGAAGCAAAAGTGTCTTTTATTTTGTATTGAGTCTTGTTTTAAGTTTTATATTTTATTTTAAGTTTTTCATTTGATATTTTAGGATTACCTTGTTTTTTAAGTTTTGATTTAATATAGCATGGTTTTATGTTTAGATTATATTTTAGTTTTTATGTTTTTTATTACAAGTTTTTGGTTTCATAGTATATGTGGTATTATTTCATTTTAGGTTTTAATGTTATGTTTTGTAATATTTTTTTATAATATATGTGATGATTAAATTTAGTTTTATTTTTTTTAAAGATGTTTTTTTTGGTGTTGTATGTTGTTTATTTTGTTTTTAAGTTTTTATGAATAAATATTGTTTAGAGATTATTTTATTTTATATTGTATAATGAGTCATTTATGTTTTTTTTGTGAATTTTTATTTTTAGATTTTAAATTTTATAATATTTTTTCAATAATGTTTTATTTTTATTTTTATGAAGTTCTGGTTTGGATTTAATATAGTGTAGTTTTTAAGTTTGATTTTTTTTTTCAAAACTTACGAGTCATTTTTTGTTGAGTCTTTGTCATCTTGTATTTTTTGGTGAAAGATCTAAATAAGTCTTTAAATTTAATCATAAATAAAACATGTATGATGTTCTTCCATAAAATTTCAATGTAGTAGTTTCCCATTTATGTAATAGATGCATTATCAATTTAAACTGATGCCCACATGAATAAATTATGGGAGGGAATTATAAAGTATTTAGACCATGTCATTTTTGTCCCCATGTGACCACTAGGAGGAGAATGTTGAGGAAATACTTACTAAATATCACATGGGTTTGTTAGATTCATAGTATATTCACTAATATTGTAATTAAGGAATATTATTTTTTGTATTTGTTGAGATGCCAATACATCTCACATAAAGATATTAGCCTATGAGATATTATAGGAGAGAAAAAATAGGGAGTATGTCTAGATACGGTTGAGTAGTTAGAGAAACCTCCTCTTTTATAGGAGTGGCTTATGTATAAGTATGCATTCAATCCATTGAATAAATTGTGTTTATTGACCAACTAGAAGTTTTCTATGCCTATGCACATTATTGAGCCTTAGGCTCTACCAAATAATGGATTAATCTCATTAGAAACCACTATGTTTTTTATAAAACATCAAACAACACTTATCTACCACTTACTATCCATAAGGCAATGGCCAAGTTGAGGCTTTAAATAAAACCATTGTTAACATTCTGAAGAAGATTCTTGCAACTATTTAACACCTTTTGCGCATACCATACTACATTATTTACTCAAATAAGAGATAAACCCTATTCATTTATTTATGGAATTAAATCCATTCTTCCCATTGAGGTTGATTTGCCTTCTCTATAAATTTTTTTGTAGCATATCATCGATGACAAAGACTATATAGTGGCTCACTTACAAGAGCTAGATCTACTTGATGGTAAATGCATGGCCACCTTGAATAATATATAAAATTATCATAATTTAATAAAAGGATATTATAATAGGTACATTACCCATCAAGAATTTGAGCTGGGTGACCTAGTGCTATAGGATAATAAGACAAATGTAAATGCTAAAATAAAGAAAAAAAAGGAAGTTCCAACCAAATTGGTTAGGGACCTATATAGTTATTTCCAACTATAGTTCTAGAGCATACAATATCATTATGCTAGAGGGAGATGAACTTAATGAACCCATGAACATAATTCACCTTAAACATTTCTATTCTTGAGGGACTCTTATTATTATTTGTAAGGATTGTATAAGCTATGCTACATTATACCTATTCTTTGTATTATACCTCTTACCATTCTACCATACCCTTGATGCTTCACTAACTTATTTATTTTACATAACCCCACCTATCACATTTGACATTTTTTATGATTAATTTGTACTTCATGCATCTTTAGTGGTTGATAACAAATTTAGTTCTAGCAATTATTTCAAAATCAAATGTTATAATGGTGGTTTATGAAAGTAGTATGACAGTGGTCATGGAAATTACATCCTTCATTTGTTGTTATGTTCCCTCCTTGTGCTACAATTATAATGACCTATGTGAAAATTATTACCAATAACCATTTCCCATTATTTATCAATTATAACCACCTATGGGAAAATTATGGACAACACCTTTACCATGCATTATCACATTACCTTGCCATTCCTATTACAATTTACATTACCATTTTTCTTTACCAAAAAAATGTTGATACTTAGTTAGATGCCTTTTATGTAAGAAGAACTATAGTGAATTTAGGTCTTGCAAGACTACTTGTTTCACATTGAGGTCATCTTAGTCACCCATTTTTACCATATTCTTTCTATTTTTTTAGTAATTTAAGTTTGAATGATCTTATCATTTTTCAAGAAACATAAGCCATATGCTCTTGCCATTTTACGATTTGGACCATTTTTTATCTCTTAATTCTTGATTAAGTTGAGATGCCTCAAAAATTCCAAAAACATTTGAAATAGTTTCAAAATCACTAAACATTATGTAAAAGATCTTAAAAATCATAAAATCACAAAAATTAGATTAGAATTTCCATGTGAAATATAAAACCATGAAATTTTTTTGCGATGGGATATATTTTTTGTTTAGTTTCATTTCTAGATAACCTTGGTCTTTTTTCTCCCATTTTTGGGAGACTACATCATCTTGAGTTTTGCATGAACAATGTAGGCAACACTTGGATACATGGGGTCTATCAAGTATCTCAGTTTCACTTTCCTTTATTTTTTGACCACTTCTTTACCTTAAGTATTCTGGGACTTCTAACTACTTCATGGCTAACCACCCATCATTTAGTTTCCCCATATTTATTGGCCTTAATCCATATTCTCTTTCCATTTTATGAGTTCATATTGTGAACATTATTTATTTGAATTTGATTCACTAATAACCAATTGGCTTTTTAATGCTCTCACCATTTTAAAAAAAACTTCATCTTATGCTCTCATCTTTTTGAAATCTCATTCTCATTCCAAGCCATAGATTGGTAGACACTATGAATTAAAAATTCAATTCAATAGTGGATACTTGTCTCTTGCCTTTTAGTTTGGTTTTAACCTAAACCATACTTTCACATTTGCACAATTTGTTTGTGTTAATGTTTTTAAGATTGTGAAACATCATAATTTATGTTCTCATGCACTAATAATTTAATGAGATCATTCCTATTTTCATCTACAAGTTCATCATGTTCTATTATCATTCATTTTATTATATATTATATCTTGGGAGATCTGCATTTGGCCTGAATTTCACATTGAATATTGTATTCTTAGAACTATGTAGGTAGTGTCTTGCCTAGTGCATCTAGAGTTAGCTTAGATACCCTTTATTTTTCTTATATTTCCCCCATTTTTTTTATGTTATTTTTTTGTGTCCTATAGCCTAAGGGAAATATTTGTGTTGTCATGTTTTTTTCATTGTCTTATATAGCCTAGGGATAATGTTTGTCATCTTGTTTGTGTCATTGTTTCCATATCTCCTAGGGGCAACCTTGTGCTAATTATTCTTGTGTTTTTTTACCTATGTCATTGCTACCTAGCTTATGGGTCTCCCTATCACCAAAAGTAACACCTCTATGACACGTGCATGAACAACTTGATTTATGTTTGAATTAACATTGTGATTAACCATTATTTGTGTATTTTTGTTAGTTTAGCTTTGTTAATTTTACTGCACTTTTCTTTGCTTTGGATTATTTTAGTCATATTTTATTTATTTTTGTTTTGTTATTTGTTTTTATTATTTTTTTATTGGTGTTATGTTGATTGTTTGTACAATTTTTTTCTTTTATTAGTTTTTTTAATTTGTTTATAACCTTATTTATTTATATGTCATTGTATTGACGTATTTATTTGTTTTGTTTTTTCTCTCTTTATTTTTTCCTTTTTTCCTTTTTATTCCTCAGTTGTCATAAGATTATTAAATTTTGTTTAGAATTCAACCTTGATTATCCATATCATGTACATTGGTTGTGAATTTTTGTATTTAGTCTTACACTTGATTGATTGGTTATGTTTACACATAAGATTTGATTATCCATATCTTATTCCTAATTTTTTTATATTTACATTTAAATTAAGTTTTCCATACTTAGAGTATATATTTACATTTTATTTATCCATAACTATCATGCATAATATCCTAAGTTAAAGCAAAAACATTCTCACATAGTCTATTCTAGCAACATAATGGTAGCATCTCTTTGATATATAAAAAAACCATCCAAGTACCCAGAAACTTGCCTAAATACATGAGTAATAAACAAGAGAAACAAATTATTTATTTTGTGTTTATACAAATAAGCATATATGAATAAGTCCATATAAGTCATATAACATAATCAAATGACAACCAAAAGAAAATCTCATAAACATGGCATAAGTAATAAATGAATTGAGCATGCATGGGCATAAACATTATCAATGTTAAATATTCATAATTCTAATCAATGATAAACCTGAGATAATAAAGATAAAAAATATGGAATCACACACACACACACACACACACACACACACACACACACACACACACACACACACACACACACACACACACACACACACACACACACACACACACACACACACACATCTAGAATATCATATACATGTACATCAGCTTCAAAGGACCCAAAAAATAAATGTAAATTTATCTAAAATTTCATATACATAGAGGATATATATATATATATATATATATATATATATATATATATATATATATATATATATATATATATATATATATCATGATGGTGTCTTAAAAATACAGAAGTATGCTGATACAATGGCCCATTTTTCACATCATTTGATCTTGTATGCCTTATTTTTTATTATATTACAACTAGACCATCTTTTTGGGCCTCTACTGAGACCCATTTAACAACACAATTTTTCAACCTATATCCCATGTTTATTTGTATGTGCATCTTTGAAATCACATTTAGGATAAAAATGTGTTATCCTTTTCCAGATCATCATAATTCCATTTTATGGATTTTTTCACATAATTTACCCTTGCCAATTTTCCCCATTATGGCGAAAAAAATTCCAATCGATTATTGATATATATCTTGCCTTTATGCGGTATTATTTTTTTAAATCACTCAGTGTGTATGTGTGAATGATTATAATTACCTTTAGACAAATCATTATATTTTTTTTTCATTCTTGATTATAATTGACTTTATTCAAATCAATGTTTTCCCATTTTATTCATGATTATAACCTCTTTTGGGTGGATTAGTGTTTCACATTTCATTACTAATTATAATTGTCTTTGGGAAAATTAGTATCCATTCCACCACCCTATTAGATAAACTATTTATGCCACTACTTATAACAAACTTTGGGAAAACTAGTGTCATACCCATCATTATTGATTATAACCTCCTTTACAAAAACTCGTGACTCAATTTCTATTACTATTTATAACCATATTTCAGAAATTTAGTAATCCCACCCCCATTTGCATATGGATCATGCCATTTTCTTCATTTTGATGGAATGTTTGATGATTATATTTTTTCCACCCAATGCCTTGAGGTGGCATCAAGGGCTTCTAGACTACCCTTTGGGGAATGAACCACTTATATTAACAACTTTTGCATTCTATGAAAATATGTTACCTTTTGAAAATTGCATACATGTGTCTCATAATGCCTTCTCAAATAAAGGCAAATATTAGACACTAAATTTTTGCCATTTCTATGCCTAAACTAGGATGCAATTTAATTTCTATAAAATGACACATTTAAAGTCTATAAATCACCTAAATGTTTAAATTTTATCCACACAAGGTATTTAATTACCTAGAAATGTGATGAGGCTAGCTTATTTGTTACATTGCCCTATATGCACCACTAACCTAGTTTATTTTTAACCTTAGTCAAATTACAACCTATTAATTTTATACTTTTGGATTATCAAGCTATTAATTCATAACATTTAAAACAATTTCCAAAATCCAAAAAACACTAAATAAGATTAATTACATTGAAAATCTTAATTAACTTAAACAAAAATTCCAAATCAAATTAGTGAATTTCATTTAGAAAAAAGGATTTTTTAGCCAAATATGAATTCAAAAGGTTAAAATAGATAATAAAGTGATTTATTATCTCCTAAATATTCTAAAAATAATGAGTCACACCTTAGAAATATATAAAGTGAGTTTTCATGCCTCATAAATATCTAAAATTGAGGTGTCAAGATTTCATGAGTAGTTTGACCCAACCCAAGGTTAAACTGACTCAACCTAAGTTAATTTAGACTCAACTTAAGTTATAATTTAACCTAACCTCACAAGTGTTATATTTAGTTCTTATATATATATATATATATATATATATATATATATATATATATATATATATATATATATATATATATCTCTGTGTGTGTGTGTGTGTGTGTGTGTGTGTGTGTGTGTGTGTGTGTACAAGTTCCCACACCATATATAAATAAGTTTATTTGTGTAAGGTTATTCTGTTGAAATAACTTCTTGAACCCTTTGAGAGTAGTGTTATATTTCCAAATTTATGCCAAACTTCACACCAAGCCACAAATGACCATCAAAAATATGTTACCCCCATGTAAGAGCATTGTGAGAAGACTTAGATCATTGTAGGCCAAACATGAGCATCTTTATTCTAAAAATTAAGCATCAAATTTGACAAAGGAGGTAAGAAATTTGTATTGTTTCTATCTCTATTTTATGATATTTCTTATTGTGTTATGATCTCCATATTTCTTAGGTAAGAGTGTTTAGTCCTAGTGTATTGTTATACTTAATTTTCTATCATTTGGACTAACAAGGGACTAATATACATATTATTTACTCTTAAAACATATAAGGTACAATTAACAATATTTATTAATGAATATCTATTATTGTTAATTGTTTTAAATACATTTAGAAATATAACAAACATCTCCTAGTTGATTTGTAGTTAGTATTCAATAAGATACAGAAACATTAATATTAAGTAGAGCTATTAAAGTATTTTTTAGATTGTAAACATTTTTTGGAGTCAATGAATATTTTATGTTCCTAAAAGACTAAGGATGATCTACATCCCATTTCAAGGAAGAGAAAGGGCCCTCTCAACTAAGGGATTAGAATTCTTTTATGGTATTTTATGTTTTATATGATTGTTAGTTAATCTTATACATTTTTATGTCAAAAGTTTGAATTGGTATAACATGTGTGTGTGTGTGTGTGTGTGTGTGTGTGTGTGTGTGTGTGTGTGTGTGTGTGTGTGTGTGTGTGTGTGTGTGTGTGTGTGTGTGTGTGTGTGTGTGTGTGTGTGTGTGTGTGTGTGTGTGTGTGTGTGTGTGAGTGTGAGTGTGTGTGTGAGTGTGTGTGTGTGTGTGTGTGTGTGTGTGTGTGTGTGTGTGTGTGTGTGTGTGTGTGTGTGTGTGTGTGTGTGTGTGTTTATAGTTTAATAACTCTATATATTTCAAATTCCATAATTTACTTTGTAATAATTTACTTCCAAACACCATTTCAATTCAACAAATAGATTTATGTGTGTTTTCCTTTATTATCAAGTGCGTTCATTTCTAACAAAAATACTTTATAAGTAAAGTGTTTTTATTTTCAAAATAAAGTGTGTTTACTTCTCTTGTCATCATTTAAATTATGTATCAGATTGTTTTCCTTTAAAGTAATTAGATAGATTTTTATTCAATAAATTAGAATAGATCTTTAGGGATAAATGATCCAAAACTCCCCCCAAAAAATAATTGTGTTTTAAAATTTTATGATTTAGATGTATGTAAATCCTATATTTTTAAAGTGATGAGTATAGTAAATCAAAGTAGAAATATGAAATAAATATATCCACTAATTTGTAACATAATGGATATAATTTGACCTTTCTAAAAATACTAATAAATAATTTAAAAGAGAATTTAATTGTAAAATGATTTAAATATGAGATCTAGAGGCTAAAAACTAAGATAGAAACTAGTTTGAGTGTCATAAATAGGATCCAAGTGTCAAATACCCTCCTAAATACTAGATACCTAATTATATATTAGTGCTATGTGGCACTAGTGTCCCTATTTTAGTGGTAGTGTCCTCTATTAAGTACTATTCTAATCTTCTAGGTGCACCTGTGTCTAGGTTTGTCAAACCTATTCATACACATGAGTTCTAAATATATATAGATGACCTATTTTGGCTAATTTTATGTGAAAACCCTAATATTCCATGTTTTTAGGTCTTGTAATTGATACAAGTAGTAAAGTGTGTTGCTAGTGAAGTAGGTTGGACATCCTCAATATGTCATTGTGATGAGAGTTACCTACATACCAATACTCCGAAGAGGGATCAAGTCTAATGTAGTTCTCCCCACCTAAGTTGTTGGTATAAGTGATGTTAGTATGAGTGTTGACTTGAGTTCCTTGAATTTGATTGAGACTATACAACTAAGTAATATGAGTATTAAAATGTTGTATATAGTTTCATGTAGAAGTAGGGTAGAATAGGTATTGGTAACCTTAATTTTTCACAACTTGTTCTGAGTTTGTATGTGTAATTTTCATTGAGTGACTATAAGGTTAAAATTCATGTTATATATTATTTTGGTTCTTATAAAGGTATTAAAAAGGTTCTAGGTTGACCCTGGGTAGTCTTATATTTGAAAATATGTTCATTGGTGGAAAAAATAGGGAAAGGACAGTCAAGCCAAAATTGGGACACTAGTACCATGTGGTGCTATTGTCCCTATTATGGTGGTGATGTGTAGGTGGTATAATTTGAGGCAAAAAGGGCCAAGATGTCAAAATTATGGTTTGGGACTACTTTAGGGATATCTAAGGGCACCTATGGCCAACACTAAGGCTAGATAAGTGTGAAAATAGGCCCTAAAATAGGTCTAGGGCTAAGTTAAAGATGGGTGTTCTCAAGTAGCACTCTTATAAATAAAGTGACATTTTTAGGTGATTACATTTACCTACCCTTTATTCTATAAATGCATCAAATGTAAATGACTAGGATAAAAGAAAAAGAAACATACCTAAACTTACCTAAGACATGAATCCCATGAGTTTATATTTGAGTATGTGAAACATGCTCCATTACTGTCTAAAAAATGAAACATGTATAGATCAATCCTTACTTAAGAGATACAAAAAGCAATGACAAAAATTAAGTAAAGAGACAAAATTGAGTAAAGAGATAAAATTGCTTAAATAAATAAGAGAGAGAAAAGGAATGAATACACCTCATTGAGTTTCAAACCAATGCATAAATTTGATGAAAACCTATATGTGTGTGTAAATATTGATCAATAAATGAATAAATTGGATTGAGCTAATGGATTTCTGAATCCTCATGTGTGGGTAGCTCAAGAACTCAATCTAGTTGTGTGCTTAAATAAATAAGAGAGAGAAAAGGAATGAATACACCTCATTGAGTTTCAAACCAATGCATAAACCTAATGAAAACCTATATGTGTGTGTAAATATTGATCAATGAATGAATAACTTGGATTGAGCTAATGGATTTGTCAATCCTCATGTGTGGGTAGCTCAAGAACTCAATCTAGTTGTGACTCCATCATTACCCGCCCCTGCTTAGTGGATCATGACCTATGAATAGCTTGGATTGGACTAATGGTGTATCCAACCCTCTCATGTAGGTGGATCAAGAACTTAAGTAGACTATGACTCTATAATAACCCACCCATGTGTAGTAGATACATATAAAATTAAAATTATGTGATGTAACTATAAATGTCTAACTGGAGATGTCGACTCTATAGCCACTCAAGTATATTAGGTAGATTTGGGATACTCAATAATGTCAACAATTATAGATGGAGTAAGGCATGAATTTGGTGTGTAACTTAAAATATGGTGTCTAGTGTGTATAGTTTAGATAAATACATGGATTTTGTCTTTCCATCTAATCAACTAATGCATAAGTGAGCATATAGAAATAGTATGTTGCACACATGCCACCCAAATATGAAATTTAAGCATATGGATTCTAGACTAAGTTATATTAATTTATATCTAAGTATCTAAACTAAAATAGGAATGATGATGTTACACATGATGCCCCCAGTCTAAGAAAACCAGTATGAATCTAAGCTAAACTAAGCTAAAATAGTAAATTGTAATTAAATCTATACAAATCTGGATTATACTTAATATAATTTTATAGCCAATCTACATTTTTTTGAAAATGAGGATATTAAACAGTAGAACCATATCTTGGATAGAAGCACCGTGTGGCAATGGTGTCCTAATTTGGGTTCTAATGTCCAACTATTCTGATTTCTATGCAACTATAATTGATCTTTGTGTCATTATTTTCCACTATGTTTACTTGAGTCTAATTTATATAATTTGATCTTGTACACTTAAAATATTGTTTTGAGTGCATCTAGATAGTCTAATCTATTGACAAACCCCTATGAGTTCCCATCTTTTGAGTGGATTTGTTTAACCTATACAATAATTATCCTCAAAAGAAAAATATATACAAAATGTGTGTTATCTAGAGGATATATGATATCTACATAATAATCCAATATATTGTGTATAAATAAAACTAAAATATAAGATAATATGAGCATAATTTTGTAATGTGTGATGTATGCTAGATATATCATTCAAAAGTATGTCAATATAGATATAATAATGATATGAATAATAAATTTAAGTAATAACTGAGTAAATACCTAGGGTAATGGGGCATGTTGTCTATCACAAAACCCAATTGGGAGGCAAATGCATGAGGTCTCTTATGGCATCTAAAAATAGAGTGTGTAACAAGTAATTAACAAGTGTCATATCGATGATGCATACAAGAAAACATACATACAACACACATGAGGCATGAAAAGTAATCCAAGGGGCCATAATACAAGGGGCATGGGCACATATCATTAAATCTAATAAATAAATACATATAAGGATAAGTTAAAATGTCCACATGCACAAAAAAATATGAAGTTGGACTAGAACAACATATAAGGGCATGTTCAATTATCTGCGTACACAATGGAGATGGCACACATAATGATATAGGTACATGTCCACTACATACATATAATGGAAATTAGTGGCATAGAGAGATATATCAATGTCATATTCATATGCTCTCAAATAGAAAAATAATATATATATACAATCAAGTCTAAACTAGGAAAGCTAAAAATTAAATTATGCATGAACATTAATATAAATCTATGTAAGAGCTAAGATGCACATAGACTAAGTTTATAGTAGTAGTAGTAGGCAAAAAATATGAGTAGGTGAAGAATGATCAATATCAAGATATAAAAATGATAAATCTATGATGTATATTTTATAAGGATGTAACCTAGTAATCAAAAATGTGTATAGGATACCCCCAAATAGGTGAATATGTCAAATGAAGAACTTGTGTATCTATGTATATGCCCTCAATGGGTAGATAATAGAAAATATATATTAGTGTATTGGACTTGAGTCTTTTATTAATCTAAAAACACTCATCAAGAAAAAATGAAACATGTATGTATGATAAAAATAGACTATACTAAGATAGCTATCATATGTAGTGTCTAGAAAATATAATAAGCACAAACATAGAAATGCCTAAAATCTAAACTTTTGTAGTTTTTGAGTAAATATTTGAATTTTTTGTGTTTTGGTATATTATATTATTTTTGTATTTTTTGGATATAAAGTATGTAAAACCAACATTAAAAATGAAATTATATACAATATCAAGAAATAAGGGAAGTATGTATAAGAAGGGATGAACATTACTAACTGATGAATCTCATTAGACTCTCTATCAATGTGGCTTGTGTCAAATAAAGGAATGGTGATTGTGTATATTGTATGAAAATTTAATTAAGGTCCTATAACATATTATATTGAGTGATCTATAACTATCATTGCCAATGAAGTGGTGTTAAGAATCTATGAAACTTACTATGGTGTCCTAAAAATGTAAGGGTTATAGGGACCCATTTGGTAGAAGATGTTATAGCTAATAGAGATGCCCTATGCTGAGAACCCTAAGAACTAAATAATTCTAATATTGTAATAAAATGGGTAGAGGTAAGCCCTCTAAAATCTGCAACATATCTCTAATGTAGAGATATCTTTAATAATGGTCTCTTTGGCAGAGTATGTGTACATGGTAGCACTTTAATAGTATACATTTCCTGCACTAGTGGCGAAACTAATTTTTTTGGTGTACTAATAAGAGCTATGCTTGGATATATAACTATTAACAATAATATGACTACTTATGGGACATGTAAAGGATACTCATATGAAACACCTTCATCTATTATCACTTGATTACCATGTATATATTTAAGGCATTTACACATGGTAGATGGGATGGATCATAATTATTCTATTCATGGCCTACCCAATAACATGTCAAATGTTCCTTCACTAGGTACTACTAAGAATCTAGTGGCCATATGTGTTGGTCCAATCTATAGTGGAAGTAAAATTTCTTGATATCTAAACATGGCCATTGAAACCATGAATATATATGTTTATAGGAGATATATCCTACTCTAAATACCCCAAATGTTATATAATTATGATAGTGCACATGTTAATACTTAATCTTTTATCAACCATAACACTATAAATAGGATGATGATCTATGTAGGCTTGCACAAAGAGTACATATAAATATAAATCATCATCAATGATCTCCTACTCTGAGAAAGTGATGAGTGTTCTAGATGGTACTATAAAATGATATACATTGATGATATTGCATAAGGGGTGTGTATCCTTAGTAGTAGTGTGATATGATGTTAGTGTTGGATGTGTTTGATACATGTAGTGAACATTGTATTCAATATATTGGTGGATATGTTTTAGCACACTTCTCAATAAACATTAGTGATAATATTTCATATGCTCAAGTACCACAATTGAAGTAAAAATCTGATGAACCTATTGCAAAACATGTCTTGTGATATAAAACTATATTGGAAAAAATGAGTAGCCCCATGGAAGATAGAGATCTCCAAGGCATACTAAAAGAGAGCCTATGGCCAACATTACATGAAACTATCTTGTTCAAGAATTTTCCAACCTTCACATATTTATGCCACATAGTGAAAGAAAGAGAATTCACACTTCTCTATATGGGAAAACTAAAATATAATCTTAGGTGAAATGAATTTGGATGTCAAAGGAGATTTTTCTATATGATGTGCCAAAAGTTTATGTAAAATAACATGATAATTCAAGGCATGTGATGGCCTAATATCTCCCTACTTAAGATGTAACACCTTAGCATGTAGATAGTGAATCTCATTCATAAGGGATTGTATATATGGAGAAGTGGAATTATCCATAGGAGGTGTAGATCCCATAGAAGGTTGTCAAGTTAGAATAGGTTATTATATAAGATGAGTTGGCCCCAAAATAGGTATTTTAATGTTGCTATCTGGGGGAGAAGAAGATTGACCATTATTTTATTTTTGAAGTGCTTCTTTGATAATATTGATAAGGTCATCTTATATATTTCAATGTTTGGAAACAAAATTGTGAATTTGTCTCTTATCAATTTCATCAAATCAGTTGTTGAATTATACCATTGTAGGTTGGGGAGTAGGAAAATAAACTATCATATATTTTGAACCTTTAAATAAATTTAATCTATAAAATATTGAAATAATTAAATAATAAAACAAATTTGATATTTTCGAATTAATATCTAAGCATAGAAAACAAAAGGATACAAACCCTAAGAGCATCTAAGGTTAGGGTTTATTATTTAAAATAACTCATGTTCACCAAATGTTTTAACCTTTTAAGACTTAGATGTATGTAAATCCTTTGTTATTAAAGTGAAGAGTATAGTAAATCAGAGTATAAATATGAAATAAATATAGCCACTAATTTTTAATGGAATTGACCTTTCTAAAAATAGAAATAAATAATGTAAAGTAGAACTTACTTGGAAAGTTACTAAAATGGAAGATCTGGAGGTTATAAATTGTGACAGAGGCTGGTCTAAGTGTCACAAATATAAGATCTAGGTATAAAAACCCCTCCTATACATTAGATCCCCTAATTGTATATCATCACCATGTAGTGCTAGTTTCCTTATTTTTATATCAATATCCTTTATGTATTACTATTTTGAGCTTTTAAGTGTACCTGTGTTTGGGTTTGCCAAACTCATTCCTACATGCACGAGTTTTGGATATTTTTAGATGACTTGTTTTGAATGATTTTATGTAAAAAACCTAATCCTCTATGTTATTAAGGCATATGATTGGTATAAGAAGTAAAATGTGTTGTTATTTGCGTATACTATACATCTTCAACACCTCATTATGATGAGAGTTGCATATATACCAATACTTTGAAAAGGGATCAAGTGTTACATTTCAATTTCTCTCTAGAATTAATTACATATTGATTTGTGGATTTTTATGGTCATTGTATGGCTAAATTATATTTTGGTTAAGCTATATTTCATATGTTGACTATGGATAGTTATATGCTGCTTAATTTACATGATTATTAACTATGGAGTTAGCTGTACTTTTATATTGTGTACATGATGATCATGTTTGTTTAAGTTTATATAGTAGTATATTTTGGATTTTTATATGCTTAAATCTAATTACCTTCATTATTGTGAGGTAGATGTAGGATATATCCATCCCTTATAGTGTGATGGAATGAGGGCATCATAGAAGAGGCTGGGATGGATAAAGGCATTAAGGGATGAAAGATTGGAGACTAAGAACCCACTCACACACCACAATAGTTTAACATGATTTATATTCATTTTTTGTTTTGATAACTAATATATGATTTATATTATGATCTTGTTTGATGTTTAATGCTCATGTTGATATGGTTGTGTGTTACATTAATGTTTCCATATTTAGATTATCTCGGTTATGATGTTGCTTTGATGAATAAGTGAATTTGTGTATGTATTATCATGATCACTATTGTCTTTAGATAAAATTGAATGTTTTCATAATAGTATATTGTTTACAATACCTTTCTAAGGAACATAATTACATCTGTGTTAAGTTGTTTAGGACTAGCATGATTTGTATGATTAGAAAATGTGTTAGTTGTTTAGTGACTAAACACTAATTTTCTACTAAGTCCATATTGTTATTGGAATAAATGTTGATACACATAATACGTAAAAGATTATTATTATTTATAATAATTTAAAAACCTAGTGTTAAGTCCATTTTAAGTTGGATTTTATTTATTTAAATGATTACTGGGAAGTCATTATGTTTGATTGACTTTTATTAAGTTGATGATAAAAAGGTATATCACATTATTAATAATTATCATGATTAAAGGGTTTAATGAAGTCATTATTATCATGCATTAAGACTTTATTGAAATTCAATTTATTTATAAATAATCATAATGTTTAAATTGATTATTATATTATTTAATTCCTAGAATGTTCAAGATTAGGGTTTTAAACTGTGGCATTGACTTTTGTTTAACATGACTTATTCCAAAATTGATACTTCATTATGGAATAGTTTGATGAAAATAGGTAAGTATTGTTTGTTTTTTGGTATATATTTTTGAGTTGTTTTACATGCATGGATGAAGACATTGTATTTTCCAAAGAGATTGGGGTTTCTGGGAACATGCAAGGGAATAAAATGAAGAGGAAGGAGGCCTGGGAGATGGCATGGCTTGACAACAAAGAAAAGGAAAGAAAATGATTGGATTAATTTTGGATAAAATATTGTAGAAGTATCAATTGAGACATCTTACTAGGTTAGTTTCATATTAAAATTCATATATGTGCTATATGGAGTTTTGGTGAATTTTGGTATACATTTTATTAATGGTTTTAGTTGGTTTAATTATATTGAAATCATTTAGAAGGCTAAAAGTTCAAACCTATGGATGGCTTGCCCATCTATAGAACCAAACTTATAACCTTGAAACCCTAGTCTAAATATCTATGATGTGAGAATCCTTTGACATAAAATATAAAACTCTAAGTTTAAATGAAGAAGATTTATATGTATTTAACTTAGATGAATGGAAAACCCTAGGATAAAAAATAATTTTATTGGTTTTTAATAATAGGTTTTTGAAATAGAAATTTAGATTTTAAACTTAGTATGGTTATTTTAAATATTGAACTTTTCAATTCATCAACAGATATATACTAGGTCAAAATATTAGTGAAAATAAACTAGAATTTTTAAACATAGAATTAAAAACAACTAGTTATAAACTAATTTTATATATTTACTTATTTTAGGTCTTGTGTATAAATACATCAATGTATATACCTATATTTTACACTCAAGTTTTTTATTATATCTTTTACTTATATGATATGAACCTTAAATGATGTTAATAGTGGATGGTTATTCTACTATAGTTTTTATTATGCATTCCAAGTTTGTATATCTACAAGGAAGCTTAAGGTTTCCAGTTAATACTAGGTCTAGTTTAAATTCATTTTATGAGGTTTGTATTAAAATTATTTTATGGTATACAAATAGGGGTATAAATATATACAATATATAGGTCTTAAAAGAATTAATCAATGACTTGATAGTATATATACCAATGAATATATACACACACACACACACACACACACACACACACACACACACACATATATATATATATATACATATACATATATATATATATATATACACACACATATATATACATACACACGCGTGCGCACACACACACACACACACACACACACACACACACACACACACACACACACACACACACACACACACACACACACACACACACACACACACACACACACACACACACACACACACACACACACACACACACACACACACACACACACACACACACACACACACACACACACACACACACACACACACACACATATATGTATGTATGTATATATAATTATCTATGAAAGAGTTATTGATTCTATATTTATATAAATACAACTTTGTTGTGTTATTATATAACCCTTTGGAAAATATTTAAGTGACTTCATGGATCTATATAAACTGGTTTAGTTGAGTAAACCTGCATTTTTACTCAAACTCATCCTTATATAATTGACTAAGTTGAAATAGGGATATATGTCTATTAAATAAATTTTCCATATATCAAAATATGCCATACTTATAATGATTGTGAAGTTAATTTTAAATTGCATATATTTTGATATTTGTGGAAATTTGTTTGGGTTTATTTAAGACAAGACTAAATCACTATAGTTCAAATTATGTTCTTAAATAGAAGAAAATTGTAAATTATTTTCATGTGTTCATATATGATTAGTTCATGCTACCCTTAAATACATAGACAATATATTTGTCTATTAGGGGTATACTATGTACAAGCATACATACACGGTTTGTACACCAATTTTAGTGTAATATATTTTAAATGTTATTTTATCAAAGCTAAATTTGATTATATCTAAATGATGGGATGTGTGTGATATACTAATTATTTTTTAATCTGATACCAATATAAAAATTATGTATATCATGAATATATATATACACATTTTATGTTATGAACTTGCCTGATAAAACAAATATATATGGGTGTATTTGTGATTTGAGTATCAAGGTTGAGTTATGGATGTGTTTAACTATTTGATAAAACATTTAAATATTTGGTATTTAGGATTAAATATGAAATGTTTGGTTATTATTAGTGCTTGAATTTGCTTATTATTGTACTTTTGGTATGTAAACAATAAGCTGAAAATATATGCCATTTAGAATACATAACATTTGAAGTTGCATGTTGATTTTTCATAACTTAATGTCTAGATATACTTCTTACCCAGATGGTATTATTTTATTGAGGAATTTTTACAAAATTTGTTTATTATTTATTAATAAATTAGTATATTTAAGATTCATTTCATTACATTTGATGGGCTAAATGTATGTATTTGATATTTTTGTGCTTAACACATTTTACATTTGTTAGTAGGGAATTTTATTAATGAATCTATTAGTTTTTATATTATTATAAATCAATAAATATCTTATTAATGACCATAAATAAGTAGTGTGATAGATTCCACTCACTTAATTAGTGTCACTAATGTGTATATAAGGTGTAATCTGATTGAGTGGTGTGTATTAAATTGTTTGATCCTCATGATCAATAACTATATGAAATTTTTGGCCAAAGTAATGTTTATAATTAAAAATTGTCATTTCATATCTTTTATTTAGTTTACATGTTTACATGATATCATTTTAGAATGGGTTTATTTATGGTATACATCATGTATTAAGTATCTTACAGCACATGGGTTCTAGTTTATCACTCTTGATTCTTGCACCATCATTATCTACCCATTTGTCAATAGAGGGTCATTACTTAGTTAGGAGATAGTGGGGGATGGATGGTCCATGGTTGGTGTGGAAAAGAACTCAAATGATTCTATCCATCCCCATAGAAGTACTATATTAAAGACTACACTTGATATTAATTCTAGATATTATGAGTTCATCGAGACTCGTATACTCCGTAGAGCTTTGTATCATTGTATATTATTATTGAGGCATTTGTTATTGCTAAAACTATACTTTTTTCATATGTACCATACATTGGTTGGTTGGAATATTATATCAATCATGGATGAATTTATAACAATATTATTATAAATTAATGTAGTCTTGATTTATGTAATCATCATTTTACTTGTTCTTGATATATTATTAGTTTTTTAATCATTAGTTAAATAGATTAGCTATAGGCCTTTTTATTGGCATGCTAAAAATAGTGTATTTAGATAAATATCACACTACGTAGGTTTCATCATGATGAAATATATTAAGATGAACTTGTGTAATTGATTTTTAAAAAAATACCCTATTTAAGTAAAACCTAATGGAGTTGTTACATTGTGGTATCAGATTTGAGGCTCAAATTCTAGGACTTAATGTGTCCAATAATGTAAGTTTATTCTCCTATTAATTAGGAAGAATAATGTTGTGTACTATACCTAGAGGTGATGGTACCTAACATACCAATTATCTAGTTAATCTAAATCAGTTCATCATTGAGAAAACTATGAAGTTAGATCAAATCCTTGTAGCCATACACAAAATTAGGGACTGAATCATGACCCCAGAATAGGAATTTCATGAAAATATTGAGGATAATGTTAAATAAGAACATAAATAACATATTAATTAGTATTAAAATCCTCAAGAGCAGAGGCATAAGGAAGTGACAAAAAATGTAAGAGCTCGAGTAGCTACAAAATTGGCATGAGATTTGAAAAAGGTGAATCCACCCAAGTTCGATAGATCCATTTTGTGAGATAGATTTAAGCATGGTTGATAGAGATGTAAAAATATTTAGAGATTTAAAATTACTCTGAAGTCACTAAAGTAGTCTAGGGAGGATATCAACTTGATGGTGAAGCAGCAGCTTGGTGGGAAAATAAGAAGCTCAAGATGAACATCAACCCTACCACCACCATGTGGGAATAGTTTGTGACTTATTTTAGGTAATGGTGGCTTCAAAAACTATATTTTTATTAAAATCTTACATATTTTTGGAACCTTAATAAAGGGGACCTTTCTACAAATAAATACTAGGATTAATTCACCAAAATTCTAAAGTATGTACCTCAGTATCAAGTAAATGAGAGGTTCAAAATTAGGAAGTTTATAATGGGATTAAAACCCCAAATTGGGTGTGAGGTAGATGTGCATGGGACATATAAAATGGATTAGGTATTCAAGAAGGAAGTAAATTAGGAATAGAATCTTTAATCTCTTGCCCAAGTCAGAGATAAGTTTAAGAATTTTTTTGAATGTTCTAAACTAACTTTCAAAAAGAATAAATAGAAGTAGAGTGGAGACTCTAAGGGAAATTCAATATCCCAAATGCTAATTTTAATATTATCTTAGGGAACATGAAACTTAGAAATGGTTATAAGGGAGGTTTCAAGGAAAACCAATAGTCTAATAGGAAAGGGACACTTGGAGGTTACTTCATTTATGGAGGTGACCATTATGCTTGCAAGTTTACTCAAGATAAGTCAGGTGGAAAGAAAAAGGGTTATGCTTCTTAATAGGAAAATTTTTAGTAGTGGATTTATGCCACTATTAAAAATGATCAAGTTGAATTCCTAGATTAACCAATTGAAATATCAAGTATTTTATTTGATTATCCAATTTATATTTTGATTGACATGGGGGATACATAATGGTTTATTTATCCTAGAATTCTTAATAAGTTGTCTATAAAAATTGGATTCATAGAAAATGCATGGTCAGTACTATATGAGAATGAGTCTAAGTTTAAGGTTGATAAGTGTCTATTAGAAGCTAAGATCATGTTACCTAAATTCACTATAATAGTGGATTTGTATGCTTGCAATATTAGGGTTATATGATGTGATACTAGGATTTAATATTGATTGATATATAGATAAGGTTGAGTTTCAAGATGATTTTGTAAATTAGACACAACTTTAATGTGAGAAAAGAGATTTAAAGCTTAGGAAAATTTGTGCAATTAAACTCAAGAATGTTCAGATAAAAGGGATGTCAAACATTCATTGTCAAAATAAATGAGATGGAGGAATCGAAGGAACCATCCATCAAGGATTATGCTCTTATAAAGAACTTTTACAATGTGTTTCTAGAGGAGTTTCCTAGACTACCACCCAAAAATGAGTTTGATTTCTAGGTTGACATCATAACTAGATCCAAACCATAATCCAAGGTACTATATAAGATGAAAACTACCAAATTAGTTGAGTTGAAGTACCAACTTCAAGATTTGTTATCAAAAGGGTTGATTCAACCAAGTGTGTCGCCATGGGGTGCATAAGTGGTCTCCATAAATAATAAGGATGGTACTCTTCACCTATGTATTGATTACAAGATGTTAAATAAGGTGATAATAAAAAATAGATATCCATTGCCTCATATTGATGATCTCTTTGAATATAGGAGAAATAGTCTTTTTCAATATTGATCTTAGAGAAGGGTATCATCAGTTGAGAATATGAGATGAGGATATTCCAAAAACAACATTCATAACTTGATATGGGCACTATAATTTCATAATGTTACCTTTCAAGTTTACAAAGCTCTAGCATCATTTATAAACCTCATATTTAGTGTGTTCAAGGATTATTTGGATCACTTTATTTTGGTTTTTATAGATGACATCCTTATATATTCTAAGGATGAGGAAGAACATATTGAATTTTTAGAACTAGCTTTTTAACATTTATGGAAGCACAAGTTATATGGCAAGTTATCCAAGTGTGCATTTTTTTAAAAGAAAATGCAATATTTGGGGCACATTATTTCCACAAGTGGAATTTAAGTGGTTCCAATAAAGATAAAATCCTTAATAGAGTGAATAATTCCTAATAACATGCATGAGGAAATGATTTTTATGGGATTAGTAGGCTATTATAGGAAATTTGGTCCAAATTTCTCAAAGATAATTAACCCAATTACCTCTCTTCAATAGAAGAATCAAAGTTTTGTCTAATAAAAACGTTCAAGAAATCCTTTTAGGAACTGAAAAAGAGGCTTAATTCTACACTTGCGTTAAAAATTAATGATCCTAATGTTCAATTACTAGTTATCACAAATGCATTTGGGGATAGACTTGGAGGAGTCCTTATACAGGATGCTTCAGTTAGAGAATATGAGTCTATAAAAATGAATCATTATGAGGTGAATTATTCCCTTCATGATATGTAACTTGTTTTAATAGTGCATACCTTAAAATTTTAGAGGCATTATCTATTGGGGAATCCATTTGATCTTAATATTGACAAATTGGGACTCAATTACATCTTCACACAACCAAACCTGAATGCATGTAAGAGATGCTAGTTAACATTTTTATCTAATTATGATTTTGATATTAACTATATCAAGGGAAAAGAGAATAGATTTGTTGATGCTCTAATTCTTATAAGGTACATGGAAACCTTGGCTACTATCATAAGTACTTTTCATGATCAAGCTATTAAATTACCACCTAGAGATGAATTATATGATCAAGTTAATAAATCATTATTATATAATTATTAGAATCATAATTATAAGGGATTAAAGTTAGAAAGTGATTGTATTTTGATGTAAAATGGTAGGATATATGTGTTTGATAGAGAACATATGAGGATCAAAATGTTAAAGGAAAGATAATGCCCTATATTCAGGACACCTAAGTGTAACTGAGCTAAGACTTTATTTATATAAATGAATAGATAAGGATGTAGTGGATTTTGTGTCTCAATATTTTGAATTTCAACATGTGAAATTTGAACATGTGTATCTATCAAGATTTTCATATCTACATGATATACCAGAATTGAAGTATTAGGTGATTAACATGGACTTTGTCCAAATGTTTCCATTTTACATAAAACTAATAGGATATGATCTTGATTATGGTTGATAAACTAACAAAGGTAAATCACTTCATACCAGACAACTTGATAGATGATGTACCTACGATTGTAAAGAGATTCATGAAGGAGGTGTACTAGTTACATGGATTTCTAGAAAAGATAATTTCAAATCAAAATATGATAATGACTTATATATTTGGTTGAATTTGAATTCAACTCTGGATATGCGATTGAACTTGAGGACTACTTATCACTCAAAAATTGAATGGATAGATAGATAGAGTTAATAATAAGTACACAAGGAATCACCTAATGAATGCACATAGACTTGAATCAAAGCAATAGTGTTGAAAGCAAACAAACAAGCACACAAACAAACAACCAAACAAAAAAATAAATAAATAATAATTAGTATCAATTTTAGTAAAAATAATGTGATGAACATTACCCCTAGAAAATAGGAAATATCTTTAAAAAAAAAACAAGATGGGGAATTAGAAGAAAAGGAAGGGGGTGGTCAAGCTATCTCCATATGCGCTAGGCAAGTGGATGTTGCCTACATAGTTATGTGGATGATATATCCAATAAAAACTTCAAGATGAATGTATTTCTCCCAGGAAATGGGAAGAAAATGATAATTGATGAAAAATAAACATGATGGATATGATATAAGAATAAGAATAGTCTTACAAAATGGCAAGTGCATGGGATAAGGAAAAAAGGATGGGTAAACTAAAGAATAAGTGATTTATTATGACTTAGTAAGGGTTCACAAAATCCTTAAAGGTAAATAAGTTGTCAATGTTTTTGGTTTTTTAAATAGTTTTCAAATTTTTTTGGAATTTTATAAGTGTTTTAACTCGATTGAGAATGATGAGACACTAAATAGTCCAAGCTCATAAAATGAGAATATTGTGGATAACTTAAAAGGATGCTATCAAAATGGTTAGAGCATGATGACAAGGGGGACTGAGTTGATCTCAACATGAATCAAACATGACTCATATAGTCTCTAAATGGCCTTAGTTCATAGTAGTTCTACCTTACAATAAAGGAATATGACTACTGTAGTAGCTAATTCAAACAAAATAAGCACATTTGTGCCATAATACAACATAGGAATGACTAGTTGGTATGTCAAGGCATGATAAAAAATATTTCCCCTAGTTTTCCCATAGGTGATTATAAATAGGATATAATAGATCAGATCAATGATACTAATTTACCCATAGGCAGTTATAATTAGTATCAAAATCAATGAAACATTGATTTTCCACAATAGGTGATATAATTAGGCTCTCATAAACATAATTATAAAAGAATAATAAATGAAGGATGCAACTACCAAAATTTTGTCATATTTCTCCAAAATATTGCCTCAATTTAAAATTCTTGAAACAACTATTGAAATTGATCTGATTCTTTGTGATGAAAATGTGAAACTAATGAATGAACCAAGTCCAAATAGGCTAGGATAGGATAGATCAAAACATTCTTAGGTTGATATAATAAAATAGTAAAATGGCTAAATGATAGGATATTGATAGGTTGGTCAGATGATAGGATGATAAGATGGTAGTATAGTACAATGAATATTGATAACATGGTACAACTTGAAATGGTCCTCATAGACAATACATCATGTCACTCAAGTGTAGTTTTGTTTGGGTGTATAATGTTCATAGGCTCATCAATTTCATCCCTATCTGGTATGGAGAGACTATATTCTCATATGCCATAATCTATAATAATGATGAAAGAACCAACCTAGTTGGGTTTGAACTTGACTTTATGCTTCTTTTTGGCTATGGTATTCTATTGGTTTTCTTTGAGGATAAGATCTCCAAGTTTGAATTGTCTATGTTTCACATGTTGATTGTATTGGCCATGGAGTCAATTCTGATATGCTTGTATATTTTTCACTACATCCATGCATTTCTTATTAGGTAACTCTAGATCTTGTAGGCAAGCTACTTGATAGTCATTGTTGTATAAAATATGCTTTAAACAAATGCATAATGATGGTAACTTGACCTCAATGGGAAGAATGGATTCTATACCATAAACAAGTGAGTATGGAGTGGATCCTATTGGGGTGTGATGATTGGTATGGTATGCCCAAAGGGCATGGAATATCTAAAGCTGCCAATCATGACCGACATCATTGACAATCTTTTTGAGAATGTTGACAATGGTTTTGTTTGATGCTTCAGCTTGGCCATTACCTTGAGGGTAATATGCCATGGAAAAGAGTTATGTGATTTTGTATTCATCACATAGCTTTTTAACATCCTTGTTATTGAATGATCCTCCATTATTAGATATAATGTTAAAAGGGATACCATAGTGGTAGATGAGATGATTGAAAATGAATTTAGAAATTTGTTTTTCAGTCATGTAAATGAGGGGTATAGCTTCAACCCACTTAGTGAAATATTCTATGATGGTGAAGATATGTTTATGGCCATTTGATAAGGTGGGGTTTATCTTCCCAATGAGATCAAGGCTCCATGTGTAAAATTTCCATGGTGTCAACATTGGTTTTAGAGTCTTAGTTGGGGCATGAATTAGATTGGCATGCCATTGGCATCTATCACATCTCTTGACATATGAATTTACATCTACATCCATTATTGGCCAATAATAACTAATATGTAGGAGATTTTTGTATAATACTACCCTAATAGCATGGGATCCACATACCCCTTCATGAACTTCTCATAATACTAGTATAGATGTTGCCAAAGGTAAACAACAAAGAGAGTTACATCAAAACTATAGTAGTATAGGGTTGGTCTGAGTAAGGTATATCATTGGGCATTATGGATGAAGTCTTTGGTTTGTTTTTGGGATAAGTCAAGTGGTAAAACATGGTCATTTAAATATTCATATATGTCAAAATATCAAGTGGATTTGGGAACAACAGTAACATAAATCATTACGATAGTTGAAGGTTCATGAGTTGACACTATTATATTTTTAATGAGAAATTGGTAGTCCTTGGTCATATTTGTTTATCAAATGAGTGACCCAATACTATCCATTGCATCTATTTTTATATTTATTTCCCTTTTTATATGTTTAAATTGGATGTCAATTTTTTTTTCTTTAGAGCGTTGATCATGGCCTTGTAGGGAACCCTATTGTCATCTTTGGTTTGAAAGTGGTATGTAACCTGATTGATGATCAACTATGAATCACCATAAACTTTTAGATGACGTATGTTCCATTATATTTCCTATCAAATCCCTACTATAATTGATTCATTTTTAGCTATGCTATTGGTATAAGGAAAATTGATTCTAAATGAATTAGGCATTAAATCCCCCTATGATGTTATAAATAAAAGCCCTGACCTTGATCCATGTGTAGTAAATGATTCATCAAAATACTACTTCAAAGGTTACTCCTCAAGAGGTGTTTCAATTATGGTGATTAAATATTCATCAAGAAATTGAAATGTGAGTGTCTTTGTGTCTTCAAGGAGTGCTTTAACAATTTGATTTGTGAGAACTTGCCCCTTGATGGATTTTTGGTTCACATACACTATCTCAAACTCACTGAGAAGAATGATCTATTTGACCATTGTAAAGCTATTTTAGATAGTAGATAATTGAGTAGATCTACTTTTGAGATAACCATTGTCTTATTGTTTAATATGTAATGATGTAGTTTTGAGTTACAAAGACCATAGCTAAACAATATTCTTAGATGGGAATATAATTATGCTCATACACGACCACTATATAGATTATATAGTACACTACATGAACTATTACATTGTCATTGTGTTAAGCTAGAATTTCCCTAAGGGATTGTTCTATTACTGATAGATATAAAAGGAATGGTTTCCCTGACATAAGAAGTAATATAATTGATGGATTTACAAGATAGTCCTTGAGCTATTGAAAATATTTTTTACAATCATCATCCCAATGAAATGTTACACCCTTATTTAATAGGTGTGTAAACACATGACACTTATTGAATAATAAAGATATGAAGCATCTGATGGATTGGATCTTGTATTATAAACTATGTAGATGATTCAAATTGGTCAATGTTGGCATCTCAATTATGGCTCATAATTTGGTAGTATCTACTCCTATGCCCCTAAAAAACATAATGAAACAAAGTAATTTTATTTAAGTGATGCCAAATACACATTTATTAGGGTTGATCCTAACTTTGTATTCACATAGTCATTCAAATATACATCTCAATGCTGGTGGATGATCAACCCTGGTCTTTGATTTGCCTAGAATGTTGTCAACATAGTCTTTAAGAATATCATACCTCATATCATGAAGTATTATTTTCATGGCTCTTTGATAAGTAGCCCCTACGTTTTTAAGGCCAAATGGCATAACCTAATAACAAAATGTTGTCCATAAAGTGGTGAACATTATTTTTTGTTGGTCTTCTAGTGTGATTTAGATCTAATTTTAGCCTAAGAAAACATCCATCAGTGAAAGAATATCATAACCTACTATGGATTCAACAATCATGTAAATGTTTAGAAATTAAAGTTGTCCTTTGGGTAAGCTTTGTTAATGTCCCTAAAATCAATACAAGTTTTGATTCCTTCTAGCTTTTTACTAACTAGCACTACATTAGAAATGCATTCAAAATAGTCTATTGGTTTGATACATATTACTTCCAAGAGTTTTTATAAATATTTATTTACTAATACATAAAAACAAGGATTCATTTTGCATAATTCTTTATTCACTAGTTTGGCATCAAGATATACCATAAGGCGGTGAACAACCAAGATGGGGTCCAAACCAAGCATGTCAAAATAGGTCCATGCAATGATATCTATAAATTCAATCAATAAGGCTATAAAAACTTCACACTCCTCCTCAATAAGGGATAAACCTAATTTGATCCACTTTGGGTCATTTAGAGACCTAATTTTTACCTTTGTTGTGCCTTTGACTAGAAGGGTTAAACTATCTTCAATAATTATGGGTGAAAATTTAAACTATTTGCCAATGTTAGAGTCCTCTATTAGGACTAGTTCTTTAAGTTCCCCTAGACATGATGAATTAGAATCCCAAAATGGGAGATACGGTCATCTAAAAAAAATATTTATATTCTCTTGGATTAGGTGATTGAAGGCTTATTGTTTCTCAAGATCAAATTGAGACTCGTGGTAAGCTCATAATTGATGTTGTCCTAGATGATTTGATCAAAATCTTATTCTTCTTTAAGACTAATTTTGAACCCATAGACAATTTCATCATTTTTGGTCTCCTATTATATATTTGAATAAAATTAAACACCATCTAATGGCACCTAAACTAGGTTTTCACCATTAGAGTAGCCTTTATCTTTACTTTTTCCATAGTCTAAAAGCACCTCAAAGAAGTTCACTTTGGGACGTCAATGTTTTATTTATTTATTTTTGGATAAGGGTGTTCACTTGCTCTCTAAAATAGAATTTAGTATCTAACTTGATTAATAATCCTAATTTATGATCTCCCAATGGAACATTGTCCCTAAGGCCTAGAAAATCACAGAAGGCCTCATCATTTTAGAACTCATCAATTGGTACATTACATTATTTTTGGTCTCAATATATTAATTGGGGATAATATAATGGTAATTGATTATGATGAATGATTGATCAAAGGGTACAAATGGTGTTATGGTCAAACAAGCTGGTTTGGGCTAAGTCATTGAACTGGCTATGATCAGACTCTATTTCATTGCCAACGTTGTCATCACTTATCATTATAAATGGAACTAAAATAAGATGTGGGGTCACCCCCAGGAGGTTTAAATCAAAGTCCATAGGTTCATTTGTAGTTAGTCATAGAAATTGGTTCAAGTGTTCTAGTTATATGTTTATTTAGCTCAAGGCCTCCTCTTTCATATTCATGGTTTTCCATGATTTGATTAGGAATGGGATACATGGAATTATCATAAAATTTATCTAATTTGTCATTGAACAACCATGATTCATCTCCTTCAATAGGATACTATTCTTAGATAGATATTGGTATGATATTGATAGGTGTTAGACTATATTGATGGCCTTTGCCCTTTCTTTGCCATTCCATGAGTGGTTTGGATTTTGGTCTTCCAAAAGACTTGGGGTTTTGTGGAAGTTTTGCAATGTGAAAGGTGTCATGCATCAAATACTCTCCTAGGCCATTATCTAAGATGGTATAGTGATTGGAAATTTTAGGAGGTGGTATGTGGGAAACTAAATCAAAGGTATTTAGGTCAATGTAGTTGGCCTCTGGTAAATCAATAAGTATTACTTTTCCCTTATCCTACTTGGTGACTAGATTAATGCTAAAATTATAATTATAGCTCTTGAAATCAACCTCTAGATGTTTGCACTAATATGGATGCAAATCTCCTAGAATTTTAACCTACATCCTTGAATGGGATAATTTGATACACTAGTGCAATGCTGAGGGGACAGCATGAATTTCATGTAACTAAAGTCTACCCAAAATCATATTGTATGACAAATCAAGATCTAGCACATGGTAAAGTTTATCATGGGTCAAGGGTCCAATGATAATTGGTAATATGATGGTCCCTTATGATTCTCATTACTCATTATCATAGGCTTTGATGGTGATGGTTTCTCATTGGATATCTATTGAGGTATACTTGAGAAGCTAGATGAGCTTTAGAGACACTATATTTAGATCCAATTCATTGTCTATGAGGACACATTTCACTTTGTGCCTCTTTATGTAGAATTTTATGTATAATGGATTATTGTGAATAATCCCAAGGGATGGCATATCACTTTGGTTGAAGGTAAAATTTTGAGTTGGAGCTAAGTGTCCAACCAAAGCTTGAAAGTTATCAGGAGATATGTCATTTAGAACTATGTATTGACCAAAGAAATATGTCAAGATGTTTTTTCTGATTATAGATGTACACAACAAATATAAAATGGATATTAGTGCTAGAATATTTTTAAATTATTCCATAATGTCAAACTTTTTTTAGGAAAGTGGTAAATGGTTTGTTCTGAGGTAAAACAACTAGTTGGATGATGGGTGAAGTGGTAGATGGTTTGGGCCTTATATGGTAATCTTTGACCACTGAATTGTGATTAAACAATCAATATTAGGTATAGGACTATGTTTCTAATAAATGATTATGGAGGGGGACTAGATGGGATAAGTCTTGATTGTTGATGCACTTGTGCATGGTCATAGGATAATGAGTTATCAGTATAAGGTCTTAACATGGGAATCCATACTTGTTGGTTTTCTTGTGTGTAGTCATCAAAGAAGGAATAAAATGATGATTTGGTTGATTTGGTATGATAAACAATGGTCTTTTATAATTGGTGCGTGGTCTAGGATTAATGGAAATGGTGTTAATGTGACCTCTTGCAATATGGCCTACAACTACATTGTATTCATGTGTAATTACATGGTAGGTTTGTTAGTTGATATCATTCTAAACTTAATTTTTCCTATTTTTTTGATGTTATTGGTTCTATTGTTGTTTCTATTGAGTCTATTGATTTAGCCTTAGTTTTTGATACTATTATTTTTGATATTACACTAGCCACTATTATTTATTTTATGGTTGTTGTTGCTTATTATGTTGAAGGGAAGGATTCTAATAAATGCCAAGGCTATGATTGAAGGTAAAATGTTGATAATCCAATGTGAGCTTTCTATTTTATAGTATAATATGAATTAAATGTATAATTTTCACACAACGCTTAAAATTATGGCCATTAACCCTATAAAAACCATAAAATTGTTTTGTCTTGTACTAGCCTAGCATGTTAGCACCTTCTCAAAACTACTCTTTTGGAATGAGCCATCTAATCAAGTTAGCTATTATGAGCTTGGGAAAGATTCATTCTATGGGTTCTTCAAGGTCACTAAAAACATGATGAGTAGGTATATTTCTCCTTAGAGGAAGAGGGTTTTGAAAAGGCATGGTTTTCTATGTTTGTTGCATTTACTATGTTGGTCAAGGTTGTTATGCTTGTTATGCATGTTGTAACTACTAAAAAGGTTGTTGGTTAGGAGTAAGCTAGAAAGGTGATGTAAGCTGATAATATGGTGTTTGCATCATTTGGACATGTCATGACTCTATTCTTCCATTTCCTACAACATTATTTTTGTGGTTAAATTTCTTGGGTCTATCATTATTATTAGCCTATACTGGTTGTGATGCTTGTGCTTGGACTAGATGTTGATTTTAGCCACTATTCTAATTTTGGTTTTGTCCATTGTTATGATTTGACAAGGTTAGTTTAATGAACCCTTTGTTAATAATAGATCATTTGATCACTAAACCTTTGTCAATGATTTATTTGAATGTGTGCACACATTATAACTCTAGAGATTAAGATATCTCACTATGTAATTTTTTGTTAAACATAATGGATAGTTATTTATCTAGTAGACTATGGGTAAAATGACTTGCAAGGGATCTCCATTTCTATAAATAATTTATGAAGCTTTCACTTAATTTTTTCTTTGCTTGTGTCAAACCAATGAAATCTCATGTTCAAGATTGTAAGAGAAGTGTTCCACAAACTTGTCATAAAGATCATCAAAATCAAAAATTTAATCCTTTCATAACTTTAAAAACCACTCCAAAGCTTGTTTATCTAGACTTCTTGGAGATAATAAGTATATGTCGCTATAGGCCACTAATTGGCATACGACAAAGAATTATATCAAATGTGTTTTGGGGTCACCTTTCCCCTTATATTTATCAAAATTTGGTGGCTCATATCTTGGAAGAAATGGTATCTACAAGTAATCCATGTTGAAAGGATAATAAAACACATCATCCAACTTGAACTTCTTAGTTTGTTTCCCATCTTGGATGGTGGCAATTACATCCTTCATTTATTATAGCTCTTATTTGAGGAAACTCATGGGAATATCAACCTAAGGGGATATTTGAGCAGTCACAAGTGGATCACTTTAACTGAGGTAAGATGGAGGTATTTATTTGGGGTATGTTGTATTGGATAAGGAACAGACCAAGAATATAAATGCATGGATTAGGGTGTAATTATTGAAATTGCACTTATGGTTTTGTAATATTTTGGTTAGGATTGGGTATATAGGCCTGATGTTGGGAATATAAAGGTTGGTATGGAGGGATAAAATTATACTATGCCTATTGAGGTTGAATAGGGACCTGCTACTGACTAATCAAACCTTATTATTGAGGGGAAACTTATGAAATAAGACCTTATCTCTAGACTTATGGAATATTTGGCATGAAAGAAAATTATTGTCTAATAGGTACTTGAGGAACATTAAAACCTCTTTGTTTCATGAATATTGGTTGGGATGTAGATGCATGTTGGATATTTGGCATCTGTCACTAACTACCACTTGTACATTGTTAGTTAGATATTGTTTGGTTTTGGATTGGCATATTAGTCTAGGAGGAAAGAGGTATGTTCATTGCTACCTAGCAAGGTAGAACACTGGTTTCCCCCTGTTGAGGTGGAAAGATGTTCTAAATCTACTACATGGGTTGATTAGATGGTGCCTATTATTTTGGAATATTACTCATCACCTATTGGGAAGGAATAAGATTTAACACATTTTGTTGTGTTATGACACTAGGTGTTGGCTGACTACTTAATCCTTATTGTTGGGATCTAGAAAAAGCAATTGGTTGAGGATTAAAGGTAGTTGGGAAGTAGAAAATCCTACTCCCTAAGTCTATGAACCACTAATGATGCTATTTAAAGGCACATTTTGTTATTTACTATGTGTTTGTGTACTAACACCACTTTGGTTTGGATGTTACATATTGTCCACTATGTTTTGCTCACCATTATACATAGAAATAGAAGACACTTATTTGATAGTTGGGGTATTGAACATGTTTTTTTACTGAAGTGTTTTGTGTAAATGGGTCTAAACCCTAATTTTATTTACCAATCAATCCCATTAAAAGTCCTATTGAAGGAGATAATTTGAGAAAAGGTCTGTTTAACATGGTCATCTAATTAAAGTTATGTTTTAGATATCAATATGTTTGGTATGTTTTCTTCATTTGAATAAGGTGGTCCTCTATAAGGCCTCTATGTATGACAAGAATACGTGGATTATGATAAGGTATTGGTATTATATAATTAGGGTTGTTAGAAGAGGCATGATCATTATTTTGATAAGACATGTTATAAGGCCCTCTTGATAGGTTTTTCAAATTATCATGCCCTACCTCATAATTCTATGGAATTTTACCTTAATAAGGTTTCTATTGGCTATTTTTTACAACCGAGGTTACACTATCCAAAAATTGATATGTTTGTTTTTGGTTTTGTCTGTGTAAGGAGATGTATTGACCAAATTGTTGTCTAAAGTATCTTGACTATATTCCCCAATTTTAATGTTATATGGTGGATAGGAATCTATCTCCCAAACAACCTCATATTTGTAAGGGTCATAAACAAAGTCTTCCTATGTACTAACATTCCAATATCCTAGATTTTACATAGTTACACCATGTGTGCAATGAGACATGGTTAAATCAAATGGTATATGTTTCATAATAAGATGGGATTAGAGTTTTGTAAACTCTAAATAAATATTTCTAAAAATATAAAAGGTTGAAACATTATCTAGTTTGGTTGAGGGTGGAGTTGAATCTCAAAAAGTACTAATGCAAAGATTTAGTAAAAATAGTATAATGTCAAAATTTCTAATGTTAAATTTTTCACACAAAAAAGGTCAAGTAAAATGATCTAAAAATAATATGCCAAAGTCTAAGGTCCAAACATGTTCCAAATAGGTCTAAGCTAGAAAAGGGAAATGTTGCTAGGCCTTTTATCCAAATGTAAAGTCAAAATTTAGGCTAAAATAGGATGTGCTAGGACTTTTGGCCAAATGGTATCAAAATAAAGGATTTAAAATGATGATTATAATGATTAATCTAACAAAATTGGAATAGTTTGAAAAAGATAGGACACATGTTTCTAGGCATAAACATGATCTGATTGATGGAAAACATGAAACAAAAAGTACTTTAAAGAGAGACTGACTCTATCGAACAAATTTATTAATAATAAAGATTCCAAATTTGAGTGATGAATTAACCCAAGTTATGTAACCCAAAAGAGAAAGATATATGTATTAGCTCCATGAATTGAGGCCTAAATAGAAATAAATTAGTGTTTGAATATAAACTTTTAAAATGTAATAAAAAACTCACCTAAAGATAAACTAGGATATGATGATAACAAGATAAATAATTTTTAATAACATGACTGGGCTTAGATAAATATCTAATAAGGCTCAAATGATTGGTTGAAATAATGATAGTTTGGATGCAAGACAAGACAAGTCTTTTGAAAAAAATGGGTAGCGTAACAACATTAACACTCCTAAAAGATGTGAGAAAGTTTAGTTGTTTCAAAGACTTTAAAGTCACAATATTTGAAATGATTTTGGTAGTATAATGGTACCCATCTCAATCAAGTGCTACTCACAATGTTTTGACACAAAATTTTTTCTAAGTTAAATCTAAGTGTCAAACAGATGACATAAAACCTCCTTAAACAATGGAGTGATGTTGGAGACATGAATCATTCATAACATGGTCTAAAAAACAATTTTTATTTCTAGCACACCAAGAAATAAATGACCAACATATAATAAAGTATAATCATCCTAAAATCTATCAGGGTGTGGCAAAGTGGGGTTGACTAAAATTAGTTTGTTTTTGATCATCGAGATTGATCCCATGTGTACACACTTTCACGTATGCACACATTAGAATCAACATGTCAATTGAGTCCATGTCGATTAGCTTGTTGTGAAAAGGTCTTATCCTTTTCACAACCACTACATCTATCACTTACTCAGTGTAGTGTGATGTCCATATTGATCATACATCATGGGCTTAGCCTGCACTAATAGAGATTGTTTAACTACTCAAACCACCATCCCAATCAGGGGATCCATATTTATATAACGCCCCATGAAGAGGGGTTAAAAACTATACTAGGAGATGAAAACTCAGGTCAAATCTTCCCTAAATAACTTATGGGAGGTGATGAAATCCCCCTCACAAGCCAAGATGCATGGAAATAAAAGACAAAGTCAAAAGGTTTTACAATTGTTTCAGATCACCCAATCCAAGAGGGTCTTGGGGAGAGACTTAACAACATATTTTTTATTTCTTTGGATTAAGGCACAATTTGTAATGGAAATGGAACTTTTGATCCCACAAGTTCCATATATGGGATGGGGGAGAGCATACACACACAAATTTATTTTTGCTAAACAAACAATTAACAAATAATTTGCATGAAAATGAAATTACTCAAAATCACATAAACTAACATGATGTAAGTTCATTTTAAGGCACCAAAAAGAAGTGTGTTATGAATTTTTTCCCCTTGGCTTTGATTGAAAATTTTAAAATCTTGAAAAAACATCTAAGGTATTATAAATGAACTAAGTTATTTTTATTTACCCAAAAGACAATGTGGGAAAGATTGATAGCATGTTCAAGTTTAATTAGGTTTGATTTTAGTAAATAATTGAAATGTTTTGGTTAATTTCATGTCCCCTTGGAAAATTGACAAATTCTAAAGAACTTTCACAAACACAAGCTAATTAAAAACACAACCATGTTTATTTTAAGCACCTTAAGTTAAAATGTTTGATTTATCCTAATTCATTTTAAGCACAAAATTTAAGTGTTATAAACCATTTAAGCATGAAAATTAATTTCAAAAAAATAGAGTAACTCCATACTTAGAATAACTTTCAAGTGTTAGCAAATGATGTTTAGATTTGAGCTCTCAAGTTTGGATTTAATCTACCATAGTGACCATCAGTGGTCATAGAAAAGCATCGGTAGTTTCAAGGCAACCATTGCTGATTTTTGAGAGACAACCATTTGTGGTTGGGCAGAATCATCATCGATCGATAAAGACCATCAATGATGACCTCTCAACCTGAAGGTAAAAACTCAAGAAACAAACATGTTAGATTAGACTTTGTTAGTGCAAATATCATTAAACCCTACAAGGTTAAGTATACAAATGAGATTTAGATGATCTTGAAACATAGAAATTAACAAATGAGATAACAAAAAGAATAAAAATCCAAGATTTATGTCTGTTTCTCCCCTACAAGTAGACCATCAATGGTTACCTAACATCATGGGTGGTTAGGTAGAATCATTAGTGGTTAAGGACTAACTAGTGATGGTTTCACCTAATCATCAATGATCATTATGTAAAGCTGAGAATTTAACAAAAAACCAAATCTAGCTAAAACAAGGTTATAAAATTAGTTTTAATGAGTTTCAAGTATCCAAATGAATATTTAAAATATGCATAATGATCTCCTTTCTATGTGGTATACATTAGGTCCCATCAAGAATTCCATTTGTAATCAAAGAATACAAGGAGGGTGGTTAGATCATATGATAGCTAAAAATTAAATCAATTCAAAATAACTCAAAATGAAAACTAACACACTAATAAGTAGACACTACCTTGCCTAGATCAAAGAGGGAAGCATAGTGAAAAAATAAGAAATGACAAAATCTCAATAAAAATCCAAGAAAACATATATGTTTAGCTTCCTTTAATGATACAAGAGGTTTGTTTGATTTTATTGCTTGGATTATGCTCAAGAGGTCTTCATCAATGGAGTGTGGCTACCTTCATCTCCTCTTATCACCATGTTCAATGCTTGGCTTGGCTTGATGATTCAATGGATTGGTTTAATTTTAGAATTATAAATTTATGCATTTGCTTCATGAAAGAAATCCTACATTATAAAATTACTTTTATTGATCTCTAAAATAATTTGTGTATAGTAACTTTTCAAAAACATAGCTTGTTAAATGAGGATGTCTAAGATTGCTTTTATAGGCTTTGAAATTAACTTGGAATGGGTTAAATTGTAAGCTAGGTTGGCTTAATTAACCTTGGTTAAGCTTAAAGGTGTCCAAATGGTCATGATTTGCATTGAATAGGTGTGCTTTGATATATTTTACATTTGGGATAACTCACAAAGGTAATTATTATCTTCTAGGATGTTCTTTGGTATTTGAATTTTCCTTTTTGATAATTGATTTGTTAGCTCATGGATGAATTCAATTAGGACTTGATTAGGATTTATAAGTTAATTAATCCCTTTTAGGCATTTGAACATTTTTTGAAATTTTTTGATTTAAATTATTTTATTTTTCCTTATTTAATTTATTTGTGGGCCAAATTGATTTATTACATGGTTATGAAGCCAATTTTGACACACTTAAATTTTTTTGGTTTGGGTATTCAATGGTTGGAAAAAATTAGTCTAAAGTCAAGGATGAAGCCATTGGTGGCTAGTTTTACATGTCTAAAAATGTGATAAATTATATATGATAATATATGTTTCCAAAATTATGCTATATCATTTTAAAACCTCTCCAAGTAATAAACTCCTTAGCACCCAAAATTGACAAAACTTCAAATCGCCTCTAATGGTTGCCTTCTTGACTACAAGAGGTTTGTGTAAGAAATGAGAGTAATTAAACTCTTTTTAAAATCTTTAGTATTTTATTTTATTAATTTTTCAGTCATGGATACCATTTTCACCAAATTTCATGCTTTGACTAGACTTTTAGATGCCCCAAAATGGCCAATTCCTCAAAGGCAGCCTCCAATGTTGAGTATGATTAGACATAGGGTTGATTTTAATAAACTATTTAATATTTAACCTTGAAAAAAAACCTAATAAATGTTTTTAATATGTATAATATGTTTTAAATATTCTCTCCACCAAATTTAATGATTAGATCATGCATATTTTGGCATGTAGGCCTATTTTTCCAAAAGCTAGTGGCATGCTGCCTACTTGGTCAATTTTTAAAACTAAGATTTATTCCCTTTTGCATTGGTTTATGGAAGATTTTAATTTTGAATTATAATTTAAATTATCCTTTAATTATTTCACCCTTCATTTCTCAACCTTTACCCTCATGCAACTAATGTATGACTTAAGCTCCTCAAGGAAAATCCATAGATGCCTACATGCTCAGTGATTTATGTGATGGTTATGAAGTGAATGAATATATATTGAATTATGAGGTATTATATCATAAAAATATACTCCATTAAATTTTAAAATGTTTTTTTTAAACCTTCATAGCATGAGACTCCACCATAGAACACCTTGATTGAACTAACTTTTACACTCTTGAAGATAGGCCTGCTTCTATTGGCCATCTCCAAATTTAAACATAGTTATCTTATAGGTGAAAACCAATTAATTTATTGGTTTTAAATAATATAGTTTAATACAATTTTTATACTTATTCTCAAATATTTCTTACCTTTTTTCCATACAAACTTGAGTACTTCTTGAACCCAACTCACAGTCTAAACCAAAAGGTGATTGTAGTTGTGTTGTTGACCCTAACTGTACTTTGAGTCCTTTTTGGTCCAACATATATATGTTTTTATGAGCATAAAATTAAATTTATATTTTTTTCCTTAAAACCACTATATTTAACATGAAACCCTCCTTTTAGACCATTATCCTCCTTCCTATCAGCTAAATAGTGGAAAATCTTGTAGGTGCCCTTTTTAGATTATAGGTGTTCATTTCATGGTGTATGACATTTAAGATTTGAGTCCCTTTGTATTATCCTTATAAAATCAACTCCAAATGGATAATTTTTTGTTTTAAGGTTGATATCTTCCAATCTTTACCTTATAATTTTATGAATACCTACAGTTAGGCTGTAGGTGTGCTTTTGAGGGTAAGATATGCCTATAGGTGATGGTCAAGACCAAAGCATTGTATCCCATCTCACCTTGAGTTTATTTATATCCTTGGTGTATCCCTCAACTAAAAATATCATTTAACATGGATTAATTCTCTATATTACTTTAATAATAACTAAAATTTCATTTTTAGAGTGCCAACACTGTAGACATCACTGAAAAGCTTTAGTGAACAAATGTGTAAGTTTAAAGCATCCATTACACCTCTTATTTGGATCAAACACCCATTATATTTGAATTTTTAATACCCATTAATTATGGATAAAATATATGATCATTTATATTACCCTAGGCTCCTTGAAACATTGTCATATATTAACACCAAAAGTGGTTGGAGCTCTATTTTAGAGCTTTTAGGGAACTTGTCCTAAACTCTGCTCTTCAATTTGAAGATGATTTATCAAACATGTAAATATTAAAAGTAGTATTATCTTGTTAATATATTTTTATAACACATTGGAATCAACCATTACCACTAATATACCCCTTGTAGTGCTTTTATGAACCTCCTCTATTCATTTATATTCACTCATTCAACTTTTCACAAGCCCTCACCTTTTAGCTCAGTATTAGGTAATCCTCTTTGGGTCCTAGGTAAAAAATGATGATATAGGTCTCAAATGATCATTATTATATTTTATGTTCTATTATATGGTTAATTAACATCTTATATAACCCATTATATGTGCTCAAACACACTTCACCCTTCCGTTTCCACACACAAGACTCGCAATGGTCTCTTAAGGCTTGTAGCCTTTTTTATAATTTTTCCTTATAGGGGAAAAGTAAAATGAATAAATATATTTTTAAATTATTTACAGGTTCACTCTATTTAGTTTCACATCTATAAATTTTTAGTTTCAAACTCTCTCTCTAGACCCACTTTCTCTCACTAGGCCTTCTCAATTAGGCTTCTTTCTAAGCTTTTACAACACAATCTTATATAAACCATACACATAAGACCGTACATGTATATAAAATATTTAATAACTTATATCACCTTTAAATATATCAAAATAAAAATTCTTGGCAAATTTTGAGGTTTAAAACTCTTAAAATTAACAAACCCCTAGTTTAGGGCTTTTACACCCCTATTCAGACCTGAGAGCACAAACAAATACTTTGTGAATGTTTTGAAACCTTTATTTGGATTGTGAAATTTTTATTATATGTGTATTGAGTTTATACACACCCTCCATTATTGTTTTATCCATGTTATGATCTATGTTCCACTTTTATAATTGAATTTGTCTTTGACTATGTAGGAAATATCACCATCTATAGGTTTGTTTGTATCCATGGAGTAGAAAGATGTTATAAGATTTCATAAAAACGTTAAAAAACTTTATTAATGTTAATAAATCCTTTTATTACCCCACATACTTCCTTAAATCATCAAAAATATATTTTTTCACTCCTTATATTCCTTTTACTAACCTCTAGGTTGACTGTGTTGTCAGACTGTGCCCACTTGCAAGGAAGTAAGATGATGTTATAGATTTATTGGAGGGTATCACACATATATGAAGATTAATTTTAAATTTAAAAAATACTATATAATTTTTCCAACTGAAATGATGGACTTCGTTCCATTCAAAATCCTTCCTATCTTCACACAAGCCTCATTTCTTACCCCTTTTCAATGACCACCACCAAAGATTAAAAATAGTTCTGTTATAGGTGAAAACCAATTCCATTTATTTTTTTAATTTAAATCCATAACCTAAATTAAGATCCACCTTGTTTATTAGGTTAATTCATAAATAAAACGTGGAACTTCATTATTTGGATAATCCTTATGTATCAAGATGCATACTCCTAAGAACCCTATTGTTATAGATGAGGTAATGATGAGTTGGACTGATTATATCATGTTATTGAGAGTCCTCTATATGATTAATGGTGACTATAAACCCCAATATCTCTTTAAAAACATTTTTGAACATGGAAACCTTATAGACCATACCCTCGCACTATCAATTCCCACTTGAATAGAAAATTGTATATGACAAGGTTGTAGATAAGGACTATGAGGTGATTTTGACTGTGTCACCATGATTATTGACTCATTTACACCATCATGAGAATTAAAAATAAAACCTCTCTAGAAACACTTTGTCCTCAACCTCTATGATCTTGTAGATAGTTTTGTCCTCTCTATGATTGTGGGTGTGGTTTTGGCTAGCTGTATGTTTATATTCTTGTTCTTAAGCCCTATTTAAACCTAAAATATATTTATTTTTAGTCACTCTTTGGTACTCTATAAAATCCATAAAAATCATGAAATTATTAATCCAACCAAGCACCACAAATTTTTAGATAGACCTAATGACCTTTAATATAGTTAACTGTTAATAACCCTAATTATAGCATGTTTTATACAAGGTTTATGGGTGTCATAAGGGCACTTTAAAAAGTAAATGATTATCTCTTATGTTTAAGTCATGAATACAAACTCATTAGTATTGATAAACCCTATATTATCTATTTATCTTCATTAATCTCTTGATATCATGTCTAATCATCAAAAGGGTTGTCCTTTATGACTGTATTTATCCAATTTGTTTGCACTGTGTATCCTTTCAACTTGAAGCATATTTAAATAGAAATCTCAACTCCTTTTTAGATGTCTTAACCTTATTTAGGGTTACCATTGAGTTCCATTCTAACTTAAAAAGCTTTGGACCTTCCAAGAAACATGCTTGATATCCTCTCAACTCTTCACTTGGCTATAGGTTCTATCTGAGGTGGTTTTGAGTGTCTTTTGGGTTGAAGGTATTGGTAGAGGTCAATACCTTGAAATTCAAACCTTGTGATGAATTTTAAACCACTGTTGTCCTTTTTACCCCTATATGACCACTTTTCATATGTGTGTATGCTCTATATTATAGCCTTAGGTGTAGAGATCACTTTGGAAGCTCAAATCCTATAGAAAGCATTGTCAAACTTTAGTGAACAAATGTGGAACTTAGAGGCTTTCAAACATATTTTACTTTAGTACCATGCCCACTTATTTTTTCAAGGCTATTACCATAGGATAGGGATACAAATTAGATGAATTTGGATTTATAAAAATTATATGTGACATCATAATATGGCATCTCCAAAAATGATTAGGCCTCTATTTTGGTATTTTAGGGAAACAGTTCCTAAAGCTTAGTCCTTCATATTGAAGATAACTTTCAAGAAACTATCTGCTAACCTATTGTCTCAAACATGGTTACCAAATTACCTTAAAAATAAAAAAAATTAATGAGGTATTTCAAAACATGTCTACACACCTTTTAACAACACTTCTAGGTCTCTATCAGTGTTACTTGAAGGTGGACATTTCAATGTACAAGTAGTTAACAAGAGACATTAACAATGTGCATGATATCTAGGTTTAAAAATAGTCTTTAACCCTCCATAAACCTTAAAAATAATTTTTTATACCATGGGGAACCTCATTTAGTTCACATACTTCCTTTCAATGTGATTGGCATTTGTGAGACACATGTAAGCACGCATTAAGTTGCAGACCAAGTAGTGAGGGTACTAATTGTATAATACACATGATGTGTGGATCCTATAACCACTTTAAAGAATTTTAAAAATACCTAAATTTTATTTTTCTCATGATGAAGATATTAAAAAAAAATCAATGTTCTCGATTCAATGTTCTCAACCTCTTCTAGGTGTTGATGCAGTTGTAGGCAAGATAGTGAATGAAGACATGAACTATATGCATATTAAATGGGCATTAAATAATTTTTATACTCCATAAAAATTTTAAATTTTAATTCACAACATTTAAAGGATTAATAAAATATCATTTTTTCTTTTTCCAACATGGCATTCTTCTTTATGGCACCTATAGATGTTTATTAATGGTGTATGACTACATAGAGGACTAAATTGACCATCACAGTCCATCCTTTATCAATTTAAGGGTATTTGATTGATTTATCATCATTAAATATTGTGTTTACACACATATTTTAAATTTTAATTACATCTCCATGTATTTTATCAAAACCTTCATACACCTCATTATCATAATTGTAAATGAATATGTGTAGAGAGCTGACTGTGTTGGCCTTTTATTCATTGTAAATACATTGATGCTAGCTTTTATAGAATGATATTTGGGATTATAGGTGATTTAAATGACATATTATAGGTTAAAAAATCATATCCCATTTATTTTTTAACCACTACAGTAAAGAAAAACATTTGTAGTTGATAAACTTACTTGCAACTCCATTGGAGCTTTACTAGTAACTTGACTGTTTGGCCTATCAAGGATTTGATGAACTACTAAGGATTTTTTAGAAAGATAACTTGTGTAATTTTATGTTTCATAAGGAGGAGGATGTAAATTATCCCTATAACCCAAGTTATGCTCTAAAACTGATCAAACAGGCCATTCACAAGGACAAGAAGGAAAACATGTTTTGTGCCATAATTACCTTCCTAGGAGGAATTAGCTAATGAAAAAAATTGTAATAGGTCATATTTTACCCTTTAAAAAATAACATAAGACCATTATTTATCATTAAATTTTGAAGTAAAGAAATAAGGGGAAAAATATACCTTATCTAGATGAGTAGGCCATCTAGACACCCCTAAACTATTAGCAATTGTTCATAAATATGGGTAAATTAAATAGACCAAAAATTACATAAAGTTTAAATAAATTATGGCCCTATCACTTCCCTAAATCTTTTTGCCCAACTCTCTCTCTCTCTCTCTCTTGACCATACTAAGTGAAAACCTGAGGCTATCCTAGAGTTGTCCAAAATTTCCAAAATGTTTTTTCATTATCATGAATAGATAGAAGCCTACCTATGCAATAAAAAACTTGTAAAATATTTTTTATGCCATAAATAACCTTTCCTTTCTTTTCAAAACCTTATAAAATGCTTTGACCTCTATTAATGGTAGAAAACCTATTTTATGCCTAGTTTGCATTTTATAGGTTCTCCTTACTTCTACTAGATCTTATGATGGAATATGATTTTAGAGGAATATGAGAGGATATTAAGGATATAATTGATTAAATTAATATTATATATTATCCCCTACATCAAGTAAAATATCCAAAACCTAGCTCCAAAAATCTCTAAAATACATCCTTTTGCTCCCAAACTCCTCTCCTCCACTCCAAATGACTTCAAATGGACTTGAACATGTATAAATAGGTGAAAAAAACTCCATAATGAGGTGGGAATAAGTCAAAACCAATTTTAATTCCTTAAAAAGTTACTTTTTCACTTGAAATCTCTATTTTGAGGACCCTTAAGTCATCTAATGCACTTTTATGGGTCTATTGGGCATAATAGCTTCTAAAGGCATCATTTTTGACCCATTATAATCTATAAGAAGTTTTTAAATGCTAATTAATTCTCCTAAATTCTTGAACACCATGGAAACCTATTAGATCCTTCACTTGTAGTTCTAGACCTATTTTTAGGTATTTTTTTCAAAATATGCAAATTCACCTTAAAACATGCTTAAAGTGTTTCAAAAGATTACAAGTGACATGTGGTATGGTCATGAGGTTTATCTTATCCTTCCACCATTGGATCACCCATTTAACAAGAACTCTACTCAGCTTCTCACACCACACCATGACCTCCTAGGATACTACACTACATCATCAAATCAGGACTAGAAAGGGACTAGTCATGGTGGTAGAAGGTAACTGTAAGGTCTAAGAGAGTGGATTGATCCATCTAGGAATTTTTTTCATATGTAGGTCAATTATGGGTATCATTTATTGTGACCTCATGGGATTAAATTCTTGTTATATAATAGATTAGTTACCTTATTTGATCCATTGGCCATATGAGGTCACAAGTCTTTCTTTTTAACTAATATGAAATTAATACAAGGATATCCCTTTCCAAAAACCTCCCCTTTAAGCAACAAGGAAAACAAGAAACAAAACCAAAATTGTGCCTAAGGTACTTAGGTAAGGAAAACACACAACTAAAAAGGATGTTCATAAGGAACTTAGAGGAAGACATGAAAAACTATACAAAATGTACAATATATACATTGGATACAAAATCTTCTAATAGAAAGGATTTAGATGAATCCCATTGACTAGGATGGGTAATACCTCACCATCTAGTTGGGCAGGCTAAAAATTATTATGTTGTTTGCATCTGTGGATAAATTAAGGGCTACTTGATAAGCTATGAAACTTGGTATGGTTGCCTAGCTTGACATTATTTAAATCCCACTTGAGGATTAGATCCCCATTTTTGAATTCCCTTTCTATGGATTTCATGTCCAAATATTTCTTGACTTGATATTGATGTGACTCTTATGTTTTCATGGCAAGGTCACCTATTTCTTCAAGCTCCATGAGCTCTACCATCCTCACACTCATAGGTTCACTCTCCATCAACTCAAGCTAATGGGCTAATTCCAAGGTAGGTAACTCAAGATATATGGGTATATTGGATTATCTCCCATATACAAGTAAAAATGGTGAGTTTTCAATGGAAACCTTTAGGGTCACTATATCATCCCATAAGGCTATCCTTAACTTTGTGTGCCACACTCTCTGATTTTCTTCCATAATCCTCTTGATGATCCTTATAAAGTTTTTGTTTGTTGACTCTAAAGATCCATTGCTTAGGGGGTAGTAATGTGGGTATGTACTGAGGTAGATTCATAATTAAAGTGCCCATTCACTTGTCCTCATGCCAACAAATTCTAAGGTATTATCTAAAATTATTTTTTATAGTACACCAAACCTTGTTATTATGCTATCATAAAATTCCAACATAGTTGTCTCATTGGCTTATTTAAGAGAAATTTCCTCCATCCACCTAGTGAAGTAATAAATAGCAGTGAGTACCCATTTATGTCATCCACTATAAGGTGTATTGATCATTCATATGAAGTCCAAACCCCACTGCATGAAGGGATACTCTACCTAATTGGGTTGAGAGGAAGGGCTACCAATCTTTCCTTGCCTACAAATAGATCACACTTTTGACAATTTGTCACCCATGCATATACATCTTTGAAGAGGTTGGGAAAAAAATAGATCTCATCACTTTTTTGTTGTAATCCTTGCATCAAAATGGCCTCTTTCAGGCCCATTATGGAATTACTCCAAGAGCCAAGTCACTTGGTCATCATCTATACACCTTATGAACATTTTATTGAGGTATTTTCTAAATAGGACCCCATAAACCAATGCATAAGGTATGGACTAAAGTATAAAATACCTTATATTTACTCTATCTATACCTTGTGGGCACTCACCTATTATCAAGAACCTTGTCATATCTTGGAGCTAGCTAGTGTGAGGTAGAGGTGCATCTATTTTGAGTTATCTTATGTCACCAAGACAACCTCTTTATATTCATGAATGTCATCAACCATGTGTTCACATAAACCCTTAATTCTTACTATCTTAGTGACCTTGATCTCCATGTCATATTCCATGACCCTGGTAATCCAACCAACCCTCTTCACATTTAGGTCTTTGTTAAGAAGGAAGTCTCTCACTCTAGGATTATACACCATAAGATATATTTTTCTATTAGAAAACATTGATCTAAAATTTTAAATTCTTCTTACTACTGCAAGGACTTTCTTTTCCATAAAATTATACCTTACTTCATGCCCTTCAAGCACTTGATTAAAAATGCAATTGGTTGCTCAAGTCCTTCACCATTATTTTGTAGTAGCATAGATGATATTGTCAATATTGGTAAAGGAATATAATATGAAATCCCTTGATAAATTATGATTCATGAGTGTAGGTTCTTGGGCAATGGCTTGTTTGATATCCTTAAATCCTACTTTACCTTTTCTTGACCAAGTTAAAACTTGGTTCTTATTTAACATAGCAATGATGGGTTTGACTAAGCTTGCAAAACTACGTATAAACCTTCTCATGAATTTTATCTTCCCAAGGAAACTTTTAAGTCCCCTTTTATGCTTGGGTAAGGATAATTCCAATATAACACTTATTTTATCAGGATTAATAGCTGGTATTTACTTTGAGACAATATGTCCCAAAGAGTTTTCCCTCATGGATAAAAAACACCCACTTCTTGGGTTTTAATGAGATCCAATATTCTCTTCATATTTTAAATATCAACCTCAAGTAATCCAAGTGTGCAATGGTTTTCTTGGAAAAAATTGTTATGTCATCTAAGTACACAAGCACCATCTAATTCAACAAACTTTGGAAAGCCATGTTTATGGATCTTTGAAAATTTTCTTTGGTATTTGATAGGACAAAAGGCATCTTCTAATAATCACATGTGCCCCAATTTATGGTGAAGGTAGTCTTGTATTGGTCTTCTTCTCTAACCAACACCTAATTATATCCTGAGTACCCATATAAAAGAGAGAAGTGTTTAAAATAGCAACCATTTTAAGGATTTGCTCCATGGATATAAGTGGTATTGGTATTTCGAAGAGACCTTGTTCAAGTCTCTAAAATCCACACATAACCATTTCTCATTGTTCTTCTTTCTCACCAGCACCAGGTTAGCTACCCATGAGGAGTTTGAGATGGGAAAATGATATTGGATTCAATCAATTTGGTTAATTCCTTATTAATTATTTAATCTTTGGGTTGATAAGCCTTTGATTTTTTCTCACGGGCTTGGTATTAACCTCTAATTCTATGGTGTGTTGGGATAGCTTGGAATAAAATCCTCTCAGATCACTATATTCCCAAGAAAATATGTCTAAATATTCCTTACAAATGTTAGTAAAAGCATGCATTTTTGCCTCATTTCTTACCTTTATAATCTTAAGGAGCTTATCCTTCAATATGAGGACTCTTTAATAAATTTCCTCATTAGTAGATATCACTACCTTGTCTTTTCTCATATGATCTCCCTCATGGAAAAGACATTCAAGGGTGACCAGCCTTTTAAGAAGTTTTTTAGATGTTAGCTAAATAATTTTATCCTCATATTGATGTTGAAGTTTACCTTGGTTTATTGATGAAAACTCTACCTCTTGTTATAGGAAACAAATAATCTACTTGTCACTATCAAAGAACTACCAATGAGCCTCATTTTCGGGCACTGATGGTCTCACTACCACTTTGACATATGGGTATAATTTTTAATTCTTCAACTTATTTTGGATGTCAAACTAAGCCCCCATAGTTGCCAACCTATCTGCATGATGATTTTTCTCCCTTGGCACAATTTGGATGTTGAAGGCTTCAAATTATTCAAATATGTCCTACACTATGTGCTTTTAGGAACCCATCAAGGGGTTATTTGTGGTGTTTTGGCCTTTGACATGATGTAATATCATCTCACTATCCCAATATACTTGTAACTACTTGATTCCCCTCTTACTAGGCCAATAAAGGCCATAGATAATGCCTTTATACTTAGTTGCATTATAGGAACAAATAAATTAAAACTTTTAAGATGAAAAGTATTTGTCATTGGGTGGAAATATTATAATTACACCTACAAATACTCCATGCTTTCTCCTTAAGACATCAAATAATATACTCCACAAACCACTAGTATCTTCATATGGCCTAGTGAGGGATAGTAGGAACTCATCTTATTCATTTATGCAATAGACTCCCATGAATCTTTCTTCAACACCTCCCAAAGGTTCATGTAGTTGATTCTCACTCTATAACTCATCTAATAACATATCAAGTATCCCCTCAAGATGAGTGCCTAGTTCTTGATCAACTAGGTGGTCCTCTTCATCTAGAATGGTATAATTGATGTTTGGGCTACTTAGACCATAAGGCTCAATGTGAAATTGGACAATAAGATCAGATTTGATAGTCACCTTGGTCCCATATCTTATCTTGATATCCATGTAGGACCAATCTACTACTACATAACCCCCAATTTTATTTGTGAACTCTCTAAATAAGCATAGAGAAAAATGAGGAAGCACCTCTTAGACAACTACATCTTAAGCCATTGAAACACTAAGAAAATAATGTAGGTTCAACTTTATACCTCTCATAATAATAGATATTTTGGTAGAGGATACATCAAACTACAAAACTCCCTTAGATTGGGGTTCATACTTCAAACCAAGATAATCCTCTATTGACTCTATCATCACTGAAGTATTTGTTCCACTATCTACCATGAAATTATGTACTAAGGAGTTTCCAATGATCACATAAATGTATAATTGAGGAGGTTTGACCACCTTGTTTTATTTTCAGTCATTAGGCCCTTTGGTTGCATTTGTGAGAATCATGTTTTCCTTGCTTGGTGGATTCTCAGAAACATTGATTTTTGACAAACCTTCTTGAAGTATATCCACTTAATTAGGCATAGAAAACATGTACCACATTGGAACAATCACATTGGACTTATTTATTTGTTTAAAAATATTTATGGGCAAACCACCAACCTTTGATTGTGCTTTGGGATCCATAACCATGTTTTGAACCTATGAATTTTGGGGGACAAAGATGCTTCTTTGATTTTGATTTTTTTGAGTTATTGGAACCTTTGGGGAAGTGGTAGGTTCATTTGGGTTTGATATTAATGGATTAAGATTAGGATTCTCTTTTATTTATTCTTTATTATTATCCATATTCCTTAATTTGAACCTTGTATTGGCTACTACTAAAAGGTTTGCTTGATTAGAACTAGCCTACTGATTGAATGCATAATACTCTTCTTTCTCATAGTTAACCATTTTAACACCCAGATAGTTTGGTCCCTCATTAATCCATTAGCCTTGTTGAAGATCTTCTAGTTTTTTCATCATAGTAACTTTTGCATTCTAAGCCATAAGAGCTTGATTGAATCAATAACTAACAACCTGCTACCATTGATCATTGAAAGCTTGATAAAACTCAGTGTTTGGGATAATGGATTAATTTAATTACTAATTCCAAATCATATTTCCCTCACCTTATTGAGAAATGTTATTTTGAATAGGTACTAAAGTATTAGAATTACTTGTAGCATTAGGATTGTAATTATTTTGCCTAACATAGTAAGGCTACCTTTATCCTTATCCTTGGAAATTTCCCTTGAAGGGTGGCCTATTTACTTGATAAGACTATTGAGGCTAATATGAAACTTGATAAGGTCTATTTAAATAATATTTATTCATCTTTACATTCACCAATTCATTTTCTAGTGATTGAAACATGCTCTTAGGTTCATAGAAGTTCTTGTGTTCTTGGGAGTCACTAGATTGACTAGTTGAAGCATTTTGCTATTTTGGTGTAGGTATGGAGTCAAGTGTTGGCATAGGTGGAATGGAATTAAGGGGAGGACTATAAATAGAACGTGGTTTAATCTCAAGAAACAAAGTTATTGATGACCTAGGTGTAATATTTCCACCTTATACTAGACTATTCTCTACTTTGATTTCCACCTCATAAGCTTTTAGTAGTGTGTTTCCTCCCATAGACTAAATCATTACTATAATATCACTATTGAGATATTTCATATAGTAAAGGAAATTACTTTAAGAGTAGGTCTAATGAATTTTGGAATCTTGTCCCATGTATTTTGAAATCTTGCATAACCTCATGAGGAGCCCTCTTGATTATAGTTAACTATTATGCAAGTGATAAGTGGTCACTCTTGTCTTCAAACCTTTTTAAAAAAGCATATAATAGCTAATCCCATGATGTGATGGAGTTAGAAGTAATTTTTCTATAACAATCTAAGGCATTTCCCTTGAATGATATGGTCAATAACCTGATAGCCACATTTTCTTCATTGATGTCATGAATATTGTAAACATTGGTTATATCTTTGAGGTGCTTAGAAGGGGTTGTAGATTGGTCTACCATGAATTAAGGGGAAATTTTAAGGGATACCACTAGGATAGGGTAATATTTATTGAGTTATAAAGGAATATAACCATTGAAATCCACAAAATTCAAAGCTCTAGGGGTGGCAATGGTTGTGAAAGGACCAAAAAAATATCTTCTTATAGAGGTAAATTTGGAAATTGGTTTAGGATGAAATTTTCCTTTGTAGGGATGAGTGTTATTAAATGTTAACCTTATTACTAAGTTTAAAGGTAATTTAAAAAATTCAAAAGGAATACCTATATAAGATGATCTTGTAGTCACCTTTGGCATGAAAGATAGGTACTACTCTACCACCATAATGTTGAGTACTCTTCAAAGTCACCAAATACTAAAAGATGAAAGCTATAACTACTAAAAATTGATCAAACCAACATCAAACTTGACTAATATTATTTGAAAGTGGTCCCACTAGATGTGCCAAAAAAAATTGTAGAATATAATTTCACCCTTGTGGGATATTTTTTAGGATCTCTCACTCCCAACTAAAATATTAGAGAAACCTCAGCCTATGGGTATCTTGTAGTGAGGTTGAACCTCTAGAGAAGCTTGGCTTCCTCTTAGTATATCACCTAAACTAATAATTCTGATTGTAAAATGGATATAAAGGGGGTATATGATGACTAAGAACACTAAAATGCTGATACACAAAATTAATTGACACTCACATAAGCTTGAAATAAACACTAAGTTAGTATAAGAAAACCTTTGCTCACACAATCTCATAAACTAGTTAATTTGCATATGTATTTATTAAACTAGGCTTACTAATAAATACATGCAGTAAAGAGGAGTTACATTACTCACACCAATAATAAATTAATGGTGGAAAAATCTCAATTTTAGAGCTTTAATTATCTTGAAAACACCTAAAAGGAGGCAAAAAATGAGGACAATGGATATGGAAGAAAACATATTCACAAAGCCATCATACACAAGCTTGTTAAACACAATTAGAGGAAAGATATAGGTGAAAATGATATTTATTTCTTAAAAATTTATTCCTTACAAATATTGATAGGTTTTTGCCTTGTCAAATGATAATATATCTTAAAAAATTGGGGAGAAATGGGAGATATAAGAGAAAAGGGAAAGAGAGAGAAGAAGAAGTAAGAGAATAGAATTTAATAAATTAGACAAAACCTCATTTAATTTATTATAAACCACCTTTGGATCAATTATAACTAATCCTTCCTCATCAAAATAACCCTCACTAGTATAAATAGCCTTCAAACTTTCTCATTGGCTTAGAAACACACTAGAAGATACAAAATTTTGAGGATGATGATGTCATTATCTAATAAAAAGGGAAAAGTATCCAGATACTTTTAAAAATAATTGAATTATACACTTTATTCCCAACCTCCAAACTTCTCTCCTTTTGAATTCTACACCCCCCTTCACTTGCTCTTCTAGAAGATTATAGGCAAAATATTAGTTGAATTAGCATTTGGTGTTTAACTGACCATAGGGGTTATCTCTTGGAGTTTTATTTTTTATGTTTTCTTATATTTTAAACTTTAATTTTCTCCTCTAACATGAAATAAACTCCATGAAACCTATAACTTTCATAGACCCCATTGTGGAGGTCATAAACTTGAGTCACCTTCAACTAGCTACCTTAAAACCTACTCCCAATACCAGTTAGCACCATAAGGACCAGTTATAGACCTTTATAATACTTATATACATTCATTTCATGCACATTAGGAATAAAATTAAGATTAGGACAATCTTCAATAGCTACAATAATGGTGTAAATCACTATTAAACTTGCAATAATGCACAAAATGTCAAAAAACTAGGGTTTTTGACCCTTTAGCTCAGTAACAAAACATATAAACCATTTTTAAGAGATAAAAGTTACATATAAAGATTATTTAGATACCATTAGTCATATTATATTGATTTATACCATCTCTCTCTTTCAAGACCTATAAAAGTAAGCATTTTTGAGCCATTTTGGGCCTCCTAGGCCCCTAAATATGCAAATTCTTTTGTAAAATAGGTATTTAAGGAGATTTATGGATTTATATACATATTTATTTTGGTTTTAAATTAATTATAGACCATATTATATAACTATGAGTTTAAAAACACAAAATTGGTCGAAAAGCTCCTTTGGTAGCTCAAACAAGCTCACTTTCAAGATGATTGTTCATATAAAGTGGAAATTTATTCCACAACTTATTTACATTAATATATATTCCATTAATGCTTAAAAATCCATAAAAATATTGGGTTCCTATGTGTAAGGTATGAAAAGATACATTCGTAAAGACAATTGCCTATAGGGTTTGTAAGCATTCTAGACATGCTTACGATCTTAGCGATTTCTCATAAATATAAATACCTTAACCAACATCAATACATAATTAATATCAATTACATATGGGTACTAAAAACATACTATAATAACTTGTTCCAAATATTCATGGTGTGAAAGACACAAGCATTTAAGAAAGGGCTAAAACTAGGTGTCTTAGGCCTTAAAAACATGAATTCCTCTAAAAAAACCAATTTGACTCACAAAATGATCATATTTGATTTTAAAAAACTTCAATTCACTTGTAAAATCTCAAAACACTTATTTAAATCATTAGAACCCAACTTTGCTCTTTATGCCTTTAAGACTGCATGTGGGGGTTTGAGCTTACTTATGGGGTTTGCATGAAGTTTTGAGTGTGAACACTATTTAAATGTGTTTAATTGGATTATAAACATAATATTTTTTTTTCAAAATACTTACCTAATATTTTAACCCTAAATCACACCTAAAAACTCCAAAAAGTATGCCTGCACCAATGGTAACCATTACGAGACATGGAGGGGAATGTGTCAAACTAGTAGGTAATTCCACTTGTCATATTACCTTAAAAATATTATTTATAGGTATATTATTTCATTAATACCAATAATAAAAATTTTAAAGTCTTTCATATTTATACTTTGTCTTATATACCCTTTTTACCAAAATTTACCTTGAGTTGCCTGCATGTTTCCTCCAGGCCTAAACTTGTCTTTCTTTAATTTTTTTTCTTGAAAAACCTGAATTTTATCACTTATATAGTAAAATATAGGTTTAAAAAAACATATTTTGTGTTTTTAATACCTATCCAAAGCCTAAAATTCTTATTATAACCCAGAACTAACAAAACTTCAACTGGCCTCTAATGGCTACTTTCTTGACTACAAGAGGTTTGTGTAAGAATAGTGAGTATTTGAAATATTTTTATAAATTATAATATGGAATTGGATTTTTTTTTTTCATGGATATAATTATTACCAAATTTCATTCTTTGAATCGACTTGTAGATGCCCCAAAATGGCCAATTTCTCAAACGTAGGCTCCAATATTGATCACGATTAAACATAGGGTTGACTGTACTAAAAAAATGAATAGTAATCATTTTAAAAAACCTAAAAAATATTTTTAATAGGTATAATAGGTCATAATTATTCTTTCCACCAAATGATTTTATTAGATCATTCATATTTTGTCCTATAGGCCCATTTTGCCAAAAGCTAGTGACATGCTACCTACTTGGTCAATTTTCAAAACTGAGATTTCTTACCTTATACCTTGGTTTGTTACTTATAATGATTATTTTGAATTTAAATTCTCATTTAAATTATCCTTGAATTATTTCACCCTTTTTTTCTCAACCTTCACCCTCATGCAACTCATGTATGACTTAAGCTCCTCAAGGAAAATCCGTGGATGCCTACATGCTTAGTGATGTAGGTGATGGTTATGAAGTGCATGAGTGTAGATAACATTATGAGGTCTTATATAATCAAAATATAATCCATTCCACTTTGTATAATTAGTCTCAAATTATTCTTACCTATTTACCTAATAAACTTGAGTATATCGTGAACCCAACTCATTATCCCAACCAAAAGGTGACTGTAGGTGTGTTGTTGACCCTAAGTGTAATTTGAGTCATTTTAGGTCCACCATATATATGTTTTTATGAGATTAATATTAAATTTCTATTTTTGGTTCTTTAAAACTACTATATTGAACATTAAACCTTCCTTGTAGACCATTAGCCTCCATCCTATATGCCAAACTATAAAAAATCCTGCAGGTGCCCTTTTTAGACTATAGGTGCTCATTTCATAGTGTTTGACATTAAGGATTTGTGTCCCTTTATATTTTACTTATGAAATAAACTCCTAATTTCTAATTTTGTGTTATTAGGTTAATATCTTCCAATGTTTACGTTATGAGTTTATGAATACCTACATTCAAGCTATAGGTGTATTTTTGAGGGTAAGATACACTTATAGGTGATGGTTAAGACCAAATCATTGTATCCCATCTCACCCTAATGTTATTTGGATCATTGGTGTGTCCCTCAACTCAAAATACCATTTAACATGGATTCATCCTCTATCTTACTTGAACAATAACTAGAAGGTCATTTTTAAAGTGCCAACAATGTAGACATCACTGAAAAGCTTTAGTAAACAAATGTGTAACTTTGAAGCCTCCATTACACCTCTTATTTGGATCAAACACCCATTATATTAACATTTTTAATACCCCTTCATGAGGGTTATAATATATGATCATTTATATTCCACTAGTATCCTTGAAAAAATGTCATATATTAACACCAAAAGTGGTTGGAGCTCTATTTTAGAGCTTTTAGGGAACGTGTCCCTAAACTCTACTCTTTCATCTAAAGATGATTTCTCTACTCTAGCACTAAGACAAGTAGTATTATCTTGTTAATATATTTTTATAACACATTATAATAAACCATTACCACTAACATACCCCTTGTAGTGTTTTTACGAACCTCCTTTATTCATTTCTATTCACTCATTCAACTTTTCACAAGCCCTCACCTTCTAGCTTAGTATTAGGAAATCCTCTTTAGGTATCATATACAAAATGATGATATAGGTATAAATGTATCATTATTATATGTTATATTCTCTTATAAGGTTAATTCACATATTCTCTAACCCATTATATGTGCCCAAACACACTTCACCCTTCCATCCCACACACAAGGCTCATAATGGTCTCTTAAGGCTTGTAGCCTTTTTTTAATAATTTTTCCTTATATGGAAAAAGTAAAATGAATAAATATATTTTTAAATTTATTATAGGTAATCTCTATTTATTTTCACCTCTATTTTAATTTTTAGGGTCAAGCTTTCTCTCTAGACCCACTTTCTTTCACCAGGTCTTCTCAATTAAGCTTCTTTCTAGGATTTTACAACATAGTCATATATAGACCATAAAAATAAGACCATATAGGTATATAACCTATTTACTCACTTAGGTAACCTTGAAATATATCAAACTAATAAATTTATAAAATTTGGAGTGTTAGAACTCTTGGAATTAACAAAACCCTAGTTTAGGACTTTTACACCCCTATTGAGACTCGAGAGCACAAATAAATACTTTATGAACATTTTGAAAAAATTTAATTGTACTTTGAAAGTTTTATTAGCTCTTTATTGACTTTAGACACACCCTCCATTCATTTTTTATCCATGTTATACTCTCTATTCTACTTTTTTAATTGAATTTATCTTTGACTATGCAGGAAATATCACCATCTACATGCCTCTTTGCATTTATCGAGTAGAAAGATTTTATAAGATTTAATAAAAATGTTTCAAACCTTTATTAAGGGTAATAAATCCTTTTATTACCCCACATACTTCCTTCAATCATAAAAAATCTCTTTTGATACTCCATTTTTTCCTCTGACTGACCTCTAGGTTGACTGTGTTGTCTCAAACAGACTATGCCCACTTACAAGGAAGTAAGATGATATTTTAGTTTCCTTGGAAGGTATAAAAACTCTGTGAATACTAATTTTACATTGAGAAACACTATATACTTTCTCCATTTTCATTGATGAACTTCATTTCATCCAAACTCCTTCATATCTTCACATAACCCTCATTTCTTATCACTTTTTTAATGACCACCATAAAAGATTAAACATAATCTATTAATATGTGAAAACCAATTCCCTTTATTTGTTTTATTTAGACCCATATCCTAAATTAATATGTACCTTGGTTACTAGTTTCATTTATAAACAAAACATGGAACTTCATTATTTAGGTAATCTTTATGTATCAAGATGCATACCCCTAGGAACCCTGCTATTATAGGTGAAGTAATGATGATTTAGACTGATTATAGCATGTTCTTGAGAGTCTTCTCTATGATTCATGGTGATTATCGACACCAAATATTTTTTAATACACCTTTTTAAACATGGAAACCTTATAGGCCATACCCTCAAACTATCAATGCCCACTTGAAGAGAAAATTATATATGACAAGGTTGTAGATAGGGAGTATGATGTGATTTTGACTATGTCACCATGCTTCATGACTCATTTACACCATCATGAGACTTAAACATAAAACCTCTCTAAAAAACTTTGTCCTCAACCTCCATGATCTTTTAGATAGTTTTATACTCTCCATGACAATGGGTGTGGTGTTGGCTAGCTATAGGTATATATTCTTGTTCTTAATCCCTATTTGAACATAGAATATATTGCTCTTTAGTCACTCTATGGTGGTCTATTAACTCCATACTGATCATGAACTTTCTAATCCAACCAAATACCATAAATTTTTAGATAAACCTAATGACCTTCATAATAGTTAACTATTAACAACCTTGACTATATCATGCTTTCTTATAGGATTATAGGTGTTATAAGGGCACATGAAAAAGTGTGTCACTACCTCTTGGTTTTATGTCATGAATGAAAACTCATCAGGATTGATAAACCCTATATTATTTTCTAAAATTCATTAATCTCTTGATATCATGTCTAATCATCATAAGGGCTATCCTTTATGACTATATCTATCCCATTTGTATGCATTGTGTATCCTTTTGACTTGAAGCATACTTAAATAGACATCCCAACTCCTTTTTGGGTATCTTAACTTTCTTTAGAGTTCCCATTGAGTTCCATTCTACTTTCAAAATATTTAGACCTTCCAAGAACATGCTTTGTCTCCTCTCAACTCTTCACTTGGCTATAGGTTTTATTTGAGGTGGTTATAGGTGTCTTTTGGGTTTTAGGTGTTGGTAGAGGTCAATACTTTAAAATTCAACCCTTATGGTGACCTTTGAACCAATGGTTTCCCTTTTACCTCTATAAGACCATTTTATATAGTTGTATATGCTCTATATTATATCCTTAAGTGTAGAGATCACTTTGGAAGCTCAAATCCTATATAAATCACTACAAAATTTTAATGAACAAATGTGAAACTTAAAGGCTTTCAAATATCACTTTCCTTTATTCACACACCAACTTATTTTTACAAGGCTCTTCACTTAGGATAGGATACAAACTAGATGCATTTTAATTCATAAAAAATATATGTGGCATAATCATATGGCATCTCCAAAAATTTTGAGGCCTCTATGTTGGTGTTTTAGGGAAATAATCCCTAAAGCTCAGTCCTTCATCTTGAAGATAGATTTAAAGAACCTATATTCTAACCTATTATCTCAAACATGGTTTCCAAAGTACCTTAAACATCCACAAATTTCATGAGGTCTTTCAAAACATGTCTACACACCTTTAAAAAACACTTTTAGGTCTTTATTAGTTCCACCTGAAGGTGAACATTTCAATGTATAGGTAGTTAAGAGAAAACATTAATAATGTGCATGGTATATAGGTTTGTAACTAGTCTTGTAGCCTCTATCAACCTTAAAATGAAATTTGTATACCATGTTAAACCTAATTTAGCTCAAATACTCCATTTTAATGTGATTGGCATTTGTGAGACACCTATAGGCATGCATTAAGCTGTAAACTAGGTAGTGAGGGTAGTAATTGTACAATACACATGATGTTTGGATCCTATAACCAGTATCAAGATTTTTTAAAAGACCTAAAATTGATTTTTCTCACTATTAAGATCTTAAAACAAGTTTCAATGTTCCCAATTCAATGTTCTCAACCTCTTTTAGGTGTTGATGCAGCTGTAGGCAAGACAATAAATGAAGACATGAACTATATGCATAGTGAATGGGAATTCAACAAGATTTATAATCCATTATTTAAAGTTTAATTCAAAACATTGTAAGGCTTAAGAAAAGATCAATTTCCCTTGTTCCAACATGACATTCTTCTTTATGGCACCTGTAGATGTGTATTTATGATGTATGACTTAATGGAGGATTGAATTGACTATTGTAGTCCATCCTTTATCAATTAAAGGGTCTTTGATTGATTATCATCATTAAAGAGTGTTTTTTACACACCTCTTATAAATCTTCATTTCATCTCCATGGGTGTTCTCAAAACCTTTATACACCTTATTAATGTGACTATAAGTGAACATGTGTAGAGAGGTGACTGTGTTGGCCTTTTCTTCATTTCAAATCCATTGATGCTAGATTTTTGAGACTATTGGAGAGTTGTAAATGATGTCAATAAGGTGCCCTAGTTAGTGGATGAAGTGATTTTATAATCTAAGTGACAATGATAAAGTGTGTAATGTGTTTGTTCTAGTATGCTTTAAGTATTATTGGTCGATATTTTATTTTGGTATGGTTAGAGATGTTCATGGATGAGTATGTAAATTTAATAATGTGCAAGGGATCATATCAATGGATAAGGATGATTGGAGATCTTATGTTCATAATTGGAATTTATCTAGTAATCCTTAATTTTTCATCTAGACACTTTGGGTCCAATGGTAGAAAATATAAGTAGGTAGTTTGATGATGTCACCATTTCCATATGGGAATGAGTCAAGAGGATTTGGTCATATTATTGTGTTCAAATTAGTCCCTAGTTGATTTGTGCCAAATTTTAGATCATCTAAAAAAGTGCATCAAAATATATGCAAGTGTAAAGTTGGGCTCCCAAGCTTTTTGATAGTATTTTCCCATACTTAGACAAGTTTGCATGAGGTAAGAAAGAGCCGAATAAGAATATTGATGGTGTAATATCATACACATGTGGATGTTTCATAAAAATATGATCATATGGATTTATTAATGTTTATGCCTAGATGATTTGCACTACTTTTTATTTCAAGATCCAAATCACGACAAAAGAAATGCATGTTCAAAGTTGGCCTTCTAGAAAAGTTTTTGACATAGTTGGCTCTATGGTATAAATATATAAGTTATCATTTCAATGTCTTTATATCTAACATGTGTGAGGTTTTCAAGATAATTTTGATACATGGTTGGATTCTCTTATATGAGGAGATCATATGGTCCAAATTTAAGATCATAAGAGTGAGTGAGGTAAAAGATATGAATATGCAAAGTTAGCCTTGTAAGAAGATAAGTAAGGTTCCTATAGTCAAGTTTGCATAAGTTAAAGTTTGAGAAACATAAATGGATAATGTTTCACTGAGAAGTTAGGATGCAATGAGATGGTACCAAGTGTTCAATTTTTAACACTAAGTAGAGATAAAGATCAAAATTATTACAAAGATCAATAGTGAGAATGTGATCATATAGATAGAGATAAATGTTGCATATTAAATTCAATAGGTCAATGTGAAAATTGTCAAGATTTGCTAAAGACTGAGCTATGTACAAGAGATCAATGGAGTACATGAGGTCAAAGTTGTAAGAGTACATGAGATAAGTTCAATATGTTTAAGGTTTAACATTTGACATTGGTAGACTATGTGTTAAAGGTCAAGCTTCATATAATAAGATCGACGGTGCATATTTAATCTAAGTAGTGACCACTCAAGATGTGATAAAAGTGATTGAAGTTTAACTATGACCGTTGACATTTAAATATTTTAATTTTATAAAGGGAAATACCAATATATATTATTTTGCCCATAACTTTTGATCCAAGATGAATTTGTTAATGTTATAAAAAGTAAAGATGAAGAGGACTCCATGGCACATAAAAATGAACCCAATTTTAATATTTATAAGTGTGTATAATCAAAGATATCCTATTTAAAATTTGACTATGTGTTCATGCATAGACTGTAAGTGACCCAAGAAGATTGTTTGAGCTTATTTTGATATATCTTAATTAATTGGATATTGGGGAGAGTTTTACAGTCCATAAAGATGAATTTTTTTTTCATTATTAAGTATTTAACAGTCATATATATTATGAAAAAATCTTTAAAATATGACTGTGTATTTGTTCATGGTGACTATGCACACAAAATGTTGTTTGGGTGAATTATGAGTAAGCATAAGCGTATTATGTTGGTTTTTGGCACTTAAGGGGGACATATAAATCATATGGAAAGGGTACATGCATTTTTAAGTAGTCCTATGTTTTTTTTTTGTTTTATGAATTCTTAAAGGAGTTAATGGGTTCACATGATACCTATAAGGGCTACAAGGGCCTACTTGAAAGGTATAGTTCCTTAAGGGTGACCCATAGATGATATGGCCAACATATGAAAATTTTATTGAGCTATGTATTGATAAGATAGTTTATTTAAGGTTTAAGGTATGCCTAATGTCTGAGCAAGATGGTGATGATCTTGATTTCTCTATAACTAGTGAAATCAAAGATGGTGATTTATAGACTAGTAAGACATGAGTGAGAGACTTGAGAGAGATTTGAGAGTTTTATGTGTGTGAAATGTGGAGAAAAGGATATGTATAGTTACCATTAGATGTTTTTATGAGAATATCAAATTGAGAATTATTTTTATGACATGTAGGTCATAATCCTATTGGCAGATAGTGATATTACAGATTGAATATGAGCAAAGGTAAATAGTTATAATCAGAGGTCCATCATCAGGTGTTGGAAACATCAGTTCATAATTGGATGTTTTCATAGGTGTTGTGAAAAATAATAATATAAGGGGGTTGTATCCTCCTTTCAAGATGAAACTTGCTAAAAGTCTAGTTATTATTGCAACTCAGTTAGATAGGTGTTATAGCACCTTATGGGATTGTAGTCTCACTAAAATAAGGGATTATAGTTCCTTGATCAGTTGTAGCTGGTCTAAATTGGTTCTAATTATTATAGGATAGTAGTCTAATTTTAGGTTCCATTGGGTTTTCTCCCCCAAAAGGGTTTCCCACATATGTCATGTGTTATGTGATTGATCTTGTATTGTCTCTCTTTCTCTTTATTATGAATGATGTTTATGCTTCATGAATGATTGTAGTAACTAGTTAAGTGTTCTTAAGGATTGAAATTGAAGTCAAATTATTTGGGCTCATTGATTCACCCCCTCCTCAATGATTGTACCTCTAATAATTGGTATCAGATCAGGTCATTTGGTAAAGGCTTAACAACTTGAAGGTGATCCAAGGTACAATATGGGTAGCCATCAAGGAGGTTTTTCTACCAAGCAAAGACTGATGTTCAATGGATCCAATTATGATTTTTGGAGTATAAGGATGAGGACATACATTATGTCCCTAGGGTTTGATGTATGGTAATATGTTATGGATGGTTATGCTACTCTTATTCCTCCTCCATCTAATGATATAAATAAGAAGTTGTTTGAGAATAATTTTAAGGTAATGAATTCTATCATGTGTGGTATTTTAGAGACTTAATACACCAATCTAATCCATTTTAAATTTGATAAAGATATATGGAAAAAGTGCCAATCACTATTGAAGGAGATTCAAAGGTAAAGCTTGCTAAGTTTTAGACTTAAAGAAGACAATTTGGAAGTCTCAAGATGAAGGAAGAAAATTTTATGGCATCTTTTCTATAGAGATTTGATGAGACTATGAACATCATCAGAGGTCTTGAAGAGGCTATTGTAGTCTAAAAGGTATTAAGGTATCTATCTCTCAATTTTTGATCCAAAAGTATTTGATATAGAAGAAAGTCATGATCTTATTCAGTTTAAGATGGATCAATTACTTGACACTCTTATTGTATATTAGATGAGAGTAAATGATGATATACCAACAAATAAGAGAGTATCATTCAAGATAGATATGAATCCTAAGAACAAGTTCCAAGGTAATAAATCCAAAGAGGATGACATATATGATATTGATGAGGATGAACTAGTTAATTTGATTTTTAGGAAATTGAACATAGGCTCAGGGAAGTATAAGGGTAAACTACCCTTCAAATGTTTCAACTATAGAGAGATAAGACATTTTGATCATAAGTTACCTCATAATCATGAGAATAAAGATGATGAAGAACATGGTGAAGGTAAAGATGATGACAAGAATACATACAATAATAAAGGATTAAAAAAGTATAACAAGAAGAAGTCCTTCAAGAACAAGAAGAGTTTCTACACCAAAGAAGATTGTAGCTCATCAGATGAGAGTGGAGATACTGATTTAGAATATGATCATGAAGATGATGGTCCTATTGAAGATTAATATGTGTTCATGGATAATGAAGTAAATTACTCACATCAGAAGGAATCTACTTGGATTAATTTAAATGATGATGAAGATGAGGTGGATAGTGAGATTGTATTGAAGAACTGAAAATTAAGAAGATCAATAAGAAGATGAACTATAAAATCAAGTAATATCAGGATTAATTTAGTGTGTATGAGTAAATATTGTTTGAATAATTTAATGAGCATGAAGGTGCTATCATGTTTCTTAATTTTATGTTGGAATCTATGTTTGAATGTCTAAGAGCTAAAGAAGATGAATGTTCAAGGTATGTTTCTAAAAATGAGTCTTTGAAATCCAATTTAGAGAAGAAATCTAGCAAGGTGAATAAATTTGTGAGATATGAAAAGAGCTCATGTGATTTAAACAATATTCTAAGTGGTCAAAAATATACTAGTGATAAAACTAGTCTTAGATATGAAGAAGATTAAAATAATGTAACTCAAGACAAGATGAAGACTAATGTAAACCAAGACATTCATAATTTGAAGATAAATCATCAAACAAGGAATGAAGGTGCTAGAAGAATAAACACAAATCAAATTAGACATATAAATGCCATGAGTTATGCATGTTTCAATGGTTACTATTATACATGTAATCAATTTAGTCATAGGGCTAAAGAGTTCAAGAGACCTATTAGAAATGAGGTTGGATGGGAATATGGTTAGGGTAATTAGTCAAAATGAGTGAGAAAAAATAATTACTTAAATTGTATTGATGTATGACACTTTGCAAACCATTTTCCACATACGATTAGATAAGGTTAGTCTTATTCAAAAGGGGGAGGTTATTTTGTTCATCATTACAAATGACATATTTCAAGTTTTTATCCAAATAAGATAAGACAATTTTTTTTTAGATAAAGGAATATGGTGTGATATACTTGTGAACAAAGAGATCACATTTCTAGATTCTACAAATAAAGGCCATCAAGTCAAAATGCATACAATCAGGCTCATAGAGTGCAAGAAAGAAGGCTTGTTAACACATGGAAGCCAAAGGTGAAAAGTATGAGTCATAAAGAGATTATAGGTAGAATTAATCTATTTTATATGGTGGAAAATGATTCAAAAGTTAAAGAGTGCCAAGGGCTCTCATTATTTTCTCATGTTCTAAGTGAAGTGATCAAGATCAAAGAGAAGACCAAGGTGCTAGTTTAAGCTAGTACTAAGATATGTATGGATCAAAGTGAACATCATGTTATTACTAAGCATGTAGCATTAAAATATCATCAATTATTTGTTCCTAATGATGAGGTTCTAAGACACAAGGAATATTTTATAGATGAAAATGTATGTCATGAGTCTTTGGTGTGTCCATGTAGTATCAATCCAATTATGGAATAAAAGGATAATGCTATAGTGGTTGATCATGCTACTTCTATTAAGCCTAATAATAAGAAGAGGAAGGACTAAAAGTATTAGATGACCAAAGAGGAGAATGAATCTGAGGAGTTATGGGCAACTCATGGTTTCACATTGTTATAAGACATTATGAAGTAGGGTATCTTTTCCTATACTTCTTAGGAGACATATTTTCTTATGAAGAAGAAATTTTGTGCTCAAGATGATAATGCCAATCAAATAATGTCTTTGGTTAAGGGGGAACAATAAGTTCATGATCTTGATCCAAAGATTTGTGAAGGATCTATTATGTAGGGGGTAGAATGGGTATATCTAGATGGAATAATAAGATTGATGAAATTTCAAAAAGATTTTGGTGTTGATAAAGGTTTTTGAATCTATTTATGATATTACCTAGGTTTTTTTTTGAGGTTTAAAGGTATGTTTGTGCTAAATTAAATATTTTTGAGTGCTCTTAGTTCTCTTAATTTTGGATTAAGGGCAAACAGGTCTAAAATGGGTTATAAGAAGTCAAGACTCCCAAAATTTTGAAGGCTCAAATATTGGTCCATAAGTGTGTGATGGGTGTCTATAGGTGTACAAGAAGTTTAAAATGTGTGAGTTGACTAGAAAGAGGTCTGTTGAATTTGTTTGTTTTGAGATTCTAGGGTTTTGGACTATGCTAGAAAAGTGCTATACCTTATGAGTTGAGGTCTAAGGATTATTAATAATTTTAATGGGATAGATGAGTTGTCAAAGATAGACTCATAAAGATCTAAAGTTTTTTGGTATTCAAAATTCATGTTTTTGTCAAGATGGAGGCCTAATTAACTAGTAAGTTTGTGAAGGAAGTATGTTGTAGAGGATGAGCTAGGTGATGAAAATTGGTGTGCTTGAGGGGGTATATGAGATTGATCCAGATATAATGTTTTAGGTCTTGAATATGTGTCTATTGAAAATTGTGTGCTCTACAAGTTCAAGGTAGGGCTACAAGGAAACTAGACAAGCCTAGTGTGAAGAAGAGTGATTTTTGCTTAATTTATCCAAAATAGCAAGGTATGTTTGTTTCATATATATTTATCAAGTTTGTTGAGATCATGTTTCCTATTTGGTGAGTGGCATGAAGTTTTGTTGGTGGTCCCTATGGTAGCTTGAGAGAGAAGACTAGTAAGCTGTGTAGTGGTTCTTAATATTCTGCAGAGATCTAAAGATGCTCATGTGATGAAATTGATTATAAATATTATGGGGAGTTCATATAAATATGTTTCTTGTTAAATTCCATCATATTTTAGTGGTTTTTGTGTGTTCTTTATTCATTAGTTGTAGTGCTTGGTTGGAAAGAGTGTTAGCATGGAGCAAGAGGAAGTTGTCAAGGCAAGAAGAGGTAGGCTCAAGGTAAGAGGGAGTTTGTATAATATTTATAAGGTGTTACTATCCTATTGGTGGTATTTTTTATGTCATTATTATATTTTTCCCACTTTGTCATTGTGTCAAAGGGGGGAAAATGTTCCTAGTATGAGAGTGCTTGAAAAGAGAGAAGGAAGGTGAGTTACATATTGCTATGTATGATGGTTGTTGACATCAATGACAAAGGGGAAATTTTTGGAGAGTTATCAATTATGTCATGATGATGTCATGGAGTTTCCCTGGTGAGTGGATGAAGTTTCTTGATAGTCTAATTACCAATGACAAAGTGTGCATTTTGCTTGTTCTAGTATGCTTGAAGTATGATTGGTTGATCTTTTATTTTGGTATGGTTAGATATGTTCAAGGATGAGTATGGTAATTTAATAATGTGAAATTTGTCCTATCAGTGGCCAAGGATGATTTGAGAACTTGTTTTCATAAGTGAAATTCATCAGGTAATCCATAGTTTTTCATCTAGACACTTTGGGTCCAATGGCATAAAATCTATGTGTTTGATGATGTCACCTTTGCCATGTGAGAATGATTCAAGGGGATTGGTTCATATGGTTTTGATTATATTAGTCTTGAGTCTATTTTCACCAAATTTTAGATCATCAATCAAAGCACATCAAAATATATTCAAGTGTAAAGTTGGGCTCACAAGGCTTTTTTAACAGTATTTTTTCATACTTAGCCAAATTTTCATGAGGCAAAAAAAGGCAAGTAAGTAGTGATGATGGTGGAATATCTCTCTACCATGTGGATGTTTCATAACAATATTATCATATGGGTTTGTTTCTTTTTATCCCTAGATGATTTGTGTTTAATATTTAGGTCAAGTGTCAAAGCCTTGTTTAAAAGATATGCATGTTCAAAATTGGCCTTCCAAACAAGGTTTTGACATAGCTCTAGTGGCAGAAAAATCTAAGTGATCATTTTAATGTAATTATATCTCACAAGCCTAAGGGTTCTAGGATAATTTTGATACATGGTTGGATTCTCATATGTGAGGATATCATATGGTCTAAATTTGATTTCATGCAAGTCAGCGAGGTAAAAGATATGACTATGCAAAGTTAGCCTTCTAGGTAGATAAGTAAGGTTCCCATACTACACAAGTTAAAGTTTGAGCAACATCAATGGAGCATGTTACTCCAAGTAGTTAGGAAGAAATGAAATGGTGTCAAGTGTTAAATGTTTAATGTTGAGTAGAGATAAATATTGAGCTTATTCCAAGGATCAACAATGAGCAAGTGATCATATAAATAGAGATCAGTGGTGCATATTTAAATCAAGAGGTCAAACTGACATCTAGTTAGCTTTATTAAATATTGAACTACGTCTAAATGATCGATAGAGTGCATGAGGGCAAAGTTGCAAGAGTGCATGAAATGAGGTCAACATGTTCAAGGTTTAAAATTTGGAATTGGTGAAATATGATAAAGGTTGAGCTTCATATAATAAGATCGATGATGAATATTTAATCTGAGTAGTGAGGACTTGAGATGTGAGAAAAGTGGTCGAGGTTTAACTATGATTGTTGACATTTAAATATTTGAATTTTATTAAAGGAAAAATTAGTCTATGGTATTTTAATCATAAAATTTAATATGGGATGAATTTACTAATGGTATAAAAATAAAATATGAAGAGGACTCAATGATGAATCTAATGAACCTAATTTAAATATTTGGAAGTGTGTACAGTCAAAGATATTAAGGTTAAAAGTTGACTATATGTGCATACATGCACTATAAGTGACTCAAGAAGATTGTTCGATCTTGTTTTGATATTTTTTCAATATCTCTTAATGAATTATATATTAGGAGTGTTTTATAATACATGAGGATGATTTGTGTGCATTATGAAGGCTTTAATAATCATATGAAATATGAACAAATTTTTAGAAGTCAACTATGTATTTGTTCATGGTGACTGTGTACAGAGAATTTTATTTGAGCAAATTATGATTAAGAAGAAGGGTATTATGTTGGTTTTTGGAACTTAAGGGGGACCTATATATTGTATATACTAGGTTCATGAAATTTGAAGTGGTCTTGTGTTTTTTTTTTAAGAATTTCTAAAGGAGTGAATGGGTTCATGTGAGACCTATAAGGGATAAAATGGCCTAATTGAAAGTGTAGTTCCTTAAGGGTGACCCATAGATTCTATGGACAATCTATAAAGATTGTATTAAGCTATGTATTGATAAGATAATTACCTTAAGGTTAAGAAATATCTAATGGACAACCAAGATGGTGATGATCTTGATTGCTCTATAAATAGTGAAATCTAAGAAGATGCTTTCTAGACTAGTAAGAATTGAGTGAGAGACTTGAGAGAGATTTAAGAGAGGATTATGTGTGTGAATTATGGATAAAAAGATAGGAAGAGTGCCTAGTAGATGAGTTGATGAGTATATAAGATTGAGGAGTATTTGTATGACCTATAGGTCATAATTTTATTAGTAGAATAGTGTTCTTACATAATGAATATGAGTGTAGTTAAAGAGTGATAATCAGATGTCCATCATTAGACGTTGAAGACATCAATTCATATGTGGATGTGTTCATAGGTGTTGTTGTGGTAGATCAACATCTAAGGGGGTTATAGCCTCCTTATAAGGTGAAACTTAATAAAAGTCTAGTTTTTTTTGTAGCTCAACTAGATAGGTGTTGTAGCACCTTGTGAGATTGTAGTCTCATTAAATAAGGGATTGTAGTTCCTTGATCAATTATAGCTAGTCTAAATTGGTTCTTGTTATTATAGGATAATAGTCCAATTATAGGTTATAATGGGTTTTCTCTCCCAAGAGGTATTCCAACATATGTCATGTGTTATGTGATTAATCTTTCATTATCTCTTTTTCTCTTTAATATGAATAATGTGTATACTTCATGAATGCTTGTGGTAACTATTTAAGTGTTTGTAAATATTAAAATAAAAGTTGGATTATTTGGGCTCACTAATTCATCCCCCACTCTTAGTGAGTGTACCTCTAATAGAGATTGAGATTTGGGATGAGAGGTGATTTTTATGACATATTTGAGGTGAAAAAAACCATACCCCCTTTAGTTTTTAACCACTACAGTAAAGAGAAGCCTCTATAGCTGATAAACTTGCTTGCAACTCTATTGTAGCTCCAACTAGAAACTTGAATATTTGGCCTATCAATGATTTGATGAACTAATAAATATTTATGAGAAAGATAAATTTTTTAAGTTTATTTTTTATAAGGAGGGGGTACATTATCTCTCTAATCCAGGGTCTACTCTAAAACTGATCAAATAGACTATTCATAATGATAAGAAGGAAATCATGTTTTATGCCATAATTACCTTCCTAAGAGGAATAATTAAATGTAAAAAAATTGTAATAGGTCCTATTTTACCCTAAAACAACTCCCCTAAAACCATTATTTCTCATTTAATTCTGAAGCAAAGAAATAAGGAAAACCCTAGACCTTGTCTAGATGAGTAGGCCATCTAGACAACCCTAAATTATTATCAATTTTTCATAAATATTGGGACATGAGCCAGACCACAAATGAAAAAAATTATAATTAAATTATGGTCCCTATCACTTCCCAAAATCTTATATCCCAACTCTCTCTCTCTCTCTCTCTCTCTCTCTCTCTCTCTCTCTCTCAATCTCTCTCTCTTCTCTCTCTCTCTCTCTCTCATCTCTCTCTCTCTCTCTCTCTCTCTCTCTCTCTCTCTCTCTCTCTCTCTCTCTCTCGACCATATTGAGTGAATACCTGAGGCTCTCTTAGAGTTGTCCAAAACTACCCAAAATGGTTTTCCCTTACCATGAAGAACTATAAGAATAACTATGTAATAAAAAACTTGGGAAAGATTTTTTATGCCCTAAATTACCTTTCATTACTTTTTAAACCTTATAAAATGTTTGTACCTCCATTAATGGTAAAAAACTTGTTTCATGCCTTGTTTGTAGCTAATAGGTTTTCCTTACCTCTACTAGTTATTATGATATAATATGATTTAAGAAGACTATGAGAGGATATTATAGACACCATTAATTACCTAATATGATATCTAATACCTTTAATCAAGGAAAAAATCCAAAAGCATGTTCTGTCAAAGCTCCAAAAGGCTCCAAAATGCATCTTTTGGCTCCCAAAATCCTCTCCTCTACTCCAAATGACTTGAAATGGAATTAAACATGTATAAAATTGGTTAAAATTTTCAATAAGGAGCTGTTAGGAAGTCAAAACCAATTTGAATTCCCCATAAATTTACTTTTTTACTTGAAATTTATATTTTGAGGACCCTTAAGTCATATAATGCACTTTGGGGGGTATTTTGGGCATAATATCCTCTCTACACATCATTATTGACCTATTATAATATTTTAAATTTTTTTCAAGCCTCCTTAATTCCCTTTAATTATCTATATCCTTCAATTGTAGTTGTAGACTTGTTTCTAGGCCTTTTTCTCAAAATCTCCAAATTCACCTTAAAATGCTTAAAGTGTTTCAAAAACTTGAAAGTGACATGTGGTAGGGTCATGAGGTTTATCTTATCCTTCCACCATTGGATCACCCACTTAACAAAAATTATTATTATCTTCTCACACCACACCAAGACCTCCCAAGATACTACATTACATCATCAAGTCAAGATCATAAAGGGGCTAGTCATGGGGGTAGAAGGTTATTGAAAGGTCCAAAAGAGTGGTATGATTTATCTAGGAAAAAGTTTCATATGTAGGCCAATTTTAGCCAAAATTAAGTACATGAATTTTATTTTTTATCCAATTGAATAATTCTTTGGCTTGGTTAATTAGTTTTATTAATTTCTTACTTTGCTTCCATTAGTGCTTGTTGCACATTAGGTGTCTTGTTAAGAGTAGTTTCTTTCCTTTATTTTTAGTCTTATTTTGTGTGTTGTTTTTTGAGGTCATGTGAGTCATCTTGTCTTGGTCATGATTTGCAATCAATTTTCAAGGTCTAATAACATGTTTTTAAGAGTATAAGAGTGATCTTATGAGTCCAAAAGAGATGTTAATTTACTATTTTTTAAGCATAGAAGGCATACTTCCCAGCTAAGTCACCAAAATGTTGACAAGTTCAACCTCACAAGTTAAAATTTCACCCCTATCATTCGAAACATTGCTTATCATGATTTCACAACCTTGTGCACAACATTGTCATACCTTTTGTGATCTTTAAATCATGTTTTGTTAGCCTTGTTAGGATTGTTTAAGGTTATGTCTTGAGCAAGCTTTCTAATGCCTTCAGATTCAATCCAATAGCTCACATGGGTAATTCATACTATGTCAAGATGTTACATTGTCTGTCAGGTCATTTTTTTTCATTTGATCACTTGGTTAGAAGCCTTTTAGTCTTATTTGATGAAATTAAGGTATTTTAGTAAAGTTTAAGGTTTTTAGAGAAACTTGGGTTTGTATTGTGACCATTATGAGACTTATCAAGGTGAATTTATTTCATGTATCATTTAATCATATGGGTAAGAGGTCATCTAAAGTGAAAGTGTGTCTAGAACTGATATTGTTACTTTGCATGAGAGCATCTCTTTTACACTAGCCTTCTTTGCACTTGGAGATGCTTTTAAAGGGATTCTAAGATGTTCAAGATTGAATACACATTAAATTTAAATATTAAAATATTTCAAGTGATTTTTAAATGTACCAATGTTATAAGGAAGTCAAAATATTAATCTACATGTCAAAACAATTTAGTTTTTACTCAAAAAGGCACTTTATTAGGCTTGTACGGACTTGAGGAACCCACTTCTAGGTGAAAATGACTTAAATATGTATTTTGGTCTTATAAATTTTATTTACATTATTTTAAATCTCTTACATGTCCTAAAATTTAAAAATTATCTTCTTATCCTTCATCACCCTATTCACAAGCTCACAAAGGTAGTTTTCAAGTGCTCAATATGGATAGCAAGGGAGAGTTGGGTCCTAAATTTGTTTACAAAGGAGTGTGTCCTAATAAGCTTCATTTTTATGTAATTTTTTGTCTAATTCATCCCCTCTCCTTTATGAACAATTGTTAAGACCCTAATATGGTCTAAAACTGCCTAGAAACCCCACAAGCTTGTTTTCTTCTTTAAATTGGTAGCTTGAAATATTTTGAATTCATGAGGTAAATTTAAAGAGATATATAATTTTTTTCAATAATTTCATAAGTTTATTCAAACCTAAATGGCATGTATGAGTTTATTTGTTAAAGAAAACCTCAATTTTCATATGTGGCCAAGTAATTGTCATTATTTATTTATGTTTAGGGTTATTAATGATGGTATCATGTTTATAAATGTGATAGATAATGTTATAAATCCAAATTAAGTTATACAACTCTACCAATGTTCTCTATGTTTACTCAAATATCATTTTCTCCAAGTATCAACAATGTGTTCAAGCCTTTTTGACTATGTCATGGAGCTACCTACAAGTATTGAGTAATGAGGTCTTGTTTTACCTTGTTAAAATTTATATAACGATCTTACATTCATGAGATATATTAAAATATAGTTGAAAAGTATCTTCATGATCAAATGGATAAGTATAATGCTATTCAGGTCTACAGACTATGTGCATGCATTCTGCTAACACAAAATATGAACATGATAAAGATGTTAAATGTGTATTTTAATGTTATTTTAAGTTCATATTCACATTAAAAAGGTTAAACTATAATATTAAGGCCATATTATGGATTGGTAAAATCAAGTTTCGTGCATAGAGAGCATTTAGCAATAAAACACAGACCTGTAAGTTTTATCCTTGTGAGAGATATATGCTACTGATCATGAGGTGGTCTTGGGACTTCTAAAGCAATATATTCCCTATTAAAACATGAGTATTATCCCTATTAATTATACATGTTCACCAATAGGGAGATATGATTTCAACAAAGGTGAAATACATGAAAGTAAGCTCTAGGTCTAGTAGAATACGCATACATGCTCATCGTAAGCATAATGGAGAATATATTGATCTTGTGTGCTATATATAGGACGAGGAAATATATATGGGAGTAAATAATATAATTAATTACTTAAAAAACAATATCCAAATAATACCAAGGTCCAATGGTAGTGAAGAAGTGTTTTTCATGTAATAAGCTAAGATGATTATACACAAGTTTGTCTATAGTCAAAGTTATGAGTTTCAAGTTTGGGAGTACTATATGAAGTTCACATATTTATGAAAATAAGTAAATCATATTAAATTATCTTAACATGATTCAAAATTCATTATTAAAATAGGTTGGATGTCTCAAAGGGAAAAAATGAAGGACTCTTGGACAAAGTTGCAAACCATTAAGGTTTGCATTATATGAGAAAACTAATGAAGTATGCATCAACTCTAGTTTTTTAAGGCCAAAAATATAAAGAGAAATGTGATTTCATTATGTTTTATGGGTATAAGATCATTGATAAATGTATATCATATCAATACCTAATGCATAATATACCAAAATCACTACCTACAGGTATACAACTAGATATTAAACAAATTGAGGCTTTGAGGAAAGAATATGCATGGTATGATAGGGGATAACATGTTTAGAGTCAAGTTTGAATGCTAAAGGAAGTATTCAAGGAGTTTCAAAGTGTATCAAGTATCAATTCCTAGTTATGAGTACTAAATCCCAAGCTAATTCTTAAGGGACTCTCAGCTCTCACTTATAACCATTTCTTTGGCAACACATGATAAATAAGAGAGAGTGTGTATGTATGAAGATGAGATTATTTTATAAGTATGTACAAGATATAAGGATACACTAAAAATTTCAACCTTGATGTGAGAATCATTAGCATACTTAGTGACTTGTAGATAGAAAACTTAATGTACTTTCGTCACCAAGTTAGCTCTATGATCAAGGAATCCAAGAACACTTGTTAGATCATATGTTAGCTTCATAATGAAATTCAATTAGAATGAAAAAAACACACTAACATGCATAACTCTATATTTCCTAGATCAAAGGGAGGATCATGGTGAAAAAATACAAATTAATAAATCATAACTAAAAATGGAAAGAATGCACACAGTTTCCTTGCCAAATCCTTGAATCCTCTACGAGGTTTCTTCATTTGGTCTGCTTAGATTATGCTCAAGAAGTCTCCATAAATGGGGATTGGCTATCTCCATCTCCTCTTGGAACCATGGTTATCTTGGTTTTGCCTTTTATATGGCTTGAAATGACTTGGATTGGCTCAATTTTGGCATTATAACTCTATAGTTTTCACTCTTACCATAAAACCTACATTATAACATTACTCTATCCAAGCTCTCTAAATGGAGAGGCAAATGATTGTATTTATATGTTTTTAAATCAACTTGAAATGAGTTAAATACTAACATAGGTTTTCTTAATTAACCCCATAAGAATTAAAATGTGTCCAAACCTCATGATTAGCATGGAATAGGTGTGCTTTGAGATATTTTGGATGTTAGACAACTCACAAAATGTAATGATTATTTCCTAGGATATTATTTGGTTTTTGGATTTCCTTTTTGATAATTTATTTAATTGCTCAAAGATGAATTAAATTAGGACTTTGATTAGGATTGACATGTTAATTAATTATTTTTGTGAATTTTGAATATTTTCCAAGATTGAATTTAATTTATTTGGGCATTTGTTCTGTTTAATTAATTTTTGGGCCAAAATTGATTTAATTTCATGTGATGAAGCCAAATTTGAGACGTTTAAAAATTATTAGGCTAGATGTTCAATGGTTGGTAAACATTGATCTGAATTTAGGTATGGAGCCATTGGTGGTCAATTTTATATGTCTATAATTTGTCCCTATTTTGGAAGGTATTGTAGGATGTAAGCACATTAAGATCTTCTCAAAGAATAAAAATGATCTTTGTGCTTATGACTTCATCAACAATAGATGAACTATAAGTTTCCCCCTTGAGGGAGTAGTTAGCAAAAAGGTTGGCAAATGGTCCCTCAAAATAAGGAAATTAGTGGACTAGAATAGATGATAACATAGTGATGTGCCCAAAGTTAGGTAGAATCATTGAGAATGCAAGTGGGATGGTTTATAATGGTTTACCCAAAGGTGGTTATAAGTGTTGTACCCTAATAGTGGTAAATATGATATGATAACACAATTATTTTCCCAAACATGGTTAGAATAATTGAGAATGCAAGTGGGGTGGTGTATAATGTTTTACCTAAAGGTGGTTATAAGCATTATCCCCTGATAGTGGAAAATATGATATGATAACACAATGTTTTTCCCAAAGGTGGTTAGAATCATTGAGGATGAAGTTGTGATGATGCACAATGGTTTGTCCAAAGGTGGTTATAATCATTGTACCTTGATTATGGTAAACAATATTGATGGTTGATGATGGAAAATATGATGATGACAAACTGATATAGAGGATAAAGATGAATTGGGATAACATGCTAGTAAGGAGATGCTCATCCAAACTAACAAAGGTTAAAATTATCTCATTTTTTAATTACTTTATTTAAGATATGATTAGGATTGTCATTGGTGCTAGTGTTGAGGAGATATCAATGGTTTATTAATCTATAGATTTTTTGAAGCTGATTTTTTTTGTATCACACGATAGTATTCATCATGATAGAACACCATGAGGACTTCACAAAAATATGCATAAGGATTGACTCTCGATATCCAATACTCAATTAGAAACTATGAAGAAATGATAAAATCCATGATGACAATATTGACATATGAATATGTTGGGATTAAAGAATAAGTGAACAAGGAATTACCCAATGAATGTACATAAACCTGAATCAAGGAAATAATAATTAAACCAATCACATATGAACATAAATAAACAAAAAAACAAAACACAATGAAAAATAAATTAACCAAAAATGATTAGTCACAATATTAGTACAAATAATGTGACACAAACAAGATGGCAAACATTACCCCTAAAAAATAAGTGACAACTTAACAAACAAACAAAGATGTGGGAATAGGAGAAAAAGAAGGGGATGGCTGAGTTGTTTCTATATGCACTAGGAAAGTAGAAGCTACCTACATAGTTACATGGAAATAATATTTGACATAACTTTAGGCTGATTGTAGTTTTCATAAGATATGGGATAGAAGAAAATGATGATGATAAACAAACAAACATGATGGATGTGATATAAAACTATGGGAATTAACTCATAAAATGGCAAGATCATGGGGTAAGAGGCCAAAAAGGATGGGGAAACTAAGTGATAAGTGATTTTTTGTGACTCGGTGAGGGTTCCCAAAATACTTAAGGCAAAGAATTGGTCAATGTTTTTTATTTTTATAAATGATTTTACAAATGTTTTTGGAATATTTGGAGTATCTCAACTCAATTGAGAATGACAAGATACTAAACGGTTCAAGCTTACAAAATGGAAAGAGCATGGCTAACTTGAAATTTTACTCACAAAATAGTGAGAGAATATGGAAAAAGGGGGACGAATAAAACCTCAACAAGTATCGATCATTACTCACATAGTCCCAAAATGGCATCAAGTCATAGTAGTTCCACCTTATAGTAAAGGAATTGATTATTGTAGTAACAAATTCAAAAAAAATAGACATAGTTGGCATAATGTTACAATATGACATAGGAATGGATAGTTGGTATGAAAAGGCACAATAAACAAAAGTTTCCCTTAGTTTTCCCATATGTGATTATAACTAGGATATAATAGATCAAATCAATGATAATAATTTACCCATATGTGGTTATAATTAGTAGAAATATTAGTGAGACATTGATTTTCCCATGTAGGTAGATATAATTAGGATCACACAAATAAACATAATTAGAATGAAAAAATAAATGAAGGATACAACTACAAAAACTTCTATCATACTAATCCAAAATATTGCCTTTATCTATAATTATTGAAACAACTACTGAAATTGATCTGAATCTTCATGCTAAAAGCATGAAATGAATGGATGAACCAAGGTCAAATGGGATAGGTGGGGAGTGATCAAAACATGTTAAGTTGATAGAATGGAATGGTAGTACAGATAAGTGATAGATAAAGTGATAGGATGGTAAGATGGAAGAATGGTAATAGTATAAAGAATAATATTAATAATACAGTACAACTTGAAATGGTCCTCATAGAAAAAAAACTAAGTCACTCAAGCATAATACCATTTGAGGTGTATAATGTTCATAATCTCGTCAAGTTTATCCACATCTAGAGTGGTGAGTTTGGATGCTCCTATGATATAGTCTACAATAATGATGAAGGGACCTACCTAGTTGGGTTTGAACTTGCCTTTATTCTTCTTCTTAGTCATGATATTCTTTTGGTTATCTTTGAGGACAAGATAACCAATTTCAAATTATCTATGTTTCATGTACCAATTATAGTGGCCATGGAGTCTATTATGATATGATTTAAGGTTGTGTTTTCATTAAAAATGTACACTCATTGATTCTCCATGGCATGGGGAAGCTTCACATTGGGACCCTAAGTGTGAAGGCCTTACATGGGGCACAAGAGTCTAAAGATATAGGCATGGAATTATTATCATATAACTATGTGTAAAAGCATCAGATATCTCATCAAAATGATGGGAACATCCCCAAGGCATGGGAACCTTATGCTCCTTGTGATGAGCCTCTGAAGTAGGTCAAATTGATTCTATTCTAATCACACATAGTTTAAGACTAGTGTGCAGGCCTAAAGAATAGAAAGTTATACTAATACTAATCTAAACCTAGGATCTTTGAGAGGAAAATGGAGGGATAAGGTAAGAGATGATGAAAGTAATATGTGATGCACCTAGAATAGAGAAAGCACTCCTACAATAGTAAACATAATACAAAATATTGAGAACAAGATAATATTACAAAAATTATACTAAGTCATTCTAAATAGATAAGTGTTTCTCATAGAGGCATGGGAACATAGTGCAATAATAATAAGGATGAAAAACTATCCATAGATAACATCAACATAGACCCAAGTATGTACAAAGCATGACCTACAAGTGATTTGCGAGTTTAGTGAGGAGTTGTTGGGGATGAATGACAATGAGAGGGGTGAACATTACTCATAGACAGAAATCAAAAAACATAAATATCACATAAATAATTACAATAATGAAAGGAAGTGGACTTAATTCTCATTAATATTCAAGATTTAGCCAATATAAGTGCTTATGAAGGCTAAATTTTAGTAGCATGAGGTTGATTGAAATGTGTTGACCCTTTTACAATGGAAACCTAGGATTTTATACTAAATCAAGCATATTTTATAATAAATGTGACACTTAGGGTGGTGGGTATACCATTAAATTCACTTTCAATGCTTCATCATTAATTCTTGAATTTTGGTAGGTTGATTAGATCTAGAGTTGGTAATAGGATCCTCTTGGGATACACATGCATAGGGGAATAAAATATTTACCTCATAGAGATAGAGAGTGGTGTGCACTCAAATACCAATGTTTGATATCCATTTCTACATTTAATCATTTTGGAAACAACTCTATCTTTTCTCAACCACCTCCAACAATCTTCATTATATCTAGTAACTACTTAGCACATGGTGTTTCTTGATTAATCTTGGGTGTGGCACTATAATAATTGCATGCATCACTTTAGTGGGTTATTAAAAGAGTAATTTGGAGATTTTGTATGGAGGTAATGCAATTATGACACATGAAATGCTAGCACTTTTCTTGTGCAAACCAAAAATATCATTGTATAGAATAAATGTCAAACCACCATGTGGCAATGGAAAAAATAAGGTTACATCCTACACAATGGAAGGGCACATATGTAGGATCCTATGCATGAGTAGGAAACTACATTGGATATGTGTAAATAGGTCCTTGAATAAGATTATATATAAAATTTTAAGGTCTTTGATGTATTATTTGTAACCTATAATTATTCCTCATGTGTTTCCTTTACTTTGGCCTTTTATAACTTAGGGGCCCTGCATCCTTAAACATGTGAAAATTTTAACCTACATGCCACAAAATCTACATGAAAGTGTGCATCAGGAACCTTTATCAAACATAAACTATCCTCTTACTCCTACACAAACTTGCACCTCTATCTCAGTCTTGAGCATAGATGGGAAGTGTATGTGCACCTTTTGATTGAAACACTTAGGTCATCATAGGTGTACTATTTATTTATAAAACTTAGGAATACTTGTATCAATTATGGGGTGAGACACAAATTCAACACTTTTGGTGACCTATATGGGCTTATTTCCTACTAAGAAGGAATATAGTAGCCTTTGAAGTGATCCATTGGGAACAGAGACATTAAAGCTCTAAACTGATTAGCTTTGCACCTGAATAATTGAATTGAGTTTTTCCCTCAACAAAATAAAATGGAAAAGGACAAGAAATAGATTTAAAAAATTCACTTATGGGAAAACAAAACAAAACTAAGACTATATAATGTGCACATAGGAATTTACAAAAATGTAATGCAAGCTAATCTAATCTACTATTTACAAACTATAAATATGGGCCTTCTTCTTCTTGGATCAAAATATAAATATCTTAGGTCCTTTGAATTGCATGCCATCCTATTATTTATATGTGATGAGTGGAGGTGAAGTGGCATCTATTTCCCATGAAGGAGGTTCTAAAGGAAGTTCATCTACTTGGGCTCCCCTTTGATGAATAAATCCATCATGCTACATAGAAGCCTTTCTCCTAGATTGTTGATGTCTTTGGTGTCGAACCAATCCTTCCCAGATCTCTTAGTGCTTAGATAAGATACTTACTTAGACATAACCTTATAAAAAATTAGAGGCTTGTACGTGTTGCTTAGGTAGCTCATGTCTCTAATGGGTTACCTTTTCTCATCCCACAGCTACTACTCTTAGTCTAACATGCATCTTAGAAACCATTCTATGACATACCTAAGTGTGCAAGGATTGATAATGCTCATCTACATAGCTTATTTTGAATTTTCTCATGGAAATTTAGGCTCAACTAGCTAATATGCTCATTTAGTTTGAATAAGTCTTGAGATGACTCATCCAAACCTAGGTGTGTGATTTGTTCCCTATGGATCTTTGCCATCTATATGGTTATAAACTCCTCTATATGAGTACCCTTATTATATATGATCTATGATTAAACACGATCATTGATGTAGATTTGGGCATGGGTCTACTCCTAAGGGGATGCTAGTTTGTCAAATAGACCTGTACATAATTCCTCGAGTTTATCCTAGAAATAGTCCTCCTACTTCTATGATTGTACTTACAAGCTCACCTTGGGGTGATCATAGTCACTCTCTTTGATCACACACTCCTTTAAAAGGTTAGATTATTCTTTAAGGTCCTCTTTCATAGTGCCAAATGGTAGTTCATTCATCTAAGAGAGGTTGGTCCCAAGCCTTTTAATGCACTCTAGAGTGGTGTAGATCAACTCTTCCCAATTTAGGTCCTCCCCTTCTACTACCACTTTGAACATCTAATCATCAACTTATTACTACATCTAACTATACCTATCTTCTTCTTGAATTAGGGTTGAGTATTCTAGTGCGGTAGTTCATAAGGGAATACCAATGATGATCTCCTCATCATATTCACTTCAAGTATCCTCCTCATCTAAATGGTTTACACTTACCTTCCATACAATTGGTCCTCCTTTGAAAAGGGAGATGGTAGGAGGACAAGAGGCTTCAATTGCCATAAGGGATGGGGGATTTAAAAGGTTGCACATTGTGAAGTCAAGATGCATGGTCTAAAAAGGATTCCATGACTGTACTTGAGGATCCTAAGGAAGGATGGTTTCTTGAGCTGGCACAGGCATAGGCTCTTAAATTGGTATAGGTGTAGGCCTTTTGAAGCTTGGTACTTTGAAAGTAGGGGATTTAGTTGAATCAATAATGAATCTATCCTAATTGAATCTAGGGACATTGGGAATGAAATATTCATGTCCCATAAGTTGGATTTTAGGTGTAGGGGGAACCCACTGGAAGCTAGGAAAATAAGGGCAAGGGCATCTAGTTGTCCATGAATTTTTTGCATCTATGTAAGTAACTAGTACATCTACTCTTCTTTGGATATGATTTACCTAGCCAGTGACTCTTCTTCATATTTTCATTACTTCATTACCTCCTACTAAGTGTAATTTTGATGAGAAAAGTCCGCTTATACTATATCATACTCTTGCTCTCTTTTTATCTCCCTCATCTATCTTTGGAAATCAAGGTGTATATCACTTATGATATTTTGTGGTTGACTAGGAGGGTATTAATGTTGATTGGGGTAAAGGTATCTTGCATAATACTGATTAAAATCATAAGGGGGATACCATAGGCATTAAACTAGGAAAAGGCTACAAGCACTCACATGAACTTGATATGAGAAATGGGAAGGCATGAATGTGGTATTTAAATATAATGGGGGGTGGAAAGACATGTATTTAAGTGCTCAAACTTATTAAACAAGTATATTTTGGTCATTCAAAGTCACTAGGTGATTTTTGGTGTGTCTTCAACACTTGATATCTAAGGGTAGCATCGATTCCTTAGCTTTTATTAAACCTAGTCCCACTAGGTATGCCAAAAACTATTTTCATTCCATATGTGCACCCATGGATGCTCCATGACATGAGGAAGCTTAGTGGTGAGGATCTGAGCATGAAGGCCTTTTATGGGGTAGAAAAGTATAAGGTGATGGGCTTGAAAGAATTATCACATAGATATGTGCATGAGCATCAGTTGTCTCACTGTAATGATGGGAACATACCTAAGGCATGGGACCCTTGCACTCCTTGGGAAGAGCATTTTTAGTAGGCCATATTCCTTCTATTTTAAGTGTACCTAGTTTAAGACTAGCACATAGGCTTAAGAATAGAAATGCAAACTATCACTAATATAAACCTAGGATCTTTGAGAGGAAAATGGAGGGAGAAGGTAAGAGATGCTAAAATTATAAGGCAATGCACCCAAAATAGAGTGAGTACTCTTACTACTACAAACATAATTCAAACTCTTGAGAAAAAGATAATATCAAATAGATTATGCCAAGTCACTCTAAATACATAAGCATTTTTCATAGAGGCACAAGAACATAACACAACATTGAGAGGGATGACAAACGGTCCATAGATAACATCAACATAGACTTAAGTGTGCACAAAACATGAATTAAAGTGAGTTTTGAGTTAAATGAGGAGGTGTTGGGGATGAATTAAAATGAGAGGGATGAACATTACCCACATACAGAAATCAACAAACACAAATAACACATTGATCATCAAAAGAGTGAAAGGAGGTGAACTTAATTCTCATTAATCTACAAGATTTAGCTAATATAAGTGCTCATGGAGGGAAAATTTTAGTAGCATGAGGCTATTGGAAATGTGTTTACCCTTTTATAATGGAAAGCCTAGACTTTATACTGAATTAATCCTATTTTACAATAAGTGCTCCTCTTCGGGTCATGGGTATAACTTTAAATTCACTTGTGGTGCTTCATTGATAATTCTTGAATTTTGGTATGTTGATTGGATTTAGAGTTGGTGGCAGGATCCTTTTGGGATACATATGCATAGGGGAATGAAATGTTTCCCTGATAGATTTAGATAGTGGCATGGACTCAAGTTGTCATGTCTAGTAGCCATTTTGCATTTAATTATTCTAACAATGCCTCAAGCTTTTCTCAACCACCTCTAACAATATTCATTATATCACATAGATACTCAACACATGCTACTTCTTAATTGATCTTGGGTGTGGCACTACAATAATGCCTGATGTCACTTCAGTGGTCTCTCATAGGAGTCCTTTGGATCTTCTGGATGGAGGTAGTTTGGTTGTGATACTTTGAAGGTTGGTACTTATCCTAGGTGAATCAAAAATATCATTATGTAGAATGAGCACCGAGTCACCTAATGTAAATGGTGAAAAAAATATTGTATCCTTCATAATGGAAGGGTGTAAATGTAAGATCCTATGCATGAGCACAAAACTACATTGGATAGGCACATGGAGGTTCTTGAATAAAATTTCCCATGAAAGCTAAAGGTTTTCAATGCATTCTTTGCTACCTATAACTGATCCTCATGTTTTTCCTCTACTTTGGCCTTTTATAACTTGGGGGTATTGCATCATTAAATATGTGCACCTTTTTACCTACACACCAAAAAATATTGCATGCTTTTAGAACTTGGGGGTATTGCATCCTTAAACATGTGCACCTTTTTACCTACACACCAAAAAACACTACATGCAAGCATGCATAGAGAACCTCTAGTGAGCATGAATCAACCTCTTACTCCTGCATAGACCTATGCTTCTATCTCAAGCTTGAGCATAGATGGGAAATGCCTCTACACCTTTTTCTTAAATCACTTAGGTCATTATAGGTTCACTATATATTTATAAGCCTTAGGAAGGCTTGCATTGATCATGGGGTGACTTAAAAATTCAATAGGTTATTTACTACATCCTTACATTTCTCATCAAGTAACTCTAGATTTTATAGTTGAGTTACTCGATAGTCTTCGATGTCTAGGACATATTTCAAAGCTATGAATAATGATGGTAACTTGACTTCAATGGGAAGAATGTCCTTAGTGCCATAAACAATTAAGGATGGAGTAGCACCTATGGGAGTATAGTGATTGGTATAGTATTCCCATAGGGCATAAAATATCTAAAGGTGCCAATCATGGTTGGCATCATTGATAATATTTTTAGGGATGTTAAAAATGTTTTTATTTGATGCTTTGACTTGGTCATTACCTTGAGGGTCAAATGACATGGAAAAATATTGAGTAATATTATACACAACAAATAACTATTTGACATCCTTGTTCTTAAATGATCCTCCATTATAAGATATAATGTTGGAGGGAATATCATAGTGGAAAATGAGATGGTTAAAGATGAATTTGGAAATTTTATTTCCAATCACATAAGTGAGGGGTATAGCTTTAACCCACTTAGTGAAAAATTACATGGTGGTAAGGATATGCTTATGGCCATCTTATAAGAAGGGGTTTATCTTCCCAATTAAATCAAGGCCCCATGTAATAAATAGCCATTGTGTCAACATTGTTTTCAAAGTCTTGGTTGGGTTATGAATTATATTAGCATTCCATTGACATTTATCATATCTTTTCACATATGCAGTTGTATGTGCATCCATCATTGACCAATAATAACCAGTATGCAAGAGCTTTTTAGACAAGACTTCCCAACTAGTGTGGGCTTCACATACCCTTTCATGAACTTCTTGTAATTCTAGCATAGATTCTATTAAAGGTAAATAATGAAGTAGAGTTCCAACAAATCTATTGTGGTATAGGGTTGGTCTAAGTAAGGTATAACATTGGGCATTGTGGATGAAGGATTTGGTTTGTTTTTAGGATAAGTCTAGTGGAAAAACATGATTATGTGGGTAAGTGTATAGTTCTGAATACCAAGTAGAGTTGGTATTAACAATATCATATATCATTACGATGGTTGATGGTTCATGAGCTACCACTATAAGATTTTCACTTAGAAATTGGTAGTATTTTTCCATAATTAGATGTTAAATCAAAGATACAATGGTATCCATGGCATCTATTATTCTATTGCTTGCCTTTGGTATATATTCAAACTAGATGTCAACAATCTACTACTTGAGAGTGTCGACCATAGGGAACCAACTTGTCATATTTGGTATAAAAGTGGTTTGTAATTTGATTGATGATTAACTATGAATCATCATAAACCTTTAGATGAGATATTTTCCATTTTATATCCTATTAAAGTCCAACTACAAGTGCTTGTAAAGGATCCATGTTGTTGGTACAAAGAAAGCTGATTCTCAATGACTTAGGAATTAAATCACCTTGTGAAGTGATAAATGAAAGGCCTACCCCCAAACCATGTGTTGTGAATGAACCATAAAAATACATCTTCGATTGATTCTCCTCAAGAGGTGTGTCAATTATGGTCATAATGGATTCATTAGGAAATTGGAATGTGAGTGGATTTGTGTTTGCAAAGGGTGCTTCAATAAGCTAGTCTATAAGAACTTTTCACTTGATGGCTTTTTAGTTCACATATTCTATCTCAAACTCACTAATAAGCATGATCTATTTGGCCATGTGGCCTTGTAGTGCTATTTTAGATAGTATATACTTGAGTGGATCTAATTTTGAAATGACCATAGTCTTATTATTCAACATGTAATGCCATAGTTTATAAGTTGCAAAGACCATGACTAGATAGGATTTTTTAATGGGCATATAATGGTGTTCATATGCTATCAGTGTATTTCTTAGATAGTACATGGCATGATATTTTCCATTTTCATCATGTTGAGCTAGAAGTGACCCTAGGAATGGATCTGTTACTAATAAGTATAAAAGGAATAGTTTCCTTGGTATAGGAGGTAATAAAACTAGTGGATTTGAAAGATAGTCCTTTAGCTATTGAAATGCTTTTTAACAATCATTGTCCAAAAGAGATGTGACACCTTTATTTAAAAGATGTGTAAAAGGATGAGATTTATCAACCAATTAAGATATGATGCCTCAAATAGACTAGATCTTGCCCTTTAAACTATGAAGCTACTTTAAATTGGTTGGTGATGGCATTTTTGTTATAGCTCATACTTTGGTTGGATCAACTTCTATGACCCTATGAGACACAATAAAGGTAAGAAAAATTCCAAAAGTAACTCCAAAAACACATTTCTTATAATTAAGCCTAACTTTGTATTCACACAGTCACTCAAATATCCTCTTCAATGTTGTTATATTATCAGCTTTGGTATGTCATCGATGTAATCTTCAATAATGTCATGCATCATATCATGAAATATGATAATCATGGCTCTTAGATAGGTATCCCCTACATTATTAACACTAAATGGCATAACATGATAACAAAACATTCCCCATAGAGTAGTGAATGCTATTTTTTATTGGTCTTCTAGTGTTATTATGATTTGATTGTAGCCTGATAATCCATCCATCAGTGAAAGCATCTCATAACCCATTATGGAATCAAATATAATGTCAATGTTTGGAAATGAAAAGTCATCCTTAGGGAAATATTTGTTAATATCCTTGAAATCAGTGCAGATTCTAATTCCATCTAGCTTTTTACTAATAGGTACAACATTAGAAATCCATTTAGAATAGTTGATTAACCTAATACATCTCACTTCCAACAAATTATCCAACTCTTTCTCTACCAATACAAAAATGACATCAATATGTACCATGAGGTGGTGAACAACCAAGGTGGCGTCTAAACCAGGCATGTTAGAATATGCCCATAAAAATATATCTACAAATCCCCTCAAAAGGGTTGTAAAGAATTCATGCTCCTCTTCAGTGAGGGATGTGCCTAATTTAATCCACTTTGGGTCATTTAGAGACCCTATGTTTACCTCTATTATGTCTTTCACTAGAAGTGTCAAACCATCTTCAAGAATAGTGGTCAAAGATTTAAACTATTTGGCTATGTTAGAGTCATTTATTAGGACTATTTTTTTGAGTTCTCCTAGGTATGATGATTCAAAATCCCTAAATGGGTGGGATCGACATGTTACAAATGTTGTTGGGAACTCTTGAATGATGTTGTAAAAATATTTTTGTTCTTCAAGATTGAATTTGAATCCATAGGCAAGTTTATCATCATTGGTATCCTAAATGATTTGGTCAAAAGAATGTTCTTATTCAAGATGAAACTTAGACCCATAGACAATTTTATCATTGGTGGAATCTTGGTCTATATTTGAATAAGGTTGAATACCCCCATCTAATATCACCTAGAATAGGTTTTCACCACTAGACTGGCCTTTATCTTTACTTTTTCCCTAGTCTGAAAGCACCTCAAAAAGGTTGTCACTTTGGGACCTTAATGTCTTATTTAATTATTTTTGTCTAAGGGTGTTCACCTTCTCTCCAAAATTGGCTTTAGGATCCAATTTGATTGAGAACCTTTTTTTGTGATCTCCCAACATAACATTGTCCCTAAGGCCTATAAAATATTAGAAGGCTTCATCATTTTGGAACTCATCAACAGATATGTTGGATTGCTTTTGGCCCCAATCTATTAGTTGAGGATAATAAAATGGTAATGGATTATGATAAATGACTGGTCAAAGGGTAAAAATGGTATTATTTTTAAATAGATTGGTTTAGGCTAAGTCATCAAAATGGCTATGATCAAACTTTGCTTCACTACCAGCATCATTGTCACTAGTCAATGGTGATGTAACTTGAATAAGATATATGGGATCACCCCTAGGCAGTATAAATCCAAGCCCATAGGTTTCTTTGTACTTAGTCATATAAATTGGCTCAAGTGTTCCCTATTGATTTGGCTTGAGACCTCTTATTTCATAACCTTGGTTTTCCATGATCTAATTAGTAATGGGATACTTATAATTTTTTTAACAATCAACCAATTTGTCATTTTACAACTATGATTCATCACCTTCAAGAAGATCTTGTTCTTGGCCAAAGGCTATTATGAAAGTGATAGGTGTTAGATTTTGAAAATGGCCTTTGCTCTTTCTTTGCCATTGCATGAGTGGTTTGAATTCTGGTTTTCCAAAGGACTTGGGGTTCTATGGAAGCTTTACAGTGTGAAAGGTGTCATGGGTTAAGTATTCTCCTGTGCCATTAGCTAAGATAATATAATGATTAGACAATCTAGGAGGTGACATGTGGGAAAGAGAATCAAGGGTATCAAGATCAATGCAGCTAGCCTTTGGTAAATCAATAAGTATCTCTTTCCCTTTATCTTGTTTGGTGATTGGATTCATGCCAAAATGGTAATTTTACCTATTAAACTCATCCTCTAGATATTTATAATGATCATATGGATGCATATATCCTAGAATACTAGCCTCCATCCCTGAATGTGAGAACTTGATACACTAATGTAATGTTAATGGGACTACATGAATCTTATGTAAACAAGGTCTACATAAAGTCATATTGTATGAAAAATTGATATCTAACACATGGGAAAGTGTATCATAGGTCAAGGGTATAATCTTAACCAGTAAGATAATGGTGCCTTATGATTCTCATTCTTCTTTTTTGTAGACTTTGATGGTGATTATTTTTTCTTGGAGATCTATTGTGTACCCAAGAATCTTGATGAGCTTTAGAGACACTATGTTCAGACTTGATCCATTGTCTATGAGGACGTGTTTAACTTTATGCCTCATTATGTAAACTTGAATGTAAAATGGCTTATTATGTAGTGGGATAAGGGATGACATATCACTTTGGTTTAAGGTTAATTTTTGGGATATATCTAGGTGTCTAACCAAATCTTTAAATTTTTTAGGAGATATGTCATTGGGAACTTTGGATTGGCCAAGGAATTTAGTCAAGATGTTTTTGTGAATAGTAGATGTATGCAACAAATCTAAAATGGAGATTTATGATGGTGTATTTTGTAATTGTTCAAAAATGTCAAACATATTTTCTAGGATAGAAGGAAAGGTCTTGTTTTGAGGTAGCATGGTTGGCTGGATGATGGGTGAAGTGGCAAATGGTTGTGGGCCTAGTATGGTAATCCTTGATCATCGAGTTATGATTGCATAATTAAGACAAGGTACATGACCATTATTGCTAATAAATTATTATGGAGGGGGACCATATAGGATAAGAGTCAATTTACAATGAACTTATGTGTATTTATAGGCTAATAATGAGTTATTAATATAAGGTCCTAACATGGGAATCCTTGATTTCTAGTTCACCTATGTGCAGTCCCAGGTTAAGGAAGGATTATCAAAAGGGTTTGGTTGATTGGGTATGATTAGCAATGGTCTCATCTAATTAACACTTGGTCTTGGATTAATAGAAATGGGGGTGTTGGGACCTCCTAAAATATGGCCTACAACTAAGTTATAGTCATGTGAAACTACATGTTATGTCTGTTGGTTATTCATACCATTCTATCCTTAATTTTGTCCATTATTTTGATGTTGTTGGTTCTGCTACTAATTTTTTTGAATCTATTGGTTTAGCCTTGGTTGTTGATACTATTGTTGTTGATGTTGCACTGGCCACTATTTTTACTATTTTGGTTGTTATTTTGGTTAGTTGTTATGTTGGGGAAAAGGATTTTGTTAAATGCCAAGGCTTTAATTAGAGGTGGAAGCTCCATGACCCAATGTGATCTCTCCATTTTCTAATATATTATGAATTACATGTATAATTTGCACACAAAACTACAAATTATGGTTATTAACCCTAACAAAATCATATTATTGTTATGGCTTGTACCAATCTGGTATGTTAGTGCCCTCACAAATTTGCTCTTTTTAAATAGGCCATCTTATTAAGTTAGCTACTAAAAGTTTGAAAAAGACTAATTCAATGGGACCTCTAAGGTTAATAAAAACACAATGAGTAAACACATTTTTCCTTGGAAGAGGCAGATTTTTTAAAGGCATAGGTATTTACTATGTTTGTTGCATTTGCTACACTAGTATAGGTTGTTATGCTTGTTGCATGTGATATGGATACTGAAAAGGTCATTGGTTATGATTAAGCTATAATGGTAGTATAGGCTAAGAAGATTATATTTATACCATTTGGACATTTTTTGATCTGTTACTCCATTACTTACAACATTCTTATTCAAGTTGAATTTCTTAGGTCTCTCATTATTATTGGCATGTGTTGGTTTTGATACTTGTGCTTGGACTTAATGTTGCTTTTGACCACTACTCTAGTTTTGACACTAGATATTTTTATGTTTTGATGAGGTTAGTTTAAGGATCCCTTTGTTAATGAGGGTTATTTCAATCACCAAACCTTTATCAATGATCTCTTTGGATGTATGTGCACATTATAACTCCAAATTGTAAGATATCTTGCTATGCATATTTTTGGTCAACTTAGTGGTTAATTGCTTGTCTGGTAGATTATGGGTGAATCAAATTGAAATGGCTCTCCATCACTATAGATATCTTGTAAAGCTTTCACCAAATTTATATTTTACTTGTGTTAAATCTACTAATGAAGTCTCATGCTTGAAATTGTAAGATAAGTTCTGTATGAACTTGTTTGAGAGATCATCAAAATTAGGTATTGAATTCTTGGGAAACTTTAGTAACCATTCCAATGCTTGACCTACTATACTACATGTAAACAACAAGTATATATAGATGTCACTATATGCCATTGGTTGGCATGAAACAAATAATTCTATCATATGGGCATTGGGGTCACCTTTCCCCTTATATTTTTCAAACTTTGGGGGCTCATACCTTAGAGGAAATGACATTCTCAGTATTCCATGTTGAAAGGGTAAGAACATACAACACCTAACTTTAACTTTTAGTTTTTTCCCCACTTGTATGAGGGTAATTGCATCCTTCATTTTTTATAGTCCTTATGTGAGGAAACTATTAGGATCATTAGCCTATTGAGGTGAAGGTTGAGTGGTCAAAATTGGATTAATTTGACTAGGGTAGAGTGGAGGTATTTGTTAAGGAATATTGTATTGGATAGGAAATGGACTAGGAATATGAATACATGGATTAGGGTGCAAATGTTGAAATTTAACTTGTAGTTGTGTGATATTCTAGTTAGGATTGGGTATGTAGGTTTGATATTATGGTTGGGATGGAGGAATATAGTTGTGTTATGCTTACTTTAGTTTAATAGGGACATGCTACTGACTAGTCATACCTAGCTAATGGAGAGGGACTTATTAACTAAAACCCCATCATTTAACTTGTGGCACATTCTGCATGAAAGCAACTATTACATTATAGGTATTGAAGGAACATTGGAACCTCTTAGTTATGTGAATCCCTATTGGGAAGTGGATACATGTTGGAGATTCTACATCTATTGTTGACTAATACTTATAAATTATTGGTTAGACTTTTTTTGTTTTTAGATCAACATGTTAGTCTATGATTGAAGAGGTATGTTCATTGCTACCTGATGAGGTGGAATATAGGTTGCCACCTATTATTATGGAAAGATGTTTGGCCTATGTTGCATCAGTATGTGTGATGGTACCTATTATTGTGTAATATTACTCATCACCTATTGGGGTGGAGTAAGATTCATCACATTTTTCTATGGCATGGCATTGGTCATTGGTTAACTACTTAATCCTTGTTGTTGGATGCTAGAAGAAGAGATGGTTGAGGATTAGAGGTAGTTGGTTGAGGTTGGGAAGTATAAAATCCTACCCCTTAAGTTTTTGAACCATTCATGGTGTTACTTAAAGGCATATTTTGGTTTTTACTATGTATTTGTGCACTAAAGCCACTTTGGTTTAAATTGGACATTACTAGTGTATTGTCTACTATGTTTTTCTCACTATTTTTTATAGAAGTAGAAGACACTTCCTCAATGATTAGAGTATTGAACATGTTTTGTACTAAAGTGCTTTATGTAATTGGGTTAAAACCTTGATTCTCTTAACCTATCAACTTGAATAAGACCCCTATTGAATGGAATGACTGAATAAGAGGTTCATTTGACATGGCCATATTATTGAATTTATGTTTGGGTTTTGATAGGTCTAGTATGATGTATATATTAGAATTAATTGGTCTTCCATGAGGCCTCCTTGTGTGAAAAGCATACGTGGCTCTTTATATGGCATTGGTACTATGGTATGAGGGTTGTTATAAGAGGCTTGATCATTGTTTGTATTATATGACATGTTATAAGGCCTTATTGGTAGACCTGGAAAATTCTCATGCCCTACATCTATGGCTCTATTAGGATCATAGGCTAATGGAATTGTAATGTAATAAGGTTACTATTGGATACTATCTACAACCATAGGTATGCTAGCCAAATATTGGGCTATTTATTCTTGGTCTTGTTCTATTAAGGAGGACTTCTAACCTAATAATTAGCTAGAGGAACTTGTCTTTAATCCCCTATTTGATTTTTATATGGCAGATAGTAATATATCTCCCAAACATCATCATCTCCATAATAGTCTAGAACAAATTCCTCTTATGTGACAACATTTCCATATCTATGATTATACATAGATCCATTACATGTATATTGAGACATGGTAAAATCTATGACAAATGTTTTGTAACAAGATGGGATTAGAGTTATACAATCTCTGAAAAGCTATGTCTAAAAAGATAAAGAGGTTCAAAATCTATCTAGCTTGGTCTAAGGTGGAGATGTATCCCAAAAAAAATTATGCAAAGACTTTGTTAAAAATATTATAACATCAAGTGTCTAATGTTAAATATTTCACACAAACAAGGCCAAGTAAAATGACCTAAAAACAAGATGCCAAACTCTAATATCCAAAGATATTCCAAATAGGTATAAACTAGGAAAAGGAAATGTTTCTAGATCTTTTTTCCAAATGTGGATTCAATATCTAGGATCAAATAGGCTATAATAGGACTTTTGGCCAAATGTGGCATCAAAATATAGACTTGAAACAATGAGATGATGGTTAATCTAACAAATTTGGAACATTTTGGCAAAAACTAGGCACTTAATTGTAGACATAAATGTGATCTGATTGGTATAATACAATAAACAAAAGGCACTTTGATGAAAGACTAATTCTATAAAACAAAGGCATAAACAAGAAAGTTTACCAATTTAAGTAATGAATTAACCTAAGTTATGTAACCCAAAATAAAAATATCTATGAATCTACCTTGTGTGTCAAGGCCTGAACAAAAATCAATCAATGTTTGGATCCAAACTTATAAAAGTTAATCAAAGACTCAACTTAGGTAAACAAGGGTCTTGATGACCAACAAGCTAGGAAAATTTGAACAACAATACTGTGTTAAACAAAGATCCAACAAGGCATAAATGATTGGTTCAAATAATGATAATTTGGACACAACACAAGACAAGTATTTTGAAATAATTTGGGTAGCGTAATGGTGTTACTGCTCCCAAAATATATGATAATGTATGTTTCAAAGAATTCTAAGGCACAAGACTTGAATTGATTTGGGTAGCATAATGTTACCCATCTTAGTGAAGTGTCACACTCAACATTTTTGACACAAAATGTTTTCTAAGATAAATCAAAGTATCGAATAAATAGCATAATGCCTCCTCAAACAATGGGGTAAAGTTGGACACAAGACTCATTCATGACATGGTATAAACAAAAATGTTTTAGAATCAACACACCAAGAAATAAATGGATAAATGATATAAATACAATTAACTATATTATCATATATCTTATCAAGGTGTGGCAAAGTGGGGTTGACTAAAACATACAAGTTTAACTATCTAGATTGATCCTAAGTGTAGCTAACATAAGATAAGCATCACATCACTTGAGTTCATACCAATGAACTTATCATGAAAGGGTATATTATTTTTCATGATGATACCATCATTGGACTTCTTAGTGGTATCCCTTGGTTTACTAGCACTGACTCAGGCCTTCATTATCAAAAGAGAGGTTAGCAGCTCAACCCATTGGCTCTAGCAATATGCATTCCCATATTTGTATACCCCTTCATAGAGCATGGTTGAAAAAATATCAAGACATGAATCCCAAGGTCAATGCTTCCCTAGAGAACCCATGAGAGGTAATGACATCCCCTTCATAAGCCAAAATGCATGAAAATAAAGACTAGGTAGAAAGACTTTATGGTTACTTTTAGATCACAAAATACCATGCAGGTTTTAGGGAGAGCCTAGGAAACTTTCTTTCTATGCCTTGGACTAGTCACTAAATGTAATGAAAAGACACTTTTTATCCCATGAGTTCTCTATAAGGGATATGGGAGAGCATAGACATAATATTATTTTTGCAAAAAAAATCAATAAATAGTTTGAAAGCAATTGTGAGTAAAGTTTGATTTTTAGGCACCAAATTGAAATGTGATGATATTCTTTACTTAGACCCTTAGATTAAGTGAAAAATATTGACATAATTTCATAAAACCAAATTAATCAAAAAACATGTATGTTTTTTTTAATCCCAAAAGTCCAAATATTAAAGATTTAGCCTAAGTTCTTTTTTTAAACACCAAAAGCAAGTGTTCAAGACATAGCCATTATTTTTAAGCCCCAAAAATGAAGTGTTTTCAAACATTAAAAATCCTAACTCCTTTTAATCACCAAAGACCAAATGTGTGAGACTTAATAAGTTCATTTCAACACAAAAACTAACTGTGAGTGATTTATATAGATTCCTTTTAAAATCCCAAAATGAAATGTTTGATTAGTCTAAACAAGAAAATTAGCATTCTAAGTCATGTCCATGACCTTAAATTATTATATAATAACATCCTAATTTTAAGAAATTTCATAGATGAGAAAATGATGTTTGTAATTTAGCTCTCATGTTTTATTTTTAGACAAATAGTGACCATGGTTGGTTAGAGATCATCGATGCCAGTTCACGACAATCATCATCAGTTGGTCTGTGAGAGAACCAATACCGGTCTTAAGAATAGATGTTGGTATATTATGACTATCATTGATCACCTATGAACCTAAAGGAAAAACTACAAAAGATAAACCTGTTAAGTAGGCATTGGTTAGCATAAAGATCAATAAAACATATAAGGTAGAGTTTACTCAATGGATTTAAATGCCTTTCAAACCTAGAAATCATGAATCTGAATGATATAAAGAATCAAAATACAAGATTTATAAATGCTTTCCCCTTACAATCCAACCTTGATAGTTTACATAGAAAAAGGGTGGTTGAGCAGAACTATGGTCAGTTTAGGCTAAACTATCATTGGTTACAGCTGAGCATCATTAGTCTTTATGTAGATCTGAGAAATATAAATAAAGCAAAATAAGTAAATAAGGTTAGAAATGCAATTTTAAAGAGATTTAAGCATCCATTTATAAGTTTATGACTTTAATATTAATCTCCTTGCTAATTAGGGTGCTCATGGTCCCATCGAGCATGGCATTTATGATCAAGGAATCTAATAAGGATAGTTATATTGTATGTTATCTTCATAATGAAATTCAACCAAAATGAAAACAAACACACTAACATGCACAACACTATCTTGCCTAGATCAGAAGGAGGATCATGGTAAATAAACATAAATGAACAAAGCATAAATAAAAATGGAAAGAAATCACACAATTTCCTTACCAATTCCTTGAATGCTCCAAGAGGTTTTTCCATTTGGCTTGCTTAGATTATGCTCAAGAAGTCTTCATCAATGGGGCTTAGCTATTATCTCCATCTACTCTTAAAACCAGGGTTGTATTGGATTTGGATTTGATATGGCTTGAAATGGCTTAGCTTTGCTCAATTTTGTTATTATAACTCTATAGATTTTACTCTTGTCATAAAACCTACATTATAACATTACTCTATCCAAGCTCTCTAAATGGAGAGGCAAATGCTTGTATTTATAGGTTTTGAAATTAATTTGGAATGAGTTAAATCCTAACCTTGGTTTGACTAATTAACCCAAGTAGATTCTAAATCTCATGATTAGCATGAAATAGGTGTGTTTTGAGATATTTTGAATGTTGGACAACTCAAAAAAAGTAATGATTACTTCTTAGGGTATTCTTTAATTTTTGGATTTCCTTTTTGATAATTTATTTAATTACTCAAGGATGAACTCAATTAAGACTTTGATTAGGATTTTCATGTTAATTAATTCATTTTATGGATTTTTAATATTTTCCAATTTTTTATTTAATTTATTTTGTAATTTTCTCTATTTAATTAATTTTTGGGCCAAATTGATTTAATTGCATGTGATGAAGTCAAATTTGAGACATTTAGAAATTCTTAGTCTAGATGTTCAATGGTTGGTAAGAATTGATATAAAATTTGGTATGGATCTATTGGTGGCAAATTTTATATGTCTACAAGCTCTACCTTAGTCTTCCTTAGTTTGTACAATGAGCTAAATGTTACTTACTATAGTCTTAGTTTAAGGCTATTTCTAACATGAACATAAGAGTCATGAAGGTAGGTAAATTTTAAATTTAAGATCTCAAATGAGGTAATTGATAAGAATTTTTTATGTATGGATCATAAGGTAAGTGAAATGGAAAGTGAACCTATAGCCACAACTTTTGACTAGTTTCACATGTGTGGGTGGTTATTTGGGTCAAAATTCTCTTTTTAGGCCTAACTAGAGAGAAAATTCATAGAAAAGGAGTAATTCCACTTGTATTTGGATCATGAAATTTTATATGTAGTTGTAATGGTATAAATGGTACTAAAAATGTTCCCAATTTTCTAAGTTGATTTGTACAACCTTCTAAACAAGGAGCTTTACTAGCTTTTAGGTTTATAAGGAAAGGATTATTTAACAAGAAAATGGAGCAAAATGGAATATTTTGGAGGGTATAATGGTTATAAATTATTTAATTTAGGTATAAATTCATGTTGAGAAACCTTACATGGAGGGATTTTGTTTGGTTCAATGTAAAACCCAATTTTCTCTCTCATATGCCTCTTTGCCTAAGAAGGAATCAAGTGAGCAAAACACCAAGTTGATACATAAAAATGTTTACAAAGGTTTTATTGAGTTTGATCCTTATTTACACACCACTTTAAAAGTATGTGGAAGTCATATTTTTTTTTGGAGATGGATTCAAATTTTGAAAAGGTCTCAAACACTCCTAAGAAGATCCTCCTTCCTTTCAATGCCTACTCAAAGAGAACAAAGTCAAAGAAATTGAAGAAGTATTATAACATCACTTTCAAGGTGGAAATACCTCATTAATTTATTAGGATAAGGTTTTAAGTGAGGATTTGATCAATACACGATGACATATTTTTAAGGAAGGAGACTCATTATTTAATAAGGACATGTGACCAAGAATATAAGGGTAGACAAGCAAAGATCTAGGATTTGTATGGTTCAAAGACCAGAAATGAATGTTTATGACTCCTTCAAACTTCCAAATAAGCCTCCCTCAACCTATATGAAACATTTTTGATACGATAAAATATATAATCAAGGAATACTATGTTGGGTTTGAAGAAGACTAAGTGAATGTCACATTTCTTAGTTTTTTGGGGTTGCCTTTTCTCTTTCTCTCTCCTCTCTTATTTTCTCTATATGTAATCCTATGCTTGGAATTTTAAATAATATTTAACATAAGTTGTGTCAATGACATGATAAAAAAAATCTTTTAATTGCCTCTTTTAAATGAATAAGACTGAATTCATGCCTCTTGAATGCTTGTGACTAGTGTATGTTCATGGTCAGTTGATGAATGACAGTGATAGTGCATGATTCCTTTCATTTTGTCCTTTCCTCTTTACATATTTTAGGTGTTAGTTCATATTTCTAGGTTTCATAGTTTACTTTAATCATATTTTATCTATGTAAATTGTAATCTTTCCTTAGTGTCTTTGATAGACCTATTGATCAACTACCTTAGATCATGCACAAAGTTGAGCCTCTATGTAAAATATTGATGTTTATATACCTTCATTTGAGAAGTGAAATCAGGTCCATGTATCTATTCATACTTTTTAGTGAAAATTAAATAATTTTAGTACATATTTTGGTGTATCACCTTAGTTAGATAGTTTTTCCTTTTAATTTACCTTCTTCTATTTTCCCTTGCAAGATGGTAGTGTAGAGTAAAGATCCTAAATAATACATCAAGGGGAGATATCCCTTATAATCTAGAGATTAAATCCATATATTAGGCCACCCACATCCTAGGATCATTTCCATGTTTCTTCATATTATGAAGTCTTGAAACTACCTTCACAAGGGTCCAATCCTAGTAGTTAAGAATTATTATGTGGAGTTTCTTGTCTAAAATATTTAAAACCTTCTCTATCCATGTCATATGATAAGAGATACCTTAGGTAGGTTTAATAGATCCATATTGGTCATAACCCTAATTATCAACATATTTATAGTGGTATAGTTAGATGATTTATCTTCTTTGAGCTAGGATTGATTTGTATATTAGCTTCACTTTCATTTACATACATTCTGGTGAACCTGATGTGAACTAAACCTTCTAGGTTTTTAGTCTTCATCTTTAGACTATTAGATTGACTCTTTTGTTTCAGTACAATAGTTTTTTCATAGGTTTTAAGACTCAATTGATCCAATCAAATTAGTTAAATTTTATGTGTAGGTTTTTATTTCATACAAATAATTGGATCGATCTAATCGACTTAGTTATTTATTCTTTGTAGGCCATATTCTACTTAATTGATATGATCGACATAGTATAGGCATTGATTTATAGGTTTTCAAATTGAGGTGATGCTATCAATATTGTTTCACCCTCTATGATCTAATTTTTCCCTTGGCACACTATATTGATCTTATCAATTTAGTTCATCTTATTTTTCAAAACTATCTAACCTATGTCTAAAATACTAGATCGATCTTGTCGACATAGTTATTTTAGTTATTTTTAAATTATTAAATCTATGTAAATTTAGTTGAATGGTTGGACTTTATTTTAACACATTAATTTGTAGGTTCATTATTTATCATTTTATCATTTTACAAGTGTAATTCTTATTTGACTTTCTAAAAATAACATTGATATGTCTAAATCAATTAAATAAATTACAATATTTAAGCACTGATTTTTAATAGCATTTGACCTTATTTGAATTTCTAAAAATAGTAATTAATAGGTATAAAAATAGACTTATCTAAAAAGTGATTGTCATGGATGATCTATAATATAAAAGCTGAGTTTTGGATAGCTTTGAGTATCATCAATAGGATTATGGTGTTTGTCTACTCACTGGATAGTAGTACCCCATATGGACAATCAAACCATTCTTGTGTAGTGTCCTCAATGTTAAACTAACATCCACTTTTACGGACTCTTTATATTATTTGGTATCATGTATGTGTGTTTTTTTATGTTTTTTTTATGTACATGAAAACTAGAGATCTATATTATGCCCAAAAAACTTGATTTAGTGTGCAAACCCTAATCCTCCTTTCAAGTATGGCATGAGAAATAATTGTGTGTTCATTAATAGGATAGGTTGGACATCTTCAATAACCTACTATAAAGATATTTTCCTACATATAAATACTTTGAAGAGGGATCAAACCCAATGTAGTTCTCCCACCCAATGCTTGATACAAGTACAAGTGAATGCTAGAATGAGAGTGGACTTGGATGCCTTGAATGTGCTTGACATTTTAAATATTTGAAAATTGTGTTTAGGGATATTGCATATGGTAGTATGTAGAAGTAAGGTATAATATGATCAAATACATTATTTTTTATTAACTTGTCTTTAGTTTGAATGTGTTTTTTGCATCTATTTTCTATCTAGTCAATAAAGGTTAATTAGAATTATATTTATAGAGTTATGTAGCTTGTGTAAATAATAAATGTTGCTTATGATAATCTTAAGAGGTGAACACATTTGAAAAAGTATATTTTAGGAATAGATAAAGATAAATATAGTATCACCCAGTTAGGACACTAGTGCCATGTGGTTGTAGTGTCCCAAACGTGGCACTAATCTCAACTTGGTAGACTACTAAGAAAATTAAGTTGGGATCTAGGAAGATAGTTTTAAGAATATGTTTAGACTAATTTTAGGTGATTTTAGTTTGCATAATGATTGGAAAAGTGTTACCAAGGATCTAGGATAGGTTTAAGACTAAGATATGAATAGGATAAATCAAGTAACACTCTTATCATCCAATAACCACTTTCAGGTGATCACATCCCCCCCCCCCAATTTATGATATTAATTCAAAAAGGTGAAATGACTAGTATAAAGGAAAAAGAATCTTACCTAAACTTACCTTGGTAGTGAAGCCAATGTAGTTGAGTCTAACTATGTGAATCTAGGTTTTCATATGTGGAATATGATCCAAAGTAATGTCCTACAATGAAACATGCAAAAATAAATAATTACTTAAGAGATTCTTAAATGGAAAAGACTATGCTAAAATAAAGTAACTGAGTAAAGCTGAGTAAGGAAAGAGAGGAAATGAATAGATACACCTCAATGGGTACGTGAACCAATACATAAACCTGGTGATAACTAATGTGTGTGGGTGTACATAGTGATCATATTGTTCAATATCTTGGACTGAGATGATGGATTTATCAATCCTCATATGGGTGGATTAAGAAATCAATCTATTTTTAATTCCATCTTTGCCCACCCTTATTTGGTATATCTTTATCTTTGAATAGTTTGGATAAGACTATAAGTGTGTCTAATCCTCTCATGTGGGTAGATAAATAACTCAAGTAGGCCATGACTCCATCATTTCCATTTTATGTGAAGTATATTCATCTATAAGTGAACTATACAAAGTGTTAAAATTGGTTAATGAGTATATCTAACTATGTATGCTATCTCTATGGAAACTTGGGTATATTAGCTGGCTCTAGACCACTCAGGAATGCCAACCACTATAGATGGAGTAAGGAATCAATATGGTGATAACCTATAATGTGATAGCAAGTGTATATAGTATATAAAATTACATGGATTTTTCCATTCCATTTGATCAACCTATGTGTAGCTAAGTATGTGGAAACTATGTGTTGTGTACATGCCCCCAATCTAGTATCTAGGTATTCTAAATTTGATCTAAATATGTAATACTTAAATCTATGTAACTGAACTTAATATGGGAGTGATAATATTGTGCATGATGACCTAAAATTTGAGTAAATGGTATGAATCTAAGTTGAAATGAATGAATATGAGCAAAAATATAAATATAATTATCAAACTTGTGACTGTATCTATGTAAATATGTATTATACTTGGTGTACTAGTCTAAATGATCTAAAATATCTTAAATCTTGGGATAATAGATAGTAGTGCCCTGTAATGGACAATAGTGCCTTGTGGTGATAGTTTCCCAATCTAGTTACTAATGCCTACATAGTCTGAAACTTGGATGATCTGAATTATTATCTGAGTCTCTATTTTTTCCTATGTCTATCCTAAGTTAAATTTCTAAAACTGAGCCTATGTGCTAAGATTTGGTTGTGAATAGAAAATTAGGAGCCTGATCTTTGTGGAAAACCCCTATTAATGCCCCCTATTTTGAGGTTAGTTATGAGATCTATGTAATAACTACCCTATAAATAAGTATCTCTATAAAATGTGTTAGTAGAAGCATGTGCATGCTATTCTAATATAGTGTACAAACACAACATCATAATGTAAATGAATCTAAGTATAAGTAGGAAATGTCAGATGTATGTTTTAATCTATAATTACAAAAGGGTGTCAAGATAGATGTAATCAATGTGTATATATAAAAATCTAAGTAACTACCTAGGGGATGGGACATAATGTCCATCACTACATCAAAGTAGGAAGGGTAGATGCATGAGATCCCTCATGGCATCGAAAATTGGTGTGTGTGTAACAAGAAAATACACATATCATGGTGTAAAATCATAAAATGAAGCAAACATAAAATCACATGAGGCACCCAAAAGATAGGCCAAGGAGCCATAATACAAGGGACTTGAGCACATATCACTAATTTTGAGAATGAACACATACAAGGACATGTTAAAATGTCCATTTATGTAAGAAATGAGCAATTTGGATTAGATTCACATAAAATGACATGTTTAAATGTCTACATATAGAAGAAGGAAATCACACACAAAAGACATGGGCATATGTCCAAGGTATATAGATAAATAAGTGGCATAGATCCAAAGAAAAATGACATATTCAAATGATGTAGAATATGGAATAAGCATATGAACACAATCAATTATAATATAGGAAAAATAGAAATGAAAGCATGTATAACTGTGTAGTATAAATATATGTAGATGCTAAGATGCATATATACTCAGTCTAAGTGATAGTTGGAAAAAACTTTGAGCAATGAGGAGCAATAATCAATATCAAGATAAATCAATGCATAAATTAGAATGTATAGTATGTAAAAATAAAACCTATTTATAGAAACTATGTAGGAGATGCCTTTAAGTGGGTGGTTGTATAAAATATATAAACCTAAATTAGTGTAAATTCCCTTAATGGGTAAATGATAGCTTGTCTACATCAGTGTAGTGAACCAGAGTCCTATCTAGAATCTAAAAGCACTCAACAAGGAAAATTGAATCATATGTTTATGATAAAAGTGACTATACTACGATAGATAGTAATATCTAATATCTGGAAAGTAGTAGAAATGTAAACAAGAAATGCATAAAATCTATAAATTTTGTGTTTTTTAAAGATGTGAATGTTTTATTTTTTATTTTGACATGTTATATTATTTTCATGTTTTTTGAGTATATAAGATATGTACAAGCAAATGAAAATAAACTATGTACAAGGAGATAGAGAAAAAAAGGAAGTATGTATAAGGGTAAGAACCATACTAACTAATGAGTCTCATGGGAGACTCACTATCACTATAACCTATGTCAAATAGGGAGACTATGATCATTCATGTGGTGTGAATGGGAAATTGTGAGCCCATAGTTATCTATGTTTTATAATCTAAGTCTAAATCTACCTATGTGGTGATGCTATGATGTTATGTCATTGACTATGATGCCCTATGAATTTTAGGGGTCTTTGGGAGCCATCTGGTATAAGTATAAGCTATAGGTGATGTAGGTGTCCTATGTTAAGAACCCCGTCAACCCTAATAAAATTGATTTAAATGTAAACTGAGTAGAGGAATTTCTTCTATAATATGTGACATATCATTAATGTAGGGGTCTTTCTATTAATGGTTTATATGGGAGAGTATGTGTATGTGTAGATAATGTAGGAGTATACCTAGCCTACTCTAATGACTCTATTTAACACTATGATATATGCATAATATTTTTAATCTCTACTAAAATTGATAATTTTTCAATATTTGGTAAAGGTTCTATAACTATAATTGGTGTATATGCTGGAAGTTTAGATAGAAACTATGCTAGATCTACCTATGGGATGGGTAGAGGATACTCATATAGGACACCCTCAATCTTAACCACTTGATTGACATGTATATACTTTATGAATTGGTTTACTATAAATGGTATGGATAAGATATGCTATAACCGTGGTATTCCTAATAATATATCAGATACACCTATACTAGGTACTACTAGGAACTATGTGGCTATGTGCATTGGTATAACCTATAATGAAAGCATAATCTCCCTTATCAAAATTTAAACGTGGCCACTAAAACCAATGATGACTATACCTATGGGGAATATATCCTTATCTATGTTTCCTAAGTATTATAAGAGTTTCATGGTACACATGCTAATGTTTTACCTATTGTCAACCATAACACTATGAATAGGACGGTGGTCTATGTAGGCTCATATTAAGAGTGCATGTAAATATAAATCATCATCCATATTATCTTGCTATTAAAATGTGATAACTATTCTAGGTATCACTATAGTGTTATACATGCCAATAATTTTATGCACTAGATGTGTTCCCTATATAACTATGTGATAGGGATATGGTGGTGAAGGTGTCTTTTAGGTATAGTGAACACCTGATGCACCCCCTAACTCATCAGTTGTATGTTTTGGGAAATGATCTAAAAATATTTTTAGTGCATTTTCCTCTATTTTTTTTTATTGTTTTAGTGCCTCTATAGGTGTTCCCACATTAGTAATGTTAGCCTCAATGAGATCTTATATCTCATGCTTTAGGCTAATGCATCTATTTGTCATGTGGCTGGTACACTATGATACTTGAATAATTCATTTGAATCATAAATCTTTGTAAGAGACTATGTTGTATCAACCTATTTAATGGGATCAAGATATATGGCATTTCATTCTAATAGTTTTATTATAACTCATGATGGTGACTCTATAATATTAACGAAGACTCTATGCTAAGGAATAGATAAAACCAATATGAATGAAGGATTAGAAGCTGCATTGACTATGGCCTTCTGATAACTTTTATTTTTTGTGGCCCTTACCTTGCATGGAGGTTTATTTTAACTCTTAATAGTTGATTCTGATCTATTTATGTGCTTGATTTTTCCCATTGATAAGAGCTTAACCTCTCTTTCCTTGACTAACACATGTCGATAAATATGGGAAACTTCTTGAACAAGATAGCTTCATGTAGTGATAGTAATAGAGTCTATTTTAATATATCTTGAATCTCTATATCTACTATGAAGCTAATCAATTTGGATAATATTATCTTGTATCATAAGATAATTGGTTATAGGCTCAATTGAATTTTTATTTATATGATATATTATCACTAATGTTGATAGAGAAGTGTGATAGGAACATGTTAGCTAAAGGATTAAATGTCATGATAGATTTATTTGGAAAATCATAGAACCACTTTATGACATAATCCTTGACAATGGATAGAAATATTTTCATAATAATCCAATCGTTAGACATATAGCCCAAACATGTTATGTGAAATGCTCTGAAGTGATGTTATAGGTCACCTCTCCCATCATATAATGTGAATTTATGTGCCATAAAACTAGATGGAAAAGGATTTTCTATTATGTTATGTGCCAAAGGTGTATGTAATATAATGTTGGAATCCAAGGCATGTGATGGCCTAGCTACTCCATTCTTGAGATGTAATGCCTTAGACTATATAGTAAGAAACTCATGCATAAGGGATTATATATATGGAGCAAAAGAATTAGACACAAGTGGTGTAGCTTTCATTTATAGTTGAATAATAATCTTAGGTCGTGATATCTGAGTTGGTTGATTTGGACCTGCTAGTGGTGTAACAACATTATTAACTAGAAGGATTGGAGATTGACCATTATTTATCTTTTAGATTTCCTCTTGAAGAATGTTTATGAAATCATATTATATACCCTTATGTTTGGACATAATGTATTGTATTGTTTCTTATCATTTTTATCAAATATGTTGTTAAATTCTACCATTGTAGGTTGAAAGGTAAGAAAACAAGTTTTGTATATTTTGAACCTTTTAAGACTAGTAATCTATGAAAGTTTTTAAAAAATGAAATACTTTAGAAAATCTAATATTTTTAGAATTAATATCTAAGTATAGATAGAAAAGGATACAAACCCTAATTCTATCTAGGGTTAGGGTTTTTGAATCTAAGGTTTCTTTAAACCAATTTAAATTATATGTAAAATAAATTAGAACCCTAATGTGAAATTGATTTAATTTAATTAGGTTGTCTAAAAAATTGAAAATTAGAAGTATTCATCCCTAAATTATTGCACAAAAATTTAGATTAGTGTAAGCTAGAGTTTTCAATTATATTCAAAGTAAGATGGGTTCACCAAATGATTTAACCTTTTAGGATTTTATAAGTGTAATTCCTATGTTTGGTTAAAGGGTTGATATATCTAAACTAGTTAAATAAATTACAATAATTAAGCACTGATTTATTATATAATTTGACCTTCTTTAAATTTATAAAAATATCAATAAATAAATATAAATATATACTTATTTGAAAAGTAACTATCATGAATGATTTGGGTTCTAAAATTTTAGTTTTGTATAGTTTTGAGTGTTTTCAATAGGATTATGGTGTTTTTTTGCTCACTAGATAATAACACCCCATATGGATAGTAGTGCCATGCTTGTGTAGTGTCCTCAATTTGGTGCTAACATCCCCTTTTTAGGATTGTTCCTATTTTCTAGGAGCACCTATGCCTATGTTTTTAAGTCCTATTCATATATTCATGAAACCTAGAGCTTTATATTATGGAAAAATTTGATTTAATTTTCAAACCCTAATCTTCCTTGAAAGTATGGCATGATAAATAATTATGTGTTTGCTATTAGGTTAGGTTATACATCTTCAACACCTTGATGTGAAGATATTTGCCTATATACTAGTTTATCGAAGAGGGATCAAACCCAATAGACTTCTCCCACCCAATGCTTGATAAAAGTGCAAGTGAATACTAGAATGAGAATGGACTTGGATGCCTTGAATGTGCTTGAGCTTTGAAATATTTGAAAAATAGGCTTAGGGATGTTATAGATGGTAGTATGCAAAATTAGGTTAGAATAGGGATCAAATACCTTAATTTTTCTCAACTTATCTTTGGTCTAAATGTGCTTTTGGAATTTATTTTCCATCTAGTCAATAGATTTCAATTAGACTTATATTTATAGAATTATGTAGCTTATGTGGATGATAAAATGTGCTTATTCTAACCTTAGGAGGGGCACACATTTGAAAAGTATCCATTGGGAAGATCTAGGTTTAAGGATAGTATCACCTAGTTGAGGACACTAGTGCCATGTGACTGTCGTGTCCCAAATGTGACACTAATGTACATTTAGTAGACTAGTAATAAAGTTGGGTTAGGATCTAGGAAGAGAGTTATGGGACTCTATTTTGACTTATTGTAGATGATTGTGGTATACATAATTATTGTAAAAGTGTGTTTAAGGCTCTACAATATGTCAAGGTCTAAGTCAGGAATAGGGTAACTCAAGAGACACTCTTAGCATCTAATTGCCACTTTTAGATGATTATAGTTCAAGATCTCATCTAGACAACACAACTTGAAAATATCAAATCAATAGATTTATTACTATGCTAAAATCAATCAAAAAGAAAATTAATAAAAAACAACTTCAAATTCATTCTAATCAACTTAGTCATTTTATTTTTAGTTAAATTATAGTTCTATTTTTCTAGTTTTTCAATCCTAAAAAAACTATCAGCTTATATTAAACTAAGTCGACTGGCTTGAATTAGTTCTATTTTCCATAGGAAACTCAATCAACTTGCTCAATTAACTTTATATAGACTATCTTGTATAAAATAGAGTCGACCCAATTGACTCTATTTTGTAATGTTTTCATACTAGGTCATTCTAATCGACCTAGTATTGTGTTTTCTTTAAGAAAAATAAATTAGCTCACATTGGTAGTAATCAGTTCACCTTTCATTTATATTCCTACTTAGAGTAATTCACATATTATAACTAGGAAGGCTAATTTACCAGATTAGTCACTTTATTTATTCACACACTACCAAATCATAAAATATTAAGTAAGCATTCAAATAATTCTACCTAGGCCTACCTACTTGGATTTAATCACCAAGGGAGAAGCCAACTTAGTTTTTTAGCTAAGTATAAATATGTGGTTGATGGTATATATTGGTAAAACATGAAACACATTTATCTTTGTGGAATTATGATGTGATGGGGTAGGCCCTATAACCAAGCTAGTATCATCACCAATACAAATCCTTTTTAGCCTTAACATATCTGAAACCAAATTTAGCTTACCTCTTTTTAGTTTATTTATAAATCCAAATGCCCTATCAAATTCTAAATAATAACTTAAAACATATAGCCATATACACTCATTAGATTAGCATGTACATTTCAGTATTATTACTTGTTATTAGCCAATTATATTATGTATTTCAAAACTTGTATTAACCAACATTGGTACAAGTTTTGTGTTGTGTGCTACAATTAGATCAACTTAATCAGCTTAGCTACCTATGTGTCTAGCTAATTTTCTTACAAAATTACAACACAATTTTCTAGATTTATACCATTCCAAATCTATCCTACCTACATAACATAGTTGACTTATTTGACTTACTATATTACATGATACTCTATTTTATCTTCCTCCAGAACATAGTCAACTCAATCTCTTACTAGTTATTCTACTCACCTTTTATAGAACATAATTGACTTATTCACCTTTTTTTCCTACAAGTTGTTTGTCTTACCTTATTCTAAAATATATTCGATCCATTTGAATTTTCACCCTCTAGCCTATTGTGTATCCTCTAGGTGATTATATCTAAAATTCATTATTTTTTTCTTAGATTCTTATTGTAAACATCATGAAATATCTTATTAAAATATTATTGGATAACTTTAATCCATTTAGACTATACATAGGTTGTTCTTTCCTTCCTACCTTTGTTACCCAATAGGATACTTACTCTTGGTGCACCTTTTTTCACCCTTCATTTTTAGACTTTAATATGGTTCACATTATGTAAATGATGACACTGATGGATCAGATCCATCTCACACTTCTCAATGCACTACCCTATCAAAAATACCTTATTACACTATAATAATAATCAACACAATCCTAAAAAACAACCATATAGGAAATACCTTAACAAGGAACATTCTTCCTCCCACCAACATCAATATTCTTGCTCCCACCAATACAAATATTCCTCCTAATACCATCACTAACCTTCCCCCTTCAAGTCCTAATAATCCAAAATCACAAAAAGATACTACTCAAATCCTTGCAAAAATAGTCTAACAAATGAATGTCATGCAAACAAAAAATACATCTCAAATGATGCACATGCAAGAATATCAATTACACATGAATAATCAACCTTCTACTATTTTACCTCAAACTAATCAAAACTTTATCCTTCCTTCTATTAGATATTTCAATGGAAATATCATTCTATAACCCCTTATGCATAAAAATATTCTTCAAAATATCCAAAATTAACCTTTATCTCCTTTCATTAATCTCCAACTATTAAATATTATGGAACTAAAGACCTTTCATCCTTCCTTAAATAATTGGTCAATCTCTATAAATAGTGGATTCAAACAAACACCTTTACTACCACCAAACTTCTAGTCAAAACTTTTACAAGAGATGTACAAGAATGGTATAATCATTTACCTCAACATTCTATCTAGAAATTATAATATTTTTTTAATGCCTTAGTAATTTCAATGGAATGACCTTCTTAAAAATTATCTTAGTCATTTGCTCAATTTTAAACAATCAACCCAAGACTTCATTAAATGATGGAAATCTTTGTCTCATAAAGACGATCATAACAATAATGATGATAATCTATTCAAACTCTTTATAACTACATTAACACCCTCAATTCAATATAAGTTTGAAAATACACAAAATATAAATGACACAATTGATCAAGATAAAATATGACTTTTTTATGAAAAAATTTGACACAAATCATTAATCCATCAAGGGATCTTTCCAAAATTACACAAATTCAATTACTATCAATCCTCCTCAAACAAAAATAGGAGTAGTCAAAGTGGATAACCCCCTTGATTCCCATACATCATTAATAGTCCAAAAACTCAAGCAACTATTATCTCCCTCTAAATATTTCACCTATAATAATACTCCACCTTCATGGTATGACCCTAATAATTTCTATTGGTTCATGATGATGTGGGTCATTCTCATGAAACATATCATGGGTTTCTTAAATGTGTTTCTTGTTTTATGTTAGGAGATACATTTGACCATGATACTATGATAAATTACATCATTATGACTATGTTAAAACCTTTTAAAATAAAATTTTTACCAAACCTTTATCATCCAAACCTCAAAAATCATTATTGACTTCTAACTTACAACATTAAATGAGTATATATGTGCAATCAATGCTAATTATGACCAATATTATACCAATTCCTAATATGTGAATGCATCTAAAGTCAGTTATAGATGCAAACCTACTCATAATGATCTGATCACTAAACCTAATAAACCATCAACCAAAGAACAACTACTTAAAGATACCATAACTACTATGGATTTTAAATTGAATGAGAAAACACTCACACAAAAAAAAATGTCACTCTAATTCTCCTATTCTTATTAAAACCATTATACCTCATAAACCTCATGTTGGTTCTTCATTTTATAAATCACATTGTAGTTTCTTGTAAGAACACAACTCAATGCCTTGTAAAATACCCCTCATGGAGTTATTTAATACTTTTTCATATCATCATAAATTTCTAATGCAACAATTACAATACATTAAAGAACCACCATCCCTTAATTTATAAAATACTCCTAAAAACCCTTCACCTACAGAAGTACATACTATTGAAACTATTTCTACATATTCTAAATAATCCATAGAATTTATTAAACAAGACATTAATAATGATTAAATTCATTTTTGCATCGATGATCCACCCCTCTTTATTAAAATTGCAATAAAAAATACCCTTATTGAAAAATTCTTAGTAGATGAAGTCTCAATAATTAATGTTACCTCTCTTTGATTAATAAAATAGATTGGATATACCAAAAATAATATTAAAACTACTTGTCTCACATGTAGAGGATTTGATAAAACAAATCAAAAACTACTTGGTTGTATTTGGCTCCCACTCACTATTGGTCCTAAAACCATACTCACCAAGATTGTGGTTCTTTATTTACCACTCTCTTGAAACATGCTCTTAGGTCACCCATGGATACATCATATACAAGATATTGCCTCCTCAGGTATTCAATGTATAAAATTCATCTATATTGGTAAATGATAAAAAACATGAGGTTGATCCCAATACATAGAGTATACAAATACCAAACCCCAAATCTCAATATCAAATTCCAACCATTCCATGAATTAGTAGTGCACCTCTAACTAAATTTGTTAACATGAATATAGATTTACAAGTCATGATCATTGATTCTAATGATGATAAACCTAATGAATTATAAAATACTTGTAATACCACTAAATTACCTCCTTAAATTTTGGAGTGGATTCGTCCTTCTTTACTTCCATGTGATTTTACCATCCCTCTGGTTGATTATATTACTAAATTCCCCCCCCCCCCCCATGTAATTAATATAAATATTCTTACACAAAAGATTATTTCACATGTGATGAGTATGAAGTGGCCAAATTATTTCAAGATCCATAAACAATGTCTCCCCAAAAATTTATCAACTTATGTGCATCCAATTATAATTCTCCCTTAGAAATAAATGCATGAACTATTTCCCACACATATGATAATGATTATATCATGACCCAATCCTAATCACTAGACTTACATGTAAAACACTATAAAAAACATTAGCCAAAATGCATACCTTCAACTGTGATTTATATTTAATTCACATATCAACTAATATTTAATTGGAACCTCAAGGTCATGTATTTTTCCATTAATCCTCCACTACTATATATCCCATGGGTACTTGAAGAATTTTTAACTCCCAAATATTCTAAATTTTATACACAACCAAAAAATTTATATCCCTTTTCTTCTTATCATTCCATTGAATATATCCACCCTAATATAACTAAAGGTTCATCTCTGATACCAACTAACACACCTATCACCAGTCTAGTTGACACCACTCAACCTCACACCCCTCAAATTGAACATACACCTAAAATTACCTTAGATTTTAAAGCCACAAATGTATGAAAAATACATTTATAATATTATCATAAAGATAATAAAACTATTGATCTTGAAGTAGATGTTTAATACTATGGACCATTACCCATGCTCCATACTAATGAAGTTATAGTTGAATTACTCCATGCTAGAGAACCTTAGTTTCCCTGATAACATCATAAACTTGGAAGATTTAGATGAAAAATCTCCTTATTTTAATAATTTCATTACTAGTGTGGATCCTAAAAAAATCCTATGTATTCTCTTCCTCAGGCCCCATATCATTTCCAAGATGGAAATGCTATGATCATTGAAAAAACTACAAAAATATAATATGGTACACCAACATGCCCTTGACCTATCATTGTCTCTAAATAACTCACTCCAATAGAGCATGATAACTTTCACTTACTCTTTGACAAGTATCATGAAACATTTGCTTGGTTATATGAATATATGCCAAGTATTGATACTAACATTATCATACATGATCATCACTTACCCATATGTAAAACCTGTTAGACAAAAACAATAAAAATTTCCACCTAAAATTTCTACCTCATGTCACAAATAAATCATTAAAATTTTGGATGACAAATTCATCAAACCTATTCACTACTCAAAAAGGGTATCAAAAGTCATTCTCTCTCATAAAAAATTCATCATGGTCATTTGCCTATGCATTGAATTTTGTAATATTAACTTAGCATGTCCAAAAGACAACTTTCCATTACCTTTAATATATATCATAATGGATTCCACTACTAGACATAAAATTTTATCACTTATCGATGGTTTCTTAAGATATAACCAAATTCACATATCTCCTAAAGGCCAACATAAAATAACATTTAATATATAATAGGACACCTGTTGTTATGTCAAAATGACTTTCGATCTTGAAAATGCTATATTAACCTATCAACATGCAATGACCCACATTTTCCATGATTTTATACACAAGACAGTGAAAACCTATGTCAATGATCTCATTGCCAAATCTAAAAGTTGTACAATGCACCTTACTAGTCTAGCTATCATTTTTTATCGACTAATCAAATATAAAGTTAGACTTAACCCATTAAAATGTGTATTAGAACTACATTTGGTAAATTTTTAGGTTTTTTAGTCTCTCTTATAGGAATTGATGTTGATACAAACAAATAAATGTTATCATCAACATGTTGAATCCTCACTTTATTATTGACATACACACTTACCTTGGAAAACTTGGGGAAATTCAATAATTCATTTTATAAATAGCTTACCATATATACTCTATCAATTCCCTTCTCAAAAAAGGTAATACTTTAGAATGGATAGATTCATGCCAAAAATCTTTTGATAATATGAAATAATATTTGATCCATCCTCCTACTCTTTGACCACCTTAAAATGATCATACCTTAATATTATATACCTCATCTACCCCCATATCAGTTGGGGAAATGCTTGCCCAAAAAGATGATACTAGTAAAGATTATGGAATTTATTACATCAGTCAAAGACTCATTGATTATGAAAATTTTTATACCAAATTAGAACATAATTGTCTTGATATCTATTTCACATATTAAAATATCCATCATTATATACTCTCTAAGACCAATTAGATCATTATTCACTCTGATCCACTTCATCATTTCTTCTCCAAAGTAGTCTTACCAAGAGATAAAATTGGAAAATGGATGGTCTTCTTGATGGAATTTGACCTTTGAATTATTACGTAAATATGTCAAAGGACAAGTCATCACTAACCAACTTGTGATGACACCTATACTAGATATAAATCACCTTCAATATATTTTCCCTAATGATAACATTATGTATATTGAAGGTCTTAACAAATTTATCTCTCTCAAGTATTATTTTCATAATTTTATTATTGATTTAGAAGCAAATAATCAAGAAGACACCAATATGATTCTTAATACTACTAAACCCAAATTATTTATCAACTAACTACCTAAAGTTATCATTGATTTACATGAATACACTTAAACACTCCACTTTGATGGTGTAAAATTCCTCCAAAGATTTGGGGTAGGATGTATTCTAACAACCCACATGCTAAGATCATACCTTTAATATTTGATTAATTTTTTATGTCACTAATAACATGGCTAAATATGAATCTCTAATATTAGGCATGAAAGTTGCACTAGACTTAGATATCCCATATTTACACACTTTGGGTGACTCATAACTTATTTGTCACCAAGTTAATGGTGATTATCGATGCAAAATTGAATTTATAATTGCATAACATCAAATGGATATCACACCTACCAAAGAATTTTCTTCTTTTCCCATTGAAACAATTCTAAGAGATCAAAATACCATAGCTGATTCAATTATTTTATCAACATATATATTTTACCCTCATCAAGTACTTAATGATTCCTAATTTCTTATCCATATCATAAAATAACCTTATTTTATCAAACTAAATGATTCACTCATCTATCACATTGAGGTTGTCATTATTATATAAAGCCCATGGCATAAAAACATAATCCCATTTTTTGAACATCAAACTTAACTTCTAAACATGAATTCTCATGAAAAGACTCAAATCTATAAACAATCTTTCAAGTATATATTTTGATACAACACATTTTAGTACCATAATTTAGATGGAACCTTATTTTATTATGTATTACAAGAAGAGGTTTTAACTCTCCTAGAATAATCATTGTTATCTATCAGAATTTCACCCTTATAAAGGTAGTTTCAAGCCTTCATAGTTAGGATTAACATGGAAAAAATCCTAGGATATGGTTGGCCTAATAGATGGATTGAATCTCTAGATTCTAAGGGATATCTCCCATTGATGTATCAACTAGGCTCTCTACTCTAAACTACCAACTTGCTAGAGAAAAAGGAGGAAGGTAAACTAAAAGAAAACTTATCTAAGGTGATACACCAAAAAATTTCTTCACTTTCCTATATTACACTAAAAAGGATGAATAAAAACATGGACCTAATTGCACTTCTCAAATGAAGGTCTCTAAAAATCAATATTTTAGATAAATGATTATCTTGATGCATGATCTAAGGTAGCTGATCAATAGGTCTCTCAAATACTCTAAAGAAATATTACACTTTCCATACATATAATATTATTCAATCACACTATGAAACATATAAGTATGAACGAACCCCTAAAACTAGGTAAATAGGAGAGGAAAAGATGAATGGAATCATACACTATCACTATCATTAATTAAATAACCATTAGAATACACTAATCACAAGCTTTGAGGAGGCATGAATTCAATATTATTCAACTCATAGATCTAATAACAAGTGGTTTTATAAGTAGGGAATTGCCATAACTAACATTAAGGATCATTACAAATGCCAAAACTAGGCATACTTAAATAAAGAGAGAGAGAGAGAGAGAGAGAGAGAGAGAGAGAGAGAGAGAGAGAGAGAGAGAGAGAGAGGGTCTTCCTCAAAATACAAAATAGAATTTTATATAGTATTTATTTTCCTCATGGAAAATGGTGTAATAAATATATATGATCTTTTTTTAAATATTTAATAAGTCTTATTAATTTATTGGAGGACTTTGACTAGGTGAAGTACTTACATTTTTGTGTGCACACCCTATATACTTATTTGCTTGTCTTCCTTGATGAATGAGTCTTATTCCTTAAAAATAGGCATTCATGTCTTGATAAAATATTTATTTAAAACCTTAACCTCAAAAATTTATGAGGTATTTATGCCTTGAAATGGTTTTTACAAGTCTCTTAATTCATCTCTGACTTTGTCTCCTTGACAAGGCATAGGAGAGGGAAAGAATCTTCTTAGGTTGTTGGAGACATTTTCGACCTTTAACTCCTTGAAAACAATTTCATGACTTATTAAAACTCTCCAAATGGTGTATATAATAATTGGTAGCCTTAAAAAATATTTTTGATTTGATTTATGCATCAATTTGGTGATTTGACCAATTATGATGTCTAATGGTGCTTCATGAGATGCATTGGCTAATAGAGGTGGAGTTCAAGGTACTAGATCTAATTGGTCTGCAAGATGTAGTGACTATGCACATGATTCACATTGATCAGGACTTGATTACAACACTAGTGGAGTATTGGTATTTATATACCATCACATTTCATTTTGTCACATGTGAGATGATGGTCACTCTAGAGGACATGTACAAGATTTTCCACTTATCAATGTAAGGAGACTAGATATATTATAGGTCTCATACAATGATCTAGATAATATAACACCTAGTAGGAGAATTATAAGTGGGTATGTAGGATATATTTGTTGATATTTATAGGTTCTTACATCAGGATACCATTGACAGATTAACATTGGTGGTGATGTCTCTTGTTTTTGACATTCTTCTACTAGACAAAAGAGGCCAATGGTTTCATCTAGGCTTGTGAGATGTTGTAGCTAATGTGGTTCAACATTTTTGAGTATTTTATTGGGGTCCTATTATTTTGGAACATTTTTATAGAGATATCCATTTTGGTTCTTATAGAAGATCAACAAGATTTAGTCATTCATTACTTTTACATATCTAGAGATGGGAGCATATCATTAACCAATAACCTTTGAGGACACTAACGACTCACTAGCCTAAGTAGATGATGGTTTTTGGTTGTTAAATGTTATTAGGGGTGTAATTAGGGCATGCATGTGAGATGAGAGTTTACAAATATGCATTTGATAATTTACACCCATATCACATTACTTGTATGTCATACAAAGGCCTCTAATTTGGATGGGATGATGAGGTAGTGACTCAATATATGCTTGTAGAGTGCTACTTGATGGGCTGGAGAGATTTGATTATTGATAGATATTTCCCTAAAAATTTAAATCACTAGTTCAATTTTATTAAGGATGTTCCAGGGATAGATAAATTTTTTGCTTGTAGTGAGTGGGAGAGGCTTTAGTGGGGGAGGCTAGTAGATAGAGTAGATGCCTGCAAGGATTATGAGATCATTGCCCTAGTGTAATGGGATGTTTATACATTGATACCTAATATAAGCATGATAATGGCCTATATATCATGGTGAAGGCCTTGTATTATAATTAGATTGACATGTCATAGGGTTGTAGTGAGGTGGGATGTGGTGAGGATAGTCCTTCAGGCATAAGCTAGGCTACAAAAAAGGATGAGACCAATGCTAGGATAGGGTAGGTAGGATGGATTTGATGGAAAATATGTTATGGATGTGGATAGGGGAGATGGTGCTCAAGTGGTTATGGTAGCACATAGGGTGCCTCTAACCTAGGCATAGGTATATGCATAGAGATAGCCATAGGTGTAGGCCAGTACATAATTAGTTGGAAGTGGTGGTGAGGATGATGTAGGAATTTCACAATATACATTGATAGAGGATCAAAGATCTCAACTTTCTTGACTACAGGGTGAGATATAGGCATGTATATCAGAGATTAAAGGGCTCACATATGATTCAGACCAATTATAGGCCTAACTTTAAAGTGTGATAGCTCAAAGAGATTGATTGATGGCTCAGGTACAAGGGTAGGTTGCTACATTATAGGCCTAGGTGTTGTAAAGGGATGGGAAATTGACCTAAGTGTAAGGATAGGTATTAAGATTTTAGGGACATATCTCATGTTTATAGATGTTGGTGGTTTAATAAGTTGTATAACTTAGTTAGGCCCATCCATAGATTTCTACCCTATAGGTCTAGATCCATAGTAGAGATTCTCATATCACAGGCTTTTAAGGGAAGATTACATAGATGCAAGCCCACATCTATACATTGATATGGGAGGTAGAGGTGACCAAGAGGGTTAGATATGAGTTAGAGTAGGTGATAAAGGGTTAGGGGATAATGGATGTGATGAGGAACATTATGTGACTAACTCATAAGTCACAATATTATCAGACACTCTATGAGGACACAATACTGATCAAGGAATAGGATCCATTATTATAGCCTTCCTAAGGAGGGATAGGACCACCAAGGCCACCAAGACCATAACCTTGAGTTTTGAGATGTATATATGTATAGGGTATTGAAGCTCATTCTTTTCCTATGGGTCCATATTTTTGTATATATTTGTTGACATGGATTTCATGTGGATGATGGACATTTGATTCTTTTGACACACACACACACACACACACACACACACACACACACACACACACACACACACACATCAATATATATATATATATATATATATATATATATATATATATATATATATGATGGGATATTGTGATTATGGATGTATGTAAACTATTTATGATTGATGATGTGGTATAGAATGATTTTTATGTGATGACATAGATGGTTTTGAGACATATGGTACCATTTTTACATGATGTGATTAGATTATATGTAATGGCTTTTTTTATGGATACGATGTGATGGTTATATTTTTTAGATGATGTGCTTACTTTTATGATATGATTGGATGCATATTATGTATTATGATGGATAAATATAGTATTTCATTGATGATGTGATGATAGGTGACATGGTTTAGATTATTGATTTACATGTTATGATGTTATATTGCGTATGTATGGGATATGGTTTTTATTTTGGATTTTTTTTATGAGGTAAATTTATATGTTTATGGATGTATGGTATACATGTTTAAAATATGATTATGAATTTGATGTGATATGGTTCATGTATATGCCATGATAGTTACATGATGATGTCATATGGGTTAAAAATTCCAATGAAATATTAATCCCCAATTGGTTTACTATATTTTATTTATGATGATATGAATCCTCCTACACCATGGAGGTAGGGAGGTGATGGGATGAGATAGGATTAGGTTTAGGTTATGATAGAGATTAGTTAGATGGGGTGGGATGGTTGTGATTATAATAGGGATAGGTAGTAGAAGAAATAATATGGGGTAATGGTTTTGGAATCCCTTAAAATATTTCCAATCCTTTTTAATATTGCATCTTTTAACCATGTGCTAGGGATATGAGAAGTCCAAGATAGATTAGTATAGATGCATGGGGAACTCTATTTAAGAGATGACCTTTCCTAAAATAGATTTTAGAGGTAATTAATACCATCTTTGTTCCCATGAAAATTAACAAGATAAGATATAAATAAATTTATATAAAAACTAATTAACAAAACACTATACTTTAGTATGTATATGAAGAATCATCACATGCTTATATTTAAAACAAAACACATAATCACACAAGACAATCAAAGATATCATAGACTAAAAATAAAATTTTTAATAGGGATATCTAAATGGGTAATGAAGTAAATAAGAATGATTATATATAATGGGTCTAATGATGATATTGGGGTTATATACAAAGTATGTAGTGTCTAAAATTTTATTTGTGTTAGGATGAGACTCCAACTAAGTTTGTAAGTAATCATAAAATGGGGGTCAGGATGACCCCTTGGGAGTCAGTATCATAGTGTACACCCAAAAACCTAGAAAAAAGAATTATAATTTGTGACCCTCCGTGATGATGAAAATAATGGGAAAGTGTGGATGCAAGACTTAGTGACATCAATGGATGAGTGGGGATGAAACTTTTGCCTTGAGCCTAAAAGGAGACATGCATGTCAAAGGAGATTTCAAAAGGGGTAAAGGGATAGGGATTAATGATAAGGATGTGATGGGACTTAGGGATATATATATATATATATATATATATATATATATATATATATATACATACATACATACATATATACATATATATATATACATATATATATATATATACATATATATATACATATATGTGTGTGTGTATATATATATATATACATATACATATACATATACATATATATATATATACATATATACATATATATATATATATGGATAAGTGATTCTAGAGAACCCCTCAACAAATATTTTCAGTGCTTGACAATCCATGTCTGCTTCCTCATGATAAAGTAGTTGTATCTTTTTTTGTTTCCATAACCATGTGATATATTCCCATGGTTAATACCAGGTTCAAGGTTATTTTACCATGATGTTGGAGACTAGTTTTCATCATGGTACTTGCCTAAGATGCTAGAGAACTAGTTTTCACCATTGGATGGATTTTTTTAAGTATTAAACTTAGGAGTAAATATGATGAGTGGATGGAGTGGATTAGGGATACCCCTAAGAGTTGGGACTCATACATGGAGGATGGTAGATCTTACTAGGTATATAACTACTTTAGTTGTATGATATTTATGGTATTATCAACTTCTTCTCCATTTATCATGGCTAATTTATAGGCTCCTAATCCAAACTTGACAATGATGATATAGGGCCATAACTAATTAGCCTCAAATTTCCCTTTCTTGTATATATTAGCATTGGTATTTTTATGGTTCTCCTTCAGTATTAGATCACCAACTTTGAATTCCCTAGATTGGATCTTCTTATAGTATTATCCTTTGAGTCTATTTTGATATGATTTTAGGTGATTAAGGGATTTCTAGAATTTATCATCAAGAATTTATAGCTCTTGTAGGTATTACTATCTATAATGACTATCAATGATGATGCCCTTTAAGTATATTTTAATGGAGGGGAGCTCTACTTCCACTAGCAATATTGACTATGTCTCATAAAACAAGGCATATAAAGTATCCCCAGTAGGTGTGTGGACACTTGTGTAGTAAGACCAAAAAGTTGGATATAGTTGTACATGCTAAATTATGCCTACTTGATTGACTATGTTATTAAAAAAAATTATGAGGGTCTTATTTGTGGCTTCATCTTATCCATTACCTTTGGGATAATAGGGAGAGGAGAAGTGTTGTGTGATGTGATATTTCTAATGTAGGGCCTTAAGTTCCTAATTTTTGAATGATTTATCATTATCTAAGATGATGTTGGTAGATATACCAAAATGGTAAATAATCTGATTGAGGATGAGTTTGGATATTTAGAGGTTGGTAGTATATGCAAGAAACATTATCTCTACCCATTTAGTAAAGTACTCCATTTCCATAATAATAAACTTATGACCATCTGATGAAGTTGGATTAATATTTCCAATTAGATCAAGGCCCCATATGGAAAATGATCATGAACTCATGATAGGCTATAATTCATATGTAGGGGCATGAATGAGGTTCCCATGTTTCTAATAGGCCACACATTTTTTCATGTATTGACAAGAGTCTTTTTCCATGGTTGGCCAATAATATATAGTTTAGAGAAGTTTCTTGGTTGGGACCATTCAACTAATGTGCCCATCACATATACCATCATGGACCTCTTTGATCACATGAGAATCCTCTTCCAATTTCAAGAAACTTAATAAGGTTCCATCATAATCCCTATGATAAAGCATGCTACCAAAGATTGTGTATTAGGAGGTACAATGAATGAAGGCTTTACATTGGTGGTGGTTAAGGTTAGGAGGGAGGATGTGATCATGGAGGCACTTATAGATATCATGGTACAAAGGTATACTAGGATCATTAATTTCACAAATTTGAAAAGGATCCATAGATTGATGGGCTAGAATAATCAGATGCTCAATTGAAAAGTTCCCTTCTAGAATGTCTTTAGGGAGATCAATGAGAGAGACAATGATAGCCATAAAATCAACTATTTTTTTGCTTCCTTATGGAGCTTGCTCAAATGTAATGGATTGAAAATTGGATTTTAATTGATCAACCATCTACTTTTAAGGAATAAAATTCTCATCCTTCATCTGGAACTCATCATTGACTTATTTGATTATCAGCTACAAGTCACCAAATACCTGTAAGTATTAGATATCCACTGAATGGCTAACTAATGTTTGGTGATCAAATCCTCATATTCTATAATTTTATTAGTACATGGGAAGGTAGGGAGTAAGGATTTAGGAATGAGATCCCCTTGTTAGGTGATAAGGAGGATTCCTACCCATGATCTATGCATGGTGAATGAGCCATAAAAATATAATTTCCAACTACTTGATTATGAAGTACTCATTATAGATTCATCTGGGAAGTTTGTGACAAGGACTCAATCACTTCAAGTGATGCTTTAAATAATTGATCCACTATTACTTGTCCTTTTATATCCTTTTGATTGATATATTCAATGTCAAACTCATTAAGAAAAATGATCTACTTAGCCATTCTACCAGTAATAGCTGATTTAGACAATAAATATTTCAAGGGATCAACCTTGGAAATGAGTTGTAATTGATTATTTAGCATGTAGTATCAAAGATTATATGAGGTAAAAACCACAACTAAACATGCCTTTTCAATTGGAGTATAGTTCATCTCATATGAGATCAATGTGAAACTAAGATAATATATGGCTTTTTCCTTGCTCTGATCCCTATGTTATGCCAAGATAACACCTGTTACACATGAGGTTGCTAAAATATATAAGAGAAAAGGTCTTATCAAGAGGGGTGGTGACAATATAGGAGGGTTAGCTAAATATTGTTTGATTCTTTCAAAATCTTGCTAGCACTTAGAATTCTAGTAAAAGGTAGTTCCTTCTTCAGTAGATGAGTGAAGGGATGGCATTTATCTACAAGCTATGAAATAAAATGATGAATGACTTGTAATTTGCCCTAAAGACTTTTGAGCTTCTTGAGACTGTATGGTAGAGGCATTTATATTATTTCTTTTACTTTTACTGGATCTACTTCTATGCCTCTTATGGAAACTATGAATCCTAGTAATTTTCTTGAAGTGACACCAAACACACACTTCTTGGTTTTTATCCTGACTTTGTATTCTATCAATCATTCAAATATTCTTCTTAAAACAACATGGTGTTTGTACCTCAAGCATTAATTCCCTAGAATTTCATCCATATAATCTTAAACTATGTCATGCATCATGTCATGAAAGATAATTTTTATGGCCTATTGATAAGTTGTGCTAGTATTTTAAAGGCCAAAGGGTATGACCTAATCTAAAAATGTTCCCCATGGAATGATGAAAGATGTTTTATGTTAGTCCTCAAGTGCAATTTTAATTTGATTATATCTTGAGAAACCATCCATGAGAGAGATCATTTCATATCCAATGGTTGAGTCTAAAATCATTTTGATGTTTAGAAGGGGGAAGTCATCTTTGGGACATTCATTTTTTATATCTCATAAGTCTATGAAAATTTGAATTACTTCTTGTGGCTTGGTCACTAGGACAATATTGGAAATATAATCAAAATAATCTATAGGGAGGAGAAAACCAACATCTAATAACTTTTTTATCTCCTCTTTGACTAATAGTGATACTTTGGGGTGAATTTTCCATAATTTTTGTTTGATTGGTTTTGCATTTGGATGCACAACCAAGTGATTTACTACCAATGATGGTTCTAATCTAGGCATGTTAGCATAACTCCATGTAAATATGTCAATGAATTCTTTAAGTAGCTATATTATAAATTCAAATTCCATGGGTGTCAAATATGCCCTAAATTTAACTATTTTGGAATGTTTATTTGTCCCACAATTGGATTCCACCACATCCTAAACAAGAAAGGGTGATTGTTCTTGTAAGTAAAGAGGCAATGATATTTTGGGAACATCTAAAGCAAATCAATCTGGAAGATCTATGTCAATGTTAAAATATTCTTCTAATTTCAATGAAACATGTGGAAGTTCATCTGGTTCATTAAAAGACTCTTCCTCTTCAAAATGTTCCTCATCACTTTGACTATGGGGTTCTTGTTGTTCCCTAAAGTATTCATATTAGCAAAGATTTAGAGAAAGGCCCTTTTATGGTCACCAGATGACATGAAATTCTATCTCCCATATATTCCAAAAATGCTTCATCATTTTGAAATGTGTCAAAAGAAGTATCCTATTTTGAATCCCAGTTTATAAGTGATGGATAACATAGGGAAATATTGATGGTGGAAATGGTAACATCAGTGAAGAGGTTAGTGGTAGCAAGCTCCTCAAAGAAACTACAAATGGAACCTATTTAAATGTATTCATTAGAGAGATATGTCCCATGGATCAAAAGATAATCCATAATGATATTGTTTAGGTCATGATCATATATTATATAACCTAAACCAAAATACTATGGATATTCTTGAGCTATGATGGGTTCAAATATACCTTGCTCTTGTTTGCCCAGTCCTTTCCCTTTATAATGCATATTCTCCATCACCTTTTAGACACAGGGATGTTGTTTTTGATGGGATTAGTCTTCCTCATTTCTGGGGACCCATATCTATGTGGGGAAAGAGGTAAATTACCAATGCAAAAAAAATTGTATTCATATTCTCCATAGCTTGTCAATGTGATCTTAAAATGAGTGATGTTAAGTAGTGGATCAGATGTGGATTTGAGATGATCAAGGGAGATGTATCTAGTAGCTATTGGACTTAAGATAGAATTATTTATGACATGATAAGATGATAATAACTGGTCTATCTGAAAGCTATGAATATAGTTAATGACTCCAAGGATAGTGACCTCTATTTCAGAGTGAGGTAATTTTAGACACTAATGTAAAGTGGATGGAATAGATTATATTTCATGAATCCATAGTCTTCCAATTAGCATGTTATAAGGTAGATCCACATCCACAACATGGACCAGTGTTTGATGCACTATGGGTCACATAATGATGGAAAAGTAAATAGTCCTAACATATGGCATTTCATTATCATCATAGACTTTGATCATTATCAGGGTGGGCCCTAATAGTATTTTTTTAATATCTCAATTTCTTTAAAAGGTTTAGATTACATAAATTTAGCACTGATCCTCCATCTATGAGAACTTGGGAGACACACTGGTGGGACATGGGCACTTCAATGAATAGGGGATAATTATGATGTGGGCAAATACAAGGCATATCCTAGGCACCAAAAGTGATCTAATATGTAGGAGATAAATGTCCTACTAATGCTTAGAACTGATTGGTATCCAAGTCACTAGGGACTTTAAGATCATTTAGGACTTGGTTCAATATCTCTTAGTGTAAAGAAAATGTTTTAAGAAGCTCCATTAAGGATATATATGCTATATTTTTCTTAAGTTTTTGAATGATGTCATAATATTTATTAGAAGGTCTTGAATCCATTTTAATAACATTCCCCCTTTTGAGTAACAAATGAAGTGGATGGGTCTTTAGGTGGTGCTATAGGAACTACTATCTTATTGTGTCTAGTAGTAACTATGTAATAAATAATGGACTAATTAATCTTTAGAATTGGGGATGAATATGGAGTGGGTTCTTAGAGATAATGTATTTTAATGGTGTTGATGTAGTGGTAAGGGACATTGTGGTAGTCAGTATGGTTGGATGTAGAGGCCTGACCCTGGTATCTTGGTGGCCTTTAATTTCTTTAGTCATGGTTAGGGAGTGGATCCTTATAGATACTAATATTACTATTTGTTGATTGATTTGGGGTAGTTTCCCCTGAATTTTTAATATCACCCCTCTAAAATAAATCATTTATGTAGTGCTTAAGTTGCATTCATCATTTTGTATCATGCCCTTTAACCATGTGGTACTTGGAAAACTCATCTTCATGATAAAAATCTATCTTGGGTTGGTGATCATCCACATATTTGATTTTATGAAATGTGATCATATTGGACAATTAATTGATCTAAGATTATTTAAATTGGGATTCCCAAGCTTATGAATGGTATATGAGGAATTATATTACCTTGTGGAACTCAGATGAAAGAGACATTTGGTTGTTGTATGGGGATCTTATTTTGAACTATTTGTACATATTGTTTCTTAGAAACAATCACCCCATATCCCATGATATTATTATTTTTTTTGAAAACGTTATATTTCCTTGGAAAAGATTTGTCTTGATTTTAGGTGTGCTCATTTTGAGAATATAACTTGATTATCCCTTTTTCAATAAGGGCCTTTTTAATTTGCATTCCTTTTTCTATTATATCATCAAAGGTCTTAGCACACTATAGCTTTAATTGATATTTGAGTTCATCCTTGAGATTATCCACAAAAATCTTAGCTAATTCTTTCTCTATTACTGTACATCTTAAGCATCTTGCCAAACTTCACCATCTTTATAATAAGTATGACATACTTTCACCACTTCATTTCTTGGTATTTTAAAGGTCAATTATGGATATTTCATGCTCAATATTAAATTATAAATTCCTAAAGAATTTTTCTATCAATTATCCAAAGCTAGATATTAACCCCTTGGGTAAATGCATAAACCATTCTAAAGCATGTCTAGTGAGAATTTTGGAAAAAAGTCTTAAAAAATAATCATCTTCATAAGCTACCTCATGTAAAGCCACATAAAATTCTTGGACATGATCTCTAGGATCTCATTTCCCTTTATACATCTCAAATTTAGGTACTTCAAAGTGTGAATAGAAGGGTATTTGTAAAATAATCATATCCAAGGGTGAGGAACAAAAGTCTTTATACTTATATTTTAGGTATTGTGATCATGGATCTATTTTTTGGAGGGTATATTTCATTACTCTCCACTCTTGTGCGAAGGTGGGATCCCCAAGAGAATTAGTGGTTTTATTTTGGTTACCTTGGGGGATATGGGTATTATGGGCATTATGGGTGTTATGCATGTTGTTGGTACTATTGGTATTATTGGTGGTATTTTTATTACTAGTATTATTATTTGGGTTGTTTTATCGATGGGATGGTGGATGTTTATTATAGATTAAAAATTTGATTTGTTGTGTTAACTAGTGTAAGTGATCTTCTATGATAAGTTGTCTTCGATTAGCTTCAATATGTTTATTACAAAGGGGTGGTAGGTATTCCTCATCTATAAATATATGGTTCACACCTTCCTCTTCTAGGGGTAATTTATTGGCATGTATATTTTTATGGGGTGTGTTTGGATGGGATGGAGGGTGAACTAGATTATGTAAGAGAGTACAGTTGAAGGTAGAATGTAATGTACCCCCTATTTTGATGGCATGGGCTAGGACATGATCATAGTTCTCATATAAATAGTGGTAAATTAGGTTCTAAAATTAGTCATTATGGAGGGGGCTAAACATTTCATCCTCTTCTTTGGGTGTTTGCATATCACTATGAGTTTCATCATATTCCATAGTTTCCCCACTGGTTCATTATCTTGGTTGGAGGCCTATCCAATATAAAGTTGGGTATGGATGTGGATAACCATGTTGAAAGAGAAATGTGATGAAATGTGATATATGAGATGGAATTCTTCAAAAAATACATCTGTCTAGAGATCAAAACTACTAGTGGTCAGAAGAGAGTGATTTAACAATTTTTAGAAGAAGATATGATGACTAAGAATTACCAAGAGACAAAGTCTAATAAGAAACCAATCTAGAAAAGATAAAAGAGAGTGATGGGATCAAATACCTTACCCACTATAAAAGAGACAATTTTATGGGTGCTAGATGAAAAAGGTACCAAGTAAAGATGAAGATGGGTGGTAGATTAGAATATTATAAGACTATGTGTATTGATAATACCTAGCCCAGAAGATGTAGAAAGTGACAAATAATAGCTAAAGAAGATGGGTGACCACTAGAACTTGATTTCAAGTCATAATATAGTAATCAAATGTGATGACATGGATAAGGGATGGGATATGTATGATAAATATGATGTGTACTAGGTGGGTAGAGTATCTAGTTGATGTAGGATTGGACAAGAATGATATCTACTCAAGATAAATTATATACCAATATATGTTGACTAGTTACTAAATAAAGACATGAGAAAGAGTATTATTATGAGAATAGGTTGTGATATGGATAAAGTGGGGTAGATGGTAACCAAATGCTAGTGAAATATGCAAAAAGGGTTGACTACTATGGTGGACATAGTGGAATTGATAGTAGATATGCATAGTGTTTTAGAGAGATAGAAGGTTTGGATATAATGGATTAGGTATATTATGAGATTTAATAATGATATAGGATAGATATGGGATGGATAGATGATGTGGTAGGTATGAGGTAGTTTGATAGAGAATATAATATTGGTAAAAAATGATCAAAACTTCTCAAGATAAGATATACAAATGGATATATATCTTATTAATCCCTATCCCTATCTAATTCTATATATTATAGGGCTATCCATATAAATCTATATAAACGAGACCATATAGACCATATAGATTAATTAGATTAGATATGTGTATATAGATGGATAGGGGCCCCCTCTAACTATATATGGAATAGATAGGGATCCCATAGAGATAAGGTAGGTACAAAAGAAAGATGTGAAAGGGGTAATTACTATAAGAAAGTGTAATAGGATAGATATAAATGGGGTGGATAGTACATAGTGAATATAGAATAAGGATGAAATATTTAGTAGATGGAGGATATGGAGTGAATATGAGATGATACAGATACACAAGGTTAATATAGTGGTCAAAAAGTGATATAAAATGGATATAGAATTAAACAAGAGTGATATTAAAAAAGGTATTATATGGAGGCTAAGTGGCAAATAGGGATGAATGACCATTATATGGGTGAATGATGTGAGGATTAAAAATTAGGATGTGATATGATGATGAATGTTAACCTAGAGGTTCATGTGGTTCAAAAAATATAGGTATGGCTAACTTAGCTTACAAATAATATAGGTATTTTCACAACACTCAAACAACACAAATACAAGTACAATCCTAAATTATTCAATAATTATGGGTGTGTAGATATATTCCCACACCATCCAATGGATTCATAGGTGAGACTATAGGATAGTGACCTATTATAGTATCGATCTAACCCTCTCAACCCCACTCAAAATCGATGGCTACTTTAGAGCTGATATTGACTCATATAGTGGTATACCTATTACGATAAAAGGCTCCTAATATAGGTCTACACAAAATGTTCTAGGTGCATCCCATATATATGCAAAGGTACATTGGGGCCCAAGTCCATGTAGGATGATATTGCACCACCCTATATTTTAGAGCCTAATAACCCTTCACTCCATAGAACCCTTTATGGGTAATTTTGCTTAGGCACGTAATGAAAACTCTCCTAATTTTTAGACTCTAATAGAACATGGAGTTTGATTAGTGTGTGGTGATCAAATCCATGTCACCAACCCATATATTCTAATCCTATGCATGGGGATGAATTCCACATCACGTGATATCTTAGACTCAAGGGGATAACAAATAGGCAAACACAATATGATTAATTAACTAACTAATTACCTATGTGTGAGGAACAAAGGTATAAATAATTATTTACAAGTAAACACACACACACAAGCAAGTATATATGATGAGGTAATAGAAAAAGATGTACAAAAAAACTAGGATAATATACTAGAGGCACCCCTTCCTAAAATCACAAAGGTTATAAATCCAAGTGGGGTACCTTGGTCATAAGGGGTCTAAGACCGAAAAGGATTAGCAGTTTGAATTTTTACAAAACCATAAATCCCTGAAAACAACAAATGCATAGATCAATGTCATAACTAGAATGCACAAAATCACAACTACCAAAAAAAATCACAAGTTTTGAGTTATGACTTTGTGGATGGTTAGTAAACCATGATGGTTAACTTAAAAAACTATGATATTTATTAAAAAAATGCTACTATGTAGAACACAATTTCAACTATCAAAAAATCACAATCTATGGTTTTTTAGAAGATAATATATATATATATATATATATATATATATATATATATATATATATATATATATATATATACCTAAATGTTAATAAGATAATTATTCTATTAGATTAATTATAGACCTGATTAACCTAAAAAAATTCTTAAACAAGAATATAATATTATGAAAACTTTTTTATAAAAGGTGGTCAAAGAAGGGATTTATGTTTCTAAATAAAATTCTATTGTTTTATGTAGAGCCTAGTGTTATTAAAATTTTATTCCTACCACAAGCTATGTGGCCTAAGATACCCTATTAACTCTATAACTGTAAAGTCACAACTAAAACTAAAAAAATCATGACTATCAAGACAAACTCACAAGTTCATGACTTACAATTTTGAGATAAAGTTTAAAATAGTCTTTGGATTGGGTATATGATGTCTATATTAAATTTATTCTACCTCCCAATTAACCCTTCACACACAAAGAATAACCTATAAGGACCCCTCTATAAGTAAGTGATTAAGTCAAAATATCTAGGTTGACCAATGGTTAGAATTAACAAATAATAGCTTTAGTTTAGTTTAAATAACCTTACAACCCTTTTTACATAACCTAAAATGCTTCTATTGATGATCCATAAAATAGATAAGTTAGAGTTTTAAAAATTTTATAAGGAAGGACAAAACCATAACTATCGATGGTAAAATTGCAACTGCCAGGTCAAAGTCACTAATCATAGAATCACAAATTTGTAGCAAATGGTTAAAAGGTTAAGGTTTGGCTTAATATATTACTTCTTGTAACCAAATACCAAAGTGTCCTTCCCAAATAATAGAAATAGAATAATAGGGGTTTATAAAAGTTTTGATGTCAAGTAACTAGCACGAGGTTGAAATCAAACCTAATTTCTTCAAACCACAACTTTACCTAACAAAACTATAGTTACTAGAATGAAGTAACTATTTGTAGAGTCATGGCTTTGTAAATGATGTCTAAATGCTACCAAGCTTGGTGTAACCATATTTATCTACAAAAAAAACTAGATCCTTTCCTAGGCAACAAAATCAACTTACAGAGATGCCTATTGTTAGGTGATAGTAGGAGGTCTAAGGTAAACCTAAGTTCTACAAAACATAACTTTACTTCACAAAATTATAGTTACTAGTAAAAAATCATAGTTGTCAAAATTATGGGTTTGTGCTTAATGTATCAATGGTTAAATATTAATCTAACCTTTTCCTTTCCCTACACATAGAGAAATATATAAAAAGAAACACCTGTGGAAAGGAGTTAGCAAGAATAAACTACTGATTCACCCCTGACTAGTAAGTTTGACAAAATCATTATTGGAATCAACAAAGTCACTATTACTAGAGAAAAATTACAACTCTTAAATTTTTGGTTTTGTTGAAAACCAAAACCTTGCAAAAACCCTTACCGTTAGTGGTTAGTTGACAAAATCTCTACTCAGACTACAAAAGTATGACTATAATACCACTAATACCAGTACAAAATTGTTATTTTCCTATACATGACAAAAATTCAAAATCTAACCTTTAATTTATGTCTAGTTTGTCTTACAAGCATTCAAATCACTTCCAATAAGATTATAACTTTATTTAAGTGAGTAATGTCCCACCATGGTTGCCAAAATGTTCACTAAATTTTAGATCTAAGCTATATTACTAATTCTAGTCATAAAAACCTAAAACTTAATCACACCAATAGAAATGGATAAAAGAGGAAATCAAAATAATAAGAAAATTCTCACCATCATTTTACCTCCTTATGGCTCCACTCCAAGATTTTCAAATGGATTGTTTGATGTCAAAAACTTGAAATGGTAGATTTCTTGATAAGTGTTGATAATGGCTTCCATGTGATTGAATGGGATTGATAGTTACTATGAATGGATGCAAGATAACTTTATGGATGAAAGATAATAGCAAGATGATGGATTTATGGATTTTCCTAGTTTAAGGGTGGAGGGAGATCTTGGCTAGATAGACATAGAGGGAGAGATCAATGGCTCAAATTCAAATTTGGGTCATTGATATCAAGGGATAGGGATTTTTCTTGGAATTTTTAATTTCATGAATATCTCTAAAATTAGAAAATTATAGAGAAGGGGGATATAATGGGGAAGATTTCCTTAATCCTTCATTTCTATAAATCTCCCCGTAGGGTTTAAGGTTTTAGGGGATGCTAGGATAGGTGGTCATTAGGTAGGTAGATTATTTTAGAATTTTAAATTGGCTAGCTGGATTAAGGAGTAAGTTAGTGGCTAATAGGTTCTATTATGGGGCTTCAATGAGGAGATTAATTGGTTTTAGGATGGGGTAAATTTTTATGGGGTATAGGAATGGGATGTGTGTTATTTGTCCATTAGTTAATTTAGTTAGGAAATATGGAAGTTAGACTAAATTAGCTAAAATTAGCATAATTAGTATAATTAGTAGGGTGAACATAATTTAGTGCATACATAGTTAAATAATATGATTTAATAATCTTATTTATTCATGAATAGTATATACTTCATATTTTGATTTTAAATTATTTGAAAATTTATTGATGAATGTTGTTTTCCTCCTAAGTAGAGATCACAATCTTACTATTTAGTTTTATGCACATATTAGTGCGTAAAGCAATTAAATTCATGAAAGTGATTGAGTATGAGACTAATAATTAGGATATAATTTTAAGATTAGTAAATGTTTTAAATATTTTAAATTTAGTTAGAAGTTGTTTTCAAAAATAGTTATATAATCTCACATTAGTTATCTTGGTTGAGTTTTTGGGTGGTTACATCCACCTTGAGTAATGTTGGAAATTAAAATTTAGTACATAATATGGTTGGGAATAAAAGTTTAAATTATCATGAATACCTTATTTTAGAATATATTCTAATTCACTTAATTGTATGGACAACCTATGTAATTTATTTTGATTACTCCTCTCTCATGTGTATGGGACTTAATAAAACTTACTATGTCTAAATTAATATTCCTTGTTTGTAACTCTTTTAATAAATATTCACTTTATGTTCCAAATATTATTTTGAGTTATGATGAGTATCGATCTTGGTAATGATTACTTCCCTTAAAACACCATAGTTACAATTCATTTTGAATTTCTATTGCTTGAGTAATGAAATTAGGGAAAATCAAATTGGAGGAGTTTGTGGAATTATCTAAGTTGATGTAATAACAATAATGAATTCCTTATTAGACATTTCATTATGTTTTGGGAACCTATCCTCAATCCCATGTTCATTTTGGTGCATATTTGAAGGATATTGGTTTTGTTATGTTGCACAAGGAAGCATGATTTTTAAATTGATACTTTGAAACCCATTATTCATGTGGTTAACATAATGTGGATAAAGATATTGTTCAAAATTTTCCAATCATATAAGATATTAATTGTTCTTAATTTGAAAATTTTAAATGTTAAAATGTTATTTTCAACAACCTCATATATATAGAGGAAAGACAAGTTTATCTCATTGACTAATGCCACCAATGTTGTTGTGGTCAAATGATTGGGTTGATAATCAAAATCCCTGATTAGTGTCCTATAAGGAAACCAATGTGTACCCTTATATTATGTTTATGTTTGGGATTTATATTCCCATGTAATGGATATTTTAATTTATAATATTCCCATAAGTGTGCATGTATGTCATGATTTTTCTTATCATAGTGAGTTTATGTTCACCTAATTGATTCCATTATCATTCTCTCTTATGCTAAGGTCTAACTTGAGGTGGACTTTGGGGTGTTATACCCAAGTTTTATTAGTTGATCTATTCACCACTATGGTGGATTTGTGAAGGTATGGTTTTACTCTTTGAACCTTCACCCTGATTATTTTAGGAGACCATAATGCTTAAGTAACATTATCAAATGGTTAAATGGTCCTATGAAGGATTTCTACTCTAAGTATATATTTTAGAGTATATTGGTGTGTGTTCACACATCAATACACCCAAAACTATATCTTACATTTTATGAAAATCTCTCTTATATAACCCTTTGATGATGTGGTAATCTTGGTTGAGTGTTCATCACTGCCTAATATAGTGTTGTTTGAAATCATGTGAGTATGAGACCTTTTAGTATGTTATCTATTGACCTCAATTTTTGTGCAAGTCCTTACATGTAGTGCTATTATATAAACTATAATTTAAGAACTCCTAGAAATTTTTTTGGGTTTGTTTCATTACGTATCAAATCCTTTGATTAAAGGTTTTGGATGATTTTTGACACATTAAACTAAATTATAGCATATATACTTGAAAATCTGGTTGAGATTTTATATGATTATGCATACCCTTGTAAAGTGTTGTGTTTTCATAATATAATTTTGGGTGGCTATAAATACACATAACATAGATGTGCATGCCCTTATTAAGGCTCATTTTACTAACATGTATGCATATGCTTTGTGATGGCTGAATGCCACCTATATGTTTATGTTGTCTTACCAAGACTGAATTAAAACCTTGTATGATTGTGTGTATATTAAACCATGGATAGAGTTTTATGCCTTTAATGGACTCATATATGTCTTATAATCTTAATAATTTTATGTTCTAACCTTTATAAAGGCACTTAGCCTCTTGGATGAGTTAAATAGTACTTAGTTTATGCAACCTTAAAGTGTCATAAATTCTTGCATTATGGAATGTGTATGTGTGTGAGTGTGGAAATCAATAAATTTATGTAACAAATTTGTGATTCTTGCTCATATATTTGTTTGGGTCAACACTTCCCTCATTGAGTTGTGCTAGGGCAAGCATCACTTTCCAATTATTGACTTGTATGGGAAAGTTAATGGGAAACTGATGATAACTCCTTCACCCTTAGAATTGATGAAAATGGTGTTTGGTATCTATTATTGACTTGTATGTTCAAGCCATCCATAGATTCTTAGAGCATTATGACCTTCAGAAGACTAATGGTTAGGCTTAAACATAAAGGGTTGAATGGGTGAAAGTGTTTGATTTACTTGGGTAAACTAGTGAGGCTTAGGATCTCCACTTTTGAGGGAGCATCTTGAGCTAAAATAATAACTTGATCTTATTCATGTATTTAGTCTCTTTTGAGTTAGATAGAGAAGCATGTGTATTCATAACTCCAAGGGATAAAATTAAATAATTGTGTGTAGATGTTTGTTCCCTATTTTTTATCTTTGAGGTTGTTTTGATCATGGATATGCCCAAATCTATAATGGTTATTTGCTCATGGATGAGTTAATTTCCATGAAGATGTCATGTTGACCATGGATATGTTATGTCCATGGGGATGTTTATTTTTATTCTAGCTGAGTTATGCATCGATGAGGATGCCTATTTGAAAACTTGTTTATGTTTTGACACTCATAAGATGTCTATTATGATATAGATATGTCTTGCATCCACAAGGATGTTTATTGTGAGTTTAATTGAACTTGTTGATTATGGGAAATTATAATTATCATAGTAGTGGTATAGAATTCACCTTGTCCCTTGGCTAAGCCCACCCTTAGACAAAGTAATGTTGCATCAAAGTAAGCATCACCATTTGACCTTTACCTTTCCAAATTTAGTTAATTAAAAAACTAGTGATATAAGATTGTTGTTGAAATAATGAGACAATGCCTTGGTGGCCATTGATAACTTGTATGGGTAAGTTATCCAATGATGATGAGATATAATATCTTGAGAGGTTTAAAGGTTTGGCCCAAGCCTAGAGGGATTGGTGTGGTGAGTGTGACTGACTTTCCTAGGCAATTTAGAGAGTTTTGGGGATCTCTTATTGTTATCGGTTAATGTGAGACATCTGTCGATGATGCATGAACATTATTGGTAAAATTTTGAAAAACTCATAGAGATATATTTTATAGGCCTTATTGGAACACAACCTTTCTAGAAGGAAGATGATCAAGATTTGAGATCCTTAAGACTGATTATGTGTATTATATGATGGATATTTGGTGTCATTTTGATGGCATCTAGACATCATGTGACCTGATGGGAGTTATGGACCCTTATGCTTCATGCCATGTGTTTTAATTATTGTGATGTAAAAGTACCTTGGAAAAATTATTAAAAATCTAGAGACACATATTCATGACTTATCTTCATTTGGATCCTCCTTGTATATTAAATTGTTATGTGTTTTGTAAATATTAAGTTTCATTGATTTTGCTAAATCATGTAAATATGTATCTTCACTATATAGTGTGTGTGTGGTTAGTCTTATGGATTTTCATTTTCTCTTCTTGACATTAACATTATTGTATGATATTTTTATATACATGATTATAAGTTATTAATGTTTGAACATGTGAATGATGTTAAATTAATTATGTAAAGAGATCTCCCACACCCAAAATCAACCATGTGAACCTTACTTTGATTTATGTGTTTAAAGTTATTATATGAGTACACTATATACATATCATAGAATAAATATGACCTTATGTTAATATATTGGTATGTGGTTATACACCACTCATGTGATGTGTTTTACCACTTGAAACCAACTTTTATTTGATTAAATTTTCCAAGGTATAATGTTGTGTTGTGTGGTGTAATACAACATCACTCCTCTAATACTAAGTATTGGTAGAAGTATGAGGTTGAGGGTAGAGAATCACTACATCCATAATGATCTTGATCAGGTATGGGTCAGGAAGTGGACTCTCTCGTATGCTAAAAATCCACTTTTCCCTTTTCCATAAGTAGCCACTTGATTATTTTAGAGTATGCACCATGTGTGCCATAAGTTGGTCATGGGATCTTAGTGCATAATGATCACTTTATGGATTTAACATTCATTTAGCTACCTCTTGGAGGTTTTGGTAAAAGTAAAACTTGTGAATTTTATTGTTATATACCCTTGTGAAGCAGTAATTGGTCTTGAAATTTAGACATTTATGTAAAATTAGTAGGGTGGTACTTGTTGAAATGAATGCATGCGTTGGCTTGTAGGTATAACCATGCTTTGGTTGAGGTATTTTTATTATTATACCTATTATAAATATTCTAGGATGAATATTTTTGTTTTGTTTTAGAAGCATAACTAGAATGTATGTTAATTTCGTGCTCTAATAGAGTAGAACTAAGCCCTAATCAGGCTGTGTTTAAAATCCTAGTAACACACTTGACTCTTGGATAGAGTGATGAAATTTAGGTGAACTCATATGGTTATTTTTAGATGGTGGGATTGGTATCCCTGGATAATCATGAGAGCTTGCATGTGATGCCTGGTATAGATTCTTCATTGTTTAGCATGGTTGGTGTGGGACATTACACTAACCCTTGAATGGTTGATGATGTAGTGGAGTAACCATATTAGTATGGATTACTACCTTTGTGTAAGGACATTATATAATGAATGTATTTTATATTATACATGTGGCATAATGTTTTTAGTGTAATATTTCTACTCTTAATTTAGAATCTAGTTGCAATCTGGTGGGATTGGATGATTATATTTATTGACCTTATATTACAAGTCCATGTGTGTTGACATGGGTGATTATAACCCTATTAAAGGTTATACTTAGATTTTTATCTAGTTTAGATAATCAATTTATAACTTATTATATTGTATCTATATTCTTCTATTTATAATTACCAATATCACTCTTATTAGAAAGCCTTTCAAGGTGAGTATAAGCTATTATGTTTTGGAACACTATGTGCTTATGTTGTTAAATAATTATCTTCATAAATATCCATGTGTGTGTCATTATTAGGGAAGAAAATTATGCTCCTAAATCTAGACACATGTAATATAGTGTTGGGAAAGCGGTTAGCTCACCATATGTTCACTATGGTTTCATGAGATGACATGTAAACTGATAAGATATTCCTATGGTGGGACATGATTATCCTAAGAATGATATTTGGAATGTTGGTAGTTAAGGATAAATATTTCCTTAATAGGAGTATATTATGTCCTCATGTCTTACTAAGAGGTAAGTTGACTATATTCTCATTGGATTATGTCTTGGGTCTAAATGCCCCATTTCTATTACCAAATAGGGAATTTATAGTTACTATTAACCCATTGGTTCAATAGGTTTAGACTGGATCTAGTTGGCATTCTACTTATTATTATAAATGATTATTGTGACTTAGATGTATGATTTTGATTATCATGATTACTGGTTATGACTAGCATATTTTTTTCATGGATGCATATGCTTAAATTCACTATTGACATGTTTCATATTCTATACATATCAGAGTTTATTATTGTTGTTATTTATTTCTTAATCCAATATTGTTGATGTCTCATATTGGTAGTTGTAAGAACAAGTCAATTGATCTAGGATTGATAGTGGACTTCAATAGTTGGAATAATAAAGAGTAGGAGTTATGAATAGTTGGATTACTATCGATAGGTAAATTTTAAGGTGACATAAGTTTAAAAACCATGGTTCATTTAGGTCCTCTAACTTACTTTGGTACGTCCTTATTTATTTAATTTTGTGTTCAACATAATTTGGCTTATGCCATCCTTGTGTAGGTGCATTTTTTGTTTTTTTTTTTCATTGGGTTTATTAATTTTAAAACTACTATTGCTCTTATTATATTTGTGTTTATGCTTGATTTATTTCTTGAGTAGGATGTTATATTTTGGGGTTGGACTTAAATTTTATTTTAAGTTAAATATATTATTGTGCCTTAGAACCCATTTTATTAAGCTTTTTTTATTCCATACTTGGGTTTTGATTACCCGTGTGAATTTTTCCTATGTGGGCCATGACTTGGACCCTAGCCATATTGAGCTAGCTTGCATAGAGGATTTAATTGATGTTTGGAAGACATTTAATTTTATAATCATGTCTGGTTGGCTTTACTCCATGCCAATGATTTAGGTGAAAGGTTTTAACGTAGATTATCATTATTTCATACACCATTAAATTCATTTTCACTCCACACAAAAGGATGGAAGTGAAATTTTTTTTTATCCTCTTTCATTGTGTTTTATTATTGAGATGCATAAATATGTAGTTACCAGAACACCTTTTTTATTAAATAAATAGTAAATGATTTACCAAGTGGTTGCTTTGTTATTGGGATATAGTTGATATTTTGTGTTGAAGAATATTTTGTAAACATATGATAGAATATTTTTTGGGTATAATTATCCTCAATTGTTTAAAATAGTCACCAGGACAACTCCTCTCTAAGAGAGGGAAGATGCCATAACCCCACTAAATCCTTGGTATAAGGTCTTATTTTATTTCAATTCTTTGAGGGTAGCATATTAATTTATTGGGTTGTGGATTGTCTTTCCTCACATACAATAGGTGAAGACAAAGGAATCATTGTTTTTTTACCTTTGATCTATAATCAGTGCTGGAATGCTCCATATAATTTGGCTGGTAAGGAATGGTAAAATTTATGAAGGAAAATATATTTCCTCTTTCATGCAAGATCAAAGGTTGGATGGAACTTTATTTTGTCTCATATTTCCATATTGCTTATGATCCCAAGTTACGTGGTGAGCCCATTCTAAAAGGATAAAATAAATGAAAAAGGTTACTTTTGTTATTATTACCAAGTAGTAGTGTTCTTTCTAACTTGGGCAGCATGTCATTAACCTGAGGGGGACACACTAAAGTAAATCTAGAAAAAAAAAATTATGGTCCTTTACCTAGTAGTAGTGGTTTGACTTGCTCTACATGCCAAATATGTAAAGGGAAATAATTGTTAAAGTTTTTATTTGTCTGATATATGAAGGGGGTGATGTTTTTAGTGGGGGGAGAAAACATGCCAAAACTTTGGAAAAGATTTTAGTGTATTATTATTAATTCTCTGGAAAGAATTCATAGTTACATAAAAGGGGCATAAGCCTGAAGTCAATGGGGGCAAAGGGGAGAGTTTTCATTATTATTTTACCCTTAGGGAGGTAGTAAGAAGGGAATCAAACCCCTAGCTAGAAGGTCCAAAAACTACACAACATTATGATTTTGGGGCAAGAAGATAACTAGTTTTAGATTGGTTGCTCCATCTCAAGAGATAATTGATCTTCAATTTCATCTCTATATACATATTGTTGGGTTTTAAATTTTAATGGAATTGATTTAAATGAACCCCTTATGCACCTAAATTGATCTAGTCAATTGGACTCTTTTTGACAAGTTTTAAATATTTTTGATTTCTTTATCCACATATATATTCCACCTTGGATTGAATTGGCTTAAACATAAATATGCCATATGAAGCTTTGCCTCTTAAAACCTTGTAGTGCCTTAAGTTTCAATTCATTGGTTAATGTGAGATTTAATTATTTTATTGGCTTAGATTTGTGAGTGTTGATCAGAAAAATGTAATAGTAATATAAACCCCAATGTAATAAATTAGCACACCTTTTGGGGATGTGCCTCTTTTCATCACTTTGCCAATTGGTAAATAATGATATAATATATTATGAGTTGGGTGACTCTAGTAGTTTGGAGGTTGGGGGAGTTAATTTGAATGTCATTGGGCCTAAGTGTGGTGGCATGGATAATCCATTTGTTATTTTTAATAGACAAAATACCTTTTAATTTAGCACACATATTATTATGGATTAACCCCTTGATGGCAACTAAAATCATTAATGAATGGTACGTAAGCATACTACTTCCAGTTATTAACATTATCTTATTTATTTTAATATTTTATAATTTTGATATAAAATTCCTATTTAATCATTTTACCTAGTATATAATAAGGAAGACTAGAAACCATTTTTAATAAAATCTTTTGGAATATATGTTATTGTCCATAGGTGAATGTTTATAGGTAACAATATCCTCATGAATGGACCAAATGCTTTATATCTGCGAGGTTATACACACACACACACACACACACACACACACACACACACACACACACACACACACACACACACACACACACACACACACACACACACACACACACACACACACACACACACACACACACATAGACACACACACACACACACACACACACACACACACACACACACACACACACACACACACACACACACACACACACACACACACACACACACACACACACATACATATTCTAGTTTTTGAAAAATTACTATTGATAGTACCCTATTGGGTGATGTTTTAGATTAATTTGTATGAAAGCTTACCTCCTTTACTAAGTGATATTACATTTTAATGGACTGTAGAAATTTATATCTATTTTTTGGAGTAATGTAATGTTGATACAAAACCCACCAACCAAATTAGTTGTTAAAAAGTATTATATCTCTATTTTTAGGGTTTTCATTTGCAAAGCATACTTTGATTGGTTGGAATTTTATTTGGCAAGTTAATGCTTTTGATGATTCATTTCATCTAAAAAAAATCAAGGATTTATGGTTTATACTTTTACATTAAATTGTTGTCCATGAAAGTTAACAATTTAGCCAATGGGTTGCCCAACTTAACATGCTTTATATGAATACAAATATCTGTGAGGTTTTACATATATATATATATATATATATATATATATATATATATATATATATATATATATATATATATATATATATATATATATATATATATATACATATACATATATGTATATGTATATATATGTATATGTATATGTATATATATGTATATGTATATATATATATACATATACATAGATATACATATACATATATACATATATATATATATATATATATGTATATATATATACATATATATATATACACACATATATATATATATATATACATATATATATATATACATATATATATATATATATACATATATATATATACATACATACATACATACATACATACACATACATATTCTAGTTTTTAAAAAATTGCTATTGATGGTACCCTATTGGGTGATGTTTCAAATTAATTTGTATGAAAGATTGCCTCCTTTACTAAGTGATATTACATTTTAATGGACTGTATGAATTTATATATCTATTTTTGGGAGTAATTTAATGTTGATACAAAACCCACCAACCAACTTAGTTGTTAAAAATTATTATAGCTCTATTTTTAGGGTTTTCATTTGCAAAGCATACTTTGATTGGTTGGAATTTATTTTCCAAGTTAATGCTTTTGATGATTTATTTCATCTAACAAAAATCAAGGATTTATGGTTTATACTTTTACATTAAACTGTTGCCCATGAAATTTGACAATTTAGCCAATGGGTTACCCAACTTAACATGCTTTATATGAATACAAATCTTGAAATGAATGGGACTATTGGTGGTTTTTTTCTTTCTAATTCTATTATATAGCTTCTCTCTTTTGTGGTTGGACATTATGATTGTATTGTGTGACTAATTCTAGTTTATCTTTTATTAGTTGATTGTGTCTATGAGTCATAACTGAATTGTTATCTCATTTAGAATTTTGTGCTTAGGGTTAGATGCCTTGTGGGTGTTGGTTATGTTTGAACCTATTTATTATTTCTAAAATTTTCTATGATTACCCTTGGGTTGTTTAACTATTGAGGATTTAGACCATGGCTAGTATCATTTTATTCCCATCTCTACCTAAAAAAACTTGGATGCCTGATTCCATCATCTAAATAATGGTTGGGGTGGTTAGGGCTAATGATAGTTGGGCTCATCAGGATGGACCTTTGGGTTTGGTCATCTCATAGATTGATTAATCCCCTCCTGTTGATTTTGGATTTACACTTTATGGTTGATTATTCTAGTGAATTCAATTTATTGTATACTTGTTAAGGTTTAGTGATGCTAACATCAGTTTCCTTAAATGTAATTAATGCTTATATAAAATTGATTTTTATTCCTAGTAGTATGGTTGTAGACATTATATTATCATTATAGATTTTGACATAGTGTTGGATTCAGGAATTGGTTACTCTTTTAGTGATAATGGATGTTTCATGAGCCTAGATAAGTACTATAGTGCTATGTTGGTCCTAAATTCTCTTGCTTTCCATTATGGAATGTTGTATCTTTCAAATTTTGGCATACAAGTGTATTGTTTTGATATATGAAACTTTATCTAATGATGGATATATTATACATTACTTAGATTGGGCACTACATGCTCGACTTGTAAATTTAGTTGTTACAAGAATGCACACGGTTGCATATAAAACCTTATAATTATTACCATTGAAATAATGCATTAGTTTCATACTAATGATGTTAGGGGAAAACCAAATTAATTATTGATTATAATAATTATGATCAACACCCTTGTTAAGGTATGCTCATGTTGGAATGTATACTCTTGTGTTATGATTTTTCTCTATGAGAGCATCAAATGTGGGTAAAGGAATACCTTGGTTTTTGTTATAAAATTTTGGGTGCATCATTACAAAATCATAGTTAAATATTATGATTTAATAATATTATTGATTCATGAACAGTGTATACTTCATGTTGTAATTCAAAAGGATTTGGTAATTTACCGATGAATATTATTTTCCTCCTAAGTAGGGATCATGATCTTACTATTTAGATTTATGCACATATTAGTGCATAAAGCAATTAAATTCATGAAAGTCAATTAGTGTGAGACTATTACTTAGACTAGAATGTTGAGATTGGTAAATGTTTTAAAGGTTTTAAATTTATTTGAAAGTTGTTTTTTTTAAAAATGGCTGCATAGTCTCACATTAGTTATCTTGGCTAAGATTTTTGGTGGTTATATCCACCTTGAGTAATGTTTTAAATTAAAATTTAGTGCATAGTATGATTGGGAATAAAATTTGAAATTGTCATGAATACTTTGCTTCAGCATATATGCTAATTTAGTTAGTTATATGGATAACCTATATAATTAATTTTGATTACTCCTTTCTCAAGTGCATAGGACTAAGGAAAACTGATTATGTCCAAATTAATATTCCTTACCAATAACTCTTTTAATACATATTAACTTTATGTTCCAAAGGTTATTTTGAGGCATGATGGGTATGGGTCTTGGTACTTTTAGCTGCCCTTAAAACACCATACCTGAAATTCATTTTGAATTTCTATTACTTAAGCAATGAAATTAAGGAAAATAAAATTCAAGGATTTTGTGGAATTATCTAAGTTTATATTATAAAAATCATGAATTACTTACTGGGTATTTAATTATATTTTATGAACCTATTGTCAATCCCATATTCACTCATTTCACATATTTGAAGGATATTGGTTTTATTATATTGCACATGGTAGAATTATTTTTAAATTGACACTTTGGAGTCTATTGTTTATGTGGTTAACATGATGTGGATGGATATATTATTTCCCTTTTTCCAATCATCTAAAATATCAATTGTTCTTAATTTTAAGATGTTAAATGTGAAAATGTTATTTTAAAAACTTCACATATAGAGGAAATCCAAGTTTGGCTCATTAACTAATGTCATCAATGTTAGTGTGTTCAAACCATTAGATTAATAATAAAATGCCATGATTGGTGTCCCATAATGAAATCAATAAGTAACTTTATATTATGTTTACGTTTGGGATTTATCTTCCCTAGTAATGGCTATTATAATTTATAATATGCCCCTAAGTGTGCCTGTATGTCATGGCTAGTCAGATCACAGTGAGTTAATGTTCACCTAAGTTACTCCATTACCATTATCTCTTATGCTAAGGTCTAACTTGAGGTGGACTCTAGGTTTTTATACTCAATTTTTCATGTCTTCTCTATTTTCCATTGTGGTGGATTCATGAAGGTATGTTTTTTCCTTCCAAACCTTTAACCTGATTCTCTTAGGAGACCAAGATGCTTAATTAGAATTATCATATCATCAAATGGTCCTATGAGGGGTTTCACTCTGATTATAGAGTTTGGTGTATATTTTTATACACATACTTACTAATACACCCCAAACTGTATCTTCTATTTTATGAAATTCTCTCTTATAGAACCCTTTGATGATATGGTAATCCTAGTTGAGTGTTCACCAATAAATAATAGAGTTTTGTTTGAAATCACATGAGTGTGATACCTTTTAGTATGTTTTATCTTGACCTTAGTTGGTGTGTAGGTCCTTACATGTAGTGTTGTTATATACTATATAATTTATGAACTCCCAAAAAAATTGATTTTGGGGTTGTTTCAATATTCAATGAAAAAATTGGCATTTGAGAGATTATGGAAGAAATAGAACTCCCTACAAGTCCCCCAAAATATCCTATAGATTCCCTAAAATTTCCAAACATCTCCTCCAATAGTGACACTAGAACACAATTAGACACTAGCATTATTATCCACATAAGGACACTACTGTCCAAAGCCATATTTAAACTAAAATCATAGAATTAAATGTTTATACCTTTTTCTATAGCCTATTTTAGTCTCTTGAGCCACAAAAATACTTTTTTTACTTTAGATATGTGTTCTTTCTCTATATCCTTGCTATTTTGGGAAAGGCTTGTCAAATCAAATATTTCTAGTTTTTGTTCTAAGTTATTGTTATACTTAGATATTTAAAAATATAAGATTTAAATACTCTAAGTCCTAAATAGTTAAAACATTTGGTGAACAAATCTTACTTTGAATATTGCTTAAAACCCTAGTTTTGCCTAGGATTTACCTTCTTCCAATTTTTGTGTACTAAATTAGGGTTACAAACTTTTATTTTTCCTTAATTTTTGGCACAACATAGCTCATTAAAATTAATCCTATATTAGGGTTTCATTAGTTTAATATGGGTTTATTCTTTTAAAAACAACCCTCATTCAAACCCTAGATTCACATACTATGTCCCTATACATCTAAATACTAACAATTAAGGTTTCAATTACAATCCCAATTTCTTATACACTTTGGGTTAAATGTTTATCATATTTGAACATATGTTATATTACATTATCTTATTTGGAAAGTTTAAAATGGTATCTAAGAAGCCTCATATCCCTCACCCAGTTGATGGATTTATGAAGTTTTCTCATAATTAGAATAATGAATTGAATTTTTTTCAATATTTTACATTACAACATGATAATTATTTCATTTATAATTAATATTATTAATATTGTTTTAATGATGGATATGAGGATTACTACGAGCATGAAAATGAAAATATTGATGATGATCTACTAGATACATCTTCTTCTCTTTCTTCACCCTCTTTTATTACACCTCAAAATCAAACTAAAAATATAATACCAAAAGAGCCTCTTGTCGGTAGTTATTTTTTCCAATGTGATCCTATATTTTCAACTAATTTTGATACCTCCTTATTCAAATTAAATCAATATAAGTGAAACACATGAAATCCACTTTTGCATGATTCAAGTAAAGTAGGCAAGAGTACCATTCTCAGCTAAATTTGAAAAATCACGTACCGATGATATTAAAATTTTTACCAATGCATAAACTAAGGTAGAATTTTTTTTATTTTACATTCTAATATCAATGCAATGATTCTTTTCAACATATTGACAATGCAAATGTATCTAACTCTTCTCCTAAATGTCATAATATGCAAAATGAAAACATGATTTCTACTTCTTCTACCCTTGAATCCAATATTGAAAGTATTAATCATTCATGCACTCCACACATAGCTAGTGAAGAAATGCATTACATTACACACACACAATATGACACATTGAATAGTAGTAAAAAATTAAAATATTATCTTCCTCTTTCTCTTAGTGAGCATGCAAATGATACTTAGTCTACTCCTACTTCACCTATTTCTCTTGTCAAAATAAATTCTTTGTCATATGTTAAAACACACACACACACACACACACACACACACACACACACACACACACACACACACACACACACACACACACACACACACACACACACACACACACACACACACACACACACACACACTATTATGTTCATATTTTACATAAGTTACATTCACATGATAATAAAGTAACTTATAGTATATTAACATGTGATACTTCTAATAAAATTAACAAAATAAGAGATAATGATGAATCTCCCTCATCCCCCCTTACTATAGTAGAACATGTTTCTCAACTCAACTTAAATGAGGGTGACAACTCATTTCCCTCTAACTAGGTCCAATATATCAAACCTCCAAAGGTTACAAAGAGCAAACCAATCCTCCCTAAATAAGGTTACTAATGTAATATACCAATGGCTAATATAAATAACAAAATCCAAGAATTAAGCAAACCTATTGATGATACTAATACACCTTCACAAGAGGTAATATTATTGATGCATGTTGTGGGTGGTTTACAACAACAAGTACACCACATCAAATTGGAAAGTAAAGTGTATCACTCATGGGTGGATTTCAATTCCATGTTGTGGTGTGGAGCTAAAAGTTTCAATTGTTTGCAAACACAAGAAGAGGATGCTGAAGAACCAGAGCCACCGGCATCGACAGTATGACTGACATCGGTCAGATGCAATGGAGAAGGAGACAGGTGATGGCAAGGAGTCGGCCGACGTCGGTAGCACTAGACTAGCAGGGACCGGTGTCAGTCGCCTGTGTATTTTCAGAACTGCTGTTGACGAATAGTCAGTTAAGTGAAGCAAGTGTTTACATGTCAAGCGACTAATTATAGTCATGACCTGCGTGTCTAATTATTGTAACTAGAGTTCTATTTTTGTAAGCATGGGATCTTATTTATAGACCCATAAGGCATGTATTGTAATTAAGTTCAAAGACAAGTAAAAGCATTGAAGTTAGTAAGGTTAAAGAGATTAGTTGAAGCATTCAAGGAGGCATAGCAACTTAGGCTTTAGAGTTGTTGTGTTGAGCAAGAGAGAGAGGGAAAAAGGTCTTGAGGTGTGGCAATCCTTTGAGGTGGAGGAAGAAGTGGCATCTTCCTTATTGTATTTTCTTCTAGTAATATTTAATACAAGAGTGTATATTGTCTCTCAAATTCTTTGTTGTCTCAAGTTTCTAGCTACTTTATCATTCTAGTTTAATTTCGTGTTTAATTGCTTATACAATAAGTAATCATATGTGCTCTAATTGGTAGAGCTAGAGATCCCCTGACAAGTGGTATCAGAGCTACAGTTTGCAGGAAGTAGGGTATTGTTTTTTATTACAGGTCATTCACAGGGTTTTCTGATTGAGTGGGAGTTCAGCAATGGCAGAAGAAAGTAGGCTACGAATGGAGAAGTTTAACGGCAAGAATTATCAACATTGGAGGATGCAGATTGAGGACTATCTGTATCAGAAGGATTTATACTTACTGTTGGGTGGGGTTGCATGTAAGCCCACAGATATGAAGGATGAAGAATGGAACGTTCTTGATCGGAAGGCTCTCGGTTCCATAAGGTTGAGCCTTGCATCGTCTGTGATTTCCAGCTTATCACAGTGCAAGACAATGGAGGAGTTGATAAAGTCCTTGGCAAATTTATACGAAAAGCCCTCAGCTTCTAATAAGGTATATCTTATGAAGCAGCTATTTACTTTGCAAATGCAGGAAGGTGGATCGGTACATACTCATCTCAGTGATTTCCATGGTTTGGTAAACCAATTAGCTTCAGTCAATATTGTTTTTGATGATGAGGTAAAGGCTCTCTTGATTTTATGTTCTTTGCCTGAAAGTTGGGATGGTTTGGTTATGGTAGTATGTAATTTTGCATCTGCTTCTAAAATCTTAAAAGTTGATGATGTTGTGAGTGTGATCTTGAATGAAGAAATACGCAGGAGAAGCACAGGTGAATCATCAGGGAATGCTCTAAGTGCAGAAAGTAGGGGAAGGCAAAGAGAGAAGGTTGCAAGGGAAATCAAGGTCGGGAAGGAGATTCGAGTCCAAAGGTATTACCTACTGGTTTTGTGGAAAGAAAGGACACACGAAGGAGTGTTGGTTGAGAGATAAAGATAATTAACATGTAGGTATGGAAGAAGCAAAGGATACAAATATCGTGATGCAAGATGCTCTCATACTTTCTTCGGATAGTCAGGTATGATCATGGATTTTAGATTCTGGTTCATCTTTTCATGCATCCCCAAACAGAGATTTGTTTTGAGTATGAATAGGGAGATTTTGGAGTGCTCTATTTAGGGGATGGTACGCCTTGTCAGATAGTTGGCAAAGGGAAAGTGCAGCTGAGATTGTAGATTGACAACACATGGGTGTTGAAAGAAGTCATGCATGTTCCAATTTTGAAGCAGAGTCTAATTTCTATAGGAAGGTTGGGAGATGAGGGATGCACAATAACCCTCATAGCGGATTCTTGGAAGGTTACCAAGGGAGCACTTGTTCTAGCAAGAGGTAAGAAAGTAGATACTCTTTATTTGTCTACTTGTATTACTGATTCTACTTCTGGTGTAGATTCGAAGATGTGGCCTAATAGGCTTGGTCACATGAATAGGAAGGGAATGGAAGTTCTTGATTCAAAAGGTATGTGTTCAAATTTGGAAAGCACATATATAGTTCATTGCAGAAAGAGGAAATTTGATGCTTTTGACATGAACAAAGAAGCCTTGGTGTTTATGGAGGAGATGAAGGATAGAGATCAGTCACAGGAGCTAAATAAATCTGAGCAGGGTAGCATGGACAGAGGTTTGATCCAAGAAGAGCTCACAGATGAAAATTTCATCACTTACAGGAACACACAGACACTGATGTCGATAGCTTGGCACCGACGTCAGTCATCCAGATACTGACATCGGTCATGTGCAGACCAGTAGGGTCAGTAGGTTGGACTGGAGAAGTCCGACATTGGTCATAAGGACCGACGTCGACAGGAGGGACGCTAACGTCAGCCAGGGAAATGACGTCGGTAGTCAGGGTCAATGCAGGGAACCGACATCGGTCAGGAGCAGACTGGGAGATGGCCTAAATCGGTCACTGGAATGGATGTTGGGTGAATTAATAAGTCTCAAACACCCATGTGGAGGTTAGGAAAGGTATGTGAACCTCATATTCATTATTCACCTTCTTTATGTTGTTTACTGATAGTCATGAACTGGGAAGATGGAAGAAGCAATGCAGGTAGAATCTAGAAACAGTGGGAGCTTGGCATGGATGAGGAGTGTGAGTCCTTAGAGAACCAAATAGGTATTTTTTGGTAGTGTTATCAGCTAGAAGGAAGCACTGGATAGAGGGATGGATTCCCGTTTTAGAGAAGAGAGTGGATGGACACATGAGACAGAAGGCTATGGTATATGGTCTTGATTTTGCTACAGAATAATGGAGGTTTGACCATTGTATTTTATCTTTACTAGGTTGGATAATATTAGCTACATTATCCTATTACTGTATTGTGTTACTTGTTGCAGGGTTTCATATACAGGGAGTTTTTTCTGAGCTAAGGGTAGAATTGGTTTAGAAGTATGTCATGGAGAATTTGGGAGCAGAAAAATTCTTGTGGCATAAGAGACAGGTATTGCATCACAGGTTTGCATGGTGGTTGGTCTTCAAGAGTGACATTGAAGAGGGATACAGAGCCTAAGGAACAAAATAGATGGTGTACAGGTACAGGTACAAGTTGCAGCTATTTATCTCCAAGTGGGAGATTGTTGTGGTGTGGAGCTAAAAGCTTCAACTATTTACAGACACAAGAAGAGGATGCTGAAGAACCAGAGCCACCGGCGTCGGAAGTATGACTGACGTTGGTCAGATGTAGTGGAGAAGGAGACTAGCGATGGCAGGGAGTCGGCCGACGTCGGTAGCACTAGACTAGCAGGGACCGGCGTTGGTCGCCTGTGTATTTTTGGAACTGTTGTTGATGAACAGTCAGTTAAGTGAAGCGAGTGTTTGCATGTCAAGTGACTAAATATAGTCACGAGCTACGTGTCTAATTATTGTAACTAGAGTTCTATTTTTGTAAGCATGGGATCTTATTTATAGACCCATAAGGCATGTATTGTAATTAAGTTCGAAGACAAGTAAAAGCATTGAAGCTAGTAAGGTCAAGGAGATTAGCTGAAGCATTCAAGGAGGGATAGCAACTCAGGCTTTAGATTTGTTGTGTTGAGCAAGAGAGAGAGGGAAGAAGGTCTTGAGGTGTGGCAATCCTTTGAGGTGGAGGAAGAAGTGGCATCTTCCTTATTGTATTTTCTTCTAGTAATATTTAATACAAGAGTGTGTATTGTCTCTCAAATTCTTTGCTATCTCAAGTTTCTAACTACTTTATCATTCTGGTTTAATTCCATGTTTAATTGCTTATACAAGAAGTAATCATAAGTGCTCTAATTGGTAGAGCTAGAGATCCCCTGACATTCCATACATAATAATGACATCATGTGTAGAATTTTTAATGTAACATTATCATCAAAGTTACATATAATAGCATTACCAAAGTTAGAGGGACATGGATATCCATACTTACATCTCAAATATTAGAGGAAATATATGGCACATATCACTAGTATTTTGATTATTTTATATTTATTTATTAGGACTCTAGAGGGTTGAGTGATAAATTGATTTCATAATTCACTCCCATTCACTACACACATACGATGAGTTAGAAGAGGTATTTCTCATACATTGCATTCATAACAAGGGACCTTGGGTCATATCTTAGGTTGCCTTCACTACACCATAGCTAGTCAAAAATAGTAAATGACTACATTCTAAGATTAGAAACATGTATTCATCAATTCATGTACCAACTGATAGATTTATAGGTATAGTACCATTTTTCTAGAGGCCTCATTATTGCTCTTAAATATAAATTTATATATGATATATCCAAATCATTCATACATCTGTGTTACACAACTTTGGGATTAGATAAAAATTGGGACTATTTGAGGCACATTCATATATATATATATATATATATATATATATATATATATATATATACATATATATATATATATATCATAGTCAGAGTTATATAACATCATAAAATAACCTACTCCACTCATAATTAAGAAACTAGTGGAATAGAAACAACCAATAAAAATACTCAACAAGGGCAAAGAGCCACTTCATAGAGCACCTCATACAATGAATCAATCATGGGACACAAACAAAGAGGTTTTACAATTTTTAAATAGAGATAGGTCTCATGACATCTTGCTTAAATTATTAGATAAGGAGATGATCATACTTCCCCTTACTAATCATCATATAGAACACCATTTATACATGGTAAAAAATAAGCCATATTGAAATTTTCAGAAGATAAATGGACATTTAGACAATCACTATTATGCACTCTGAGACTACATTGACTAGTATGTCAATCAAATCATTATATACTTCACATAAGGGGCACCAAGATATTAATCTCCATAGTATCCTTGATGACACTCCTCTATGATAGAGTTATCCTAAGATGTTCTATTTAAGGAGCCATTGGTTACTCATTGTAAGAGCCATGTGTTTTTTAGGATACATGGTTATGAGCAAGATCATACACCATAGATTCAACATAGATGGTAGCTAGTTCATAGTGATCAGAGTACACACTCAATTTACATACTAATTAAGATATTTGGAAACACTCATAGAGATTAGAGCACATCCTTAGTTCACACACCAATTAAGATATTTGGAAATAATCATAGAGATTAGAGCATAGTTTCCATTCACACACCAATGAATATATTTATAAATAATCATAGAGATCAGAGCATAATCTCAATTTTCACACCAATTAAGATATTTTGAAATAATCATAGAGATTAGATCATAGTATTAGTTCAACCACCAATCAAGATATTTGTCAGAGATCATAGATCTTAGAACATGGTTTCAACACAATATCCAATCAATCTCTTTTCTATAGTGTCTACACACCTATTTACTATAAATGTATCACACATAATATCAATTATAGATTCTACTTCTACACCAACATAGCTTGAGTAGTATGTTCATTTTTTCACCATGTCATCCAAGTTCAAATAGTATATAGAAAATTTACAAGATCTACACATAGATATCCTATGAAACACTTGCAAAACCTATACCAACAAATAACATTCCTAATCCACTACACATATCTACTTAAACATTTGTAAAAAGATAAAAATTTCATTACCATTACTTAGACAAATACCATATACTAGTTTCACCTTTTAACACAATCAAAATAATTAAACCAATGTAAACATGTACAATATAAATAGGCTGCCAATATACATGGTGCCCATATAACAACAAACATCCATATATATAACTCAAAACATAGTTTCAATACAAATATTATACATCACTTAATAATATGAACATGGCTAATAGGAGCAACCCCCTCACTCTCATTATCAAACATACTTAGACAAATACCATATATTAGTTTCACCATTTAACATAATAAAAATAACTAAACACGTGTAAACATGTATAATATAACTAGGATACCAATATATATGGTGCCTATATAACAACAAACATCCATATATAACTTAGAACATAGTTTAAAATATAAATATTATACATCACTTAATAATATGAACATGGCTACTAGGAGCAACCCCCTCACTCTCACTATCATACATACTTAGATAGATACTATATAATAGTTGCACCATTTAACACAATCAAAATAATTAAACACATGTAAACATCTAAAATATAGCTAGATAAAGATACCATTATACATGGTGCCCATATAAAAACAAACATCCATATATATAACTCAAAACATAGTTTCAATAAAAAATATTATACATCACTTAATAATATGAACATGGCCACTAGGAGTTTCCCCCTCACTCTCACTATCAGGCATGTCCACATTAGAACTGAAGGCCCCACTATCCCTCTATGACCTTGATCAATGATTACGTCTACTATTTCTCTCACACACATAAAAAATACCCATATTGACCATACACTTTGCATGATCTCATTGTATATGTATGTAATCATACAATATTTGGATACTTTCCCCACCCAAATAATTAGGTGTGGGTATGGTCTATCTCCATAGATCTGTGCATGCCTTATCCCTATCCGCAATCACTCACCTATATGCCATGGTAGCTATGGTATCTTTATTGAATAAATGGCCATGGATACTAGCAATATCAGTGTCCCTCTCCATTAATCCATCATCCACAACATCATCAATAACATGTCATGTCAATATGAAGAGTGGAAACTCGATGGTAGTCTCCCAATACTCATCATCACAAAAACTGGATTATACCAACATAATGCATCAGATTCCTAACCAAGTAAATAAGTAATAAAATACATAAAATATACAAACATATAATAATAAATTACCATCGATAACCCTAAGGGGCTCCATATCTAATACATCATCTACAATAACCCACCTCTCAAAACTAAAGGTGTCCATATATGATATCTCCACTAGGCTATATAGGCATTAATAACTCTTACATAATCCATATTTGGTATATCAATCATCAAATCCCATTATGTCAATAAAATTAGGTATAACTCTATATTTGATGGTATAAGCCTACTAGTTGGCCTCACTAAAGATAGATAACTCATCAACCACACCACTAGTGTTGGGGGCACATCCTAAGTAACATTAAACTATCATGATACATGTTCATATTAGAACCTCTAATATAAATTATCCTAATGGTCATGAAACCAAAAACTTGCTCAACCCTATCTCAGCTAAGCATTATCATTAGGCCATCCCTCATAGCCCCTATAGGGTCTTCAATTAATGTCTCTATCCATCAACCTATCTAGCACCTACTAACACTACATCATGTTCCTCTTAGGCATGTGGGTCATCCTAATCCACCTATTTATAAATGACTAGGGGTGGGCCTAATCACCTTAAATAGGTAATGTTACTATAATCATTTGTATATACTCATATTCCCAATAGTATAATAGTGTGGAAGATTTAATACCTCTTCCACACATCTCCTACATAAAATGATACAAGGCTTGGTAAAAATGGGCTAGTATAGTGCAACCCCATGAATTTATAGTACCATGATCTTCTATGTTCTACACTATTTCATGCATCTTTTAGGAAATTTATACCCTACTCTCATCTATAGCCATAAATGAATTCAATAAAATAGCTAAGAACTTCTACAACTATGGAATATCTAATGTGATAATCAGTGACAATAATATATCACTATGGATCCATGTATGATGAGTCCCTATAGACATAGAAAAAAAACACCTAGCAACTTTCTATATAGCTTAATCACTAGTATCCTCCTATAACATGGCTCTTTGCCTAGTAATAGGTAATTATAGGATCCTGTACACATCCTCTAAGGTGACATTCATCTCCCTAGTAGGTAACCAAAACATACAAGTATCTACATCCCACCTCTCACACATTACAATCATCGTGTGTTTATCCCAAGGCATCAAATATAAGGATGTCACATGACTCAAACCATATATATCTATGATGTCCATTTGGACCTATATCATAGGTAGACCTTGTAGGGTCTCCATTATTAGGCCACCCCTCTCATGCACACATCAACCTTTAAAAATACAACCAAATTTGACATTAACAATGTAAAATATAATATTAATAGATGATAATAGGAATATAATAGTAGTAATTAGTAAAAATCATCATAAACTAGGCTTACTAGACACTAACATTATATATAGTATAATAGCACTAGATAGTAAAACCATATCTAAGACACTAGCACCATGTCCTAGACAATAGTGCTAATATGAGGACAAAAGTGCCACACTTCCAAAAAATGCACTAAACTACCATATTTTCAATAAAAATAATTTAAAATGTACTAAACATGATAAAAATAGGAAAAATTATAGGCTCCTTACTAGGGTAACCTCCTCCCTGGCCTAGATAAACACCTCTACCTCCTCTCACTGGGTCAAAGTTGTTCCTAATCTCCTCGACATATTATCTATTAGAAAAAAATAACTATCAACTCAAATGATTCAAATGAATTTTCAAACTTATAAAATAACCTATTTAAGTCACATTTATCGAATTCCACCTTACTAAAATTGACCTTGTGTGCCAATTTAACCAATTAATACCAACTTCTTCCTATCACAATATCTAGAGAACCATAACTTTGATTTGTGAGGCATTTCTTATAGCTGGGACTTGACCTCAATGTACCTCATCTTATATCAGTTAAATCAATATCCTGATCACATTTAACTCTATTATAAAAGTTTATATTACTATAATAAACTCAATATATACCAAATATCTATCCTATTACTATTTTCAACAATCAACTCCATCATAATAGATAAAATATTTAAAGTTAAAATAACATCACCCCCACTAATTAACACTATCACATCTAATCATTACCACTTTTGGTTAGACACCCTTACCTTAGACTAAGCTATATCACCAAAAGGGGTAAAAAAACATAGATTACTTCAGATATAGATATTAATAAACATGGGCTCACTCAAATACAAATAGTTAGACATATAAGCTCACTCAGATATAGATATTTAGACACACAAGTTCACTCAAATACAAATATTTAGACACACAGGTTCACTTAGATACAAATATTTAGACACATAGGTGTACTCAAATACTATATTCAAACACACATGTTCACTCATATATAGATATTTAGGCACACATTTTTATTTAAATATATAGTTTGACTCAGATATATAGTTTGACTTAGATATATAAGTTTATAAAGATATACAGGCTAACTCAAATATATAGGTTTACATAGATATACAGGTTTAGATATTTAGGTTTATATAGATATATAGTTTGTCTTAGATATTATAGTTTGTCTCAAATATTATAGTTTGACTCAAATATATAGTTTGACTCAGATATACATATGTTCAAATACATAACTACATTATTTAAATATCAAGATTGGAGGAATGATGTAGAGCACACATCCTTGATCTCCATTTTTATATTGTTAGGTTACATTTAGATTATCACCAAGATGTCACCAATGTTTCACCATTTTGGGTCACATGACCATCTAAAGTATTTGAGCCATAGCCTTCTACTAGATAGAATTTACATACTCAAATTTAGTACACACATCAAACTGGGGGCAAGCATGCCTTGTTTCTCCACATATTCATTTTACATACTAAGATTAAATACACACATAAAAGTGGGGCAAAGAAAGCCTTATTTATCCACATATTTAGTTTACATACTCAAATTCCATCCATATATCATTTGGGGGAAAAACAAGGTTTTGTTCCTCACTATTCAGATTTAGTACAAAGGACATTCAGATTATGGATTTCTTCTTCATATATTTCACTCCAACTCCTTTCCACTTATCTAGCCAAGAAGTGAGCCAGGTCTAGAACACATCCACAAAGGTAATAATAGGTATGTTTTCCTCTTTTTCTTTTACTCTAGTACTTTCATTTCATTACTAGAATAAAGGGGGGTAAATGTGTACACCCTAATTTGATCATGTAGCCACAAGTACTATCTTTTTTTTTCTCTTTCACATAAAGGTCTTAGTGATGAATATATCCCTTATTTTCATGGTCATTTTAGGTCTTTTGATATTTTATATATTTTACTTTCCATATTTGTTTCACCTTTAGTGGCTTGATTCACTCCTCCCAGTCACAGGGCCCCTAGCCTATCCTACTTGGTCTTAACTCTATTTTTAGGCCTCAAGACACTAGCTCTATTATAATTATAGTAACACCATGTGTCACTAGTGTCCAATTATGTATCTAGTGTTATATGATCATTGTTCTTGTGTTTTGGGTCATAACCCTACTTTAAGCCTTCACTTATGTTTTACCCCTTTCTATGACTTGTTAGCCAGTAAACAAGGTCTTACATTAAAATCAAATTTGCTTCTATATAAATAGCCTCACAAGGTATTTTACATCTATCACTTACTATTTTGGCACATAATTACATAAAATCAATCATTAATATAACTCAATACTTTTCATACTACTTAACTACTACATCTAGACATTACATACTTGATTAGAGAAGGACCTAAGTGAAATTCATTCTAGAATAATATGCACATTTATTATGGACATTATCTAAGGAATAAATACATGTGATCTAAGACCCTTAGCATTGGGGTTAGTGTAAATAATAGATAAGACAATACGGTTTCTAATCTATACTATCATAATATCCCACAACCTAGTTTTTTCCTCTCTTTTACATTTGATTTGGTTATTATTTCATGTGTGCATGTACTCAATAGGGTTTTGTAATATATTCAATGATAATAGAGACATAGGAGAGCTTTCATAATAGACATAACAACATATAATTCCCCCGAAATCTCTTTTAGCTTCCTTAAATTTTCTAGATAACTCCTCCAAGAGGGACACTAGTTCCATAATTATACGTTAGCACCATATGGAACCATTATCCACATAAGGGTGCTATTTTTTAAAGCCATATTTTAGATATAATCACAAAATGAAAGGTTTGTGCATATTTATCTAGCCTATTTTACCCTCATGATCCTCATGTATACCTATTTTACTCCAAATAAGTTCTCTTTCTCTATATCCTTACTATTTTGGGAAAGGCTTGTCAAATCAATTATTTCTATTTTTCATTCTAAGTTATTGTTATATTTGGATCCTTAACAACATAGTATTTACATACTCTAATTCATAAATGGTTAAAATAGTTGTTATGTTCTTTTCTTAAAGCACCATCCCATGTTACAACTCTGTAACACATGATGAGAATCAAGTGGGGAATATGTATGTACATAATATTGTTAAACTTTATCAATTACTAATGTTTTCTCTCTTATAAGAACTCATAAAATCTCAACCTCTATGAGTGCATGACCTAAAGGGTGCATTAGGAAAGGGGTGGGTAGGCATTTTGTGATTCACAAGATTATTGTTCCCTATACCTCCACTTGAAACCAATAAAAACCCCTTCCATACATTTACCTAAGCCTTGACACCTCCCTTACACTCTTCTCCAAAACAATTACCACCTCAAATAGCCCCTCCATAAGCTAAACCCCCTTTTTACTAGTTTTGAATTTATTCAATTGGGTTAGCTTATTTCTAATGATTAAACATGTTACATGACTAAATTAACCCAACTAACTTATTCTAGGACTAACTATTCTATTTCCTAACTAATTAGGTTGACTAGGCTGACTGTATTGACTAAAATCTAGAAAGGGTTTAGGGTCAGACTAGGATATATATACACATCTTTCACCCCATTTATATTAGAGAGAATTATTCCTTTGTACTTATTTATATTTGTATCTACCATGCTACTTGAGGATTCATTGCTTAGGGTTCCATACTACTTGGATAAAAATATTGTCTTGTCAAAATGCCTTGGATGCATAGGAGAAGTCTTGTAGCCTAGAGCTGACCTATCTTTCTAATCCTTATGAACCACAAAAACCTCTTGAAAATCATCATTGGCCAAGGGAGAGGTTGAGGCTCGATTATTTTATCTTCAAGGTAAGTATTACTAAATATTAATCTTGTATTGTTAGTATATGTATTTGCATGTATAATGGATTATGAATGTATTGCCTCTCCGTGATTAAGATTACCTGTACATTAACTTGAGTAGATTTCTTATTTGTATTTTTATTTTTTATGTTTATCCCCCATTTTCTACACAAGCTTTGGGGAGCACTAGATTAAATTTACTTTACTTTCATATTTATTTGAAATACAAAGACCTATATATGGTTATTGTGTTATATTACTTGAATAGAGGATTTAAAACCCTCTCTAGCCATGCCATATGATAAGATATCCCTTATATAGGTTTAGTGAATCCATATTGGTCATGACCCAGATTATCAACGTATTATTAATGGTATAGTTAGCTAATTTAGCCTCTTTGAGATAGGATGGATTTGTAGACCATATTTACTTTTGTTTGCATACAAAATCTAACCAAGGCTTGCAAGGATTTAAGAAGGATTTTCATGTGTTGGGAACTATGAGAAAGACCTATTATAATCATTTTTTGGATTTATTACTATGAAAATATGATTCTTAAATTTCATTTATGTAATGTTGCTTTATGAAATTTGATTATCTATAATATATATTGACTTAAATAATGTTTGAATCATTGGTCATAAGCTTATGAATTATCAATTTCATGTGTGTAAGGTAATGAGATCATAAATACATACATGTTTATATTCTTTGGTATGTTGATTGGCTATAATTTATTAAGTTCTCTATTTAATTAAATTGTGTATCTCCAGCTATTAAGTTAGAGTAATTTTATGTGTGCATCAATTGTGTAGGAGTAGGAAAAGGGCCAAGGAAAAAAAACTACACCACGTATGGTTATATCATTAATTAGTTTTACCCTTAAAACCATCTTAAACCCTTTATAATTAATTATATGCCTAGTCTTCCACTTTTTCTAATTTAGCATATGTTGTAGGTATATAGCCTTTAAGCTTGGTTGGTAAAACTTGTTGTTACCTAACTTGAATATCTTATAGCCAACATCTATAATGTCTATTGGCTAATTGATAGATATTAAATTGATTGAATTTGTCTATATCAAGTGGGAAAGAGGTATGTAAATCTTGGAAGAAACCATAGAATCCTACAATATATGCCATGTGTCTTAATTTAACATGAAAAAGAACATCCCTAAATGAGTCATGGGTTGTCAAGTGGATAGTGGTTGACTAATTCTCAAATGACTATAAGTAGAATTTGAACTCCCTTTTTTGAGGACTTTTTTCAAAAGTTTGAAGAAATTTTGGCCAATCTAAAAAAATATATACTAAATGTAAGATAGAAACAAACATGAACAACTGGTGGGGAGAGCAAAGTCTAGACATATAGATGAGAGTGCCCAAGTGGTATCAAGGTTGATAGGTGGGATTTTTAACCCAAATTTTTAGTTATTTAATTAGAATAGAAATTATTTTAGTTCTTTGTTGTTCTCTTTATTAAAGGATAATAAGACCACTTAGTTTATTCTACCTATATTATTGCCTTGCCATGGTTGTGCACTAAATGCCATGTAGTTATTTACCTAATTGAGGACCTTGGAGAGGTTATGTTCCTACTTACTTGTCTTGTATGTTATTACTTATTTATTGAAGTTTATTAATATTATTTTTACATAACGCAATGGTTGTCTATAAGTAATATTTTCATGGTGGAAGAATGTCAAACCCTTCTATGTTGAGCATGGTGGTATAATGTTTAAACCTCTTATGAATGTCACAGTGGAAATTGTTAAGCTCTCTCATGACGAGACATGATAGTAGACTTATTAAACCTCCCATGTCTATTTGATGGAATAAATATATTGAGTTAACCTCTTACTATTCCAATTCATTAGTGGGATGTGTATGCTATGAAAGCTTGCCTACTAGTTTTATATTTTGGAATCCTTAGCATCACTTGAATGATCATTTGAATGGTTGTTTGCTTTTTTTTTGGACTAGGAATATCTTTGGGTAAGAACTAATAATAATACTATATGTGTTTCATGGTCATTCCATTATGAGAACATACCCTTGCACATATATCCTCTCTTTCCATTACCAAGTGATATAAACATGATCAAAGCTTAGAGTCTCAAGCTTAGGGGTGTCTAGAGTAGCATAGTAATGATGATGAAAAGTTGGGTGGTGAGCCTTCCTTATTATGGCTAGTAGATTCTTTAGAGCAAAAAAGGAGCAACATTAAAGAATATTTGGTTCCTCCATTATTTTATCAAGTATATAGATGTGCTCTTGCTTATGTAAATAATTGGGTAAAATATAAATTATTATTAATGCTTTATTAGCAACACTACTTTTAATATTCTTATAAAAGATATAGTTTGTATGATGTTCCAACTATGGATTAAGATATATTTCCATTTATTAAAATATCTATTTTAAACTGAGATGTAACTATTTATAAATTCTTGATTTATAGGATCATGGGAAGAGTCTTGTATGTATCAAATTCTTTAACCTTTGAGATAATTTTAAATGAAATGAATATTTTGATTTCCTTTCTTAAACCTTGTCATGACTGACTGGTCCTTTAAGCATTGTGCATCTCTTTATATCTGAATATAAGTAGTTTAATTGAATTAAACTTATCTATAAACCTAAATAAATAGTCATGATTCTATTATTGGGATTAATTATATATCTAACATGTTTATATCTTTACTGTAATGTTATTTGGGGTAAAAAAATGCCTTGTGAAAAGTCCCCATGGTCTTAGCAGTTGTGTAAAATACCTTATATAAACCTTCCTTACAACAACAACATATAATAAATGAAGAATAATTATAACAGAATCTTAGATCTATTATTATAATTATATCAAGGCATGAATCATTTAGGTTTGAGTGATGTCACCTTTTATAAGGACTAATGATTTTAGAAGGTCTTGATGACCAACCCTTTTTATGCCAAGTGTTTAATTATTGATTAAATCTCTTTTTATTCTCTCAGATTTAGTGGAATGAATTTTTCCTTGGGCCTTACCATTTAAATCATTTAGTCAAGCATTTAATGTAGTCATCATTTTGAGTGGATTCCTTTCTAGCCATTGAGATTTTTATAAAATGTTGAGTCTCTTAGATTATTTATATATTCAACTAAACCAATGAGAATATTAGTTTAGCATCAAGAGCATACTTTTACCTTAGCACCTTTTTGATCTATCTTTTATACAATGCAAACTTGTTTTAGTAGAGTCTATTCTGAGGAATGGAGACTCTGCCTAGATCCTATAGTTTGTAGTAGCTAATGAAAGTATTTTTATTGCCTTAAATGAGTTATCTTTCTTTAATCCATCTATCTTTAAATTTTATTTTGGCTTGTGCCTCAATAGAATCATTACTTTGACTTCACCTATTTTTTCCTTGTCTTAATTAGTGTCTTATCCCTATTAATGTCTTATGGAAGTTATGGCATTTTTAGGTTTGAATGGATTCTGGTATCAATCCATGTTCATATGTGTTTTTTTGGTAGTATTATATGTCATGTCTATTTTTAGATAAAAAAATGGGAATGATAGATAACATTGCAATTGAGATCATGCATTGTAGATATAATTGTTATATAGATGCTATGGCTAGTGTATATTTTCTCATTCCTATTGACATCATTGATAATTAGGATATGTTGATTGTATAACATCTATAAAAACCATTTATTATGACAATGGACTTGGACAAATTATATGTATTTACTATTATACAAAGCATAAGTAGTTTACAATGGTATATCAACATCATTTATTTCTTATTTAAGGACCCTAAAGAATTTATCACAAAATGACAATCACAAGTTTTAGGAGATATAATTTATTATGTTATAATTGAAGGAGATGTCTTTAAACAATAATTTGATAAATATTTTATTTGATGTCTTAGTCATGAGTAGTGAAACAACCCAAAAAAACAATTTTTAAGTTACATATCAAAGTACATAATGGATGAATAATGGACCCAAACTTCACTTACTAAAGCAATAAATACACATTTAACGTACCCACATATGCATAATCATAAAGGTAAATCTTAACCTTTCGAGTCATTAATGGTCATGACAAGACATGACATGGAAACCAAGAGAACATTGTCCCTAATGGTAATCAAGCATAATATCTAACATTCTAAACAGACATATCAACCTACTACTAAAAGAATACATATAGATTAAGCTAAGGCTCATGAGCATACAAAATGGATAAAATTTCTCATATAATTATTTTCAATCAATTCATAAGCATGCCTTCCACAGTAAAAATACATGGATGAAGTTACAATCATGCCTTATTACATCATCCAATAAGTAATTATATAGTGGTGGTTTATCCTTTAATCATTATAATTGATTTCAAATTGTAAATTACCCAATGTTATATAATAGATAAAGGGAGATTAGACACCCTCGAAGCATCATGGTAGCTAAAAACATATAATCCACAACATTTAATGTTTTAACAATTGATGTTTAGGTAAGGGAAGGCATATTATTCATCTACTATTACACATTTACCTAAGCATTTCCAGCCATACAGGTGATTCTAAATTATTTATAATGCTTAATAGCTAAAACATAAACCTTCCTACAACTAATGAGTTGGTAAGGGAGTAAATCCCAAATTTATTCTTCATCATACTAAGTAAATTAAACATGAGTAGGTAATTATATCATCTATGAGATAAAACACAAGGTAAACATGCATACATACACTTTCCATTCATACCCAACATGTCAGGATAATATAGTTTCCATATGCACCAATATAGGTTGTTTTAGCATACAACAAGTTCTATCACGAACCTTAAATAACTCATAACATTTAGGTTATTCATGAATTAGGTACACATGCAATCTCAAGCTGATAACAATGCCTTAATCAATGATGAATTTTTGCCCAATAAAAGAAGAAGATAGTATACATGACCAATACATAAAAGTCATACTCAACATATACATATCTTCAACCAATTCATTCATAGCATATAAGTAAGGAAACATATCACAACACATTTACACTTCACATTTTAATGATTTAAGATTACTTTTTTCAATCATAAACTAGTAGTTTATTCCAAATATTAAAATGAAACACTTTCATAATGGATCACCTTAACAACTAGCCAAATCATATCTTATTTGATTCATCAATAAAAAAAATTGAACTTAAAGAGATAAAAACCATATGATAAAAGGATACATTAATGACAACATTCAAGGAATCCCTACACTTTAAAAACAATTGCAAATCACTAAAGCATAACTCCATCTATTCATGCTATCATAAGAGTAGTTTCATTATAAATGAAGCAAAATCAATCATAATCATAAATATAGATCCAAAGAAATAATTTTATATCTCTTGATAGTTATCATTCAAATTCAAATTCCCACTTGCTAATAATCCAAGCTATCATAATCAACATGCCTAAAACAAACTAGGTAAACTATTTGCCTAAGCAGGTCACTACTCAAGCTACCATGGTAGTTTGTATCCAGAGAACATAAGAGATTCTATAAGATTTCACAATGAGATATTACTATATTAATTATGTCAAACTAATTACATGTTATAACTACAAGAATGATTAGATATACAGTAACATAATAAATAATCATCAATAACAAAAATATGGTATAATTTCATAGCATTAGTAAGGGATATCTAATTAACAAGCCAAGATAAAAATCAATTGCATCCAAAGAATGAATTTAGAACTATATGAGAAATCCAACATATTACATTATAATCAACAACATGAAATGGAACTTCTTAATTTTGAAGGGTCCCTAACCATACACAAGGTTAGCATGCCAAGATCCAAATTTAACTAAACTAAAATCCAAGGGAAGTAATTATAACTACAACCACTAGTCATGCTAGATGAAATTAATATACATATAATATAGTAAAGAGATAAACAACATGTAAATAACATTATAATGTACATCATACCTATCCATGAAGTCATTCAAAATTGTAGTAGAACCAAATAGACAAACCATTCCAACCATCCCTATGAGCCCAACCATCGGTGGTCCTTACCACCCTAACCATCATCAAGATGGTGGTTTTGACAAGTAGGGTCAAGGAGGAAGTTATAATTAATTAGGACACCAAACCCAAGGACATCCCATCATAATAATGCAACACCAACACAAGTTACAATCCCCATCAAGGGTACATACCATGCAATAATAGTAGAATAAAAAGCACCACATATAAATTATAGTTATATACAACCAATTCAAGGTCCAAAAAATAAACATAGCCTAGCATGGTAATCAAACAACATAGCCAATATAGAAATTAGGCAACTTAGCCAAGCATAAGAATTAAGAAAATCAATTAAACATAGTAATCAAGTTATACTAAAGGAGTCTAATAATTGGTTAACATAATGGAATCCCTTTAGAAATCAAAAATAGACCAAAAGGGTAGCAGTGTTCCCAACAAACATATAGCTATCAATCAATTTTAAGACAATAATCGATACAAGGGGTTTGGGAGATCATCATGAGTCTCACAACCTCATATGATCTTTTGACTAATAAGAATTAGGTCAAAGGGTTTAAGAAAAATAATAATCATTTAAATGGCTTAATTAAAATTAGAAACCCTCATTATGAGATGATGATACTAATAGGGCCTTGCCCCTTCTCGAAAGCCAACAAAACACCAAGCATATAAAATATAACAATAAAACTGAATATAAATGTATTAATAAAAATAACACCCAGGAGACTCCACTACAACCACATACATGTTTCTATAGCTGGCTTTAATTGTTTAGGGAAACAAGATTATATGGTTTTCAACAAGAAAAGAACTAGTTAATGTTTCACATATAATTATTCCACCTAGCCCCAAATCATTGATTAGTATAACAAAATATATAAATTCTTCCCCAAATTAATATATATATATATATATATATATATATATATATATATATATATATATATATATATATATATATATATATATATATATATATATCCATATGGTCAAGTGTGTCATTTCATATACTTTTATACCCAAATCAATTTATGAGAGAAGGTTAATGATGAATAAATTAGCCCTTTTAAATCTCAATATTCTAAATTGGTTTTTAATGTAAAATAAGAAATTATAATAATAATCCCAAATCTGATTATTCAAATCAGAAAATTATAATTGATGATCCAAAATCCATCATAAGGTGAATAAACCCTCATTTATCTAGCCATTTATATGGGCAAATAAAGAATCATATTACCAGCTTAAAATGACCCCCAGATTGACTTAGTTCAAATCAAAAAAAGATATAAATATAGATAAAACTAAAGGTTTACCTAAAAGGTTTTATATGGACTCAAATTGATTTAAATCAATTTTGAAGGTTATAGTATCAGGAAAACATTCTGCCCATATGATTAATATAAGCCCAAGTTTGATTTATAATCCAAATGGAAATATATGATAATAGTGGAGAAAATCCTACCTTCAAGATTTGTAATGAAACTAAATCAATTTTAATGTTTTATTTTATTAAGAAATAAACCCCAAAAGGATACATCCCACAAGATAGGGGTATGGTAACTATCAAGCCATGCACAGGTCATGAGGAAAGGGGAGAACATGCCTACGAAGGGTCATCAAGGAAAATTCAAGGTTTTAAGGAATATTTATAATGTATGGGTATACATATATACCAAGATTAACAAGTATGTGGGTTGATAAGTATAGCCACATTGTAGCTCTCATGGATTGAATAATCATGGTCCCTATAATGATACTATGATCTACATTCAATATCACCAATCCATAATGTTTATCATCCCTCAAAAATAGAGTCTTTATGGCTCAACAACACCCAACCTTAAATATAAATGAAGTAGTTCATTATGTAAGTGTTATTAGGGTGTAGGGTGTAATAAAATAGAGTATACCACTGATTCTGTGAAATTATAATATTGAAAAATGATCCAATTAATATGTAAATATTATCTATATATTCATCTTAAATTTTTAAGTTATAAATAGGAAGGAATAATATCTATATTGTTGTAGTATTTCAAGGAAGAACGCCTAGATTCAAACAAAAAATTTCTTACCCTATTAGTGCCACAACTAGCATCTCCCTTCTATGTTTTTTTATCTCTTCCTCTTGTCTCCTTCCCCTACATTGATGCATGCCTCTTTTGCATTCCTTGCATTTTTCTTTCATATTGTGTACTCTTCTTACTCTCCCACATTTTTCTTCCTTACCCTCTTCTTTATCCTCCCCTCCTTTACTTCTCCTCATGTCCTTCATTTTTTTGGTCTCTATTCTCTTGCCTATCCTCTCTTCCTCCTTCATTTCCTTCTCCCCTATGCCACACCACCTACCATGTGCCTTGAGTTTATTCACACCACCCTTTTCTCTCCCTTATTACACCTTATTCTACTAACAATACTCCCAGTTAATTCCCCTGACCACTCCCTATCCCACCATGTCTTCCAATTCATCCCTTATGCATTTTCCTTTTTGAATTACATACAAGCACTTGAATATATATATATACACATACATACATGAATATCTATATGTATATATATGTGTGTGTGTGTGTGTGTGTATATATATGTATATATATATATATGTATATATATATGTATATATATATATATGTATATATATATGTATGTATGTATGTATTTATTTATTTTCAAATATTTCCTAACATATAATTATGTGTATAAATATCAGACAAATACTTTGTGGTGAGCAACAAGATAGAAGTGTGCCACAACAAATGCCACAAACACCTGTAATCTCAAGTTACCATTTGATTCATTCAAGAATGCTTTGAAGGCATGGATATTGAGATTACTGAGAGTGGAAATTGAGACAACAAGGTCAATCCATAAATCATATAAGACATAAATATCCATGATCTGAAATAGAGGCAATCAAGCAAAGAACTATCAACTGATGTAACCAAACATAACAACTAGACCAAGTTTGACTCTTGAACTCATGCATGACATAACAACCTAAAAATATAACATAAATCAAGAATAATAGGTTACCTATCAGACCTCATTTGACTACTTAGAACCACTTTTTCTACCCCAAGAGCTGATGCTAGCATCTAACCTAGCCCATAGTCAATACCTACAACCACCAAGTGGATCCATTCGCAGTATCTGATCTAATAATTGATAAAAATAATAAAATAATAATGAACTATAACCAATTATCAAATACAAAAAACAAATCATACATCATCACATACATAATTATAAACATGATAAATGCATCAATCTTGAAATCATATATCATAGCATCAAGATTTGATAATATAGTCCATCTAAATAGGGAAGTGTAGTAATAACTATACACATGATAATATTAATACTTAATAGATAAACCTCTTATATATCATCAGTTAAGAATTCAAGTAAGGGTATGCAAGGGTGGGTTCATAACATCCTCCCCCTCTTGGAGAGGAGCCATCCTAGTGACTATATCATCAACCAAGGACCCATCTATCCATGGAAACATGGTCACTCTTTTATAAAAGTTTTCATCTACTCAATCATAAAATTAATTAGAAAATAGTAAATTACATAAAAATAAAGTAAGAGAATGTAATACACCATCTAAGTAAGATACAATTGAAATCTCAAGTCATAGATCAATAATGCTAAATCACATACCTCACTCAAGGTATAAATCCTTATTTATGATACATAAATCATAAATCAATGGTCAAAAAAGGTAATCAAAACCTTGGTGAAATGGTCTAACAACACCAAATCTATTCATAATTAGCACATAAACCAATAATATATCACCATTTCAACATAGTTCTAAGAAAATTATATAAATTTAGCCACCCATCATAAGCATGACTTTATAAATTTTAAGGCAAAATAATGTTACTGACCATGGAAATGAATTTCCATGCCTTAACAAATGATGATAATAGTCTTTGTTTCCATCTAGACACCTCTCTATCAGTTGAAAGCTTGTGAAAGATAGGTATTTTTAACAAAATTTTAACTATATAGATCAAAAAAATTCTAGAGCACTAAATATTATCTAAACATCCCTCTTAACAAGAGGAGAATTTACTATAGAAAATGATAACTTTAATGACCGTAGTTGTAAACTATACAATCCCATCAGGATTTAACTACATACACACAACATGAAATAGTGTCTTTACTTACACTTAATATGCCTTATGCATTATTTAATCAACATTAATCCTAGAATGCTATCACATTATGGTAATCCATTTTGAATGATTAAAACTAAATCAAGAAAATACCATTCAAGGGATAGTGTAGTGTCACACACTATCCACACTAAAAAACAAGAGAAGCCAACCCAGGCCATACATGTTACCCCAAAGGTTTACCACATGCTCTCCAAACACTTTGTGAGATCACACAATGGTTATAGGAATCATAGTTTCACCATCATACTATACTTACCTCATGGCAATAAATAAAAAAATAAAAAAATGGGTACCCAAACTAACAAAATCTACTTGATCAGGACTTATAGTGTTCATTATAAACATAAAACCAACATACTATCTAGTCATACATAAAACACTATAGAAATACCTTAATCACAACATGTGTACATGCACATGCCAACACATGCATGTGTTTCAACAAGTACCTCCTTGCTGATTTCCATACACATCCATAATGTAGGAGCAATTAGTGCTTCACCAAGCTTACACAATGAAATTCTACATAGGTTGTTTAGAAACAACCTCAAAAAGTTGGCTAAGGAATACTAAACCATAAGGTAACCATTATGTAGGAGGGTCCCATGACTAATATGTGGCTCAAATGGTGCACACTCTAAATGAATCAGGTGGCTACCTCGTTCAAAGGGGAAGAGTGGATTTTTAGCCTATGATAAACTCCACTCCTTAGCCTGTACCTAGTTCAACCATTATGGAAATTATTTTATCCTTACCCTCAACCTAATACTTGTATCAATGTTCATATCTAGAAAAATAATGTGGGGTTACAAAAATATTGTATGATACTATACCTCGGTAGCCTAAACAAGAGATTCAGCTTCCACAATGGGGAGTTATAAAACACAAGTTCTTAGGTTCATAATTATAGTTTATCAACACCAAATCACACATATAGTATAACCTGAATACTAAGACAACTAATGGAATAGTACAAAAACTTTCACATTTCACATGGTTAAGCACTTCCACATCTCACAAAGCTTATACAATATATAAGCATAACAATGTAAGTGAATGAAGAAGCAACATATGATAAATATAAAATCAAGCAACATATGATAAATATAAAATCAGTTATAAGTAACTATTCTGAGCTATTTTACACATCCCAATGGTTAAACACATATATTTATGAAGTAAAAGTTCTATGAATTTACATCAGTCCACCTGATGTGTAAATGTCATACAAAAATTCATCTTATACCCATCAATGAAATCACATAATCAAATTCTAAACTCTTAACTTACTCACTCAAGTCAATCACACTCACCCCATCAAGCCCTCAAGGATTTATCTACACCCTTGGTCCTCCTAATATATCATGCCTTAACCATATCAGATGCCTCGCTCATGTAAAAAATTAATGTACATCCAAGTAGTATCATAGAATTCCAACAATAAGCATATCAAAATTTAATTGATTGACTAAATATAACATGTCAAAGGTCAAATGGAGAAGCTTGTTTTAATGAAAATTTGATTTTGGAAAGGGTGAGATCATCCAAGGCTCAAGGAGAGTACCATATCACTACTATAGGAATCACAATTCTTCACAATCATCAATTTTAACCAAAACTTTTAATAAACATCCTCATGATTACAGGACATATCAAACATCTCCATAAACATCCTCATAAGTGATAAGATGAAATCACTCCTAAATAGACATCCCCATGGCTATATAATCCAATCAAGATCAATTAACACATACATAGAATAAAACATATCCATGAATAAAACATATGTCATATATGTAAGACTGATCTATGATCAAAAAACATGCCAAATCTAGTTGGTTTCACCCCTTTTTGGAGTTATAAATATACTTGATTCACCAATATTAACTCAAAATAAGCCAATAATATCAAGCATAACTTATCTAAAATGTATAACTTTCCATCATCACATAAGCTTACGTATATACAAGATGAAAATAAGCCATAATAAACCAATCAGGCCACACACTATGCAGTGAATCCTTCTTGGTTTGCTTAAAAGTCTAATACATTAGATGAGCCAATGTCTCCTGGGCATTGACATCATAATAAAATTATGGTATCACTTCCACCAATCATGTATAGTGATCCAAAAATTGAAAGCTTTGGTTGAAATATAATTCAAGAAAGAAGAACAAAGCAATTTAAATAATGTTATCTCTGAGAAGAGATGTCTTATTGATCAAATTTGCAGATCCAAACATATGCTTATCTCTAAGAAGAGATGTCTGATTTCATTTTCTAGGTTACATATTCATTTATACATGTTTTGAAGGTGTGGGGAGGATGTGGAAGGTCACCAATCTCGAGGGAGATGAATTGGTTCAACTTCCATGATTTACAACAATATAGAATTTGAGGAATTACTATTTTTTGAAAACTTACTATTTTTAGACTACACTACTAAAATTGAAATTTTGGACACTTCCATTGGGTTTTATGGGCTCAAAATTAATAAATAAAATCTACATGCCATATCATGACATTCCCCTCATTATTATATTTCCAACGGTTCAAACGGTGAGTCAATTGGAGCTACGGTGTAAAAGTTATGGCTCCCAGAAGTTCCGCCATCAATTGAGGTGGACCCATCACCCGAATTGTCATCTAAATTATTGCTCGGATCATTCCTCCCTCATTGAGAAGAAATGGTCCCCATTTCATCAATATTTGTCATCAAGTGTGGCAATTTTAATTCAATTTTATTCCCGGTGCATACTTGAAAGGGAGTATGATTTATGGAACTATGTAGGGCCTGATTGTTCACCATTTCTATCTGACCATCGATCTATGGATGGAAGGCCATGAACTTCTTTATATTGGTATCTATTTTCTTCTATTATTGTGTTTTTTTTGTATTCAAGGCTGTAACATCAACCCTTTTGGATTCTTGTGGCTTGACCACCATGAGAACAAATTTCTTGGCACTAATCAGAGAGACAGGTGTAGAAGGTGGTACCTCTGGTACCCTATAGCACCGTGTTCCAAGAGTGAGAGTAATCCTTTGAGTTATTGATTCATATATGCCATGTTGATCATACATAAATGTCTGACCATAGAGTACATCATAAACATCTAGATTGACCACATCACATAAGACCTCATCTTGGAAGGGTTTTATTACATATGAGAGAAGACATTGGTGGGTAACACGAAGGTTTCTCCCTGGACTCAACCATCCAATATTGTATGGCTTTGGGTGAGGCTTCATGGACAAATTTATGCTTTTCACAACATTATCAAAGATTAAATTCTTTTGAATTCCACTATCAAGTATGAAATTTAGAGGCTTACCTTTCACCCATAACTTAGAGTGAAACAACCTTTCCTTATCATCTAGCCTCTCCTCATGGGTTTGTGATGAAGCAACAATGGCTTCAGGTTAAGAATCTATAAACTCTTATTTAACCTCTTCAACTATAGGGTCTATATGAGGCAGAGCAGTAGATTTTGAGGATTGTGACTCAAAAATTAGGGACTTGATGGCTCAACATTCTTCTTTGGAGTGAGTTCTAGATTTGTGATAATCACACCATTTCCTAGCCTTTCCTTCCTTTTTCTTCCAATTTGGGCCTCGTGTTTGAACTTCTTTGTCACTTCTCCATTTTGAAGGCTGATTCTTCATATTCATTCGTCCATGCTTCTACTCAATCTTCACTATGAACTTGTATGCCTCACCAAGGGTTTCCAAATTGAAGATTTCCATTTCTCCCTGTATGTACCATTATAGTCTACCACAATATTTGAGAACCTTATGTTTCTCACTTTATTGGATGCCCAATCTTGTAGATAGAGAATAAAACATATCAATGTAATCTTGAACAAATTGTTCCTTACCTTGGTGAAGTTGTTGCCACTCTATATACAGATCATCATATGCTCCAATGGGGTAGTATTCTTCCTTCATAGCTTATATGAAAACATCCCAAGTAAGTTCTGTCTCAAGGCCAATATCATCTACACTAAATCTCTTTTTGTACACTTCATACCAAGTTTTTATAGGCAATGATGATTTCAAAAGAGTAAAAGTGATCTTCTCTTTATCGATGAAATAAGAACAAAACAATTCAAATAGTGCTATCTCTGAGAAGAGATGTCTTATTGATCAAATTTGTAGATCCAAACATATGCTTATCTATGAGAAGAGATGTCTAATTTTATTTTCCAAGTTAAATATTAATTTATACATGTTTAGAAGGTATGGGGAGGATTTGTAAGGTCACCAATCTCAAGGGAGATGAATTGGTTTGACTTCCATGATTTACAATAATACAAAATTTGAGGAATTACTACTTTTGGAAACTTACTATTTTTAGACTGCACTACTAAAATTGAAGTTTGGGACACTTGTATTTGGTTTTATGGGGTTAATAATAATTTATAAAATATCCATTCCATCTCATGATGTTCACCTCATTATTAGCTTTCCAACGGTTCAAACAGTGAGTCAATTGGAGCTACGGTGCAAAAGTTATGGCTCCCAGAAGTTCTGCCATCAATTAAGGTGGACCCATCACCCGAATTATCATCTGAATTGTTGCTCGGATCATTCCTCCCTCCTTGAGAAGAAATGGTCCCCATTACATCAATATTTGTCATCAATTTTGGTAGTTTTACTTCACTTTTATTCCTGATGCATACTTGAAAGGGACTATGATTTATGGAACTATGCAGGGCCTATTTTTCACCATTTTTGCCTGACCATCAGTCTGTAGATGGAAGGCCATGAACTTATTTAGATTGGTATCTATTTTCTTATATTTTTTTGTTGTTTATGTAGTCAGGGTTGTAACATCAACCCTTTTGTATTCTTGTGGCTTGACCACCATGAGAACAAATTTCTTGGCACTAATCAGAGAGATAGGTGTAGAAGGTGGTACCTCTGGTACCCTTTAGCACTGTGTTCCAAGAGTGAGAGTAATATTTCAAGTTCTTGATTCATATATTCCATGTCAATCATACATGAATGGCTGACCAAAGAGTACATCACAAACATATAGATTGACCACATCACATAAGACCTCATCTTGGAAGGGCTTTATTGCATATGAGAGAAGACATTGGTGGGTGACACGGAGGTTTCTCCTTAGACTCAACCATCCAATACTGTATGGATTTGGGTGAGGCTTCATGGATAGATTTAGGCTTTTCACAACATTAGTAGAGATTAAATTCTTTTGACTTCCACTATCAAGAATGAAATGTAGAGGCTTACCTTTCACCCATAACTTAGAGTGAAACAACCTTTCCTTGTCATCTAGCCTCTCCTCATGGGTTTGTGATGAAGCAACAATGGCTTCAGGTTCAACATCTATAATCTATTCTTCAAGCTCTTCAACTGCAGGGTCTATATGAGGTATAATAGTAGATGTTGAGGATTATGACTCAGAAAGCAAGGACTTGATGGTTTGACATTCTTCTTTAGAGTGAGTTCTAGATTTGTGATAATCACACCATTTCCTAGCCTTTCCTTCCTTTTGCTTCCAATTTTGGCCTCGTGTCTAACCTTATTTATCACTTCTCCATTTTTAAGGCTAATTCTTCATATTCATTCTTCCATGCTTCTGCTCAATCTTCACTGCAAACTTGTATGCCTCACCAAGGGTTTCCAAATTGAAGAGTTATATTTCTCCCCATATGTACCATTATTTCTTGGATCATATAGTGACATCCAGGGCAAGTTAAAACATATGGCCATTCACCATAGCTACTCTACAATGTCATTAGGAGAAGCTTCTACATAACAAAATTGTTATAAATAAAATAAGAAGAGATAGGGAATCCTTGTTATCCATAAGTAAATCACCCTATGGGGATGTTTTCACTCCACTAAAACCATCCATAATACAAAAATTGGATAGCATAGCCATGCAAGTTCATAGTTTACCAACATTTTGAGGCTATCCTTTCTATGAGTAGAGAAATCAAACTTTGCTAGCTTACTCATGAAATTTAGTGCTTTTCATACCCTATCATGATTTCCATGTTTATTTTGAACCCTCAGTCTTCCCTAGGTCATAAAGTTCTAAGTATCTAAGGAAGGATCACCCATACAATTTGACCATAAATGCCCAAACATCATTCCATTGATTCTAAGAGTGAAGCCTAAATCACCTAACTCCCATTTTCTTGCCCATACATGTCAATGGTTGTCAGGCGATGCTTGTCCAAATGCAATTATATTCAATAAGGGTTAACCCAAACCAAATCTATGGGTGATAATAATTTACATAAGAGAAAAATTAGATTCTTTAGAATCATGTCTTTTGAGTGATGCATGGAATCTTATAGCAGCAAAAAAAAACACAACACCTTAACTTTAGCCTAAAGGCTAAGTGTCTTGAAATTAATTCATAGTTCCACATAATTAGGACAACTCAAAGTTCACCAAATAACAACTCTACCAATCCTAGAGTTCCCTAGATCAGAAACACTACTCAGATACTAGATAAAATAACCCTAAAAAAACATTTTGAATTTGCATATCAGAGTACACAATAGATGCATAACATACCCAAACTTTGTTTGTTGAAGCAAGTGATACACACTTAGCATACCCATGTATGCATAATTATAAAGGTTAATCTTAACCTTTCAAGTCATTAATGTTCATGATAAGACATGACATGAAACCAAGAGAACATTGTACCTAATGGCAATTAGGACCAATATCTAACATTCTAAATGCACATAACAACTAGTTACCAAAAGAATGCATACATATTAAGCTAAGGCTCATGAGTATAAAATATAGATAACATTTATCATATACTAATTTTTAATCAATTCATAAGCATGATTTTTTTAGTCCAAATACATGGATGAAGTTACAATCATGCCTTGCTACATCATCTAATAGGTAATGATATAGTGGTGACCAATACTTGAATCATTATAATCAATTATAAATTAATAGTTAGCCAATGTGATATAATAGATAAAGGGATATCAAACATCCCCAAAGAAACATGGTAACCAAACACATATAATCCACAACATTGATGTTTTAACAACTGATGCTCAGTTAAGGTGATTTGATAATTTTGGGAATATTGATGTATTATTCCTAATTTAGTTAAAGGGTCTGAGTAGTAAAATTGGTAAATAAATAGACAATAATTAAGATACCAATTTTTTGTAAATTAATTACAATTTGAACTTTTCTAAAAATAGTAATAAGGAGAAGAAAATAAAATGAAGCTAGAAACTGATTGATCTAACTGAGATAGAGACTAGAATTCACTATGCAGGATTGAGACACTATCATAAACTAAGATTTGAACTTCATTTTGTGATTGGTTAGGAGTGCCATAATTTTAAAATAGTGGCACCAACACTATATTCCACCTCTACCATTTTTGTCCTAAGGATCTAAGTATTTTAGGTTTTGTTCTCTATGTCTGTGTGACCCTATTTGTGAAGTTTCATTAGTTGGAAGTCTGTATAACTCCTTATAGAGTATATTATTTATTGAAACCTTATCTTCCATTTTTATTTGACCAATTTTGAGTAAGATGGGGGGTTAGTGTGTGTAATATGTATTGGACATGATTCACACCTCATGTGTGGGCATGCTACCAACATACCAATACTTTAAAGAAGGATCAAGCCATATGTAGTTCTCCCACTTGATGTGATTTATGTAATTATGTATATGAAGATACAAAATGTTAAACTATATATACTTGAGGTGGCTATGGATTGGTGTAAGGATTTGAATGAGCTTGTAATTATATTGGTTGGTTGTATGAAGAGAATAGGTAATATTTTTTGAGTAGTCTTGATTATATTCTTGTTTGCTTAGTGATAATTATTAACCCTTTCCAAATGATCTTTGAATAGGATTTTATAGGGATATATTGGTCATCAGTTAAATGTATTCATGTTAGGTCAACAAGGATAAGGATGGGGAACTAAAATAAATTGACCATTGGGGCCATAAAGAGACTTGGACAATAGCACCAAAAGTAGACAGGATTGGCACCAATGCTATAGTCCAAGTGTGGTGCTACTTTCATAAGCAAATAGGACCTAATGGGATTGATTTATCATAGAAAGAGTAGTCTAAGTGAGCTGGGACCAAGTTTGGAAGGTTATGGATGACTGTGAATTAGTGAAAATAAGCCTAAGGGGTTTATGAAAGTAAGAAAGAGGGACCTATGGGTTGGGTGTCATTAGCCATTCCTAAGCTACCAATTTTTTCATTTTATATGACTACATTTACCCCCCCTCCCCTTTATTCTAGTGATGTAGCAAAGTGAAATACTAAGATAAAGGAAAAAATAGAAAGCATACCTGAACTTACATGTAAGGGTGAAGCTCATGAAGTTTTTGTGATGTTGGGTGTGCATAGAAACAACATGCTATGAAGTATGAATTTGCAATAAAAATAAAGAATAGATCAGTTTTTACTAGATATGCCATATATAAAATAAGAACATACAAAACTAGGTAAGAAAAAAGAGGAAGAGAAAGGAAAGAATACACCTAATCAAGTATGTGAACAAATAAAAAACCTATTTTGATGTTAGATTATGCTGATTAATGGTGGAAGGTGTTATACCAAGAGTAATATCATAAATAGAGTTGAGTGCTCAATTTTATAGAAGTGGCTCAAGAATGTAAAGGTTGGCCCTTTGGATCCATCATTTCCTAATAAGTGAAGCTATATGATCATGTGTATGATAATCAATGTTTGGAATATGTGTCTAATCCCTCTAAATAGGTGGCTCAAGAATCAAAGGCTAGATAGTCCTTTGGCTCCATCATTTCCTCATAAAGTGAAGCTATAAATTGATATTGATATGGATGTGTGTCATATGATATGGCTCCTAAATCCCATGAATGTACTATGATCTAATAATTTTGGCATAGATAGATGTATGTATTCTAGAAACTAGGTCATTCTTGGCCACTTCAAAAGATGGAGATTAGGCTAGTATGAAAGCCACTCTAAACTAGTGTATTAGGCTTGTATGAAATCCACTTAAGAACTCAAGAAGTTAGGTTCATATGAAATCCATTCTAAAATGATGTCAACCACCTCTATATGGAATAAGTCATGCATATACTAAGAATTATTGGGTAATGTTAAACTCAAATAGAAAAGAAAAAATATGTTGTGCACATTGTCCCCAATCATTGATGTCTAAAACATGGATTCTGATCTAGAATTTATACTGAATGACCTATCTAAAACTAGAAGTGAGAACAATCATGTTATGCATAATTCCCCCTATATATGGATTATCTAAGTAAAACTATACTAAAATTATTGATTCTAGTTTGAACTGTAACTAACAAAAATATAACTGAACTTATCTTTTTGTCTATTTCTAGAAAAAAAATCTATTTGGATAGGAGCACCAAAAGTGGACAATAATGGCATTAGTGCTATTGTCCAATTTGGGTGCTTTTGTATAGGGCTAAATCTAGTAACTATTATATATTTTTGACTATTTTTCTGGTATTTTATTATTGGTTTGATGTCTAGTTGTTTTGGGTGTTCTAAAAACTATTGTTTCAACCATTAGGAGATCTAATCTCTGAAATAAAACCCCTATTTGTTTCCACCTCTTTTAAGAGTAAGAATGAAGACCCTATAATGACTACCTTTAGAAGAAAGATCCCTACAAATGTGTTATGCTTTAAAGACACATGATATAGCAATGATAATCAAGAAGATATCTCAAGATATAACATGGTTTTTATTGAGAAATTGCTAGATCAATAGGGGTATGCCTCAATGGATATAATAATGTAATAACATGTGCAATGTACTAAACTAGAAATGAAATTATAGTTGTTTGTTATTTTTTAATTAGAGGGATGGATCATGATGTGCATTATGGCATCCAAGAAAGTAAGATATATGCATGATGTGGATCATGGCATTACAAATAAGGAAAAATCAAAAATCAAAAAAGCACACAAGGAAATAATCATATAATGGTGGCCAATGTGCCAAACAAACAAGGGACATCATACATGTCACTTAAATTGGAAAGTAAGCATATGAGGCATATCTAAATGCCACATACACTTATAATTGAAATAAGCAGAATTGGTGTGGAAGCAAAAATCATATAGAGGAGTATAGGTAAATGAAATTATAAGATGTCCTAAGGCACATGTATGAATAGAAGTAAAGGACATTGGTAAATGTCTTAAGGCACATACAAGAGATAAAAATGAACTAAGAAATGCAAACAATCTAGCTACACTAAGCAAGAAAAGAAAGAATGTAAGGAACTAGAAGTACAATCACATCTAACTAATAAAATCAAGAGGGAAAGTATACAAGACATGTTATTACAAGACTAGGTTTATGCGAAAAGATACACACATTTTATATAATAGTGAGTATTGATTAAGAAATCTATATAAGCTCGTAAGTAATGTACATCAACATGATAACTAAAGTGTGTGGTGTAGGAATGACATAACTTGGATGGTGTAGTCATATAGAATATGACCCTAATAGGTATGTATATTGATTTATGTCTCAATGTAGAAGTAGGATGACCCCTCAATGGGTATATTGAAGCATTCAAAGAGCTGGATGTCGCTAAACACACTAAAAAAATATCAAATGAATCATGGTAATGTAGATAAATTGAAAAATAATAAGCATATAATAACAAATGTAAGTCTATCATAGTAGTAGAAATGTAAATCATGGATGATGCATAAAATCAAAATGTTTTTAGTGTTTTGACATATTTTAATGTTTTTGTATTTTGAACTATTTGAATGTTTTTTATATTTTTGATATATTTTAACTATATATAGGTAAGCAAGGAAAGGATGATACTAATCGATGAGGATTATGGGAGACTCCCTATCATGGTGTTCTATATCAAGGAGAGGAATCATGCGTGATTGTGAATTATGATAAAAATGTTGAGACTATGGCTCTAAAATATGTATATGTTGTAAATGATCTAAAATATTTGAAGTAGAAACTAATTTTGGGGTCCCCCTATAACTCTAAGAAATGGATGCAACTATAGGGCTCTTAGGGAACCATCTGGTATTAGGATAATTTCTTTGAACATGTGTTCTATGAGGAGATGCATGAGATCTCAATGATACTACCTTGGGTGTGAACATTATATCTAAAAGATGCCTAAAATCTTAAATCTATGGAGGTGTATGAACACTCTATCCTATAAATGGATACCTCAACTATGTATGAATTAGAACTAAAGGAAGAACTATGACTAGTGGCAAAACTAATATTAGCGGTAAAACTAGAATTAGTGACTACAAAGTAGAAGATGGATTTGAAGTGTAGAGTGGTAATTCATATAAAACTCTGCCAACTTTAACAACCTAATTAGTGTGAATGAATTTAATGTATCTATTAATTTTAGAAGGTACTAATCAAAGTTTTTGAATCTATGGTTAACCAAATAACATAGTAAAAACTCCTACACTAGGAACAATAGTGAATGGTGTGGCCACATGTGTTAGGCCAACCTATAAAGGAGGTATGATCTCACCTAATTAACTCTATATGTGTCTACTGAATCCATTGATAACTATATTTTTTGGTGTAATATCCTATTCTAAATATCCCAAATGCTATAATAGTGTCATAGTTTACATGTTCACATTAGATCCATTGTCTATGAGAACATTATGAATATGATGATTATGAATGTAAGATCTGATAACAGCTGCATGATAATATGTATCATCCTCAATGATCTCTTGATCTAAGAAGGAGATGGAAGGTTTATTTATAACTCTAGAATTGTATACACTAATCATGTTACTCAAAGGAGGTGTCTCGATTGAAGGTTCTTGTATGTATTTGGTGGGAGATGTGCATGGTATGCATGGTTAACCCTTGATGTGTCCCCTATCTCCTATATGGAATGTTGTGGAAAAGGATCTAAAAATATTTTCAATGTTTTATCTTGTGTTGGCTTGGCCTGAGGAGGATTAACTAAAGTTTCAATATCAATATGATTTCCATTTACTAAATCTTATATCTTGTGTCTCAGACTAATTCATCTATTTGTTTTATGGCCTAGTTCCCTATGAAACTTACAAAATTCATGTTAATCATATCCACATGGAAGAGGATTTATTGGGTCAACTTACCAAATAGGAGGGAGAGATATGATGTTATATTCTAATAGCTACTGTAAAACTCTAGATGGATAAACTAGTAGATTGGTGAAGGTTTGTTGAGGATGTGCTAATAAAACTACTCACTAAGGGGGATTTGAAGCTACATTAACTATAGGTTGATTCTAACTCTTGTTATCATTAACCTTTACTTTTTATGGGACTTTACTGTTACTCTTATTTGTTATGTCTATGATACTTGTGTATTTGAGTTTTCCCATTGAAATCAACTTGACTTCTCTTTCCTTTAGTATGTGACACAATTTAGTGAAGGAAGAGAATATTTTGAACATGATTGATTCCTATCAAGCTGGTAGAAGACTCTATTTGAATAGATCTTGTAACTCTTGATCTACCATGGGGATAATCATCTTAGCCATAATAGTCTTATATCGAAGAACATAATCTGTGAGATGCTCATTTGACCTTTGTTTCTATTATGCAACTTGATCATATGAAACCTTATCACCAATATTAATTCTAAAATGAGCTAATAAAATGTCAATTAAAGGATTTAATTCATTAATCAATTGATTTGGTAGACTGTAGAACCATTATAAAGCATAATACTTTAGGCTTCATGGAAATAGCTTGGTAAGTAGCCAGTCATTGGGTATATAGTCCAAGAATGTTGTGTGAAAGGATCTCAAATGTGTCTCTAAATCACCCTTGCCATCATATAGAGTAAGCTTGGGTTGAACAAAACCTTTTGGCAAGGGTGTAGAAGCAATGTGATGTGCCAATGATGTATGCAATAAAGAAAAAGAATACAATTCCTATGTAGGTCTAGAGTCACCTTTATCAAGATGAATCACTTTGGACTCAAGAGATTTTATCTATTACATAAGGGCTGCCACATCAAGAGGTAAAGATGTACTAGTTGTAGCTAGTGGCATAGAGGTAGGTTAGGCTACTATAGGGGGTTTTTGATACATAGTTTCCCCCATAGTGTTATTTGTAACTAGTTTTTTTCTATGGTTTGGGAATATTGACCATGGTTAACTCTTTATTTCTCTTCTTGTATTATTCTAAGCATGGCATCTTGCATGTCAGGGTTTTTAGTTAAGAGTTCTTGAAGTTCCCTTTTATCAGTTTCATCAAAACTAGTATATTAGGCCATTGGTAAAGTAAGAAAACAATTTGAAATTTCTTTGAAGTTTTTGCAAAAAAATTTAATAGGAAAAGTGTGAAATAAAGAAAATATTGAATATAGGAAATGTAAAGTCCTAAAAATAGTTAACTATAAATTGCATAAAAAAGATATGAATCTCACAAACATGTAAGGTGATACCTCAATAAATAAATAGGAACTAGTACATGTAACTATGGTTTAAAAGATGATTATTTAAGCAATTCAATATGAAAATTTGAAATTAAAAGTGAATATCTGAGTTATATATACAAGTAAAATATTATAAATTTATTGGAAAATTAGTGATTTAATAAGACCTAGTAGAATCAAACTAGGGTTTTGAAAAATAATTTTTTTTGAAAATTACTATTGAATTTTGAAATTTGAATGGATTTTTTTATTTAAATATGCTATTAAAAATTTAGAAATTGATTGGAAAATTACTAGAAAAAATTTGGGACCTAGTATGGTCAACTAGGGTTTCAAAGAAAAATATTTTAAAATTATTAAGAAAATTTAAAATTTAATGATAATTTATGATTTTATTATGCAAGTAAAAAATCAAAACAATATGGTAAAAATTAGTAAGAAATTTAACCTAGGGTTTTTGTGCACAAATGAAGTAATTGGGGTTCACCAAATGATTTAAAATTTTTGGGAATATTGATGTATTATTCTTAATTTAGTTAAAGGGTTTGAGTAGTAAAATTAGTAAATAAATAGACAATAATTAAGTTAATAATTTGTGTAAATTAATTTCAATTTAAACTTTTGAAAAAATAGTAATAAGGAGAAGAAAACAAAACTTAGTTGGAAACTAATTGATCCAACTAAGACAAAGACTAAAATTCATTATGCATGACTGATACACTATCACAAACTGAGATCTAAACTTAATTTTTTTATTGGATATGATCATAAAAACTAGATAGTAATATCACTAGTGCTATAGTCTACCTCTAGCTCTTTTGTCCTAAGGATCTAATCTTTTTGGGTTTTATTCACTATGTCTGTGTAACCTTGTCTACAAAGTTTTGTTTGTTATAAGTATATATATATATATATATATATATATATATATATATATATATATATATATATATATATATATATCCTATAGAGTATATTATTTATTTAAAACCTATCTTACATTATTATTTGACCAATTTTGAGCAAGATGGGGGGTTAGTGTGTGTAAGATGCATTGTACATGCTTCACACCCTGTGTGTGGGCACGCTACCAATATACCAATACCAATTCTTAGAAGAGGAATCAAGACATATGTAGTTATCCCACTTGATGTGATTTGTGAAATTGTGTATATGAAGATGTAAAATGCCAAATTGGATGTACTTGAGGTGGATAGGGATTGGTGTAGGGATTTTAATGAGCTTGTAAGTGTATTAGATTGTTGTATGTAGAGAATAGGGAAAATTACTTGAGTAGTCTTGCTTGTATTCCTATTTGATTAGTGATAATTTATAAACCTTTCCAAATTAACTTTGAATGTTATTTTATATGGATCTATTAGTCATGGATTAAATGTACTCGCATTAGGTTAAGAAGGATAAATATGGGTAACCAAGATAAATTGACCATTGGGACCAGAAATGAACTTGGACAATAACACCAACAGTGGGCAGGAGTGGCACAAGTTTAATAGTCCAAGTGTGGCACTACTATCCTAAGTGTGGCACTACTATTGTCTTAGAAAGAGTAGTCTTGGTGATCTAGACCAAGTCTAAAAGGTTATGGATGATTGGGAATTAGTGAAAATAAGCCTAAGAGAGTCATGAAAACAAGCAAGAGGGACTTATGGGTTGGGTGTCATTATCCATGCTCAAGTTACCATTTTTTTCATTTTATATGACTACATAATGGAATACATATTAGTCATCTACTATTACATAATTACCTAAGCATTTCCAGCCATATATATGATCTTGAATTATTTACAATGTTTAATAGCTTAAACATAAACCTTCCTAGAACTAATGAGTTGGTAAGGGAGTAAATCCCAACTTCCTTCTTCATCATACTAGGTACATTCAACATGATTAGGTAATGTTATCATCCATAAGATAAAACATGAGGTAAAGATGCATACATACACTTTCCATTCATAACCATCATGTCAAAATAGTATGGTTTCCATATGCATCAGTATAGGTTGTTTTAGCATAAAATAAGTTCTATCACAAACCCTAAAGAATTAATAACATTTAGGTTCTTAATAAATTATGTAAACATGCAATCTCATTCCAATAACAATTCCTTACTCAATGAGGCTATTTCACCCAATAAAAGAAGAAGATAGTATACATTACTAGTACATAAAAGTGATACTCAACATATACATATCTTCAACCAATTAATTCATAGCATATAAGTAAGGAAACATATCATAATGCATTACCATTTAATTCATATTACAATGATTTATAATTAATTTCTTCAATCATAAACTTTTAGTTTATTCTAAATATTAAAATGAAACACTTTCATAATAGACAACCTTAACAACTATCCAACTCATATCTTATTTGATTCATCAATCAAAACAATTGAACTTCAAGAGATAAAAACCATATGATAAAAGGATCTATTAATGACAACATTCAAGGAGTCCCTATACTCTAAACACAATTACAAATCACTAAAGCATAACTCCATCTACTCATGCTAACATAAGAGTATCTCCATTGTATATGAGGGAAAATGAATCATAAGCATAAATATAGATCCAAAGAAATAATTTGATATCTCTCGATAGTTATCATTCAAATTCATATTCCCACTTGATAATAATCCAATCTAGCATAATCAACATGCCTAAACACTAATTAGGTAAACTATTTTCCTAGGCAAGTCACTACTCAAGTTACCATCATAGTTTGTATCCAAAAAACATAAGAGGTTTCTATAAGATTTCATAATGATATATCACTATAATAATTATGTCATATTTACTACAAGTTATAACTACAAAAATAATTAGCTATGTAGTAAAATAATAAATAATAATCAATAACAACAATATGGTATAACACCATAGCATTAGTAAGGGATATCCGATCAACAAGCCAAGATAAACTCAATTGCATCCAAAGATTAAATTCAGAACTATATGATAACTCCAACATATTACATCATAATCAACAACATGATCTGGAACTTCTTAATTCTAAAGGATCCCTAATCATACACAAGGTTATCATGCCAAGAACCAAATGTAGCTAATCTAAAATCTAAGGGAAGTAATAATAACTATAACCACTAGTCATGTTAGATGAAAGTAATATACATCTAAGATAGTAAAGAGATAAATAACATGTAAATAACATTATAATGTACATCATACCTATCCACAAATTCATTCAAAAATGGAGCAATATAATCAAATGGACAAACCCTCAAAACCAGCCCTATGATCATAGCCATTGGTGACCCTTACCACCTCAACCATCAGCAAGATGGTGATTTAGGTAGGTAGGGTTAAGGAGGAATTTTTTAGCAATTAGGACACCAAATCTAAGGATATCCCATCACAATAACATAATACCAACACAAAGTATAATCCCCATCAAGGGTACACAACACATAGTCATAGCAGACTAGAAAGTACCACATATAACTTATAGTTGCACACAACCAAGTCAAGGTCTAACAAATAAACTCAGCTTATCATGGTAATCAATCAATATGGACAACATAGAAATTAGACAACTCATCTAAACATAGTAATCAGGTAACTCAGCCAAACATAGTAAAATAGCAACACTAAAGGAGTATAATAATTGGTTAACATCTTAGAATCCCTCTAGCAATCCAAAATAGACTAAAAGGGTAACAATGTTCCCAAAAATCATATAACTATCAATTTATTTTAAGATAATAATGAATACAAGGGGTTCAAGTGATCATCATGAGGTATCATGATCTCATATGATCTCTAACTAATAAGAATCAGGTCAAATAGGTTAAACAAAACAAGAACCATTTAAATTTTTTATTTAAAATCAAAAACCATGATTATGAAATGATGATACTAATAGGGCCTTTCCCCTTCCATAAAGTCAAAAACATTTCAAGCATATAAAATCCCACAATAAAGACTAAACATGAATGTATCAATAAAAACAACAACCAAGAGACTCCACTCCAACCACATACATGTTTCTATAGTTTGCTTTAATTATTTAGGGAAAAAAGATTATAAAATTTACAAGGAAAGATCCAGTTAATGTTTCACATATAATTATTTCAAACAGGACCAAATCATTAATCAATATAACAAAATATATAAATTCTTCCCTAAATTAAAGTATATATATCCAAATGGTCAAGTATGTCATTTCATATACTTTTACAACTGAATCAATTTATGGTAGAAGGTTAATGATGAATAACTCAACCCTTTTAAATCTCAAGGTTCTAAATCAGTTTTTAATGCAAAATAAGAAATTAAAATGATATTCCCAAATCTGATTATTCAAATAAAAAAATTATAACCAATGATCAAATATCCACCATAAGGTGAATAAACCCATGTTGATCTAGCCATTTATATGGGCAAATAAATAGTCAGATTACCATCTTAAAATGACCCCAAATCAAGTTAGTTTAAATAAAAATATATATAAATATAGATAAAAATAAAGGTCTGCCTAAAAGGTTTTATATGGACTCAAATCAATTTAAATCAATTTTGAAGGTTATAGTATTAGGAGAACATTTTTCCCATATGATTAATAGAATCCCAAGTTTAATTTATAATCCAAACAAAAGTATAATATAATAATGGAGAAAATATTACCTTCAAGATTCTTAATGAAACTAAAATAATTTTAAAGTGTTATTTTATTAAGAAACAAACCTCCAAAAGGGTACAACCCACAAGACAGGGATATGGTGACTATAAATCCATGCAAAAGTCATAGGGAAAGGGGAAAACATGCCTACAAAGGGTCATTAAGAAAAATGTGGGGTTTTAAATAAGATTTAGAATGTATGGGTATATATATCTACCAATATTAACAAGTATGTGGGTCAATAAGTATAGCCACATCATGCTTCTCATGAATTGAATAGTCACGGTCCTTATAATGATAGTATGATCTACATTCAATACCATCAATCCATAATTATAGATATCCCTAAAAATAGAGTCTTTATGGATCAACAACAACAACCTCAAATATAAATGTAGTAGTTAATTCTATAAGTGTTATGGGGGTGTAAGAAAATAGATTATACCACTGAGTCTATGTAATTATAAGATTGAAAAATTATCTAATTAATATATAAATATTGTCTACATATTCATCTCAAATTTTCTAGTTTTAAATAGGAAGGAATAATGTTTGTATTTATTATTGTATTTCAATGAAAAATAACTATATTCAAATGGAAATTATCTTACCCTGTTAGTGCCACAACTAGCATATCCCTTTGGCATTTTTATCTCTTCCTCTTATCTCCTTCCCCTACAACATTTTCCTTTATGCCACTCCCATGTGTGCCTCTTTTCCATTCCTTGTATTTTTCTTTCCTACTCTGTACTCCTACCCACCTGAGTTTTTCTTCTTTATGCTCTTTTATGTTGTTCCCTCCTTATTTACTACCCTTCATGTCCATTTTTCATCTTCATTCTCCTATCTATCCTCTCTTCCTTCCCTATTTCTTTCTCCCTTACACATTCCACTTACCACATGCCTCAAGTTTACCCACAACACCCTCTTTTTCCCCTTCCTACACCTCATTCCCCTAACCATACTCCTAGTTAATTCCCTTGACCACTCCTTGTCTCCCCCACATCTTCCATCACATCCATTTTGTATTTTCCTTTTTGAATTACATAAAACCACTTGAATATATATATATATATATATATATATATATATATATATATATATATATATATATTTGTGTGTGTCTGTGTGTGTATTTATATATAACTATATACACATTTATATAAGTATATATATAATTATATGTGTATAAATATCAGACAAATACATTACAGTGAGCAATGGGATAAGAGTGTGCCACATCAAATGCCACAAACACCCATAACCTTATATTACCATTCTATTCATTCAAGATTGCCTTTAAGGTGTGGAGCTTGAGATTACTAAGAGTGTATAGTGAGATGACAAGGATAATCCATAAATTATATAAGACATAAAGATGCATGAGCTGAAATAGAGGTAATCAAGTAAAGAACTATCAGCTAATGCAACCAAAAACAATAACTATACCAAGTTTAAGTCTCAAACTCATTTATGACACAATAGTCTAAAAATATGACACAAATCAAGAATATTGGGTTACCTATTAGACCTCATTTGACTACTCAGAACCACTCCTACTACCCCAAGAATCAATGCCAGCATCCAGCCTAGCCCATAGTGAGTACCTACAAGTGAATCCATCAGTAGTATCTAATAAAATAATTGATAAAAATGACAAATATTAATGAAATGTAACCAAGTATAAAATACATCAAATAACTCATACATCATCACATGAAAAATTATAAACATGATAAATACATCAATCTTGAAATCATATATCAAAGCATTAGGATCTGATAATACAATCTAGCTAAATAGGGAAGTGTAGTAGAAATTATACACATGATAATATTAAAACTTAATAGATGAATCTATGATATATTGATAGTTAAGCACTCATGTAAGGGCATGCAAGGGTGGGATCACAACAAGTAGGCTAAGCTAACACTATAATAGGGACAAAATAGTGAATATAGAAGACACTTCAATAGAAAATAAATGTCTTATAAATTATTAATGATGGGTTAATATTATCCTAAATAAGTATGTTAATAACATGAAAAATCATTCATACAATGCCAAAAACATAGTAGTTTGAATCATGTGTCTTCGACTGTTGAAGAAAGGGCTGAGAGCGGTGAAGCGTTGGGCGGCCCGTTGACAGGCCCCAGGAAGGATGGCTCTCTACCTGGGGTTCATTCTCTCAGTAATGAAATGACCTACATCAGTGAGCGCTCAAAGCTCAGTAAGGTAAATGGATGCTTATTGAGAAGATAGGATAGACCGGTTCTGGTCATTCCCCCTGAGGCAGTGCAAGATGATGTTGAGTATCTCTCCTCTTATACACTAATTTGTAAATTCCTAGGTATTTAAATCCCTCTGATGGCCTTAGAAGCCTAGATCCACCATTCTTGGCATATAGAAGGGGAATTTGACATCATGTTGGCTGGAAATAGTTATTTTCTGGTTAATTTTTCCTCAGTATCAGACCGTAATCAAGTTTTTGAGGGGGGCCCTTATTTATACAATTATGTGGGGATTTTTCTCAAACCCTAACATGCAGGGTTTAACTCAGCTGATGAACTTTCAGCCTGTGTGCCGATCTGGGTCCACTTTCCACGGCTTCCTTTGAAATTTTGGTGGGAGGACATCCTCAGGTAGATTGCTGCCATACTGGGAACATCGATAGCTATTGCTCATCAATCACTAGACAAAAAGGTAATTTCTTATGCGCATGTGTGTGTTGACATTGATTTAAATAATCCTTTGCTATATTCCATGGAGATTTATATGAGCTCCTCGTCCTAGATTCAATAGATAGATTATGAATCTATCCCTTTCTGTTGCCAAATTTACCATGTATATGGGCATTTGCATCGCCAATGCCCTCAGGCTGCCAAAGATAGTGGGATAAACACTGATTCTTCAGCACCAAATGTAGTAGTTTTTAGAAAAAGAATTAGTATACCGGTTCATTCTGCTAATACAAAAACTCAGTCAGACAGAGTTGTAAAAGGGAAAAATCTAGCAAATAATGAGAGCTTGGTGCAAGGATTAGCTGATCAAACTAGCGCTGGTATGGATGGGTTTACAATAGTAAGGTGTCATATGAGAGGAGGAGGCTAGAAACATAGGAATGTTGACAGGCAAATTGACTTGGGATTTAACAGGTTTGAGGCTCTAGATAGTATGGCCATTGAGGATGGCATTCTGGCTAAGGACCAGGGGGAAGCTCTAGAATTAGATAAGCAATTATCAGGGCCTATTGAGGATCAGGTTATGATGCCTCAACTAACTTTAGAGAGCTCTATGAGGCCGAATGAAGGATCACTTGAAGCTACGAGTGTACAACATGATAAGGAAGTGAGATGGGCTGATTTAGTTAAGGAAGTTGATGCTGGCAGGAAAGATAAGGGTTCTTCTTCAGCGCTTGGTCTAATGCAGAGGCCATTCAAGAAAGCTAACTCTTCCAATCCCTCCAAAGCTGGGTGAAAGGACTTAGATAAAATTAAACTTACAAGAGACTTACTGGTGGAATCAGGGGTTGTTAAAACCTTAGATGAACACTTCCCCCAATTCACTCAATGATTATCTTATCATGGAATGTGAGGGGTTTGAATAGCTACCCCAGACAAAAAGCTACTCGTAGATTGGTGATGGATCATTCTCCAGATATTCTCTGTATCCAAGAAACCAAATTGTCAGTTGACTCACTATTTGCTTGTATGCCAAACATATGGTTATTTGGCCAATATCAAAGGTGTGGGTGCGCTGGGGAGCTCAGGGGGTTTGGCCATGTGCTGGGACCCACAAAAAATCTTGCCAGTTCATTGGTTACCCTACATATCAGCTCTTTTTATGGTTGCCTCTACTCTTGACACTGGGGAGCTGATTCTAGTCACAAATGTTTATGTGCCAGTTGATATAGATAGACAACTTCAGCTTTGGGAACATATTCGCTATGTTCATAGTTATCATCCATTCCTTTTGTGGATTGTTACGGGTGACTTTAACGTAGTGCTAAACTTGGAGGAGAAAAGAGGCATACTATCTTGTCTAGGCCCCTCTTCTAATTGTCTTCACCATAATGTTGAGTTACTATGCCTCTCTGATGTTAGACCCTTAAATGGGCTATTCACCTGGAGCAACAGAAGAACTAGTAATGCTGCCATCTCGGAGCGTCTGGATAGATTTTTTGTCTCTTGCTTTTGGAAGTCTAGTGCTTTCTCTCTCAGCTTGAAAATCCTGGACTAGAAAGGTTCAGACCATTGGCCCATTATGCTATCCATCAATCTTATTGAGGGGCCTAAAAAACCTCCCTTTAAGTTTTAGCTGATGTTGCTTCATGACCCATCTCTTCATGACTGCATTGGCCAGTGGTGGCGACAGGGGGCCCCGGCTCATGGTACTGCTATGTATTCTTTTCTCAAAAAACTTCAGTATGTTAAGAGAAAGTTGTAGATTTGGAATAGAAATTGTTTTGGCAACTTACATTGCATGAGGAAGATGGCTCAAGATGGGTTAGATGTAATTACTAGGCAAATAAGAGACTATGGGTTCTCGAAAGAGCTGCGTCTGGAGGAATCTAGAGTTGCTAACACCCTTGCTGAGTGGGAACTTCGAGAAGAAATCTATTGGAAGCAAAAGGCACGTATTGACTAGCTTCAAGAAGGGGATAAGAATATGGCTTTTTTCCATAAGTCTATTCAAGCGTGGAGAAATAGAAACATCATTTCTTCTCTTGTTATTCAGGATGGGACACGCTTAACCTCTTCCCAAGCTATTAGCGGGGAAGCTGTCTGATTCTTTTTAGCTCTCTTTGCCGGTGATCCAATTTTAGATGAAGGGGCTGAAAATGCAGTCCTTTCTTGCATTCCCCTATTGGTGAGTGTGGATATGAATGAATTTCTCATGAGGGTGATCGGAATGACAGAGGTTGAGGAGGTGGTGTTCAGCATGAAGAGAGGTAAAGCTCCTGGCCCAAATGATTTCCCAGCTAAATTTTTTTAGGACTTCTGGAGTATCATCAAGTAGGACCTGATGGAGGTCATACAAGAATTGTCCTCCAGTAAAGAAATGCTTAAAGCTCTGAATGCTACTTTTCTTGTTCTTATTCTCAAGGAGTAGGCTTTTCAACTGGATGAGTATAGACCCATTGCGCTTTGCAATGTTGTCTATAAAATCATTACTAAGCTTATAGCGTAGAGGCTTAAATATTTTCTTCCCAGACTTATCTCAGAGGAACAAGGGGGTTTTGTGGCCAGCAAGCAGATTCTAGATGGAGTTTTTATAGCTTCAGAAGCTATTCATTCTATGAGTACTTCTCAGGAGCGTGCCATGTTTATTAAGCTTGATCTTGCCAAAGCTTATGACAGAGTTAGCTAGAGATTTCTGCAAAAATTCCTTTCGATGTTTGGTTTTAACTAGGATTGGATCCGATGGGTGTTGAGCTATGTCATGATGCCTTCTTTTTTGGTTCTTATCAATGGGACACCTTTTGAGCTTTTTGGTGCCTCTAGAGGTCTTTGTTAGGGGGATCCATTGTCCCCATACTTGTTTATCATTCTGGCTGAGGGTCTTGGGTGGTTCTTCAAATATCATGTTTCTCAAAATGCCTTATAAGGATGGAGATGGGGGGATGGGATAACTACCCTAACCCATCTCCAATTTGTGGATGACACTATTTTGTCTGGGAGAGCTCAAATAAGAGAAGCGATGGCTTTCTGACACACACTAGATAATTATCTAGAAGCTTCTAGATAAAAAATTAATGATCATAAGTCCTCTATTTTCTTTTTCAACACTCTGGAGCTTATTCAGAGAAGGATTGCTACCATTTTGTGGTTTCAAACTCAGAGCCTTTTGATTATTTATCTTGGTATTCCCATTGTGGTGGGAAGGCAGCCTAGAATTTTTGGCAGAATGTTCTTGATAAACTGAGGCAAAAAGTTAGTCATTGGACCCATAGATGGTTGTCTACTACGGGCCGTGTGACTCTTCTTCAATCGGTCATCCAAGTGCTTCCCATATATCACAGTATGGTGCAGGCTACCTAGCCTACTTCTTAAAGGAATTTGATGCCCTTTTTAGATAGTTTCTTTAGAGCAAGAATCTGTAGAATAACAAATGGAACCTTATTAATTGGGCTATAGTTTGTAGACCAAAGCAGGAAGGGGGCCTCGGATTGCCCTCTGCTATTCTGGCCAGTCAAGCCCTTATTGCCAAGCTTTATTAGAGATGGTGTTCCAATTATTCATCCGTTTGGGCCCAAATTTTATCTGCTAAGTATTTCTTGAGAGTGGATCCTCATGTGATTTCCAGGCTCCCGCTTAAGGGCAAAGGTTCAATGGTGTGGAGTACTCTCAAGCTTGGAGCTCAGTTGGTGAAACATAGCCTGTTTTGGGCTTGTAATAGTGGGGTGGATGCCTTATTCTAGAGAGACTCATGGGATGGAGATCCACCACTCTTATTGTCACACCCACATTTGTAGCCTTTAGGTGCTTCTTTTCATTCGGCTGGGTGGCATACGGTGGCACAATACAAAGAAGTTTTTAATATGGGAACTACTATTGGTTACAGGTGGAAAGACTCCTCTGATTGGCCGCTCGAGGGATTGAAAGAAGATAGGAGGGAATTAGCTCATATCCTTGCTTCTAGAGGATGTAGCTCCCTGTAAGGACAGGATGTCCTTGCATGGGGAGGGGATGATACTGGCCAATACTCCATGTCTTCTGGATATTTGGCTCTGACTATGCAATCCTTTGGAGGAGGGCAGTTTGTTTGGGGAAAAAAAATTTGGAATCAGACCTCTTGGCCCAAGTGTAACTTTTTTCTCTGGCTGCTTACTCATAATAGGTGTCTCACCTGGGATAATCTCTGCAAGCTGGGATTTTAGGGGCCCTCTAGGTGCATTCTGTGTCACAACAGTGAGGAAACTGGAGCTCACATTTTTTTCTAGTGTACGTATGCTAAGCAGATGTGGCATTTGTGGTGGAATGCATGGGGTCTGCCCTACTGGCATGCTTCTTCTTTGGTGGATTTTTGGGGTCGATCTGGTCATGCTCCTATGAAGAATTCCTTTTTACAAAACACCTGGTTAGTTGGTCCCTCTTTTATATTATGGAACTTGTGGATTGAAAGGAATAGAAGGATATTTAGGGGTGCCCAACTAGAGCTGCAAATTCTATGGGTGCATGTTATAAGTTTGATGCAAGAAACTTTGTGTGTTAAGTGTGCAAGGGAGAATGTAACAGACCCTGAAGCCATGACCATTTGCACTCAGCTTGGGCTAGTGCCGAACTTGGGATGCACTGCTAGACCGAGCTACCATTCAGTGAGAGGTAACAGTCAGCATTTACATCCTGTATGTAGAGCTAGTTACTGGACTCCTCCTGAGGATGGAGTCATTAAAATTAATATTGATGGTTCCTCTTGGGGGAACCTAGGGGCTACTAGCATTGGTGGCATTGGTCAGGATAGCATTGGGAGTATTCAATTTCTCTTCTCGATTTATAAAGGACAGCATAATAATAACTCATGGAAGCCTTGGCCATCCTGGAGGCGGTGAAAGCTTGCTGTCAAAATGGCTGGAGTAACATTGTCTATGAATTGGATTCATAAATAGTTGTTAATTTGATGAATAAAGGTAATCCTGGTAAGGTTGACTGGCACCTAAATGTGGTTATTCAATAGATACTACATTTAAGTTCTTCCTTATATTCAGGTTCTTTCAAACACATTCCTCGTGAGTGGAATGGTGTTGCGGATTGTCTTGCTAAATGGGCTTCGGAGAATGGTCCTTCATGGAGCATTTCAGATCTTAAGATGCTTCCCAAGAGTTTACATATGAAACTAGTTCAACTTGTGGACCAGGATAATGTATTGTAACTATTGTTTTCTTCTCATTTTTAATAAATTTTTACCCCTCTTTTAGTTTAAAAAAATCATCTATCTTCACAAGAGTTAGAACCTATTATATCACCATGGCCTTTTTGTCTTTCAGATTTGATTTGATAGGCAAGGTAAATCCAAAAAAATCAGAGGGTAAAAAATTTCTTCATTTTAGATATAGAATATTTTGTAAAATGGGATGAGGTAGTATTGTTTTAATCGACTATACGGGAGGACATATGTCATTTTTTATGACAATATCATTTTATGATTTGGCTTATTGTTATATATTATAATAGATAATGGATTGCCATTTAAAAATAAGATTGTTTATAAAATTTCACTAAATAAAAAATATATCTTACATTTTCCACTCATTATCCATAGGTAAATGGGAAATCATAGGAAAAAAATAATATAATTACTAAAATGTTAATTAAAATAGTTGGGAAACATGGTGAAGATTAGCATAATTAGATTGATTACACTTATGGGCCTATCACATAAGTATTTTTGTGTCCATAGGCACTTTTCATTATTTTATTATTTATGGAATTGAGGTTTTAATTTCTTTAAAATTATAGATACCATCCTTGTGCATTTCTATAAATAGTATCATCAAAGACAATTCATATCATGAAAAGAAACAACATGAGTTATAAATGTTAGATGAAATATGAATACAAGGTATTCAGCATCATAAACTATATCATAATCACATTAATAAATAATATAATAAGAAGATTTAAAATAAATAATTTAAAATTGGTGACATAGTGCTAATAGAGAATCAAATTAATACCAATGTAAATAAATAAATCAAAGGCAAGTTAAAACCCAATTAGTTAAACCATTTGTGATTACAAAGAAGTTGGGCATAAGGGTTTATCATTTAGATTCACTTGAATTAAAATAAATGAACCCTATGAACATCATGAACTTATGTAAATTTTAAATGTAAGCATCTTAAAGTCAAAAAAATACAAAATGCAAAATTTAAAAATAGTTAAAAAACAAAAAGATACCTATGCATGACAAGATTTTCTAGTTACATGATTTATTTATGTTATTTATTATATATATGGCATATTACATATCCATTTTATACATAAATTATTTTCATGGTATACATGTGTTTGATGTAGTGAATATAGTCTATATATGACACATGGACATATAAGTTTGAGACATTCATTTCACCCATAAAATACCTTTCTACATTAGAGGAATGTCTTCACTAGGAGAATCTTGGTATAGTTTATAGGTTACATATTTATATAACCATTTTTTTGATCATATTATGTTACTTATATTTATTATACACGAATTTTTATTATGTATAATATTTATAATGTTACATTATATGTATATTTTACTTTTATATGTTGTGGTGATGACATGGATTGATTATGTAGACTAGCATTGTTTTTCTATGCATATTTGATGTTTATAATTATTACATGGTTTGATCCTTAATTGTGTATTACATTATGTGATGATTGACACGTGTAAGAAACTATGTGTTAAATTTCATATTATATGTGTGATCATTGTTGACCATTACCTTTCATTACCATTAATGTGTGCTACATCGAGATCCATATTTTCATGTTTCTATGACTACATTGATTGTGTTTTTTCAAGTCATGGATAAATTGTGTTTAGGATCCTCTAATATATGTCATGGATATGTTTTATGTGTTGGGTTAGAGTCAAATTATAATGTCTCATGTTTTGAGTGCTTGTGTGTTTCATGATCATGACATTGTACGCATGGGTCTGTGTATTTACATGATTATTGAACTTATGGTTCTATGATTTCTATCACACATTTTTTTTATTGTGTGTAGTGTCATGAATGACATCATGAATCTTCTACATGTGTCACTACTAAGTTCTTATAGCAACAATGTTATTATTATGTGCATGATTTATATATTTACTTGACATGACACTTGTATGCCTTAGGTTGCGTGTTTAATATGTGTGTGAATGATCAAATATTTAAATAATGTCATAATTAATCATTTTATCATACATGATTTATATTATTACACATTTTATATATAACATGATATGTATAACTATTTTATTCTAAGATGAGTGATTTGTTGTATTCATTGCTCACCTCAAAAAGGGGGACAAATTATTAGGGTTTTCATAGAGATTTAGACCTTGATATATATTTGGCTCAAATTTTTGGTTAGATTACATGATTTAAATGGGATAGATCATGATTCAAATATAACAAATTATTATTCATATTGAGATAAATTATGATTTAGATTAGGACATATTAACATATTTACACATGTGTGAGGCATATGTGGGGAAATTTAGAGGATCATGATGAGTAATTTATAGATTATATGACATGATGAGACATATTAAATGAACTAGGTTGAGAATATTTATTAGTTTTTATGTCTCAAATTAATTATATTTATCAGGTTACATGGGTTAGAATTAATAGATTGTCAGATTGCAGATAACACCATCCTACATAGATCTTATTGAAAATATTTATCAGGTTGCATGGGTTAGTTTAAGTAGGTTATTAAATTTATAAAATCACACATGGTATCATATATATATTATGGAATTATACAAGTAATTGAGGTGCATGTGGTAAGATTTTAGGGATGGATTTTATTCATGCATGAATTTTTAAATCAATGATGGGAATGATGGTAATATGTAAGCACTTCAAATTTAAAATCTATCTATAATAGATGATTTAGAGTTTTTATATTTAAATATGAACATGATGAGGGTTCCACCTTTTACATATTAACTTAGTGTGGTTATCCATATTTGCATATGAACCTAGTATAAAGTTCCACCAAAATAATTATGATGATATTTTGACTAGTGCAGTTGAGGTTTTTGCGACTCTAAACTAATAACACTTCTCAATCTATAATGGGGGTTAATTAAATTAATTCTCAACCCATGGTTTCAATAATGACATCTCTTTAGGGAATAATCACCCCATTATCCAATTATTTCATATGGCATCTTGGTTCGCATACCCAAAGGTGTATGCATTCCTTATATTTTTAATTTCAAATACTTTAATGATATACGTTGTCATATATTTTATGTCATGAGTGAAAATTGATTTACTCATGTTTTCTTGCATATTTTGCATAGATAAAGATGGATATTTAGGGCATACATTTTAACATCAAATGTGATTAACCATAGGTACCAAATTTCTTCTTTTATCCTTTTAATCTATCATTTCCAATACCAAATTCAAAGGAGAAAATTTTAGACACATAAATATGACATTAGACACTTATAAATATCATTTTTTACCTATATTTTACATACAAGAATTTTGTGTGCATAATTGAATCTTAATCACATTCTCTCCTATCCATTCATCTATTTATAGAATTTTACAACCTATTTATCATCATCCGTAATTAGAATCTCCCTAGTTTGTGCCTCAATTATTTATTATCATATGCAAAAAAATTATATATTTTAGATCACTATTTATTCCATCCTAGATAGTACCCAAAAAATATTTAGACATTGTCAGTTACTAGTAGTGTCTATCTTAAGTGGTAGAATTGAAAGTTCCTCAAACTATTATTTTTCATATTTAAATTCCCCCCTTAGGTCAACCTACTCATTTCACATGTCATTTATGGAATTAAATTACCCAAAGAGTCATCCACGTATACACATCCATTCTAATTTCATTCCTATCTAAAAAAACATCTATAATTCACTTGCATATTGAAAAATACATTTAAACATCCTCTAGGACCCATCTAAAATCATCCAAATATAAAAACCTCTCGAAATATAAATCTTAAATCTAATTTTGAACAATATAAAAAGGTCCAAGTTATGTGTTATCAAGTATCATAATCCATATAGTTACATTACGTTTTATCAAAGTTTTATTGAAGAAACATACACATAGGTGGGAGAAATACATGTAGTTTGATCCTTATTCAAATTATTATAATGTAAACAATACTCAACAATATATAGTTGAAGATTTACCAACCCATATTTCTAACCCCTTTTTCTATGTCAGATAAATGTTAAATTTCAAGCTAGGGTTTCAAGGAAAATTAGGAAAAATATGAATATAGGAATAAGATTGAGGGAAAGTAATTACTCATAAAATATCTTGATAGAAAAGCACAATAATTTATGACCAAACAAATAAAAAAAACCTACATAGACATTTTTTAATATAAAATGGACAAATTTAGTTTCCATATGTGTTTAAACATTTTCTAGTAGCATCCTAGCTTATTTTAATACTATTTTTCTAAGTTAAGTGATTAGATATCCTTTGCAAAGCATTTCAAATTATTTTGCACAAATAGTGAGAAAAGCATAACAATAAACTAGATCATTGCCTTATCCTTTTTATAATATCCATATTTAGTATGTGTAATAAATCATCTATTAATATTCAAATATATGTATTTATTCTATATTTTTTGTGATTTTAATATTCATAATATTTGTTTATTTAAATCTCCTAAATATAAAATAAGTTAAAACTACACCTAATCCCCCCTAATTCCTTTGCAAGACTTGTAAGTTCAAATTGATGTTAAAAATAAACCATAAAGCCAAAAAATCTATTTTTTTTAATTGTATATTTTTTGAATAATATAACTCCCCCACTCAAAAAATACATAAAACGTCCCAAAAATTGAAATAATAATTAAAATTTCCTAAAACACCCAATTTTTCCATGAAAATGAAAACCCCCCTTTTTTAAACCTAGTACCCCAAACTAGTTGATATTTTTATTTTTTCCCACTTGAAATTTTCTCAAAAAAAAAAATACAAACCTTATAGGTCAGTACCAAGAAATTGAATATATTGATAATTAAAAAAAGTAAAACCTATGAGAAATTTGTGAAGGAAAAAATAATAAATAGGAACCATAACTCATATTTTTTACCTTCAAATTCTATCAAAAAATGTTTTAAATGAAGGAATTTTACATAAGATGGAAAAATATAAATCTATTTATTCTCTCACATACACATGATCCTCAATAAAAATAGTCTCAACTCTCAAAATATAAAATACCATAAAAACATCGCACAAAATGTAAATCTCACATCATATATGTATAAAATTCCTAAATGACTACTCTCATGAAGTGTTGACACTAACATTGTGTATTAAACACTTGGAAAGCCAATTTTCACCTACCTTTACCTTACATGACTTGTGCATACACATATGCATACATGAAATCTTGTGTCAACCAAAAATAGAGTGGTGTGTTGGCGTATTTTATTTGTTTAAGGTCCATTTCAAAAACTTGGGACATCTAGGGGCTTTAAATACTATCCTTCTCCCAATTCTACATTATTTCAAATAAATGTGATTCACCAATATCTAAGAATATTTCAAATAAAGGGGACTCATGATAAATAAATGGGACTCATTGATTAAAAATTTGTATTTTTTTAAATTTTATATCATTATTAGTTAATTAATGAGTTATTTAATTTTTATTAATTTATTTATTTATTACATAATTAATTTAATTTAGTTAATTAAGCAAAATTATTTAAATAATTGTAATAATTAAGTAAATTAATATAGTAATCTATTAAATAATGAATAGTAATCAATTAAATAATTAATTATATTGATTTAATTAATAATAAAATAACATTAATTAATTATTAAAAATAAAAATATTAAATAATTATTAATTATTAATTATTAATAATCAATCATTAAATACTATTAAGTATTAATAAAACAATATAATGCTCTAGAGCTCATAAAGTCCTAAAATTTTGATTTCTATTTCTAAAGAATAAAACTCATTATAAAAGACTATGACTTATTACAAATAAATAGGGATTGAAAAAAAGGGGGACTAATAACAAATAAATAATACTTGTAATTTTCTAATAAGAAATGACATTCTAGTTTTTTAAAACTTAATAATTATTTAATTAAACTAGTTATTAATAATTAATATAATAATAAAAACTATATTAATGGTCACTAGTTGTGGTTTTAGGCAAGAAAAAGAGGGAACTATTTGGTTGCCTCCAAGGATTAGGTGGCTCAAATTAAATTTCAATGGGTCAACTCGATATCATCAGGGGTAGGATGTGTAATCAATGATTGTAACAGTTCTATGATTCATGTGATTCCATTAAATTAATTTATGGGATGAATAATGAGGTTGAGGCACAGGGGTTGGTGGCTAGTCTTGAAATGATCATCTCTTATGGTATTGATATGTTAAAAATTGAAGGGGAATCTCAAATCATTATAAAGGTGTTATTGAAGATAGAAGATAAATATTAGAATCTTAATAACATTTTGGAGTCTATTTGGTTGCTCTTGATGTCTTTCACTGCTTGGGTTAGCTCTCACTATTTTTAGGAAGCCAATTTTGTGGCCAACTTCTTGGTCAATTCATGGATCAACTAGCTGGAGGCTTGATGCATGGATAATAGCCATGTCACTTACGAGGACATGAAGGGTGCCACATCTCTTGATTTCATCCCCTGATATGGTAATAATTCACTTGTGTGGGCCTATCACCTTATTTTGTTAGAGGATAGTATAATGATTTTTAGAATCATTTTAGGCTTGGATAATATAAACTTGTAATCATGTTTGATATTTTATTGTGAAGTTTAGTAGCATGGATTTATTTCCTCCCCTTAGTTATTGTTCTCTCATTTTTCTCTCATTTATTTCCTCATCAACCTCTACATGTTCATTATGGACCAAGTTGTATTAGAGGCTCTAGTTTTTCCATCAAAATTTTACAAAGGAAAAGTGAGGGAAATGGATTTTGATGGACCTATGTCCATTAGGCATCTCAAGATGTTATTTTGGTTACTAGAGGAGTTGATGGAAGTAGTGTGTGAAGTAATTAAGGAATCCCTATTGCATGATAGTTTGAGAATCAAGGTTAATTTTGATATTGCCTCACTATTTATGAGTAATTTATTAGTGTTTATTGTAGATAAAGCTCATGTTCTTGAGCTTATAGAGTTTTTAATTTTTCTTGATTGTAGGGTGGGTCTAATAGAGGCTCTCTTTGAAGTTAAAAATAACCCTTTTAAACACCTACCTTTTTATAGCAAGGATGGGATTGGCTTCATCCCAGTATCCATTTTTCATGGTACTAGAGGAAAAATTAACCATCTTATTAGGGTATCTAGAGGAAATATAGCCAGCTTTCAAAAATCCTTCTCTAGTGGGGTGCTTTCTTCTACAACCACCACTAAATGAGGCATTGGCCACTATGTCGAGGATGAAGAAATGGGTGGAAACACATTAGTCTCTTGCTAGGGTGGTGATGATAAAATTTATAACCCATGGGATGTTTCAAGAAAAAATCTAGGCCCTAAGTTGTATTCTACTTCCTTATCCTCGGGTGTCTCCTAAACCATGCGAGAGTCACTTGATCATGTTTGCACTCTTATTCTATATGGATTTTTTCATCAAATCAACTTCATTGGGTTTGGATCAACCTTGAAGAGGAAGATTTAGGTTCTTATCTTATTTTAGTGTAGGTATTTGGGTACAACTAGTAAGTCATAGGCTATTTTTGGGGTCATGAAGGAGCTAGAATTTTGGTTCATATAATGTATTGATATCTTAGATTGATATAAGTTCTAGTTATAGATCTATGGCTTTAGTCATTGGTGTAATTATTTTAACTTCTTATTTTTACTAGTTGGTGGGTGTGTTGGTAGACATATTGTAATCTTTTTTTATCTTCTATATAACTCAAGTGTTGTTGTTTAGTTTTTGTATTTAGTTTTCTAGTCATATGACTACCACATTTTATACTAATATGTTAGATTATGGTTCTCTTCCTTCTTATGATTATATGGTTAGGGGACTCATCAAACATAATATCAAGCAAAAAATACAATAATTAACTAATCTTAATTATTTAATAATTATTATAAATAATAAAATATAATAAAATAATTATTAATAATTAAATAATATTAATTAATTAATAATTAATAATTGATAGCTAATACTAGAATTGTATTAATTAGTTATTATAAATAATATATAGAACTAAATGAGTATGTGAAGCTCCAATATGCACATGATGAGAAAAAAGTAGATAATATATAAAAAAAATTACCTTAACTTTAAATAAAACTTAACTACTCTTAAAATGCATATAGGAGAATATGGAAAACTTCATAAGACTCTCATTTGATTTGATTTTTCACTTTTATACCAATTTTTTATTTATAGTATGAATAGTTAAGAATTTTGAAAATAAGATCAATAACTTAAAACAACATTTGAAGGATGAGGGATGTTCTATAAAGGTTAAGAAAAAAATAAGTTTATAATTATGAATATCTACTTAATCAAAAAGAGCAAAGCGTCATTGATTTAAAGAATGACATTCAAGTTGAAAATATAGTTAAGAAAGAATCTTCTACAAAAATGTTAAATTCCTTTCAAATTAAAAATATAGATCTTAATGGATAAAATGTGTTGTTAACTTGAAACCTAACTTAGAGATATATGGGAATATATGGACAAGTTGGAGGTAAAAATAGTTTAGGTTAATGTTGAATATTAATTAATTGCTTCCATCATTGAATCCAGGATAGCCAAAGTATCAAATTTTATACACTTGATATACACTATGATCCCACAAGGTTCAAATGAATATAATATCATTTATAGGATTTAAATTTATTATCAATTACATTATATCAAAGAAAAGATGCATCTTATCATAAAATATAAGCAGTCTTGCATAATGTTTATGGTAATTGATGGATATTATAAATAAGTTACACTTTTCATTAGCTTGAGTTGTCTTATCCTTTTAAATGAGATCAAAAGTTAATTGATTAGGAATGTTCAAATTTATGATTAAAATGATTAAAAAAATCATGATCTTGGAAGAGAACCCTAAAAATCCAAACATTATAAGTTTTTTAAAACATAATTTGAAGATATTAATATGAATGGAGAGCATAGTTTAAGTACACAAATATTTTATTCAATGATTATTAATGATTTATTTTTAATAAAAAATCATTATAATTCATATCATTTACATAACAAACATAGTTGGAATAAAATACAAGATCATTTACCTTCATCTTATATTGTTCCCATGCCTTGTGATAATACAATGCAAACAAATGTTTAGACTAAAGCTCAATCATTTTGATATTTTTATAATATATCATTTAGTTTTATATTTTAATATATATTCAACTATAATCATATCACTATTAAATTATAATACATTATAATATCTCTATTTAATTCATAATAGAATATTTTCTATAATATTTGAAGCTGAAAGATAAGTTTAGAGTTTCTTGTGTATAACTTTAATAATAATTTTCAAAGATAATTTTGATTCTATTTTTTCTAATATTAAACATGAAATATATATAAGTATCAATTATATCAATATCTTCTAATGAAAACTATACCAGGCATTCAATTCTACACGTACATTGTTATCTTTAATCACTAAATATTTAGAGGAATATGATGTTATGATCCACACTTTTAATGTTATAATTATACATAATATCATTTATATTAACACAACACAAGATATTTTGGTGGGCCAAGATGCCTAAATATTCAATATATTCAAAAATATAATGATATCTTCATTGTAAGGAAACACCATATAATATTTATTTAAAAAGGAATAATTCCACAATTCTAGTTTGAGGGTGGGACAAAAAAATAATGGATAGGAAACCTACTAATCCCAATGAAGGCCAATTCATTATCCAAAGTGTTAATTTTAAAAGTTACTCATTTAAACAAATATAAGTGACACATACAAATAACTAAGGGGGATGTGTGTGATAATTTGACATATCCATCAACCCATATACATTATATTATCACATCCCTAGGTACATATCATGTCATCCCTCCTTGACATGTTTCATCCCCAGAACATGAGAAAAAACCAAGTATGAGTTTGATTTAAATAATTTCACCCATGTCTCCATGCTCTATCATCTAAACACTCATAAGTGATCTTGGTAGGTGATATCTCTCAAATTTTGATTTCAAATTCCACCATGATACTATGATTACATTCATGATCATATTGTACCTCCTTAATTCCATGCATAATGATTATTATTATGATTCCATGTTCTATAATACACTATGTTATTTCTATCCCATGCATAACCATAGTGATTTCCACTCTCAATATGAACACTCATCTAAAATGATGGGATGTATGTTTGGGAGGGATCCAAACCATGTTGGGGGATAAATTTATGGCATACCCAAAAAAATAGAAGAATAATAGGAATTAAAATTTATAGGTCACTCTCCCCATGAAATTTCAATGTGAGACATGTCACAAAACCATAAAATCATAACCTTATCTTAATTCAAATGGAAAAGGTCAGTGGAATCCATTGAGTGTATTGATTTGGAAAGGAATAATGTTTTGCTTTGTAGATTGGTTGAAAGACTACATGAAATAACCACTTGCTGAGATTGAATAAAACCCCTTTTATCATTTTATTTTAGCCACCTTCAAAGTCCTATGGATGGGAATCCATGTTTTGTTATTTTGGAGATGTTCATATTTGGCTTCAGGCTTGTTTGGCATAGCTAGTAGTTCCTTGGCACCTTCTCACAATTCTCATTTCAACCTATTCCTTTCTTGGGTCCCTCTTGTAAATTTTTTCCTAAGTATCAGCCTCCATCCACCTCTTCCACATGGTAGCCTAACACTCATCCGACTTGAGGAGGCTCTCATTTCACTCTAGTGGAGTGTCATCTTGACACGTAGAGGCCTCACACTCTTTAAATACCATTTAATTTTGGTTAGAGCTCATAAAAACACTATTGTCTAGTCAAAAAAAGAAAGAGACCCACCAAGGAATTGATTGAATAAACACAATTTCAACACATGGTACCCTCATGCTCAATTTTGCAAAAAAATGCTTGACTCCCTATAGGAGGAGTGTCTGATTTAAAAGTGGTTCCCTTGCACTCAACCTTTCCAAATAATTACCCATTTTATCAAGAGAAGTGCCATCTCAACATGTGTCATCCATGCACTTATCTAGAGGCAATTTTTATCTGTCATAATTTGGAATAATGCCATTGGCTAGAGAAGATTAAAGGGGACCCATTAGCTGGTTAGATACAATCATATCCACATGATATCACTAAAAAATGCATAAGATTATGGCCTTAACAAGATAGAGTGGCTACGTAATATCTAGGATCTAAAGGCTAACTACACTTATGATCTTGAGTTGCTCATTTAGTTACGATGACATCATCATGGGCATAAGTGTCATGATTTCCAAGTGTCATTTTCATGAGATCTTGTCTTGGTTATATATTCTAGTCTCTTCACTTTTGTAAGGGTTTGGTTACCATTTTGCTTGTATTGGATATTTTATATACTACCATTTGTAATAGATTAAAATTAATAGTAGTTTGAATTTTATCATTCTTCAACCTTAATAGGTGCCCCTCATAAGTATGATTGAACATTTTTTATGTACCCTTGAAGTCCTTATGTATTTGTTTCTCCATATAAAAATGAAGAGGATGTGATATTCTATGTCAATTTACATGGATAAAATATCTATGTCTATTATCTTTATTCTTACCCTTTTATAGTATCAAACTTTTCTTTCATTATAGATCTTAATTCATGCTTGATGTTCCCTTATGATCTGTAGTGTTTAAGGGTTTGATCTATTTTATGTAATTATAGTCTAAGTGATTTAAATCTATTAGTGCATCACCTTAGTTTAGTTTTCAATTTTATTTGCATTTCTCTCTTCCCTTTTCACCCCCAACTTGGAATGAAGAGCCAAATTCTAAAATATTGATGGTTACTTTACAAAATGCATTTGGGTCCACACCTATAAAGATTCCCATAAGAGGCTATTTAACCTAGAGTGAGAATTTTAAGAATCAATAATTTTTCTTTTATGATATGCCTAGTGGGACCAGATTTATTGTGGGACCATATTTACTATTTTAATCGACTAGGATCTCAATTCTATGAGCCAAAAGCTTATAATAAGGTCACTGAAAACAAAGAATCTAATCTTTCTAACACCACCTCTAGGATCTCAAACATGGAAAAGGACCACAAGATCTAGCACTACTTGACAATAACAAATGGCCCTCTTAGGCCCACCAAAGAACTTCATAGCATAGAATAGAGACAACTTGTTGATCCCTCTAATACATCAATCTACATCAAACCTTATTCATGTGAACACCTTAAAAGCACTCCCTAAATTCTCAATGGAGGATTTTAAGAGTGCCATAAAACATCTTCAAGATGTCATGAATGTATGTATTATGCATTATGTCACATAGAAGAACATAGCCTTAAGGCTACTAATTCCATATTTCAAAGGATGGGCTCTTGATTGGGACCAATCTTTACCAACCAATTCCAACATCACCTAAAATGGCCTAGGAAATAATTTTTTTGAGTGATTTAATGAGAAAATAGACCAATCAACCCTCCTAAAACAACTCATAACCATTAAGAGAGGCTCATAAAAATCCATTGTTAATTTCAACACCAATTTTAAAAATACCTAGTAAAGTATCCCAATAATGGCTTAACCACCTACAGGTATGGCTATTGTGTTCTATCTCAAGGCCTTCAATTTAGACATTGTAGTTATGATTCAATTACTTGAAGGCCATATGCTACTAGATGCTTATGATTTAGTAGTAAGGGATGAGAATAATTTGGTAGATGTAGGAAAGCTACCTCTGTGTCAACCAATTTTGATGTTCTCAGAGATATCAATCCCCTCACAAGAATAAACCCTAAGTACCTTGGGAACCCCACCTATATATGTGTATCTACCTATTTAGGCAAGCACATCCACTCAATCCTCCCTACACACAAATATGAATGATATGAAGAGTATCTTATAGAACTTCTCTAATGAGATAACCAACATCAAAAGATAGCAGGCTATGCCTCCAAATCCCCCTTTCAATAACTACCAAGAAAGGAGAGCACCATACTAACAGAACTAGTACCAGAAGAGACAAAGGCTAAACCATCGAGATCCAAATCATCAAGTGCCAAAACACTAGTCATGACCCATAAAACAAATGGTCATAGTACTAGACCCCTTACATATGATAGCACCTAATAGAAATTGAGATCTAGTTACTAGCCAAATAACTTGGTGGATAACTCTAATTCATGGTTCTTTCCTGGAAATGATGCCCATGGACCCTAAAACTATCCAAGGGGAAACTACAATAGAAGGTGACCAAATAGTGATGATAAGGGAATGCCCTTAATTCAGCCTACACATACCAGTCTTTAAGGATTGAAAATTCTATCTTGATGGTTTAAATACAAGGGTTATACCTAAAATATGAATAAAAAATATCCATAAAACATGCACTATTATCCTGGGTTAAAGATGAAGATGTTGTCTACATGAGTGAGTTTTCCATGTATAGATCCCTATAGGTTCAATTAGACTACTACATTTTCTCAAGGAAAAGATTGGTTGAAAGTAATAAAGCTACCACAAGGCCAAAAGTGGACTTTTAGAAAGGCCCAATCAATTCTTCAGCCCTCACCTTTTACATACCCAAAACAAAGTGAGGTAGTGAAAAATAAATTAGAAGACCTTGAGGTCTCACTTTAAGGGTCATACAACATGGTAAAATAGATAAAAAAGGTTCCAACTAATTTTTCCCTCTAGGATATCTTATTAATCCCTAAGCATAAGTCTCTACTAAAATAAGCCTTGGATAAGTAATAAAACCCCATGAAAGGAAATCCAATTGTAGAACCCACAAGGATAAAGGGGAAGGAATCTATCATGAGCACACACCCTAAATACCCTCTATATTCATCAATACCAAGGAAGGTGTAAGAAAATCAAAACCTAACCCATTCTATTTGATGTTGATTATGGGGAATAAATTATTACACAACTCCATGATTGACTTGGGTGTAAGCATGATGGTGATGCCTAAATAAAAATCAAATGTGCTTCAATTGAATTATGAACCATTGAATAAAAGAGTGATGCATCTAGATGAGAAGAAGGTTCAAATCTTAGGTATCATCACATCTCTTCCTCTCATAGTATATTCTTGTCCTAACATTATTTTATCATAGGACATTGTAGTGATAGACATCCCACCTATCTTTGGGCTATGTTTTTCAAGAGACTTCACCACTAAGATAGGTAGTTGCTTATCATTATATTAGTCCCATCTAATCTTAATGACTAATCATGGTTCAAAGTTAAAAATTTTGTCTAAACCACTTCACATGGAACACAGTGGATGAAGTTATGATGAACTTTGAAGTAATGCACACCTACTTTTCAATAATGAATATGCACTATGTAGAGATGCTTGAAGGAGAAAAGGTTATAGATACCATAATTCTATAGGAAGAAATCCTTGTGAATGAGTTCATTGATAATAACCCATTCACAAAATTTAAAACCATCATCCTTGAAACTTACATGATCCATAATTAGGACCAGTCCATAAGTCCATATTTTGGACTCTGCATTTCAATGGTGTGAAAAGAAAAACTAACTCTAAAATTGGTATCCAACTAATATCTCCTTTTGTAAAAGAGACCCTATGAGCCTTAAAATTTTATTTTTCTTGTATAAATAATGTGGCCAAATATGAGGTTCTCATTCATGGCCTCAGCCTTACTAAGTGGATGGGCGTCAAATAGCTAAAAGTATGTGGCGATTATAAATTAGTAGTGAGGTAGGTAAGAGGGGTAAAAAATATAAAGAACATATGTATGAGATCCTACCACCACTATATATGTGATATAATTAAATATTTCAAATCCTTCAATATTTATATCATCCCAAGGGCCACAAATGTGGAAGCTAATAGAATAGTAATGATTGGTTCCCAATTCCACCCAATAGCAAACTTGTTCACTAATGAGAAAGAAATTTGGGTAATCATCAAACTTGTTATCCCAAATAATGACCAAAATTGGTAGGTGTTTGAAAATAATTCTCAAATTACCATGTTTCTCTATTAATTATATGAATTCATGAAGAAATTGTAACCAAAATTTAAAGAGGCTTATAGCGACCAAATCATGTAGTTAAAGAACAACAAGTTGCCAAAGGGCTCCATCACCCTAGAGAATCTTTTTGACTCTAATGACAAATATAAAGAGAAACCAACTCTTTATAAAGGATTCATAAAGGTTTCTTTTTATGACAAATATAAAGGATTCATCACATGGACTTATGATGACTTAAAAGGATATAATCATGAGGTCATTCATCACACTATTAACTTAGTAGAAGGATCCAAACTAGTCTAGTAGAAACAAAGGCTAGTAAAATTGAAGATAAAATCCTTGATGAACCAAGATCTTAGGAAACTCATTGAATCTAAGATTATATACCAAATCAAGCATTTGACTTGGGTGTCTAATCTAGTTCCTATGCAAAAAAGAGTGGGGAGATCTGACTATGCATAGATTTACATGATCTAAATAAGGCATCCTTAAAGGACCATTACACCCTTCTCTCTATGGAGAAAATCCTCCAAATAGTAGTAGGCATAGAGATGTTTTCTCTACTAGATGGATTCTCTAGGTATAATCAGGTATGGATGAATGAATAGGACAAACATAAGACTACCTTCACCAAAAAGTGGGGAACCTTTTCATATGCAAATATGCCTTTTATCATCTCTAATATTAGGGATACATTCTAATGAGTAATTGATGTGGAATTAAGGGTTTTGATCAATAATATCATCCTCATTTATCTGGATGACCTCACTATATTTTTTAAGAAGAATTATTAACACTTTGATCATCTAGAAAAGGTTTTCCAAAAATGTTAGGAATTTAGGGTGTCTCTCAACCCCAAGAAATGTGTCTTTGGAGTCTTGAAAGGCAAGTTTCTTAGATATGTGTAATATAAATAAGGAATTTCCATTGATCTAGAGAGAATAAAGGCCATTAGAGACTTAGCATTTCTAGTAAATAAGAAAGGGGTACAATCTTTCCTTAGAAATATTAATTTCATTAGCATGTTCATATCTAACTTTGTTGGATTAGTGAGACCAATCATGCTAATGTTGAATAAATACCAGGACTTTGAGTGGAATCCTAAAGTAAGATCAACATTTTATGAAATCAATAATGCAATATCTATTTCACCTATACTAGTTAACCCAAACTTTTCCAAAGACTTAATTATGTATGTCTATGGGAGTAAACATATCTTGATAGTGATGTTAACTCAAAAGAAAAAGGAAGGAACATGTGAACACCTGATTTCATTATACTTAGTAACATTGTGTGCGTATGAAGATAAATATAATTTTATAGAGAGATAAGCTTTTTCCATAGTTAAAGTTCTCAAAAAAATTAGGCACCTTGTCATAGGTAGAAAGATTATGGTGTATGTTGCTCACTCTAGCATCTAAAAATACATCATGGATGTAGAAATCATTAAAAAATGAGCTAACTAGATTACCAAGATCCTAGAGTAAGACATTGAGGTTAGGCCAACAAAGGTGATTAAAGGAAGATCAATCTATGAGTACCTATCCCAATACACAAATGTCCCACTAGAGGAATAAAACATTCCAAAAGTAGTCCTAGTCAACCAATTTGAGACTAATAGATCTTGGGTGACCAACCAGATCCACTTCATGCAAAGTGGTTAGTATCTATATATCCTTCCTACACATAAAAAGTGTTTTTACAAACTTTAGGGCTCTAGCTACACATTGGTCCAAGGAGTATTATTAAAGAATAAATTTGATGGATACCTACTCTGATGTGTCAGAAGACACTAGGCTGAGAAGATCCTCCAAGACATGTAATTCACTCTCACGAGTAGTCACTTCTTATAAAAAACCATCATGACAAAGATCATGCATACAAGGTATTACTGGCTAACCATGTTCATAATTTGTTATAAGTCAGTCAAAAAATTCTAAAAATGCCAATTCTTTATGGGGGGAAGGAAGAATTTAGCCATGCTATGAAACACAATTGTGACTGATGAACCCTTTACACATTGGGGTTTAGACTTCATCAAGATGATCAATCCAATCTCCAGCACCGGCCATAAGTGGATATTGATAGCCATTGACTACTTCACATGGTGGTTTGAAGTAGTCTCGCTAAAAGAGACAACCAAGAATGTGAACCTTAACTTCTTGGAAGATCATGTGGCTAGGTTTGTCCCACCTAAGACGGTCATCTCTAATAATGTAAAAACCTTTCTTGGGTCTAAAATTTTTGAGTTCACACTCTGGAATGATATCTTTTTAAAAAATTCATCCTATTACTACCCATAATGAAATGGGTTGGTGGAGTCAACAAACAAGAATATGATAAGAATGATCAAAATGATGGGCTTTAAATTACAAAGAGAGTGGAACATGCACATGAGAATGGTCCTATGGGTAGACTATATCACTCCCAAATATATCTTTAAAGCCTCCCCATATAAACTTGTATATGAGAAGGAGGTAATTATGTCATTGTTATAAAAAATCCCCACATTATATATTTTGAATCCTATTGAGATTACATAAAATGGGGCAATGGAGGTTAGGATCATATAGCTTCTTAGCCTCCAAGAAGTGAGAGAGTAGGTAAGCAATATAAAAATCACCCAACAACAAGTGTTCAAGTGATGGTTTGACAAAAAGTCATCGAACCTAGGATTTAAACCTAGGGATTTAGTTCTCAAATATGATTAGAGGGCTGAAAATCTAGGACAACACATGAATTTCTATTCTCTTTGGAGAGACCATTTAATATCATTAGTAGCAGGCAAGGGAATGCTTTTGAGTTATAATATGAAGAGGGAAAGGCATTGGAAATCCTAGTTAATGAGATCAATTTGAAACATTTTAACTAACTTTTTTGCCTCCCCCTTGTACATAATTAGCTAGCTTCCCTTATTTTTGTGTGTTTCCTTTCCTTTTAATAAGTGTTATTGGCACAAGTGGCTTGTTTAGCCACCCTGAGTCCTCATAAATCTTCAAGAACATTATCTAAAACATGGTTATCTACCCATCTCATCTATAATTAATGTCATATGTTCCACTTGGTGCAACTCCCCATAATGATCACCACAAATCTTTTATGAGTGGCTCTTTGAGAATATGTGCTACCCTTATCATTTATGGGGCACCCAATTTCAGATTTTCCATAATTTGCCCAACTAGTAACATCGATGTATAAATGTCCTCACCTCATCTAATCCAAGCACTTAACACATTGAGATCCTTAAGAGTATTAATAAATTTATAGGAATAAAAAGAGCTGAACCTAGATTTGAAGGGAGAGGTGAGTAGATAACTTTTAATTCAGTACATCCTATAAGATAGAGAATGGTTTAAGAACAAAATTCTCAACAATGGAGGATTCTACATTTTCAACAGGAAGATAGAAGCATCCCACAAGATAGATAACCCATGGGTTAGGTAGTAGGGGAGACCTCCCCCTAAATATGTTGTGAACAAATCCTATGCTTCTGCTCCCACTCAAGAAAAAGAAAAGCTATCAAACATTAAGAAATCACCCAAAGGAAACTAGAGGGACCAAGCATTGGTCACTGACTATGTGGATGATATCTTTGATCTCAAGCTGGCCAAGAATCCAAAAATTTTGAGAAAAGGGACCCATGCCTAAATTCTCAAAAGGGTCCATAGGGAAGAGTACGATTATTTTAGATAACGTCGATGTATAAATGTCCTCACCTCATCTAATCCAAACACTTAACACATTGAGATCATTAAGAGTATTAATAAATTTATAGGAACAAAAAGAGTTGAGCCTAGATTTGAAGGGAGAGGTGAGTAGATAACTTTTAATTTAGTACATCTTATAAGATAGAGAATGGTTTAAGAACAAAATTATCAACAATGGAGGATTCTACATTTTCAATAGGAAGATAGAAGCATCCCATAAGATAGATAACCCATGGGTCAAGTAGTAGGGGAGACCTCCCCCTAAATATGTTGTGAACAAATCCTATGCTTTTGCTCCCACTCAGGAAAAATAAAAGCTATCAAACATTAAGAAATCACCCAAAGGAAACTAGAGGGGCCAAGCATTGGTCACTATGTGGATGATATCTTTGATCCCAAGCTGGCCAAGAATCCAAAAATTTTGAGAAAAGGGACCCATGCCTAATTGCTCAAAAGGGTCCATAGGGAAGAGTAGGATTCTTTTAGTGTAGGATGTGGGACTACACACTAGCATAGTACATAGTACTTTATGTTCATCCATGCCCAGAGATCATTGCCCTTTATATGGACCTAAAATTATGTGGACCTAACTCTAATCTCATTAGATTCCATAAAACTATGGGAGTCCTTATAAAATGTAGTCTAAGCATATGTCCTATCTAAATATTATCAAAGGGGATGAAGAAGCACCTCACCCGATTGAATTGGAGTGAAGAAAAATAATTGCCTTTAAAAAATATAGGTGCAAAATCACTAATCCATTCCTTACTTATGATTATGAAGACATAGATGAGACCTTAGAAAATATTTGGGATGAGCATCATCTGGAAGAAGGCCTAGCAGAAGTAGAATCCTTCCCTTAGATAGTAATAGGAGGAGAAGAGGAAGAAGAAGAATAAGAATAAGAATAATAAGAAAGAAATACCCTTGGGAAAGGAGTAGGGGTTGAACCAAAGCAAATTTAGGTTGAAGTATTGGAAGTTTTAAAGCCTTCCACATGTACACCTTCCATATACCCATACCCCTTGGCCCTATAGTAGCAACAAGACCCCTGTGATACTGGTTCATTATAGTATATGTATCCTGAGACACCCAAATCTAGCCCTCCACCAAAGCCAATGCTAAATAAGATTTTCTTTATATATCCCCTTCTTTATACCTCTACCTCCCTCATTACCTCTATGTCTCCATCCATCATCTCACCTTAAGTTATGGCACCCTCTACAGCCTAGCCAGTTACTTCCTTGGCCCCACTCTCTTCTTCACCCACTAAACCCACCACTCTCACCACTTTTTCTTATGGTCCCAATCTCTTCCCATATTCCTCTCCTAACCCTTACACCTTCATCACCCACCTCATCCTCCATCATGGTGTAATAGCTATTCACCCACCTTATGGCCTCCCACCTTTCTTTATTTCTACCCTTGCTCTCCATTCACTCATCTTTGTAGGGATAGGGTCCATTTTTTCACAATTTTAAGTGACCATTCCATTTTCACTAGCATAGGGAATCCACTTCATAGGAGAGAGTATTCAAATGCCAAAATAGTACTATCAGTAGATAGACTTGGTAAGGAAGGCTTGTCAATCCTAAATAGAGAAAAAAGGGGAAAGCAAGTTAGGGCCCCTACATAGACCAATATACAATTTTTCTATGATCTTGCATAATAATCCCTTATGATTGCTAATTTGGATGCTCTCATGGTCAGTCCACAATAATAGATATAGCCAGGGGACTACACCATAAAAGCTATCAACCTCAATCTTAGCTAGGATAGACCCACTGACAGGGTCAAGCTTATGAAGGAAATGTAAATATTTTTAACCATATACAATATCAAGGTGACCTAGTAGCTGAACAAATAAATATCAACTACCAAGGTGAATGATAAGATCAACTACCTCAATTCTAAGGCTAAGAACAAAGATGTAGAGTTAAATAATGTGAGGTCTAACATTTACATCCACATCTCTAGTGAGAGCTACTAGGTGGAAGCTAACCTACAAGTGGCTTCAAAGACCAAGCTATAGGAAAATAGATTAAATTTGTGTAGACCCATCAATAGCACTTTGATTCTAATCAAGACTTTTAATAATTTTAGTAGTAGGCATAGCAAGAATCCTCGATCAAGGACTAGGAAATTAAAGAACTAATATAATGAGCTTACTACCCATCTATAGGCCATGACAATATTCCCTATGGTCTATCAACTATACAAATCTTACTGGGAAAGGGTCAAGGGCATGATCACAAACCTAAAATAGGCCTTTACCTTCATCATGGGCTCTCAAAATCTAAGCTCATAGGTGAGCATGTCCATTAATTAGGTTATCACCTTCATGAAACCCAAGGTCTCAAATTCCCAACTCCTCATTGAAAATATTTATAGTGCTTTAGATGAGATGCTATATGTATCAGGGGTGGTCAACCATAGATAAATGGTGGCAAAGTTAAATAGGTTTATAGGTCACAACAAGGTAGCTAAGAAGTACAAGGCATTCCTTAATGCCTTAGAGTATGTGGATCAAGAGAAGTGGGAGCATGTTGAATAGCTAGTCCAACTAGGACTCCCCTCCCCTTTATTAACAAATAAAAATATCCTCCTTGAGGACTAGATCAAATTGCTAATGGAAAAAATGTAAAATGACTAGACTATTTTCATGTCTCTTAATGAGTCACCTATTATCTTTGAGGTGGAGAAGATATTACAATTTCTCACCCAACTTGAATTCTAAATTTTGGTAGTTATTCAAGGTTTAGGGAGCATCTCCTTCAAGGATATTATTGATCTAGATGGAGCCTTTGAGTCTCTCATGAAGAAAACACAACCCAAGGAGGAAGAGTGGGTGCCTTTATAGGTGGATCTTTAAAAATTGTAGATTCTCAAGTCTTCCTCTTATTTTGAAATTTTAACTTAACTATTCCAAGCACCAAAGTTTTTGGTTCTCTCCTTTGTAGGCAAATGCCCTTGTGAGTCACTAAGAACTATGGATCAAAATCTAAGTTTTGTTATTTTGGAATAACTCATCTTTGGTTTTGGACTCTCTTGGTGTAGCTAGCAGTTCCTTGACACCTTCTCATAGTTCTCCTTTTGACCTCTTCCTTTCTCGGGGCCCTCTTTCAAAAAATTTCCTAAGGATCAACCTCTATCCACCTCTTCTATATGGTAGCCTAATGCTCATCCAACTTGAGGAGGCTCTCTTTTCACTATGATGGAATGCCATATTGACACATGATGGCCCCATGCTCTTCAAAGACAATTTTTTTTGGTTAGACCTCCAAGTAGCATTATTATCCAATCAAAAAAAGGAAGGGACCCACCAAGAAATTTACTAAATAAACATAATTTCAACATGTGGCACCTCTATGCTCAATTTTGCAAAATAATGCCTAACTCCACTTAGGAAGAACATCTTATTCTATAAGTGATTCCCCCATGCTTATCCTTACCAAAGAAATTCCCATTTTATCATGAGAAGCACAAAATTGGCATGTGTCATCCCTATGCTTATCTAGAGGTAGTTTTGGTCTATTAGAATTTGGATCAGTACCATTGACCAAAAAAGATTAAAGAGGACCCACTAGTTGGTTAGAGACAAGCTTATCCATGTGATATCACTATATCTCTCCTACATGTTGTATCCTTAACAAGATAGAGTGGTTGTGCAATATCTAGGATTTAGCGGCTAAATGTACTCATGATCTCAAGTTCCTCATTTAGTTGTGATGGAATCATGGGTGAGAGTACCAATATTTCTAGGTGTCATTCTTGAGAAAGGACATCTCACCTATATATTTTAGGCTCTTCCCTTATGAAAGGGGTTGGTTACCATTTTGTTTATATTAGTTATTCTGTATACCATAATTTATAATAAAATACAAGTAAAAGTAGTTTACATTTTCTCATTATTTGAAATTTATATGTGCCCCTCATAGGTGTGATTGAAAATTTTGTATGTGCCCTTGAAGGTCTTAAGTGTTCATTTCTCCATCTAAAAATGAATAAGATGTGGTATTTGTTGATGATTTAAAATTTCACTTGATTCTAATCAACAACAATGGGAAGTTTCAAGATATGGGACTTGCATCTTGAAACAACCTCCAGATTTTAGAGAAGCTGGCTCTTCTATAAATTGAGTAGATACTAGGAAAAGGGATAGGAATTTAAATAAAAAACACAATGCAGGAAAGAAAATCTAATCTATGGTGATGCACCTAAATGTAATTCAACCTTAATCCTGAGCACAGTGAGACTATATGTAGGATTCATTTACATTTAAGAGTAAACAAGTGCATGATCAATGTAAAAGATTGAAATAATAGAAATAGAGGCTCACAACGTAGACTTATTTTACTAAGATATAGAAAATGTCAACAAAGGCATAGGGTTCAATATTCTTATTTGAATTTTCCAATCACATAAGAGGCATAAAAACATGTATAGTTATGTAAACCTTCCAACTCAAGAAAATGAGACAAAAGCAAATGACATTCCTAATCTTAGCTCTAGAAAATCTATAGTCTAAACTACTTTTGCAAATGACACATATAATATCAACCAAGGCATAGGGTTTAATATTATTATTTAAATCTTCCAGTCATACAAAAGGTGAAGAGACACGTACATTTATATAACCTTTCAACTCAATAAAATGAGACAAAAGCAAATGATATTACTTAGCCACAGCTCTAGAAAGTCTAAACTTGTTATAATAATTCTCTCTCAAAACTCTCTCTGATAATGCATTCCCATTTTGGTGACCTCTGCACCCTTATTTATAGCCTCAGATCCACTCTGAATTGTCTGCTTATTCCCAATCCAATGGCTCAGATCAAATCTTCCCTAACTAAATGTGTCTAACAGGTGATATCTTATAGATTATAAAATTCTTCTTCTAGCAGTTCATTAGCTGTAACAGATTGCAGGATGCTCCCTTTTCTTAAATGCTAAGTAACACTTATCCAATTTTATTATTACTTTAGGAAATACTAGAAAATGACACTTTTCATATTTTGCAGCACCTATTGAAGACACACGGCACTTTCCATGTAACTTATACTCTTTTGTGTCTTTGCTCAGCCATGTTCCACCTTTGACACTTGTCACTATCCACTTTATCAAAACGCCAACAACTTAAAAGATAATAAGATTCATGGCATTTCTTTTAAAATGGACATCAGGATAGGTGTCAATCTATACTTCTTCATTAAAAGACACATGTCAATCTCTGCTTCTCTTACTTGGGTTACGTGGTGATCTCTGTTGTTTGTAGTTGCCTTTTTAGAAACTTGTGGAAGATGACACATGGTGGTCTCTACTACTTGTATTTATACCATAGAAACAATTTGGGTCTCATTTCACATTTACACAAATAGTGACACTTGGTGGCTTCCGCTCACTTAAGAAACAAAACTTGGGACCCACCAATGTCTTTGCTATATCAGCAAAGTAAAAATGAAGATAATTCTGACTGTAACATGTGGTGGCTTCTATTTTCTTTTGATAGAGTACATGGCAGCTTCCATTGCTTTTAGAAAAGCAACATTGAGACCCTCCATGACTGCCACTTGGCACTTTCCACTTGATCTTGATACTTAGCTTTTGAAACCTTTCACTGGCAAGAGATGAAATACGGGTGCCAATATGAAACCATGGATGATGACACTTGGTATGTTCCACTGAGCCACTATGAGATACGTGGCACATTCTGACCAACTCATAGAAAGTATGAAAGGTGCCTTAGACAATGACAATTAACATTTCAATTGGGAAAGGATGCCTCGAAGGATGACACTTGTCAGCTTCCACTTTTCCCCAACACAGACAAAAATGAATCAAAAGAGAAATAGAGCTCGTGCTCTATTTCAACACTTCACCATCTCAAACCAAAGCATGTGGGGACAGCGATCTAGATAATGCACTATTGAAAATCAAAATGAAAACATAGAGTATCTTTTACTCTACAGTTATTGGTGACCATAAGGAATTTTGAGCTTGCTCAAAAAGAATCTACAACTCCCACATGATCTAAAATTACTAGAAGACATAGTTTTAGCTAAAATGTTTCAAATAGATTCCATTTACAAGAATCTATTTAGGTTCACCTTCTATCATTTATAGCTCAAACAAATTTTGTTGTTTACATGCCTGAATTCTATAAGGGCCAGTCCATAATGCTTCAAACTTAGTGTGTTGACCTGGTTTGGTAGCTCTTGCATCCCATTTCAAAACAATTGAGCTTGTTTTGAAATGAGGATTTTAAGTCCTTTTATCAAAATAGTCTTTAACTATTTTTTGATGCTTTATCAATTAATCATGTGTAGCATTTCTCTTTTCTTTAACTTCTAAAATTTTTGCAAATCTGACCTGCATGGGGCCATTTTCTTTAATTTCAATCTGTTTGATTAGCTAGAGAGCAGGAATCTCCAAGCTTAGGAGAATTACAGCAAGTTTCCCATATACCAATTCATATGGGGATATTTTTATCACCTATTTTGGCATAATTCTATCATCCCACAATTTTAAATTAAGTACTTTATGCCATTCCTTGTGATGATCAACCCCTATTCTTTTGATGAGTCTAATCAAGTTCTTATTAGTTGACTCTGCTAAACCATTACCCTGAGGGTAATAATTAGAAGAAGTTTTCAGATATATTCCATGCTTTAATACAAATTCAGATACTTTGGAACCTAAAAATGCTTTAGTATTATCTAAAATTATGGTGTGAGGAGCCCCAAAATGAGTAGTAATACTCCCTAGAAAATCTAGGCTCACATTTTTTATTGCTTCCTTAAGTGGTACTACCTCGATCCATCTAGTGAAATAATCTATGGCTATTAATATCCATTTGTGACCCATGCTAGATACTAGATTTATCATTCCAATGAATTCAAGACCCCATTGAGCAAAAGGTTCATCTACAATTATAGGACTAAGAGGCATTACTACATTCCTTCTCATCCCTACATAATATTGACAAGATTGACATTTCTTAACCAACTGATAACAATCTATAAATAAAGTAGGCCAAAAATAACTTACTTCACTTATCTTTATAGCTTTGGTCTTTGCAAAAAAATGTCCACCTGATTCTCCATGATGCATTTCATGTAGTATTTTCTTAGCCTCATCCTTTTCTACACATCTTAACAATTTTCCATCAGAATTTCTTCTAAAAAGAACCTGTTCAATTAAAACAAAATGAACTCCTTGCATCTTATAGTATCTTCTTTTATTTTGAGGGAGTTCTCTTGGGTAAATCCCATTTTTCATAAAATGAATCCTATCTGTAACCCAAGATTCCTGATCAACTTCTTGTATTCTCAATACAATTTCTTCTTTTGTTCTTGAATTTGTTTCTTTAGGAATCATCTTTTCAAGCTCTTGAGTCATATGTTGACACAAACCCTTACCTCTAACTAATTTAGTAGGTTTGACTTCTACATCATATTTTAGGATCTTAGTTATCCAATTTTCTCTTTTTTTAGTAATTTCACCCTCCATGATGTATTCTCTGACACTTAGATGTGCTACAAGTATCAAAATTTTACTTCTTGATACTATATGCCTAAACTTTTTAAGAGCTTTTACCATAGCATATGCTTGTTTTTCCACAAAGTTATATCTGGTTTCATATTCCCTAAGTGTCCTTGATAAAAATGCTATTGGATGCTCTCCCTCCTGTTTATCATCCTTATGTGTTAGAACAACAACAACACTGAGTTTTCCTCCATATACATACATTACAAAAGGCTTAGAAAAATTTGGGTTTCTAAGTACTGGAGCTGTTGAGATAGCTTTCTTGACCTCTTCAAAAGCTTGCCTTCCTTCCATAGTCCATTTGAAAATTTGGTCTTTTTTCAGCAAAAGTGTTATTGGTCTTACTAAACCTGCAAAGTCAGATATGAACTGACTGACAAAATTGATTTTTCCCAAGAAATACTAAATTGCTTTCTTATTGACTGGAAGAGGTAAGTTCATTATAGTTGCCACTCTTTCTGGGTCTATGGAAACTCCTTATTTAGATACTATATGTCCCAACAATTTGCCTTGAGGGACAACAAACATACATTTCTTAAGATTCAAGGATATTCCAAATTCTTGACATTTTTTAAACATAGCTTCTAAATGATCAAAATGATCAACAGCTCTCTTTGAGAAAATAGTAAGATCATCAAGATAAATCAAGATGATTTTATTTATCAATTCCCCAAATGCAACATCCATAGCTCTCTAAAAAGTGGTTCCAGCATTTGACATGCCAAATGACATCTTAGCATATGCAAATGTTCCCCACTTGGTAGTAAAAGTAGTCTTGTATTGGTCTTCTTTAGCCAGCCAAATTTGATTGTATCCAAAGAAACCATCTAGCAAAGAAAATCTCTCTGATCCAGCCACAATTTGTAGAATTTGTTCCATGTAGGGCAAGGGATAGTGATCCTTCAAGGATGCTTTGTTTAGATCTCTAAAATCTACACAAAGTCTTATATCACCATTCTTTTTCCTAACTAGTACCAAATTTGATACCCAAGTTGAGTGTTTGATTGGAAAAATAATTTTAGAATCTAAAAGTTTCTACAACTCGTCTACCATTAGAGGCTCAATTCTTGGATTCATTGGCCTTTGTTTTTGTCTAATAGGCTTAGATCCTTCAGTTAGTTCTATTGTGTGTTGAATGATGTCTCTATTATATCCATGAAGGTCTTCATAGCTCCAGGCTATGACTCTATCATATTTTTGACATAATTCAATTAGCCTTTCCTTTTCTTCTTGAGTTGTAGAGTTTCCAACTTTTAATTTTTTCCCTTCACTCACCTCTATTTCAGAATAATCTACTTTGTTTGCTTGGAATATTTTATTCTCCAAGCTTACATCTTCGGGATCAAAAAGACTTTCTAAAGTGATTAAACCTTTGGGAAGCTTATTATTCTTTAATTGTATGATCTGATCCTCATATGCTTGTTCAATCTTTGGTTTTAATTGATCAACAAATTCCCCTCAATGTTGTAAAGATGAAATTATTTGAGAATCATTCTTAAATACTTGCCAATTCTCATCATTGTTAGGAATAGCTGGCCTTACTATAACCTTTACTGACTCATTGTTAACTAATAGGTCAGTTGCTGGATCAAACTATGAACCAATTTGTGCCATCCTATCAGCTTCATAATTTTGATTCCTCGAAACTACTTCAATATTAAAAGCTTCAAAATCTTCTATTAAGTCCCAAATTCTATGCTTATAGGATTTCATTCTGACATTCTTTGTTATTGCCTTTTCTCTAATTTGCTTTACAACTAATTTTGAATCTCTTTTTACTATTAGATTCTTTATTCCCTTTTTCTTGGCTAATAGGAGACCATGTACTAAAGATTCATACTCAACATAATTATTAGTACAAGCAAATTGAAAATGGATAGCCCTTAAAATTTTTTCACCATTTGGAGCAGTAAGACAAATTCCTACTCCAACACCATTTTTACTTCTAGCCCCATCAAAATTTAAATTCCAGATCTCTAAATCTTTTTCAAATCCCTGACTAGATAGCATTTATTTTCTTAAAACATTTGGGATTTCATGATCCTCATCAAAAATAACATAAGTTCCCAGACCAGTAGAGTTATAATTCTCATATGGGTCATTATGCATCATAGCTAACAACTGATTATTTTCTTTTTCCTGATCATGCTTAGTCCAGTCACCTATCTTAGTTAAATAGAAAGAATTTGGTTTGGGTTCGCTTTCCTCTGAGGCCTTATTCACTATGGTTGTTGTCTGTAGATGAACTATGTCTTTGAGCTTTCTTTTATCAGTAGGTCCTTTAGTATATTTGGGCATTGCTTGATTTTGAAGAGCTTCTTGTAATAATGTTCTCTATTCAGGAATAGCTAACATGTCCTAAATTGATACTTGTGTTGGGGCCATCTTTAGCTGATCTACCACATTCATTGGTCCAAAATTTTGAATTCTTGGAAAATTAGGATATCTTGTCTTTCTTTAAACTTGTTCAAGAGTTTCTTGATTCTACACTGGCTGAAGCATTTCTTGTCTAACAGCTGCATGTTGATGACATTGAAATGAAGGACTCTCTATAGCTTTATTGTTTACAACTTTAGGCTATTCCAACATTCTTCTCTTTAATCTAGTATAGTAGTCTGATTGCACCACTAGTTTCTTTGAAACAGAAGCTTCATTCCAAAATACTGATTCTTCATCTTCAACCCATGAGAACAAAGCATATTTTGGGGCTATTTCTTCTTCTTGTTGCAAGGACATCCCTTACATTTGAGCCACTAGGACTGAATTCTATATACCAAGAGACTAGTAAGCTTGGTTATCACTGGAACTTGCAAACTGACCATCCATTCTTCTTTGCTCCACCACCTTTTGTTGTAGATTACCCATAAGACAATCTCTAGGTGCATGAACATTATTGCAAGGGAAAGACTAGGCATTAGTGTTATCTACATAGTTATTTTGCCCTAGAATAATATCCCTATTTGAATTGAGAGGAATAGTCTGTGAGGGTGTGGGGACTATAACCAATTGGTTTGCTGGCTAATGGGTAGTTTGTCTTCGAGAACCTTGATATTGGTTTGATTGAGATGAAAATATATTTCCTTGGTAGCCTTGATATGGAGGCTTAGAAAAAGTATTTTACTATCTTTTTAGATTAATCAACTCATTAGAAAATGTCCTTAGGATATTTTTGATATCATCAAGCTCAGATGACTGAGTGGGGATAATTTCTTTAACAAATGGTTGAGGGTAAGTGTACATAAACATAGGTGGGCTTACAAATTTAGTAACTTCTTGAGGTAATGGCAAGGAAATTTCTAGGAACATGGACATGGGAGGCCTTGGAGGTAACTTTAGAGCATCTATTAAATTATTCTCAACTCTGACCATATATTCATAAGCCTCTATCAAAGTGTATCCTCCAAGTGACTGAATCATAACAGATATATCTGAATTTAAAGCCTTAAGATAAAACACTATGGCCATACCTGGTAATGGTCTGGCTGTAATAGGGATTCTATCCCAAGTCTTTTGAAATCTAGAATTGAAGTCAGTCATGGCTTCTTGTGGTCCCCTTTTAATGGTGATTAACTATTGTAACAAAGAAGACTTATCACCCTTCTCTGCAAATCTCTCAAAGAAAAGATCCCTAAGTTGATCCCATGTAGAAATGGTATTTGGGGTTAGGGACCAATACCATTCTAGAGCTTTTCCTTTAAAAGAAGTTGTTAATAATCTTATGGCCACATTTTGCTGTGTGACAACATGTATAGCACAAACATCTGATACATCATGCAGATGCTCTTCAGGTGTTTTAGAGTCTTTCCCACTAAATTTGGGTAGAGCTTTTAGGGCATTCACTGGGATAGGGTCCTAAGTGTCTAGTGGTATCAAAAGAACTAATGGACTACCAGTATTTCAACTTGCATAATTTATTTTGGGTATAGGGGCTACCATATTGGCTCTGGGTATTGGTAGAAACTGATTGGCTCTTCTTCTTGGACTTGTTATCAAAGGTGGCAAAAGAATACCTAGATTTGTAGTAGATTGTGATCTAATTAGTGGTCCACAACTATGACTCCTCATAGCTCTTTGGTTCATATGATCTTGAAAGAGACTTTAAGATTGGTCCCATCGGGTGTGCCAAAAACTATTGATGATTTAAAATTGTGCTTGATTCTAATCAACAGCAATGGCAAGTTTCAAGATATGGGACTTGCATCTTGAAACAACCTCCAAATTTTAGAGAAGTTGCCTCTTATTTAAATTGAGTAGATACTGGGAAAAGGGATGGGAATTTAAATCAAAAACAAAATGCAAGAAATAAAATCTAATCTATGGCGATGTGCCTAAATGTAATTCAACCTTAATCCTGAGCACAGTGAAACTATATGTAGGATTCATTTACATTTAAGAGCAAACAAGTGCATGATCAATGTAAAATATTGAAATAATAGAAACAGAGGCTCACAGCGTAGACTTATTTTACTAAGATACAGAAAATGTCAACAAAGGCATAGGGTTAAATCTTCTTATTTGAATTTTCCAATCACATAAGAGGTGCAGAAACACTTACAGTTATGTAAACCTTCTAACTCAAGAAAATGAGACAAAAGCAAATGACATTCCTAATCTTAGCTCTAGAAAATCTACAGTCTAGACTAATTTTGTAAATGACACAGATAATATCAACCAAGGCATAGGGTTCAATCTTCTTATTTGAATCTTCTAGTCATACAAAAGGTGCAAAAACACGTATAGTTATATAAACCTTTCAACTCAAGAAAATGAGACAACAGCAAATAATATTACTTAGCCACAGCTCTAGAAAGTCTAAACTTGTTACAATAATTCTCTCTCAAAACTCTCTCTAATAATGCATTCCCATTTTGGTGACCTCTACACCCTTATTTATAGCCTCAGATCCACTCCAGATTGTCTGCTTATTTCCAATCCAATGGCTCAAATCAAATCTTCCCTAACTGAATGTGTCTAATAGAAGATATCTTATAAATTCTAAAATGCTTTGTCTTCTGGTAGTTCATTGGCTATAACAGATTACAGGACGCTCCCTTCTCTTAAATTCTAAGTAACACAGCCAATTTTCTTATTACTTTAGGAAACACTAGAAAATGACACTTGTCATAGTCCGCAACACCTATTAAAGACACGTGGCAATTTTCACATAACTTATACTATTTTTTGTCATTGCTCAGCCATGTTTCACCTTTGACACTTGTCACTATCCACTTTCTCAAAACTCCAATAGCTTAAAAGACAATAAGATTCATGGCATTTCTTTTAAAAGGGACATTGAGACAGGTGTCAATCTCCACTTCTTCATTAAAAGACACATGGCAATCTCTGCTTCTCTTACCTAGGTTACGTGGTGATCTCCATTTTTTGTAGTTGCCTTTTTAGAAACCTATAGAAGATGACACATGGCGGTCTCCACTACTTGTATTTATACCATAGAAACAATTTGGGTCTCATTTCACATTTACACAGATAGTGACACCTGATGGCTTCCACTCACTTAAGAAACAAAACTTGGGACCCACCATAGTCTTTTATATATCAGAGAAGTAAAGATGAAGATAATTTAGACTGCAACATGTGGTGGCTTCCACTTTTTTTTGCTAGAGTATGTGGCAGATTCTGTCACTTTTAGAAAAGCAACATTGAGACCCTCCACAACTGCCACTTGGAGTTATCCACCTGATCTTGATACTTATCTTTTGAAACCTTTCATTGGTAAGAGATGAAATTTGGGTGCCAATATGAAACTATGGATGATGATACTTGGCATGTTCCATTGAGCCACTATGATAGATATGGCACATTCTGACCAACTCATAGAAAGTATGAAAGGTGCCTCAGACAATGACACTTAGCGTTTCACTTGGGAAAGGATGCGTCGGAGAATGACACTTGTCAACTTCCACTTTTCCCCAACACTTAGACAAAAATGAATCAAAAGAGAAATAGAGCCCACACTCTATTTCAACACTTCACCCTCTCAAACCAAAGCATGTGGGGACAGTGATCTAGATCATGCGCTGCTGAACATTAGAATGAAAACATAGAGTATTTTTTAGTCTATAGTATTCTATGTCAATTTGGATGGGAAACTATATCTATTTGTTATCTTTATTCTTTCACTTCTATAGTATCAATCTTTGATTTCATTACATATCTTAATCCATGTTTGACTCTCCTTTATGATCTATAGTGTTTAAGGGTTTGATCTATTTTATGCAATTATAGTCTAAGTCCTTTGAATCTCTCGATGCATCACCTTAGTTTTATTTTCATTTTATTTTCATTTCTCTCTCCCATTTTCACCCCCAACTTGGAATGAATATCCAGCTTCTAAAATTTTTTAGGTTGCTTTATAGATCGCATTCGGTCCCACACCTATAAATTTTCCCATAGGAGGTTGTTTAACTTAGAGAGAGAGTTTTAGGCATCAATAATTCCATGATAGAATAAGATTAAAATTTATAAGTAACTCTCCCCATGAATTTTCAATGTTAAACATGTCACAAAACCCTAAAATTCTAGCCTTATATTACTTAAAATGGTTGGGGTTAGTGGCATTCATCTAGGGGTTGTACACTAGAATGAAATAACTAAGTACACCAAAAAGTAGACATGTGTAGTTTTTATGTACACAAAATGAAATGACTAAGTACACAAAAATTCAATCCATTTTTTTTTGAAACAATATAATTTAATTCCATTTATCAAGAAATTTTGATAAATGAGTAGCATTCATCCATAAATTTAATACAACCAATGTAGAGTTATTTGAGTAATATTTGAATTTATTCTTACCCATTTAAATGCAAGTGTGACAAAAATCTATCTCTCTACTAGTTGGGGTTGCATAATGATAATTAAATATCACTCTAATTCATGTTTGGATTTAGGATTGATTTTTCCAATTCAAGTTTCAAAAACTCAAACCACTAATTTGAATCCACAATATCAAAAAACAATATAATTTCTCACAAGCGCACAAAATAACCTTTAAATTTTTTTATTTTTTTATTGTTAAAAATCCATAGTAAAAACTAAAATAAGGTACTTATATTTATATACTTTTATAAATATTTAAACAATTTCCTATATTATATATATATATATATACTAAAATTTATATATTACATTTTCATGTGTATACGATAAAAATACATATTGTGCAATTTTAGAAATAAAAAAATAAATATTGAAAGGTAGTTTTATTTTAATTTTCTTAAACATATATAATTTTTCTATTTTATTAATCCTAATTTCCTCTAAGTATAAATCCAAAGAGAAATATCATATAAGATGCATTATAATCCCTTAATAATAAAACCAACCCCATTATAAGGTCTAAGTCATGGCTGCAACACCAAAAAGAAATATTATACAAAAATGAAATTAACAAGCCATACACAATAAAATTCAAAAAAGGATCATAACTAGATTTCTCACAATGGTTTACAGTCCTTCTAACCATGGCAAGGACAAATAAAAATTTTCCCTCTCCATAGTTGGGAGGGATCCTAAACATAGTGATATTTTTTTTCTAACCATGGTTGGGATCCATTCCAACCATGGAGAAGGAAAGATTTTATTTGTCATCTCCATGGTTGGAATGGATCCTAGCCATGGTTAGAATGTTTTTTTTTTCTCACCATGTTTGGGATCCCTTCCAACCATGGAGAGGGAAAAAAATTCCTCTCCATGGTTTGGAGGGCTCCCAAACATGGTGATAATGATTTTCTTTTAACCATGGTTAGGATCCCCCCAACCATGGAGAGGAAATATTTTTATTTATCCATGGTTGGGAGGGATTCTAACCATGGTGAGAATTGTTTCTTATCACCATGTTTGGTATCCCTCCCAACCATAAAGAGGATAAAATTTTCCCTCCCCATGGTTTGGAGGGATCCCAACCATGGTGATAAAAACTAATAATTTCATGCTAATACTACCATACCAGTGAGTTATTAAATAAATTTATATACTCTTTTCTATGTTGTAATAATCATTATAAGTAATATAAACACAATAGGAATCATAAATATTAATTTATTTTTATCTTTCTATTAGTAAGGGTATGTAATTTTAAGGTTACCATTTCTTAACTAATCTATATCAAAACACTTTCTCACATTAATTAAATGGTCTTTATCACCACCCAAATTTATATGTAAGAGGATAGATTAATGATAAGGTTGATACCTAAATTGGAAAAAACTCTAAAAGGTTGTTTCCTCTACCTAGAGATCCACTTTACCTGTTACAATAAAAAAATTAACAATATAGTTATTCCAACGCTTAGGATGCAAGGAATATGGTGTGGTCATTCCCAAGGTTCCTGTATAGAAATAGTTACTATAAAATGTATTTGGATATCATTAATATTAAATTATCAACAATGATTTCAATTATGACTCGTGATTTTGTGGAAATGAGAACATGTAGAATACCTTAACAATTCAAGTTTTGGGAAATTTTCCATGTTCATCCACACTTTTATTATACACATCACTTAATAAAAAATAAACTATCATTTCTTGAAAGTGATGTTTGCATTCATTTATTATTTCAAAAAGAAAAAACAATTATTCACCACCATCTCATCAATTCTAAGTGTCATTAGGGAGCATAGTAGACATACTAACACCTTTGAGGATTTACCTTGAGTATTGAATACCATAATGAGATTGAAAAATATTTTCACAAGGTTTAATTCCATAAATACCCAATGAAACACACATCAAAGTTAATTTTCTTAATAATGGGGATCTAAACCAAAAAATAAGCAATAATACATGATAATAAGGCAAAAAAAACATCATATTTGTAAAATGGAAAATACCAAGAAGGATAATAATGTTACTAGTTATTTACCTACATAACACATTAGTTATATCATTTCAAGATCTTGTAATAGATTCAGTTAAGATAGAAATATAATGAAATATACTACTTGTTAAATAAATAGTTCATTACCAAGGTTATTTTACCACTTTACAAAAAATCCAACATAGTATTAGGTATATAATGGTAGACTATGACATTTTTTCTCAATGAACTAAATCAAAAAATAAAGATAATATATATTTACATGGGTTCTTTATGGTATAAATTAATTCAATATCCTTTGTAAAAATTCAATGCACAAAATATATTTATAATAACATCTAATTTATATTTGTATTAACTATACTCATGCTTAGTTTTGGGTTTCATATTTGATGCATTGATACCTAGTCGTGTCTATCCTAGGGTGATCTACACAAGAGAACAAAGGTAAATACCCTAGTGTATATGGTATTTTGGATTATAAGTGAAACATACTCACGTGGTATATTTAATGACATAGTTATGAATCCAAGTGGGAAAGGTATATATATCTTTAGGGTTAAGAGAAGACACTCATTCAAGGGATAAATTCATATTTTTATAGGTCAAAGTCCTATGATAAATTATTAGTGTAAACCTAAATATTATTGAAAACCTCTAGTGGTATCATATAACAACCCATGCTTATATAATTGTTCCACTTAACCAAGTTTTAGGAAAATATTATGGAAATTATGTATGGAAACATAATCCATCTACCTAATCCATTTTATAATTCATGAAAGAATAGTGGACAAATCAGAGCATTTTTATCATATTTATACTTAACCTAAAACTCTTATCATTGGAATGGTTTTCCTTATTCCATTAAAAACTAATACATGTATATATTCAAATGATTAAGGGTCACACTTTTATGTTATTAGATAATTAAAGTCATTGTTTTGATATTTAGGATATATGTGAGTTAAGAAAGATGAAATAGAGCTAGTAATAATCATGAAGACTTCCCATATTAGTCCTCTATTTTATGGGTAATATAATAGAAATTAATTTTGGATCATCCAATATATACTATTTTGGTATCCATAAACACATTTTTTATTTGATATCATAGATACATAATAATATGCCACTAATAAGGTTATACTTATTCCAAGAATATGGTTTCTAGTTTCAGACTAAAAGAGTCAACATCTATTAATTATTATGTATATTCAATAACCATAAAATAACTAAGGATAATCCTATAAGTTTATAAATAATGATGAGAAAATTACCATAGTAATATTAATGTGATACACTATTAAAATTAATATCTTCACTTTCCAACAATTCTAAGATGGTTCTTAGAATATGAAAGCATAAAACAATGTTATCATTCATCCAATCAACATATATAATTTCATATTTCAATGAAAATTAGTCTATATAATTTTGTCCTCTCAACCATGGTGAGAAGTTTTTTTCCCTATCCATGTTTGGAAGGGTGAAATTTTTGTTTCTCACCATGTTTGGGAGCCTTCCCATTCATGGAGAGGAAAATTATTTTCCTCTCCATGTTTGGTTAGGAGGATAACAAAAAAATATAACCATTGTGGTGACTCATACCAACCATGGAGAGGGAAACTTTTATCCCCTCCATGATTTGGATCCCTCCCAACCATAGTGAGAAATAAATAATTATCACATTGGTTTGGAGCCCTACCAACCATGGAAAGTATTTATATTTTCCATGGTTGGGAGGTATCCCAATAATGGTGAGAGAAAAAACATTTTCACCATAATTTGGATCCCTCTCAATTATGGAAAAGACAATTTTTGTATTTTTCTTGGCTATGAGGGCTCCTAACCATGGTGAGAGAAAATTTAATCCCATAATGTTTAGGACCTGACCAAAAAATTCTCTCCATGGTTGGGAGGAATCCCAACCATGGTGATAATTTTTTTATCTTACCATGGATGTGATCCCTCCCCACTATGGAGAGAAAATAAAAATTCCCTCTCCATGGTTTGGAAGGATCCCAACCATGGTGGGATTTTTTTGCTCACCATGGTTTAGAGCCTTCCCAACCATGGATATGAAAAAAATTATCCTCTCAATGGTTGGTTAGGAGCCTTAAAAAATGTGAAGAGGATGATGTTTATCCTCTTAATGGCTAGTTGGAAGCTTTAAAACAAAAAAACTCGCCATGGTTGGGATCCCTCACAACCATGGAGAGGGAAAATTTTGTCTTCTTCATGTTTGGGATCTCTCTCAACCATGGTGAAAAATAAAATGTTCTCACCTTGTTTGGAATCCCTCCCAATAATAGATAGGATTTATCTTTTCCATGATTAGGAAACATCCCAACCATGGAGAGATGTTTTCCTCTCCATGAATGTAAGGGCTCCCAACCAAGTGACCAAAATAATATCACCCTTGTTAGGATCCCTTAAAAACATGGATAAGTAAAATTTTGTCTTTTCCATGGTTCAGATGGTTCCAAACCATGGTGGGAGAAAAACATAATCTCACAATGATTTGGAGTAGACAAAAATTTCCCTCTCCATGGTTGGGAGGGTTCTCAACCATAGTGAGAATTTTTTTCTCATCATGGTTGGTAGATCTCCCAATAACGTAGAGGTAATTTCCCCTCTCAGTGCTCTCCATGGTTTGGAACCTTCCCAAACATGGAGAGGGAACACTTTTCCCTCTCTATGGCTCAAAGGATCCTAACCATGGAGACCATCAAGAGGGAAAATGACTATTCCATGGTTTTTAGGTCTCTTAATGATGGTGAGGGAAAATATATTCTCATCATGGTTTGGAGTGCTCCCAACCATGGTGAGGGAAATGTTTTCCCTCTCTATGGTTGGGAGGAATCCCAACCATGGTGATAATTTATTTTCCCTCACCATGGTTTGAATTCCTCCCAACCATGGCATGTGAAAAACCCTTTCCATGGTTGGGAGACTCCAAAACCATGGAGAGGGAAAATATTTTTTTCCACTCCATGGTTGGGAGGGCTCCCAACCATGGTGATAATTATTTCAGCCTCTCCATGGTTAGTATCATTCCCAATAAAGTTAATGGAAAACTTTAAATTTAACATATATTTTAATGTGATAGTTAATTTTTAACTTATATTTGACTTCCATTTGATGTCCATAAAGATTTTATTATTCTTGCTTGGAGAAATTAGAAAAAAATCATAATATCTTGGGCATATAGTGGAGTTTGTATCCCATTTATTTTTCCTATAAAGATTATTTTAAGATCAACATATTCGTGTGATTTAAAATTTGGTCAAACACTTTACAAGAATATTATAGGGCCTCTTTCCCTTATTTTTATTGGCATACACATTAATAATCATATTGGTCAAAAATGTCTAAGAGATTAACCCTGAGTGAGTGATGTGAGAATGGACTAGATTAACATATATAAGCTTATTCTTATGATTCAAACACCCTTGAAAAAATCATGTGTGTATGTTTAACCTTAAAATATATATTAAGGAATATAAGATTAAATTGGATTTAGATAACCGAGGTAATAAGGGTGATAAACTATCTCTATAATAGGCCAATTAATTTTAAATATTAGATAAACAATATTCTAAATTTATATATTGAGATATGCTAGAAATATAAAATATATATATGTTATATATTAAAATGATAATGAAAATAAGATACTTAGATGGTTTTGATACTAACATAAATCTAGATCTAGAACAAGAAGGAATGAGACTAGAGTTATATTCAAAGACTACCATCAAATTTTGGGCTAAGCATTTATGTGACCTCAAACACTTACATAAATTTTAGATGGTTATGTAGATGCTTATGTCTAACCTAGATTCATGTGTCTATTATATAATACATTCTATATTTATATGTGATCACCTATAATGTTCTAGGTTTTGTGACACCTCACTCTTGTGTGTTCATCTCTAGTGAATAGACTATAACTCCTTATCAAATAGTAAAACCCTAGTTCTTCATATTTAGAGTGACCATTGGAAAAATAGGTTAGTGGGCTCATGGTGGCAAGATAACCCAAAATACCCCTCTATCAGCGGGTGTTTCCTACATATCCACTACTTTTAAGAGGGCCTCAAACTCATGTAGTTTTCCCCTACAAGTGGGATTGTGTATGCATAAAGATATAATATGTGATAAATAAGTATAACAATGGCATAAATTGTAACTTGGAAAATATGTACCTTGTACTATTCCTTCAGTACTTTAGACCTATATATTTTTTATCCCTATGACTAATATGGAAATAAATAAAAATAGGGAAGCTTTGGTCACTTGAATTCTTGATTGAATGCTTTTGGTAATTTGCCTTATGAGTTTTTTGGTATGTACTAGGTCTATGCTAGGTGAGGAATGAATGAGGATTTATTATGTATGTACACTCATCCTTCTAGATAATATATCACATTAAATCACTTAGGCTAATCATAGGGATACATTTTATTTTTGAATTTGATGAATTTTAGGTCACTATACACTTACTTTGGGATATGACACTTGCATCGATGCAAGCATCTGGCTAGGACATATGTGTCTAAAAAGTTAGAAAATAAGAACATATCTAGAACTTGTAGAAATATAAGATAAGTAGGTTTATAACATTATAAGTATGATATAATTTCTAAGTCATGAGAATAACTTTGATCTAACTAGTAGATAAGTAATAAGCATAATAAGATAGTGTATACTATCTTTTCAATAGTGTAAAAAGATCTATAACTAAGAGGAATATCCAAGGTATGTATTTTACAAGTGTAAAATATTTAGGTGTTATATATTTCATAAATAGTGTATACTTTTACCCCCATTTAATTTAGTAATTAAATTACTAATTTAAAGGAAAATAAATGCATACCTAAGTGTGTATAACAATCATTTATTTTTTGTGACACCAACTTAAGTTATTTTATGATTACAAGCCTACAACCAAGAGCATGTTACAATGTATAATCTTTATACAATTGGAAATGCAATAGATTCTACAAATCAATCCTAGCTCAGAGAAGATAGATCCTACTTACATTTCTGATTAAGGATACATTAGATAATCGAGGTCATGAATAATATATATCCATTAGAACTAATCAAGGGATATATTATAATATCACTAGGGAGGGTTCCAAAGCCTCCATTCAAGTAAAACTGCACAATAACCCTAACTAGGACCTATGTTTTCATATTCACTAAACTAATAACAAGTAAAGAAAAATCTAATCTAGTGCTCACCAAAGTTTTTAGCACAAAGTGGGGGTAATAAAAAATAAAAGTAAACATGAATAGAATACATATACTCATGTAAATGTATATGAAATCCTAATTCATGGAACAGAAGTGTAAATGCATATCTATCTACCCTAATAAAGGAAGAATAAAGTTAGGAATACTTACCTTTGAATACGAACCCACTGGTCCTCAATCTCGCCCTTGGCCAAGGTGATTAATAAGAGGTTGTTGTGGTATGTAAGGATGACAAGGATAAATTAGTTTTAGGATACAAAACCTATCAATGCATCCAAAATACTTCTCCACAAGATAAGATCCATATCTCCAAAGAAACTATGAAACCCTAATCTTGTTCTTCAAGTAGAATGGTGGATAATTAGATATGTAATGTATTTTAATTATTATTCTCTTATTAATAAATAATGGAAATTATTGTGTTTATATAGGTATATCTAACCTAAACCCTTTCAAAATCTTTAGATAACAAGGTTGACCTGGTCGACCTAGTATTATAATTGATTAAAACTAACTAGGTCATCCATTGACTAACCTCAACCCTAATAATTTTTGTGAGTAAGAATACAAGTTCAATGTGGTTGATATAGTCATGTAAATTGTCAAAAATAGGTTTAAGTTAGATAAAGGGCTAATGATGGAGATAAAAGACTAGAGGAGAGTGTAAAATAGGAAGCAAAGCTTAGGGGATGATTTTTTATGAGACAAGTGTGTAGATAACAAGTGGCAAAAGGGATAACAATATTTTGAAGCACCAATGATCTACCCACCCATTTCCCAGTACACCCTTTATGGTTTTTACTTAGAGAGATTAAGACTCGATGGGTTCTTACAAGATAAATAGCATTACTAATTGCTAAAATATTGTAAATATTATGTGTATATATACCCCACTTGGAGTTCATCACGTGTCACATAGGTGCAATAAGAGATAGTGATTTAATAAAATAGCATGATAACATATAATTTTGATGCTAAATAAAGTGTAGTAAGGAGAAAATAAGATAAATGAAAGGACAAAATTAAAAACACATACTTTTACTTGCCTTAGTGTTATAGATAAAGAAGGATATGTGGGAAATGTGAAGGCATCCAATGTGAAGAGCATTAGGTGAACCTATAGAGATTAGAAAAAAAGATAAAAAAATTAAAAAAAATGTTATATATGCATATAATAGTTAGAAATATTCTCTAAGACATTAGGATTCCAAAACATTTTATAGTTTGGCAAAAGAGTTAGTATAAACAAAGATATGATCAAAATAAAGAAATTGATGATAAATTTTTGAAGGGTAATTAATTTTGAATAGTAAATATAAATAGGGTGAAAAGGAATTCATTTTTTATTATTTACTATTCTAGGAAATATAGATCTTTGAGAGACCTAGTGAGAGCCTAGAGAGCCAGGATGGTGAGGAGATGATAGTTGAAATGGGGAGGATGCATAGCGACCTTAGCGAGTGAAGCATAGGTAACTAAAAATGTTAAATTTAAAAAAAAATATATTTGAAATTGAGTGTTTTATATAAGTTTGATAGTTAAGTAAAACCTATTTATCATAATTATCCATAGGAAATTTTTAGCAACACTAGGAGTCAAATGGGGTAATGGGTAAGAAAGAGTCAGAGAAATAAATGCCTAAGATATTTATGGTAATTAGTCAAAAAGTCATTATAATTAATGAAAAAGGTCGACCAGGTTGACTTAGTTTTCATCAGACAAAAATTGAGTGGGTTGACTCAGTAGTAAGTGGCCAACATAGTTTTTTTAGGAAGAGGAACAACATAGTACTATGTGGTTGACTTAGTTATTTATGAAGTGGTCGATATAGTACTACTAAGTAGAATAAGGTTGACTTAGTACCATATGACCAACTTAGGTTTTTATTAAGTGGTCAATATAGTACTAAAATGTAAAGAGGGGCTGATATAGTATTGTTAAACCATAGGGTGGCCAACTTAGTACTGAAAAGGCTGATGTAGTTTGGAATAGATCAATTTTGGTAAAAAATGAATAAATTAAAGTAAACAAATTTATTTTTGTGAAATTTTTAAGAATGTATTTTGGTTATGAGTGACATGGAGATCTAATACATCCTTTATTGTTTTATATTTTGTAGATACACTAGATATTTTAGTGATTGCTTGATGCTTCATGGTTACATGATCTATTAGAGTGCTTGATGGATGTGGATAGATCTAGATTGGTTGTGTTGAGCTTGGGAGGCATCATGGAGATGAGGAGGATCTCACTAGGTGTTGATCTCATTATCATGTTATTTAGATCATGATAATAGTCAACCAAAACCTTTATATGGGTGGTAAATGGGTATACCATAAAGGTAGTTATCATATTGGAGGATGTCTATGCATTACTTATATTTATTATAGTGGGACACTGGTGATCATAGGGATAGTGGATGATCAAGATGAGAGACTAGCACTAGCATGGTCAGAAATGTGCTTAGATAGGATCTACCTTAGACTAAGGTTGAGCTTGTTTGATTTTTATATTACATATATTTTGGATATCTAAAAGGTTGTAATAGGACTTATGACAATATGATTTATGTGTCATGAGTTGAATGATAAGGTACCACCGTATGAGATAGTTTTGTGTCAGTCCATATTAGATCAGGGGGTGCTCTATGACTTGGGGTCTATTATATGGGTTTAGATTATGCATGTTATATATGGGATGTTTTCTAGAGGGTAGAATACTATGGGACTAGTGGTATTACTAAGTGCCTAGATATATGAGAGGTTTTCAATGTATCATCTATTTCGGTTACCCTATGTGTTCAATGATTGATTACATTAGGTTATGAGATGGAGACAAGATCAGGTAGTATTGGTTTTAACCCACATTATAGCACTATAGATAGTCACATTAGGATACATCATGTGGTATCCTTATGCACATATTATGTATTTTTGGTTAGGTTAGGTGTCTATGTTACCATTGTTAGCTCTAGTCTAGATCATAAGCCATTATACATGGTGGGTAGATCCACATCCAATGGAACACTTGTAAAGATGGTTTATACTCCCACACCTTGTGTCTCCTATAGTGGTTTGGGCATGGCATGTTAGAGATTCAAGAGGGAGAGGAGGAGGAGTGGCAGTTGAGAGACTGGCAATCAAATAGTGGTGTGTGAGACCATGGATTGGTTGAGCATGATATCCAATAATTAGAGGGAAAAAGGGCATGGATGTGGATGTAGGGTTGTATTAGTTACCATATATAGTAATATGATAGGAGGATAATTGACCACCTTAGTTGTACCATTAATGGATATGTCAACTGGCCTAGGGTAGAGCTAGTCAATACAGGCACCACTAAAGAGAGGCTTGAGATGTGAATGGGTGGTGACTCAAGGTTTTGCTTTGATTGGGAGGCATCCCATAGATGAGGTGATCAAGGTATGGGTTGATGAACATACCATTCTTAGTGTATGAGTAGACAGGGAGATAGTGTTTGATGACATCAAGATAGATAATAAATGTTTATAGTTTCTATTTTTTATGATAGAATACTAGTTGTATAGGATTATAGATAGATAGATTTTGAGCTATAGATATGTGACCTGATATTTATATGGTTTAAATTTTTTATATCCTACATCTAAGGAGATCATATGGGGATCCCTAGTTATGGGATCACACCATGATATTCTAGATAAGGTATTGATACCGTATGACCCCACCACATTAGATGATCCTATAGTACCATCTGCCCCAACTCAAGTTGGTTGGTTTAGACTAGTGGGGGAGGATGAAAGGTAGTTATAGGCATGTGGATATGGATTTTATCCACCAATATGGGTTGGATTAGGAGAGGCATAGTCTTGGAAAGCATTGACTCAGGAGAGAGCCACACACATGGCTACCACTATCCAATTGGGATAGGTATAGGCCTAGGTGGCCAATCTATATGGATAAGTGGTAGGGATGAGATCTCAAACATGCTCATTATAACACACTATATAGATGGGATAGTCTAGCATCTATGGGTAGCATGGCAAGGCCATGAGATAGACATGATGGAGCCTAGCCATAGAGCTACAGTGATATTTTTATACTATTTGTATTAAAACGCATGATATATATAGAGATATTCTATTTTGATAGTTGGATGTTGATCTTATGGGTTATAATTTGGTTGTGTTTTTGGATTCATGGATATATTTATTTCTAAAACATGTATTTTTATTTTGTTGTATATGCTATAATAAATATATGTGTGGTGTTTTCTTTTCTAGTATTATGTACTACACATGCATGGTTAAAAAGAAATAGATGAAAAAAACTTGGAAAAGTATAATTAGTCAAAAACAAATTCACTGCACACTATATCATGATGGGAAATGTGTAATAACAAAATATGACTAAATATAATAAACTAAAATGTGGTAAATAAGAGCAAAAAATGTTGTTAAACCATGAAAAATATTGGCACCAAATTAAAATAAGTAAAATCATACTAAATCAAATTAGGAAGTATGAAAAGAATGTAAAAAATGGAAAACATGTCAAATACCAATGGTATAAAAAAAAATCAATTAAGTCAATCAATCATACTAGATCATGTTGTTAAGTATAAAAGATAGACAAAATTAGTAAGATTGTCTTAAATTAATCACATTAATTTATGTTGGGAAGTATAAAAAACTTAAGAAAAATGGTTGGATTCTTACATGTAATTGGAAAATAGGAAGACAAAAGTGAAATATTAATGAATTAAGCATCAAAAAACACTAAATCAAGATGGGAATCATGTAAATGGCATGTAACTCATAATCAATGGCATCTTATCTCATATTTGACACATGTAATTTTTTTGTGACTTGGGTTTTGAAAAAAATTGTGAGGAAGGCCAGGGCCTATCCATGGTTTTACATAAAAAGTCATAAATGGAACACTAATGAGATGGAAACAATGTGAAAATATGGTAAAAAGGGATGTTTGGAATGGTATTGTGAAAATTTGGTAATTTGTGAAGAAGCTAGGTTCTATCCATGGTCTTACATTGTAACTCACAAATGGAATACCTAGGGGAGGTGATCAGTGAACAAAATAGTATTTCTCAAGGGGAAATATTAGGATTGTAAAGAGTGAAAAAGGGATCATAAGAATCATAATTTAGGCATCTTATGAGAATATATTAGTAGATATAAATCACATTAAAGACAAGAGAAGATATTAAATGACCAATGACTACAATATATAGGTTCTCTATAGGCACAAAGTTATGTAGGAAAATAAGTGTGGTACTAAGATAAACTCATTTTAGTATTTTAAAAAAGAAAATTAAAATGGACCTACCTTCCCATGACATGTTCCCCATTCCTTAGGATCCCTTAAAGATTTGTTGGTCTACTACGAAGATTAGGTACTTACGTGAGAAAGTAGGGAGCACTAAGAGATTTATTTATTCTCATTTTCTAATATACTTACCTACCACATCCCAATAGACCTTGGCTATATCATGAATCCAACTTTGGGGTTTGATATTTGATTATAAAAAATATATGTTCTTAGAATCATGTCTTTTAGTGTGATTTGACTTTTGAAATTTTTGAATGTTACCTTTTAGTTCATTTCCTTTTATTAAATGATTTGAATTTTGAATTTTTTATGTATTTTAAGATTCCTCCATACAAACTTGGAATGACCAATCATGATAGATAAAGTGATACACATGAATGAGATTAGGCTTTGGCTAAAGGAAGTTAAGTATCCAAAGATATGACTGACTAGAACACTTAGTCTTAACTATGAACCATCATATTATCTCAAGTCTAAAACATGTGTATGTTTAGTTTTTGAAAAGGAATAAAGGGGAATAAGGGGAGATCTAAAGTGGATTGTTAAAAGGAGATTCTAATGAGATGAATTGTTTGCTAAATTATCACATGGTAAATGAAGAATGATTGAAGGGAGTAAGGTTTGTATATCCAAATCACAATAACAATTATCCATGTTTATAGAGATAAGATAACAATTATGAAAAACAAAAAGTGAATCAAGGAAAAATAACTCAAGAAGAACAATTATGTAATTATGAAAAATAATTCATAAGAGAATGATATCATAAGCAATATGTAGTGTGAAACAAAAGTCATCATGTAAGATAGATAATAATTTGACATAATTTCAAATGATATAAAATAGATAAATACAAAGTGTGGACACAAGTCCAATCAAAATGAGGAAATAAATGTATGAACACCATGATTTTTCTCATAAATAATGACATATTTGTCCATACACATTATCCATAACATTTGATAAGTCTCTATGAAGTTGAACTCAAATTTTAGCCAAAATCTCATAGATCTTTAGGGAAAGTTGATAAAATACATCACATCAAATCTCCTCAACAAAAATTTTAGGAATGTTTGAAGGATCATATTGATGAGGGATATTGTGTAGGGGATGCTTAGGAAAAGTCATGGGAATGGACTCTATGGGAGATGAAGGGGTTACCAATGGATAATGGACCATAGGTAAAGGAGTCACCAGTGGAGAGGGATCCACAAGTGAGGGAATCATGAGTGAATAAATATTAGGTGAAGGGACCATAGGTGGTAGAGCTATGATGGAAGAAGAGGGATCCTTCTTATGAGATTGACCTATGGGAGGAAGGGTAGTAGGCGTAATAATGGTTGAGGTGATCCTTTAGATGCTTCTAAAGATGTAATATCGATTGGTGTTATGTGTAATACATTAGTGATAAATATAATATACCTCCCCATATTTTGGAATATATTAAAGTAACACTTTCAAGGGAGGTATAGCTTATTTATGGGATAAGGAGTGGTGGGATTCAAGGTGTTGATATAATGCCACAACTTACGACAATGTGTGGATGAATGATTATATGTGCCATGGAAGCAACAAATACACTTTTGAGTATACTTGGTAGGTGTATTCATGGGAGGAGTGGAGGTAGAAGCTAAGGAAGATTGGTATAATGAATAGTATCTAGTTTAATGGCCAATTTTTTTATAAATATCACAATATGGTTTATCGGCCCATTTGGTGGGCAAAGGAGTAAGTTATAGTAAAGGAATAAAATCATCACCAAGAGAAGGTGGGGTTGGTAGAGAGACTAGGAAAGGGTTGACTAAAAGAGAAATAGGATTATAAATACGAAGATAATCATCTATAGAGGGAGTGGGAATAGGATCCAAACTAGGATTTGATGAGGGGTGGTAAGAAACACAGAAGGATGAAGGACAATTTCAAGCATCTCAGGGATAAGTTAGCTAGAGGGGTATTGGTATCCAAAAAATAAATAGGTACCAATCATAACATGATCCATAAGCATACTCCTATGAGGTTCTTTAGAAACTATATGTGTGCACACCATATCTATCCTTGGTAGGTTAGAAGATGATGAGGATTGTAAATTTTTTGTTGAAGTGATTTGAATGTTGCTTGTAAGTTATACCAACTAAGTCAATTGGGTCAACCTATTTCTATGAAACTCTATTTTTTGAAGGTTGTTAGGATGACTAAGTCAACCTAGTCAACTTAGTTTTTTATTTGCGTGTTTACTGTAAGACTAAGTCAACCTATTAAACATAGTTTGTTATCTAGGATTGAACAAGAGTATTGTGTTGACCTAAAAAATCTAGTAACCTATATTTGATAAATACTTACACAAAAATAATAGAGTTGTTTTGATGTGACTATGTGGTAAACTTATGAACATAAGTTATAACTATATCAACCTGGTCGACCTAGTATTGTAAACATATAAAAATAATAAAATGATAGAAATGAAAATCATGAAATAAAACTTGAAAGAGTTAGATTCATGTCAAGTTCACTAGAATTTACATAATGGGAAATGTAATAGATTCTATAGATTCAATCCTAGCTTAGAGAAGATAGATCCTACTTACACTTTTGATTGGGGATACATTAGATAATTGGGTTTATGACCCATATGGATCTATTATACCTAATTAGGGGATCTCTCACCATAATAATATCACTAGGGAGGTTTTTAAAGCCTCTAATATATCAAAATTATATAATAACACAAACTAGGTCTTATGCTTTCATATTCACTAAACTAATAACAAGTAAAGTAAATTCTAATCTAGTGCTTACCAAATCTTGTGAAATAGAGTGGGGGCAATAAAAAATAAAATTAAACATGAAAAGAAGACACATACTCATGTCTATGTATACATAATCCTAATGCATGGAAGATAATTTCAAATGCATATCTATCTACTCTTACAATGGAAGAATAAAGTTAGGAATGCTTACCTTTGAAGATGAACCCATTGAGCCTCACTATCTCCCTTGGCCAAGGTGATTCACAAGAGGTTATTTTGGTATGTAAGGATAACAAACATAAATTATCTATAGGATAGACAACCAATCAATACATCTAAAATACTTCTCTAAAAGACAATATTTGTATTTCCAAAGAAAGTATGAAACCCTAAGTTTACTCCTCAAGTAGAATGTTGGATAACTAGATGCATAATATATTTTACTTATTATCTTCTTGATAAATGATAGAAATGAATGTGTTTACATAGGTAGATCTAATCCTAAACCCTTATAAAAATTTTGGCCAACAAGGTTGACCTGGTCAACCTAGTATTTTAATTGAAAAAAACTAACTAGGTTAGCCAGGGACTGACCTATACCCTAATAAGTTTTGTCAATAAGAATACAAGGTTGATATGGCTGACATAGTCATGTAAACTATCAAAAAAGAGGTTTACATTAGGGAAAGGGCTAATGAATATGGTAGAAAACTATAAGAGTGTGTAAAATAAGAAGCAAAGGTTAGGGGAATGATTTTTTAGGAGACAAGTGTGTAGATATCAAGTTTCAAAAGGGACAACAATCCTATGAATCACCATGGTTTGCCCACCCTTTACCGATGCACCCATTAGGTCATGCACTCAGATAGATTGAGACTTGATAGGTTCTTGAAAGATAAAAAGTGTCGATAAATCATAAAATTTTAAAAATATTATATGTATACATAATCAATGCATATAATCTAAAATTGAAAGCATTAAAATGAATGCAATTGAAAGAAATCAAGGTTTCGGAGTACACCTATGTATCGATACAATCAATTTGACTTTAAGTAATTTAATTTGAAAAGATGTATCATTATGAACCATTAAATTTTATATTAGGACAAATATAAAATTTGGAGAGTGATTAAATATATGAATATTGAAGGACACATGTCCCCAATCTTGGATAAAAGGGTGAGTTTCTACCTAGCATTTGATATTATATTAATCATGCAATGCAATCATAATTATAACCAAGTCAACTCACACTATAAATATCATGAGGATGGATGATGTAATCAATTCAAACCTATAAATGGAAAGATTGAGTGATTTAATCACCTTAACCATACCAAAAGTAAACCAACTATTGTAATAGATTGGCTTAATATAGTCCATAATAGTCCAACCATTGAGCTAAAGTTTGTAGAAGTATTTGAAATTTTTAATTTGGTTTCTTTAAAAAAAATTAAGTTCTCTTTTTCAAAGAATATTCACTTTATGTATGTATCATACTAAAACTTGGTTATAAAAATGGCACCAATGTATAATATTCTACCAAAATTGTGTATCTGAATCATATAACTATGAATTTTGGCCAATTATCAAACTTTGTAAGTGTGGATAACATTTTTCCATAACATGAAACCATTACGATATAAAAACAATATTTGGTGTATGTGTGGAGAACATGTTTTCCAAAACATGTCCCTATTCCAATCAAAATCTGAGAACTTGTATGAGTGTGGATAACATGTTTCCAAAACATGCCCCCACTATAATATGAATTTATGAAGAATGTGTAAGCCATGCTTTTATGACATGCCCCACTAATATTACCTACCTTTTTAGGTGAGGGGAAGTAGTAACTATTAGTTTACTTACCTCAAAAGAATAAGATAATTATGTAAACTATGAATGTATCATGTAGCAGATATTAAAAAATATGTCTAGGTATAAATATCATTGAAGCACGTAGAATGTGATCACATCAAGTCCTAATATGCATGATATAATTAACGGTAACATCTATCTATTAATAGTATAATATCAATGAGCAATCAAGCACACACAAAATACAACTCTAAATCAAATCAAAAGATAATGGTCCAAGGAGACATTAAATAAGGGGCATGTTCAAATGTTGCACAATCTAAGGGACATGCATTAGTAAAATTTCCACAATATCAAGCATGACATATTCAATTTGTTGTACAACAAGCAATGACATATTCAAATGTCAAAGAGAAAAACAAAAACAAGTAGACCATAAATAATGGAGCATATTAAAATGTTCAAACAAGAAAGATAATAGGAAGGTAACACACTCAAGGAAGTGAATAAAGGAAATAACCCAACATAAACATAACATATTATCCCATGGATCATATATGTTAGTAAAAAATTATATTTACATACCATATCAAGTACATTATGAAAGATATAAGCATAGATAAAGGCATGTGTGAGTATATAAGCTCAAAAATCATAATGTAAACTGATCATAGAATAGTATAACGTAGATGTACTATGAACAAAGAAGTGGATGCCTCCAATCTCCACATGACATGAGTAGAGGGAAGGACCAACATTTGAAAGTGCATAGATCATGTATATGTGTATGCCTAAATCACACATAAAATATGAATGAAAAATTTGTGTATAGAAAGAAATAATATGTTATCTACCAATTTGGAGCCAACAACATATATGCTAAAGAGCTCATATAACATGTAAATGTTGAAAATATTATTGGATTTTTTAAGTTTTTTTTATTTTTTTGGTATTTTTGGAATATTTGGAGATTATATAAGCTACCAAATGATATAAATAAGATTATGAGAATATCTAAAAAGTGTTAAATGAGTTTTTTTCCTAAACTAAATGTGTCATATGTGTGCATAATAGAAGTATAAATTATCATGCTCTTTTGGTAAGGTTGTACTTGGTATCTTTAGTTGCATTTATTTGCATTTAGTCTCTCATTTAATAGTGATGGATTTAATCAATAGGGACCAGGTCATGTATGTATGAATAGATTATGTGGTATGTTACTAAGTGTATCATAACATATTTTGTTAAATTATTCATATCAATATTATTTACCATCTATATAAGTAGTTAATTTGTCCTAATTTGAAGAAAGAATTATAGTTTCCTAATTTTTAACAACATTTGGAACCTTAGATTTTTCAATTCTCTTGATTTTTGACTTATTTTGTTATAAATCCTAGTTTAAATATTTGATGTACCCATTGATATTTTTGTGATGGTATCTTTTTTATATGTTATTTACACTTTGACTTGTTCTCATTTGTAGTTTCTTATTCTTTTGCATTGGTCAAATGTATATTCAAATGATTTGCATTAGTATTACCAATATATCCCAAACCTTGATTGTCATTATAATCATATGTGTAAATAAGATGAGTGATGCCTTGGGAATGTTTTCCCAATCCTTGACCATAATAACCAAATTTTTGTAAATATTTTTTTCAAAAACCATATTGTTTGGAAAACTGAGTATAAGTATTGAGAGGTAAACTTGTATCATTTTCTTGATAAAATTTGTATATTTTAACCTTTTATGGCTCTAAGTTTGATATTTACAATTTTTTTTGCTCTAAATTTTTATTTGGTAACCACATTTGATGTTTGGTATTTATGGGTTAGGAGAGGTACTCATAATCTGAGTAGTATTCTTGATTGATGTATCAATGATATGATCACCACTACCTCTATGAATTTTTATTTTGTTTTTCAATTCAAAATAACAATATTTATGATGGCCATGCATTTTATGATATGCATAGTAGTATTTGGATCGCCTTATTAGATGTAGAGGAGGTAATTTTATCAATTTATATTTAATCATTTCTCTTAGGATTTCACTTTGAATCTTAGTATCCTTTGGGTCACTTTTTGAATCACTTGTTTGAGATAGATTTTTTATATCTTTTCATGTGAATGTGAAACCTTGTTTATCACAACATTGGTAGATGAGGATGTAAACACATGATTAATAATACCATGTTTTGTATTATGTAGGTATTTAATATCATTTTATAACAATGTGATATGTGAACTAAAATTATTTTACCACTCTTTTATTGACTTTTTAATAAGAATGATTTTATATTTTAAGGATTCATAAGCACAAGCCCTAGGTACCAAGAATTAAATATGCATACATATACCATCTACCTTACCCCTTGAAGGAGTGATAACATGGACCTATTTAGAGGGATGGTGGCTATAATCCTCATTAGGGTTAGGATAAAAGGGCTTGATACTATTTCCATAATAGTTCTAAAGAGGGTTTAAATAATGATTTTGTTTTGAAACCCTCTCATTATATTAATCAATTTGCTTACTTATTTTTATTGATCTCATCATACATGAAACATAACAAGTAATAAATACCATGATGTACTATAAAATGAAGTAAATAATATATATATCCATATTAAACATGTTTGTAATAAAATTTAATCTAATTTTTAATTTATGAAATATTATTGAATTAAAAATTAGAAACTAAGAATTTGAAAACCCTATATAAATATGTAGGATTTTGGGGACCAAATGTTTAACCCTAAAATAAAGATTAAGAAATATAGGGTTAAAGGGGATAGAGATATCCTAGGGATAAATGGTGATAAAATATCTCTATAGTAGGCTAATTTATTTTCAAACTCAAATAAACAATATTTTGAATTTATATATTGAGATATGCTAAAAAAAAAGTACAAATATTGTGTATATTGTAATGATGATGAAAATAAGATAGATATTTATGATAGAAACATATATATAAATCTAGAATATGAAGGAATCAGATTGGAAGTATATTTTGGGACTGCTATCAAATTCTGGGTTAATAACTTATGCGACCTTAGACACTTGGGTTGGCATCAGATAGTTATGTCAATGCTTTTATCTGACCTGGGTGCATGTGTCAAGTATGGAATACTTATTGGATTTATATGCGACCAATTATAATATTTTATATTTTTTTTGCCTTCACCTTGGTGTGCTTAGATCTAGTTTATGGACTTTTGTTCCTTGTCAATTAGCAAAACCCTATTTATTCATTTTCATAACGACCATGGTAAAAATGGGTTAGTGGGTTCATGGTGTTGAGATAACCCTAAATACCCATATTTTATAGGTTAATACCTATAGATAAACTAATATGAAGGAAACCTTATACTCTTATATTTAACCCATACCTGTGGACTGGTGTGTTCATAAGGATACAATATGTGATAAGCAAGTAAAATAGTGACCTAGCTTGTAACTTGGAAAATATGACTCTTGGACTTCTCCTTCAGTACTTCAAACCTATCTATATGTGTTATTCCTATGAAAAATTTGGAAATATGAGAAATAGGGAAGATTTAACAATTTGATTTTTTGATTTAATACTTTTGGTAAGTTTCCTTATGAGTTGTTTGGCATGTGTTAGGTGAGACAATGAATGAGGATTGATCATGTATGTATACCAATACTTTTTGAGAATGTACCACATTAAATCACCTAAGATAACTATAGGGATCTATTTTATTTAAAAATTAGATGAATTTTAGGTAATTATACACTTGTGTTAGTATACGACACTTGTATCAATGTAACTGTGTATGACTAGGATGCAAGTGTCAAGACAATTAGAAAATAGACATATGACTAGAAATTGTAGAGATAAAAGATAGGTAGGTTTGTATCATTTTAATTATGATATAAGGTATAAGTCATCATAACTATTGACTAAGTTTACCTCTAGTTCAAATTAAGTCAACCACTTGTAATTTCAAACTTTCATAGGGTCTTTCAGGTTGGAAAATGTCCACCATGATCTTAAATGAGGTCAAATAATATGTTTTTATCCTTGTCACATTTTTATAGTTTGTATCATGTCATATTATGCCACCTTTTTTACATTTGAATGATTTATATAGTTTTACAATAAGGGCAAGTGTGTCAGAGTGTAATCTAACATCCCACATATCAAAAGAACTATTTTAAAACAGACATGACATAGATTCAACATAAAAAAGAAGATCACTTGAAAAAAGGGGAGTTTTGGTTGATGTACAAACTATATAATAGTTATAACATGTATTAAAGATTAAAATGGGTCCATTTAGATCCCCATAAGTCATTTTTAGGCTCAAGTTGCTTTGAAATCTCAAAAAATGGTGAAAATCAATCTCTCTCTCTCTCATCACTCTCTTGGGCAGGTGTGAGGATTGAAACAATTTTATTTCATTATAGATAAGAGGAGGAGAGTTGAGCTGAGTAAACTTGGTGGATGTTAGTACCTATTTTACTTCTATTTAATGGTAATAGTTGAAAGTTTGGTGATTTGTGCTCTATTGAAAATATTTAATATTGTTGATGCCTTCAAATTGCATACACATCCCCAACACCTCAGTTTTCCTTCTCTATTTTCATTGATATAAGTAAACCAAGTGGTATATATGGTCTTGAAGAGTATTACCATCCTTATCATATGTATTTTAGTCTAATTTACATGTGTGAACATGGTAGGATAGGTATAACCACTCTCATTGTGCTAAGGAATGAGTATTATTGGTTTGTATGATAGTGTTTTCATCAATGGCAAAGTTTGTATTATTAAAACATCTATGTCTCTCTCCTCAAAGCATAGAAGATAATTTATACATGGAATATTTTCATTGAATAACCTCAAGGTTGATTGAGATAGGGTTAAAATACACTAAACAAAGACTAATCAGAGCTCTAATGTATATAGTCATCTGCAATCGCTTATATGCATGTGCGAATAATGATAAGCCTATCTAAAACCCAAGAGCTATGGTGTGAATAGTTTCAAGACTTGAATGGATTTCTCAAGTAATAGAAGGTTCACTATCATAGCCAAAAAAACTCTCAAGCAACATCTATAGTTAGTCAGAATTGAAATTTTGCTTAATGATAAGTTTACCTTAACTTCTTCAAAAAATGATCTCTCCATATGCAGTGTCATCCTATGATCAGGGTCTATGAAGTCTATGTTAGTCTAATGACTCCCTTCTTATAACCTAAGGCCTAGAGTAACATTCTAATTAGGAGAGGAGGTTGTTTGGTTGAGAAAGAATATTATTAAATGGTTCAAAATCAATCAATTTTTTACTAAGGATATTCAATGAATTATAGTGATTTTAAGCCCAAACAAACCTATAGTTTACAAGTGACCTATGGTCTATTGATGGTAATGGTATGAGAACATGATGTCAAGGCATGAGATGAGTTCACCAACATATGTAATGGCCTAATAGACTCAATAAAAATGAATAAGTGGCAAATATAATGTCAATTATATCATTACCTATAGGAAACCTTTAACTTATACCAAAATAAGCACCTACCTTTTGAAGTGAGAACTCAGACTAGCCTAGCAAATGAAAAATGCAAGTTTGGTAAGGTGGGAATAGGTAGAGTTTATGATCACATAAAAAATCAATTCAAAAGTGATGATAACACATTTTCATGTGATCTTCATAATCAAGGAGGTAGTGTAAAGATAAATTAAACTGGCCTCTAACCTCATATTCAGTCAACCATGCACACAGTCATTGTCATAAAATCAAGTATGAGGGTTTGTAGTGTTGAGAGCTCTAAAGAGGTGACCAAGATTTAAGACTTGATATAGAGGATCAAAATGACCTAAAATAGGATTTCATGATCTCCTTTAGATAATATGAATGGGGTAAGTTTCATCTATTTTATCTTAGATGATGAGTGTCATTTAACTCTTTATTTAGTCAATCTTGTAGATTGATGTCTATCAAACTAGGGCCAGTGTCCAAACCTATCTATAGTAAGGTTTATGGTGGTAGATATATAATCTGGTCTTTGGGGGATTTTTATGATTATAATAACTTTTATTAATTAAATAATTCTTATAAGCTAATTGATTCACACACTTTCTAAAATAAGAGATTAACCATTACACTAACTAATTCAATCTTTTGCTTGAAATTAAAGCACACTTTCACACTTGCTTGAAATTGTAAATTTAAATCTAACTCAAACTTTTTGAAACTATAAATCTAAATCTAATTCACACTTTCTAAAATTTTAAATCTAAATCTAATTCACTTTTCTTAAAAATGTAAATTTAACTTTTCATTCACACTTAATAGAAAAAATGAAATACTATTGAAATGTAAACCTAGAATTTACTATTTTATGAATGACTAAGACATGAAATGATTGAAGATAAATTGATTATATAATAATGGAGAATTAATTTAATATAAATATAAATACTATACAAAAATTCCTAGTTTCAAGGAGAGTGGGCCCTTGTTCTTCTTAGAGTTAGGAATGAAGTTTACTTAGTACTAAAAAATGGAATAATTTTGCATTAGCTCATGAAAGATGGAAAGTTTACAATATTATTGGAGCTCAAAATATAACTATATTCATTATCATATTTAATTTAGATAAAAATTTACATATTTATACTCATACCTCAAGCTAAGACAATATGTAAAAAAATAGAATTACTAGTCAATTTGTTGCTCCCCAAAGATAGGAGATTCAGATTGATTATAATCCTAGAGAATCTAACTATTATCATAAAATAGTTATACTATCCATATAATATTTTTAAGTTTAAAATATATAAAAAATATATCAATATTTAATCCTTCACAATGGGAGGCAAGTATTTCATTGATGTGATTCTAGTTGGAGTAAATATTCCTCTTCGAATCATCTACAAACTCTTTTGCTCTTCAGATTTTGGATCTACAAAGTCTGTTGATCCTGGACTTGTAGAGTCCATAGATATTGGATTGGTAGAGTTTTTAGCTTTGATAAATTTAGGTCAAAATTGGAACTTCTCTAAAATTCTATTTCTTCCATCCTTCTTATGTATTCTTGAAAACCAAAACACTAAAACATGCTACTTGTTAGGTATAAATGACAAAATGGTAATTCAACCTTTGGTTTGAGATAAATGAGATAAAGTAGTTATTTTATATTCAATATTTAACTAAAGGTATATGATTTTAATAATATTATATCCTTATAGATATGAAATGAAGGAAATTTCATGTTAATAATAGCCATATTTTGGTCTCATCATCTCCCCAAGAGTTTACCTTTTGCAATTTCCATTGCAAACATTTAGCTAGCTTCATTGGTCATTGGCCTATTTTTAATGCCCTTTCTAAGATCATATTCATCAAATTAATATTTTATATGATGATATTTATTTCTTTTAAATCCTTTATACATTTAAACCATTATTTTCCATATGTTAAACTCTTCATCAGATTGTGGTGCCCAATTCTGCCATTTAGGAACTAGTATGATAAACATTAGATGTCTATAACTCATTCTAATCCATGTTTTATTTCCTCCAAATTTTATTACTTCTATTATTTCTTTAATAATTTCTTCAACTCTTCTTCTGCTCCACCTCAAATTTTTAGGAAACATAACTTCTCATCTTTTAAGAGATACTGATAATTGGTCCCATCTTTTCACACTAGCAACAACAACTTAATCAGAGATTTGTCTTACAAATAAGTCAAGTAAAAAAATAAATTTATAAAAAGCTTCAAAATAGTGGTTTTTGATGGTAGTATTTAAACAAGATCTCTTTAAATTGTGTTCAATGAATCTCAGAATGGAGAAGGCTAGTATGATGTATAACCCTATAGTTTTAATATGATCTGTATATTCTTCAAATTTATTTTTCCATGCCAAATAATTATTGAATGTGGAATGAAGTTATCTCAAATAAACTTCTCCATCTAAATTTATCAAAAATTTATTATGTTCATGATCTCCTAGTATCAAATCATGTAGATAAAATTCATAGAGGAGATCATGAGTATCATACCCAAAACTGTAGAATATTTTTAAAAATGTAGATGGATCCAAAATATTATAAATAATATGGAAAGATATCCTAATAATTTTCCATCTATATAATTGTTCAAAAAGGAACAAACTATATGTAGAAGTTGGATTTATACAAGCGAAAAGAATCTCTCCTAATTTGTAAGCATTCTGAAAGTCTTCCTTCAAAGTCTAAGTTTTAGTTTCTAATATTTGTTTTTCATTTTCCAATTTATTATTGGAAATGACTAAAACTTCATTGTTTTATTTAATTGATTTATATTCCTCTTGATCTTGATGTGAAATTTCTAATGGAGGAATATATAGATAACTAGTCTGACATCCTTGATCATCAAATGTTTTCAAAGAAGAGGTAGGTTGATTATCCTTAACAAAAAATATCTAAAAAGAATTCATTAATTTATATTTTAAATTTCTATTTTCTTTCTCAAGGATATTTATATATTTCCATGAATTGACTTCTTCTTCCTCTGTCTATTCTATTGTTTCTTCTAATTTATTAACTTTTAAAGTAAAATTCAAAGATGTTTCTAATTTTTGTACTAACATAGATTTGATTTGATCATTACTCTATAGTGGGTTGAGTAGATTTACAATATCTATTACTTGTTGATAAATCAACTTTTGGGCTTTAGAAATTTTCATGGTTAGCTACATGATAAGATCCTTGGAACTAACTGGTTCACCTTATTTAAATGTATATAGAGATTTACCTTTGTCTAATAGAACTTCAATTTGATCATTTTATTCTTGTATTGAATTAACTTGTTCATATTTTGGTTCCCTTATTAGAGAGCTTTCTAATTCCTTCAATGGTTGTATGGTAGGGCTTTAAACATGTTCTTCTATAGGAGCTATTTTAAAAGTCTCTCGTTCTTCAATATTATATTGTTATGAAGGTTGAGATAGTTGTTTAAGACTATCCAAAGTATTCACTACTTATTATTCATCTTCATCCAAAAGAATTAATTTCCTTTTCCTTTTCTTAGTTATCTGGGCTACATTTGACTATTCTTCTACTGTAACAGTCAAACCCTTAACCTTCATAGGTCATATTAAGATAATAACTTGTCTTTTTAATTTTCTTTTTCCTTATTAGAGGACTATTTATTCCTGATATTCTTGTAGAGGCTCTAAAATAGTGAGGGTTTGATCATTTTAAGATCTTGTAACCCTTCTTGAAGAGAGAGGATTTTATCTTACAACTACAAGCAATTTTTATTTTTCCTTGAGATCATTTGTTTGGTGGGTGTAGTAGTTATAAGATGTTTCCTTTATGATTGGATTAAACTAATGTTTTCTTCTTGTACAGGTGGGACTAGAATTTTTCTAATGACTCTATTTTGAAAGGCTTCCCAAACTTCATTCCCATATTATAGGAAATGATGTTGAATAATTAGGTGAATGAGGCCATGATGTTTGAGGGAGAAATTAGGGGTTATGGTCATCACTTAGAGATGACCATACAAGAAATATGGAAGGTTATTTTTTCACTAGGGGTTTTACCTTCCATGTTTAAGATGTATCAAGATTTTCATGGCTTATACTCCCAAAAGACTACATTGTCCTTTTTAGGTGATAAACTTCATTACCCATAATTCCATAGACTATCATGGCTCTAAAAGCAAATATATATGGATCCCTTTAGATTTCCTTTTTGAATTAATCAAGCATGCAGCTCTAGTTCATTCATTGCCATTAAATTGAGCAATTAGGTCATTAAATGGAATTATTCATGTTACTTTCATTCCTTCATCTAGGATTTTTATGATTTCACTAATAACCTAACTACACACTAGAATAACTAATCCTTCAATAATATAAAAATTAGGTGTAAGTTTTTTCAAAAATTCACTTACAAGTGGTTCATGGAAGCACTGAAACTTTTGGATGAATGGTAACCGACCATTCACCTCAAATACTACAATAAAAGCCCTATTATTGAGGAATTTGGTTTCGATTTTTAGTTTAGACCTTATCTTTTTACCTATGTTTTTTTGTTATGAAGATGGCAACTATATTTCTTTCTGACTGTGAAAAATTTTGTTAAATGCAAACAAGGTTTTGTAGTGATTATCCCATTTTGAGATTCATAGAGAACACTTCAAACACACTTTATAGTTACCTCTATGACATGTTATGTGTGTGGGGTTAATATCACATGGGTTAGGAATATCATAATCATGAATTTTCATGAATTTAGCTATGTACTTGGCATTTACAGAGTGGAACTATTGACTATTATTGTGACCTAGTTGATGACATGACTACTGAGATGATGGCATGGCATGGGGTGGTTTAATTACTCACGTGGGGGGATGGTGATTGTGTTTACCATCATAATATTCTACCATATAATGATTAAACCATTTTTATTTAATTCTTGTGATAGGATGACACCATAACCTCATCATAATGATAAGGATACAAAGGATTATGTTTGATCAATTATGACAGGTGGACCTTCACTCCTCACTCTGCATGCTATGATTACTCCTCTTTAGGGAATAAATGAATAGCTAATTATGGTTTTTCATCTCCATAGGATTTTCTTATTTAAAACAAAAGACTTCTAGTTCATTAAAATATGAATAAATAAAACTTATAACTCACTTAGTCGTACCTCAGATCTTGTCTATCTCATGCCATTTATCATGTACAAGAAGATTTGCATGAATTAGTTAGCATATTTTAAGGATCAATTCAAAGATTTATTACATGTAGAGTTTAATCATGATTTGTATGATTAAACTCTTTTTTTTAGTTTTTGCCCCTTGACCAGCCATTACAAGTTTTCTAGTAAAGGCCCTTTTTAGCAATGCATAACCAACCAACAAGCTGGTTTTCTAGATATGCATTGTCAATACTATCCCCCAAATGATTTTCACTATTATTTTTTTTTTAATATATCTGAATAAAGAGTAATCATTAAAGAACAAGTTCCCTAGAGGAAACTGATTCCTCCATGAAAGCTATTTCACTTTTCATTTTCTAAACAAATTTGTCTTTACTAAGAGGTTTATAATAAAGTTTAAATCTAATCCCATTGAACAAAAGATTTATTCTACCATCATCAATGGGAATCAACTTGATATAACCATTTTTAAATACTTCCTCTATTTTATATGGTCCTATACACCTTGTGTATAGTTTAGCTTTGAATTATTGAAATTTTGAGTCAAATAATTATGCCTGGTCTCCTTTCTAAAATGTTCATTGTTTGTTGTTTGAGTCATGCCAAATTTTCCTCTAATTTTGAACCAATGTGGTCCTATTTATTGCTTTAATTCTCATTTCATCAAGTTGATTGAGTTATATAAGTCTCTCCTTCTATACCTTTTCCAATTCAAATCCCACTTCTAATGCTATTTTCAATGTTTGTAATTCAAATTCAATAAAGAATAAGGGTCTCTTACCATAAACTAGCTTGTAAAGAGAGAAACTAGTAGTTGTTTTCTAGGTGATATTATAGGCCCAAACTACTTTTGGTACTTTATCTACCCAATCATTTCTATTGGTACTAACAATCTTGATCAGAATGGCTTCCTATTCTTTGTTGGTGAACTTATCCATTAGCTTGTGGGTGATATGGAGAAGACTTCCTATGTTACACTAGATATACTTTCATGAAGTACTTTATCATTCTTGGCATGAACTGGGGTCTTTGATCTGAGACTATCTCCCTTGGAGCACCAAATCTCTACATTATTCTATAATATAAGAAATCTACTATAGCTTCTTCTTGAACATGTGTCAAAACTTCAACTTTTACCCATTTGGTAACATAGTTTATGCAGACTAATATATATTCCTTTCCTCTAGATGGGGGATCCATAGGTCCTACAAATTCAATTCCCCATTTCTCAAATGGTCCTAAAATTAGATGAGGATGGAGAGGAATCTCAGCTGAAAGAGTGGGTTGTCCCATTCCTTGACATGCATCACATTGTCTGACATATCTTTTTACTTGTCTATGAAGGGAAGGCTAGTAGTAGCTGCTCCTAGGATTTTGTGTATAATCCTCTATGTTGAGTAATGTCCTCCTCCTAGTTCATCATGATAATCTATGATGATGTCATAGGCTTCATTACTGGTTACACGCCTATGAAATACATGATCAGGTCCAAATTTAAATAACATTCCATTAATCCATTTAAAATAAGAACTTTTTCTGATTAAACATTTTCTTTGATTTCTTGAAAAATACAAAGGAAACTTCCCTATATCAAGGTAATTATCTATATCAACAAACCATGGAGATTATACTAAAAAAACATACAATGTTCATTTATAAAATCATCCTCCACTGGTTCTTCTTCACCTAAAGTGTCAATTCTAGACAAGAAATTAGCAACCACATTAAATTTTCTTAGTTTATATATAATAATTATATCAAAATCCTATAAAATCAATATTCATTTAATAATCCTTCCTCCCACTATTAATTTTTTGGTAAGGTATCTAATAGTTGAATGGTCTATATATATAAACACTTTGTATCCTATTATATAGTGTTTACATTTATTTATTACATAAACTACAACAAGAAATTCTTTTTCAATTGTGGTGTAATTTATTTTAGTACGTGTCATATTTTTACTAATATAATAGATAGCAATCATGTGATCATTCTCATCTTTTTATCCCAAGAATGCACCCATTGTTGTGTTGGAAGCATATATATATATATATATATATATACATATACATATACATATACATATACATATACATATACATATGTATATGTATATATATATACACATGTGTGTGTCTATATATATATATATATATATATATATATATATATATATATATATATATATATATATATATATATATGTATATATGTGTGTGTGTGTGTACATACATATATACATATATATGTATGTATGTATGTATATATGTATGTATATATATATGTATGTATATATATGTATGTATATATATGTATATATATATATATGTATGTATATATATATATATATATATATGTATATATATATACATATATATACATACATATATATACATATATACATACATATATATACATACATATACATACATACATACATATATATATATATATATATATATATATATATATATACATACATATATATATACATACATATATATACATATATACATGTATATATGTATATATATGTATGTATATATGTATATATATGTATGTATATATATATGTATGTATATATATGTATGTATGTATATATGTATATATATATATATATATGTATGTATGTATGTATGTATGTATGTATGTATGTATGAAAAGGTTTTGTCTAATCTGGTCCTTTTAAAACTAGAGCAGTGTTAAACTTTGCTTTGATTGTCTCAAAGGTTTGTTGATAATCATCACTCCATATAAACTCATTATCCTTTGTAAGAAAAGAAAATATTAGAGCCTTTATTTTGCTAAAGTTTTATATGGAGCATTTTTAATAACCAACATGTCCTAAGAAGCTTTTAACCTCCATTTTTTTATGTGGAATGCGTAGGTTGGAGATTATCCTGACTTTCTTGGGATCTATCTAAATGCCTCTTATAGAATTGTGATGTCCTAGCACTATTCCTTGATCCATCATCGACAACCATTTTTCATGACTTAATGATAATTGATGTTCCTCACATCTTATCAAAAATATTTCTAAATTAGTAATATATTCATAGGTTTCTCCATGGATAGTGAAATCATCCATGTAAACCTCCACACAGTCATTAGTGAGGTCAAGAAATATTGGTAGGACTACTCTTTGAAAGGTTGCAAAAACATTACAATGTCCAAATGGAATTACTTGATAGGCAAAGTTTCCCCAAGGATAGTTTAATATGGCTTTATCCTAATCTTTAACTAATACCATTATTTGGTTTTATCCACTAAACCCATCTATAAAAAAGAAATATTTTTTCCTTACCAAATTATCCAAAACTTGGTCAATGAAAGGCAATGGAAAATAATATATTAAAGTGGCTTTGTTCAATTATCTATAATATACACATCACACCATTTCATATTATTTTTAGGTATAATTACCAATGGTAAAACCCACTAGCTATCTAAAATGGGGTACATAAATCCTATATCTAATAATTTTTGAATTTTTATTTTGACTATGTCTTTCAATGTTGGATTTATTCTTATTTGTGGTTATCTTATTAGTTTTATTGATTATGTGTAGATATGATGTGTAAATACACTTGGGTGAATTCCCTTCATATTAGTGTAATCCCAAGAAAAAGCCTTGGTGTGTCATTCTAAGACTTCCAAAAGTTGATCATCTTCATCATTTATCAACCAACTATCAATGTTCAAGACTTTTCTTTATAACACCATAAGAGGTTTAGTTCCTATATGATTAGGTTCCACTTGATTAAATTAACTCATTAATGAATTAAAAGGACATGAATGAGGAGTTAGCATATGGAATGTAGTTAGGTTTTCAACAAATCCTTTTCCAAGAGGAATAGCTCTTGTTAATGGGCATTGAAATGCACTCAAGAAATGGGTTTGTTGTGTTTCCACCCAATTCCAAATATTTTACTAAATTAGCTTATGATCATATGATGAAGAAGTATAAAAAAGGTTGAGATAATATGTCTTAAGAAAGTCTAGAGAGTCCATAGATTCTAGATTGATAGAGTCCATAGATTCTGGATTGGTAGAGTCTGTAGATTCTGGTTTACTAGAGATTTTTGTTTATTGGTCATGTTATTCATAACCTTAGACTAATTATTAATTAAATTATTCTAGATGATCTTTAACTATAATTGTATCCAAAGATGAAAAGCCATTTATTATATTGTTTGGCTTATCCACCTAAAGTTTTTCTATGTGGTTGACTAATAGTTTTGTAGGAAGGTTAAAAGAAATGTTTTTGGATTTCAAACCATTAGAAATGGTCATCTCTCCTGACTTGAAATCAATTAGTTCTACCATATTAGCTATCCATGGTCTTCCCAAGATTAGGGGATATCCTAAATTCTTGGTTTTTGGTAATAGCACCATAAAGTCAATTGGATACTCCCAAGATTCAATAATTACTACAACATTATTTATAGTTTCTTCTAGTTTTTTCCATATATTGATATTCCATTTGAAGGATGGTAGTGGTAGGTTACACTCCCATTAGAGATAGTATTTAGAGAGTATCAATTGTCATGATGTTTATTGTTACCCCTAAATCCACTAGAACATTTCTAATTTCCTTTCCTCCTATTGTGACTGTTATAATAAGACTACCTAGGTCTTCATACTTGGGTATTAAGAATTTTTCAACTGACAAATCAACAAGCTTGCCATCAACATGTATGGGTTTCGGATACTATTTATTTCTTCCAAGTGTCTAGACACAAATTCTTAGAGATTTTATTCAATTCAAGAATATCCTTAATAGTTTAAAGTAGGGATACATCAGTTTTTATATTTTGTAGTTCATGGATCAAGTTTGATTCTTTCTTGATTTCAACTTCTTTAAATCTTTCAGGAAAAGGAACTACTGGCATAATGATGTTTTCCTTGTGTTTTTTAGAATTTTCATTGATTTCCATTTCCTTTTTGTTTGACTAAAATTGTTCTATTTATTAATTTCCATTTGGTATTTTGAAAATGAGAATGGGTAGTTTCTTTAAAATTTTCCCTAATCTTAACTAAATATCATAGCAATCAATTGCTTTTATGTTCATTATGTCTCCCTGTTCATTGACATAAATAGGTGTTAGCTACTTGTTCTTTATATTAGTTACTAGTTGTAAAAGCATTGAAGGATTATTAACTTATTTTGAATGTTAGGTAACATGTGGTGGCATTATATTTTATTATGCTGGTGGTATTTTTGGTTTATTGTATTGAGGATTAGGATTCCATTATGGATTCCATTATGTATGTGACTATTGTTAGGGCACCCATGGCTATTATGGCATCATCCATGGTTGAGGTGGTATCCATTCTTGTATTTTCCATGGAATTTGAGTTTATGGCATCTATTTTTACTCCCACATGGATAGAAGTATTGGAACATTCCATGATGATATCTAAGGGTTACCTAGATTTCTGGAAAGAAACTATCCTTGATACTGATTTTGTGGGAAAAATATCTACCTATGAATATAGTTTATCTCTTCATTGGGTTGAATGTTTAATTTAATGTGAGTTTTCAAAGTGGTTAGATAAGTGCAATGATCTATGTCATGATCTTTTCCTTCACAAATTCCACAAGATGAAATGTTTATTTTATCTAAAGGACGGTCTTTAAGGGCATGTTTCTACCTACACTTAGGAGAGTATAGTGCCAATGGTTATACTGTATTGGATTTATATTAAAGACCATCCAATCTAGTATTGAGTGTGACCAAAATTTATATCTTTAGATTAGAAAATTCTTCCATCAATTTACCCATTTCATTAGATTTCCCTAGTCTTGTTTTCCTAATCCCTGGTTTTGTCCTCGAGTAGTTAATATAGAGTTTTAAAATCTAATGAAAGTCCAGTTTATTTGTCTCCTCCTTGCATTATATTTAATGCATCTCTAATTTATTCATCTAATCCTTTGAGAAAAATAAGTTTTAGGACTTCCTTAGTGAGTGGGTAACTACTCCATTTATGAACAAATGTAAATCTATCTAGATAGTCTTCCAAGGATTCATCATCATTCTGTTTGATTTTTTTAAAACATTCTTTTCTTTCCCATACCCTTTAATAATCTTGATACTTTTTTAGAAATGTAGTTTCCATTTCATCCCATGTGTGAATGGAGTTACCTGGTAGGCCCATGAACCATCTCATGGTTGTATCTTTGAGTGTAGATGGAAATAATTTTAGTTTCTAATTATCTATTATATAGTCATAGATTTTACAAAGTACCTTAAATTCAAATAGAAAATGGTCAGGTTCTTCTGTAGATTTTCCCAAAAAACTTGGAAAATTAGCAGGAGAAATGTTTTTCATTGAAGTTTTTTCATTAGGATGTTAAACAATGGGAAAAGAAAAAGTCCTCCTTGGTACTGTAACTTGTTGGTTTTATTGTTGAGCCATGTCTTCTTCTTATGATGGTTCTTCAAAACTAAGATTAGCTTCCTAATGAATGTTAGTTGAAGGTTCTTCAAATTATTCAAAACTCTCTTCAGTGATGACTTGTTCAAATGCTTCTTATAATTTTTTTACAAACTCTAAATACTCTCTTCTTGAAAATAGATGTTCTAGGTGAATTATTCCTATAGGACTTGGTTGAGATAATGCTCTAGTCCCAAATAATATTTCATGAGAATCCTAAAGATGTGATTCCATAGCTTATTCAAGTCTCTCAGCTAAAGATGATGGACTTCTTTCTTGAAGTTCTAAAGTAGAGATTTTAGCTTTTGTTTTTGGAGGGTATTAAGGGACAAACCTTCTTTTAGAATCTCTAGGTCAGAACATAAATTGATTTATCTTTGTTTTATTTTGTTTATTTTTTTACTATAGATCAATAAGGTTTACCTTACTAACACATAAGAATTTCCCTAGAAATGGTGCCAAAAATGATGAGTGTCATTTAACTCTTCATTTAATCAATCTTTTAGATTGATGTCTATCAAACCAAGGCTGGTGTCCAAAGCTATTTGCAATAAGGTTTATGGTGGTAGATTTATAATTTGGTCTTGGGGAGATTTTGATGATTCTAATCTAACTTTTACCAATGAAAGAATTATTCTAAGCTAATTTCTTCACACACTTTCTAAAAGAAGAGATTAACCATTACACTAAATAATTCCATCATTTGCTTGAAATTAAAGGACACTTTCACACTTTCTTGAAATTGTAAATTTAAATCTAATTCACACTTGCTCAAACTATAAATCTAAATCTAATTCACACTTGAAGAAATTGTAAATCTAAATCTAATTCAAACTTGCTAAAATTTTAAATCTAAATCTAATTCACACTTGCATGGAAATGTAAATCTAAATCTAATTCACACTTTGCTTTTAAATTTAAATTTAGCTCTTTAATCACCCTTGCTAGATAAAAGGAAATACTATTGAAATGTAAACCCAAAATTTACTATTTTATGAATGACTAAGACATACAATGATTAAAGATACTTTTATTATCTAATAATGGAGAATTAATTTAACATAAATATAAATACCATATAGAAATTTTTGGTTCTAAGGAGAGTGGTCCCTTGCTCTTCTTAGAGTCAGGAATGAAGTTTACTCAATACTAAAAATTGGAATAATTTTGCATTAACTCATGAAAGCTAGAAAGTTTACAATATTCTTAGAGCTCAAAATATAAATATATTCATTATTATATTTACTCCAGATGAAAACATACATATTTATACTCATACCTTGGGCTAAAGATAGTATGCAAAAAAATAGAAGTACTAGTCAATTTGTTACTCCCCAAAGATAGGAGATACAAATTGATTATAATCCTAAATAATTTATCTATTATCACAAAATAGTTATACTATCCCTATAATAGTTTTAAGGTCCAAATATATAAAAAATATATCAAGATTGAATCACTCAAAATAGGAGGCAAGTATTTCATTGATGTGATTTTAACTGGAGTAATCTTCCTCTTTGGATCATCTACAAAATCTTTTGCTCTTTAGATTTTAGAAATGCAATGTCCATAGATTTTAGACTAGTAGAGTCCATAAATCCTAGATTGGTAGAGTCCATATATCTTGGACTGGCAGAGTCCATAAATCCTAGACTCACAGATTTTGTAGCTTTAAGAAACTAAGGTCAAAACTAAAACTTCTCGAAAATGCTAGTTTTGCCATCATTCCTGTGTATTCTTCAAAACCAAAACACTAAAACATGTTATTTATTAGGTATAAATGATGAAATGGTAACTCAACCTTTGGTTTGACATAAATGAGATAAAGTAGTTATTTTCCATGCAATAGTTAGCTAAAGGTCTATGCTTTGCATAAGATTATATCCTTAGAGAGATGAAATGAAGGAAATTCCATGTCAATAATGAGCCATATTTTAGGCTCATCATCAAACAGAGGACACTCCATAGTCAAGGAAAACCTATAGGTATGGTACATGAATAGTGATTAAATGAAAGGGAGAGTCTTAAGGCACTATTGTGTTGGGTGAATATTTTGTCAACTAGCTAACTGGTGAGAAAAATAGGTCTCTTCAACCACACCATAGGGAGATTGGTTAGCCAGATGTGCAAGTTTACTACATCAATAGGGGACAAATCTCTCCTCTCATCAAGGGGAGGTTCCCTATAAGTATGAGGTGTTATATACTATATATATATATGCAAAAAATAACACTCAGGGGTAGGATACACCATCCATCTCTCTTCTTTTATAGATAATGTTCACAAACAAAGGAGAAAATCTTGGTGAAAAAACTGAAGGCACTTCTCTTCTTTTAGAAGTGTTCTTACAGGGACCAGCATGAGTTCTTTCAGGTAGTGATAAGTAACTAGAACCAAAGGTGTAGTAACTAGCAGACTTAGATGTAACACAAAGTCTCCACCTCGACTACCCATGAGTGAAATATGAAGAATAATGAGGGCACAAATTCATCCCAAGATCTTTTACATAGGAACATAAAGAAAACACACTAAAGGCAATTATGGGTGCACAAAGTCTCTCCACAATTGGCTTCAGGACACCTTCCTGATTACTTCCACTAGTTCTACTTATTAGATCAAATAAACAAGAATGCTCCTAAGAAATAGACATAAGAACAATTTCCTAAAATAGCACAAACTATAATAGCACAAAGTCTTCAAGTAACTTGCTTTCTCATTAAATCAAAGAAATATGAACAATAATCTGAGCTCAAAGTCTTAGTAATGCATTTCAATTTGGGCAAAGAAGCTTCTAGTAATAAGATCTCCTTTGCATAATGAGAGAAATTACAATGTATAGCAACCAAGCAAGGCTTGGCACTCTTTCCTATGGGATGGCCCACACTGTAGTTTATGCCTTCAATGCACCCTCAGTTATGTATGGAGGGCCATGTTAGGAACAGTGTCTTGCTTTAACTATGGCATGTCCATTCATTTAATATGTCTTCTCCTAGGTCTAGGTCATCTGGTCTATCCCCTCTAGTGGGTGCACATCTATCCATTTCATCTTTACTCTAAGGGGGACAATCAGGTGGCACCTTCATTGTTTAAGGGCTCAAATATATGTTTGTAGACTACTCCACCTATTGGAATAACTTCTATGCAAATATTTCCCTCTTTGGCTCTCCCTACTACAATTTGAGCCCTCAGGCTACCTTTTCCAACTGTATTGGCTCCTTACACTCTTCCATCAATGATTCTTCCCTTTGGCATTTTGGCCTTTTGTATTCAAGTCTACATTCTAGCTTTCAAAGATTAATGGCTATCTCATTGCCATGAATTTGATGTTTGCAAGCCCATCGTCGCTAGGAAACCAACAACTAGTTTGTTGCCTTGAATTTGATGGCTGCGGGAACATCACCTAACATCTAGATCTATGTTTCTATGCAATTTCTCTTTCACATTCAAAGGAGAGAAAATGAGAAACTTAAAGAAATGGTCAAGGCATGTGTGTACCTAGATGTAGTATGTGCACTGTAATCCAGATGTTGTGATAACTCCTCTTTAGTTGTGGAGGATGACACCTGAAAGAGACAAACACTGATAAGCTACAATCTGCTTAACACAATCGCTGACATCGGTAATATTTCTAACGTTAGTCAAGAAGGTCACCGATGATGGTTAGACTATCAACGTCGGTAGGGGAAGTGGATGAGGTCGATCAGCGTAATGGATAAGGATGGGTTATAGGTCTAGTTTCTGGTCTGCAAGATGGACTGTGGTCTTGTCTGTGAGTTTGAGGGTCTATGAGGGATTCAGAGGGACTGCTTGAGGTCTAAGGGACTGAGAATGTTGTTAGGAAAAGGGGTAAGGGGTCGGAAAAAGGCCTTTCAACCTTTTCGTAAAACAATTTAGTCAGGTGGATTAGATTGGTCTTAAGATGGTCTGTAGGTCTTTAATAACTTGTGCTGAATTGATTGGACAGAGGGTGTTGTCTAAAGAGATACTAAGGGAGTGTCAGAGGCAAAGAAAAGGGAATAAGGGGTGAGAGAAGACTTTTCAGCCTCTCAGGGAAGAATAGAGAAGGTTGGGTCAAGGATGCTTGGAATAGATAATAGATAAAATGCTAATATATTGTAAATGACATTAAAATGAAAATAGTACAAATACTTAGCTATGATACAAGTTAGCAGAGGTACAGAGGTTGTGTCTCAATTGTCATTGGTAATGGAGATATCATGTAATCCTTGTGAATAAAATCTGATGCAAGACCTCAGTGCCTAGAAAATGCTGTCAAGAATGCTGATCCCTGTAAGAACACTAAGAAGCTAGAACACCAGAAAGCAGGAGCATGAGGACTTTGTTTTGCCAGAAGAAGATTCAAGATTTCGTGATTAGCTATAGAGATTAACCGATTTCTGATTAGATTCATCAAAGGGTTAGAAATTTGGTTTAAGTATAACTGACGTCAGCGATCCCATCGACGTCGGTCGACATTTGACCGATGTCGGCGGGTGGAAAATAGGTAAAAGTGCCACCAAGCCCGTTCTCCATCTGCCAAATGCAATATCCGTTGGAGAATGTCAAAGGTTGGGCTAAATACGCATGAGAGTTGGTTAAGCAGTTAGAGAGGAGTAAGAATAGGTCTTGGGTGAGTCATAGGGTGGGAAATAGTCCAAGGCGAGGTGTCAGACGAGGTGTCATAGGTGATGTGTCAAAGGGGAGGATATTAATAATAAATTATTATTTTTAAATTAGTAAGTGCATGGTTTAAAAATGGGTTAAAAATGGACCAAGGGGGAATGATGACCAAGGGTTAGACACTATTTCGGTGTCTACATTTGCCCCTTTTTGTCTTGTTGGTTGCTCTAGACGAACTGCAAGACAAAAATAGGAGTTGGTTGACCTAGGTATGGGATAAGGTTGATTTCATCTTGTTGGTTGTTCAAATGAACTGCAAGACAAAAATAGGAGGGTTGGTTGCCCCGATTATGGATGAGGTATCCCCCCTCAAAGTAGTAGTCGAGAGAAGGGAACCTAGAATCGGGTGCTGATTTGACAGAGAGTGGATGAAAAGGGTGAAGATAGAGTTAGAATGTTGTAAAAGTCATGATTGCACATACACCACTTCACGAGATGGTCAGGTCAAATTGTCGCAGGTCGAGGGTCGAGGAGTGCCAAAATTAAAATAACTGAGCCCTAGCATGTAGTCATCTGCTAATTGGGTTATTCAATCTAAGCTGAAGCTCTAATGGTCGTCATGTTCCAGGTATCTTAGGCTCAGGAAGTGCTCTCAGAAACATAAAAATGTCACAAGTAGTGGGGATCAACCGGCTTGTGATCTTATACTTGTGAAGGTCAAAAAGTGAGTACAATTTTGCTAACCAATCATGAGGTAGCATACATGCAAAAACAACCAAGGCAAAATTACTTTGGAAGTAGTTGCAGTTAGAGGGAATGGTCATGATCTCCAAGGTCTTGTGATCGATGGATGGAGGCAAAAGTGATCTCAAGTGTGCCCCAAGGGGCCAAAATGATGTGTACTGGAGGGTTGACTGATTGGGGGCATGATTTTGGGGCAACGTGATGAAAAAAGGAGGTTTGAATGTTGCCGATGTTAGTGATAAAACTGACGTCAGAGATGAAAAGGGACCGACGTCGACAGCTATCGGTCAATGTCAGCAGACTAGGGCACGCTTATGCCGACGTCAGTGGCCTGCCAAATCTAAAAAAACCGGATTGGCGGCCGACCAAAAGTCATTTGTGATTTGGTTGACTAGGAAAAAATATCTCTAGAGCCAAGTGAGTGAAAGTGACACTAGGTTGATCGAGGAGCAGTGTGAGGTGTTAGATAAGCATTAGTGGAGAAAGGGGTTCGATTGGATGCTACAGGGATACGTGTAGGCCAGGAGGAGCTTGAGGGCATAGTGACATGGAAGTGATGGCAGAGGGTAGTAGAGGATCTACGGGAGGTCCACCACCAGTAGCACCTATTGTGCCACCACGCCGATGACGCCGGGATGAGGTAGGAGGGTCTCTGAACCCTATTTGGTCAGAATTTTATTTTGATTTGTTTTTTGAAATTTTTGTTAATATAGGTAGAAATTGAGGGGGGAGGGTAGCTAGGAGGGTGGGGAAGGGATCTAGGATAGGTTAGGAGGTTTTGAGATGGTTTTGGGGGGTGTTGGGGGGTAGAAATGGGGAAGCCCTAAATTTAGGGCTCGCCCTGTTCGGCCCTAGGGTCTAACCAGTCTCCGACGTCGGCGTGTTCATCGGCGTCGACCGACTAGCGACCGACATTGGTCACTAACCTACCAACATCAGTGACTAGGTGATCGACGTCAGTTAGGTGAGTGCCATCACCAGCATGGTAACCGATGTCAGTGGCTGCTTGATCAAAAGAGGGATGAAAAATGGTCAAGTCGAGGGGTCGAAGCTACGCCAAGGGCTTCTCGGGGGTCGGGTTAGGCGTAGATGGTCAAATAGGTTGGTCAAAATAGAAATAGGAGGGAAATTATTCTAAGCTAATTTCTTCACACACTTTCTAAAAGAAGAGATTAACTATTACACTAAATAATTCAATCATTTGATTGAAATTAAAGGACACTTTCACACTTTCTTGAAATTGTAAATTTAAATCTAATTCACACTTGCTCAAACTATAAATCTAAATCTTATTCACACTTGAAGAAATTATAAATCTAAATCTAATTCAAACATACTAAAATTTTAAATCTAAATCTAATTCACACTTGCATGGAAATGTAAATCTAAATCTAATTCACACTTTGCTTTAAAATTTAAATTTAACTCTTTAATCACCCTTGCTAGATAAAATGAAATACTATTGAAATATAAACCCAAAATTTACTATTTTATGAATGACTAATACATATAATGATTAAAGATACTTTTATTATCTAATAATGGAGAATTAATTTAACATAAATATAAATACCATATAGAAATTTTTGGTTCTAAGGAGAGTGGTCCCTTGCTCTTCTTAGAGTCAGGAATGAAGTTTACTCAATACTAAAAATTGGAATAATTTTGCATTAACTCATGAAAGCTAGAAAGTTTACAATATTCTTAGAGCTCAAAATATAAATATATTCATTATTATATTTACTCCAGATGAAAACATACATATTTATACTCATACCTTGGGCTAAAGATAGTATGCAAAAAAATAGAAGTACTAGTCAATTTGTTACTCCCCAAAGATAGGAGATACAAATTGATTATAATCCTAAATAATTTATCAATTATCAAAAAATAGTTATACTATCCCTATAATAGTTTTAAGGTCCAAATATATAAAAAAAAAATATCAAAATTGAATCACTCAAAATAGGAGGCAAGTATTTCATTGATGTCATTTTAACTGGAGTAATCTTCCTCTTTGGATCATCTACAAACTCTTTTGCTCTTTAGATTTTAGAAATCCAATGTCCATAGATTTTAGACTAGTAGAGTCCATAATCCTAGATTGGTAGAGTCCATATATCTTGGACTGGCAGAGTCCATAAATCCTAGACTCGCAGATTTTGTAGCTTTAAGAAACTAAGGTCAAAACTAAAACTTCTCAAAAATGCTAGTTTTGCCATCATTCCTGCGTATTCTTCAAAACCAAAACACTAAAACATGTTATTTATTAGGTATAAATGACAAAATGGTAACTCAACCTTTGGTTTGACATAAATGAGATAAAGTAGTTATTTTCCATGCAATAGTTAGCTAAAGGTCTATGCTTTGCATAAGATTATATCCTTAGAGAGATGAAATGAAGGAAATTCCATGTCAATAATGAGCCATATTTTAGGCTCATCATCAAACAGAGGACACTCCATAGTCAAGGAAAACCTATAGGTATGGTACATGAATAGTGATAAAATGAAAGGGAGAATCTTAAGGCACTATTGTGTTGGGTGAATATTTTGTCAACCAGCTAACTGGTGAGAAAAATAGGTCTCTTCAACCACACCATAGGGAGATTGGTTAGCCAGATGTGCAAGTTTACTACATCAATAGGGGACAAATCTCTCCTCTCATCAAGGGGAGGTTCCCTATAAGTATGAGGTGTTATATAGTATATATATATGCAAAAAATAACACTCAGGGGTAGGATACACCATCCATCTCTCTTATTTTATAGATGATCTTCATAAACAAAGGAGAAAATCTTGGTGAAAACACTGAAGGCACTTCTCTTCTTTCAGAAGTGTTCTCACAGGGATCAGCATGAGTTCTTTCAAGTAGTGACAAGTAACTAGAACCAAAGGTGTAGTAACTAGCAGACTTAGATGTAACACAAAGTCTCCACCTCGACTACCCACGAGTGAAATATGAAGAATAATGAGGGCACAAATTCATCCCAAGATCCTTTACATAGGAACATAAAGAAAACACACTAAAGGCAATTATGGGGGCACAAAGTCTCTCCACAGTTGGCTTCAGGACACCTTCCTGATTACTTCCACTAGTTCTACTTATTAGATCAAATAAACAAGAATGCTCCTAAGAAATAGACATAAGAACAATTTCCTAAAATAGCACAAACTATAACAGCACAAAGTCTTCAAGTAACTTTCTTTCTCATTAAATCAAAGAAATATGAACAATAATCTGAGCTCAAAGTCTTAGTAATGCATTTCAATTTGGGCAAAGAAGCTTCTAGTAACAAGAAGATCTCCTTTGCATAATGAGAGAAATTACAATGTATAGCAACCAAGCAAGGCTTGGCACTCTTTCCTATGGGATGGCCCACACTGTAGTTTATGCCTTCAATGCACCTTTAGTTATGTATGGAGGGCCATGTTAGGAACAGTGTCTTGCTTTAACTATGGCATGTCCATTCATTTAATATGTCTTCTCCTGGGTCTAGGTCATCTGGTCTATCCCCTCTGGTGAGTGCACATCTATCCATTTCATCTTTACTCTAAGGGGGACAATTAGGTGGCACCTTCAATGTTTAAGGGCTCAAATATATGTTTGTAGACTGCTCCACCTATTGGAATAACTTCTATCCAAATATTTCCCTCTTTGGCTCTCCCTACTACAATTTGAGCCCTCAGGCTACCTTTTCCAACTGTACTGGCTCCTTACACTCTTCCATCAATGATTCTTCCCTTTGGCATTTTGGCCTTTTGTATTCAAGTCTACATTCTAGCTTTCAAAGATTAATGGCTATCTCATTGCCATGAATTTGATGTTTGCAAGCCCATCGTCACTAGGAAACCAACGACTAGTTTGTTGCCTTGAATTTGATGGTTGCGGGGACATCACCTAACATCTAGATCTCTATTTCTATGTAATTTCACTTTCACATTCAAAGGAGAGAAAATGAGAAAATTAAAGAAATGGTCAAGGCATGTGTGTACCTAGATGTAGTCTGTGCACCGTAATCCAGACGTTGTGAGAACTCCTCTTTGGTTGTGGAGGATGACACCTAAAAGAGACAGACACTGATAAGCTGCAATCTGCTTAACACAGTCGCTGACGTCGGTGATATTGCCAGCATCGGTCAGGAAGGTCACTGATGATGGTTAGACTATCGACATTGGTAGGGGAAGTGGATGAGGTCGGTCGGGGTAATGGACAAAGACGGATTACAGGTTTAGTTTCTGGTCTGCAAGATGGACTGTGGTCTTATCTGTGTGTTTGAGGGTCTATGAGGGATTTAAAGGGACTGCTTGGGGTCTAAGGGACTGAGAATGTTGTCAGAAAAAGGGGTAAGGGGCAGGAAAAAGGCCTTTCAGCCTTTTCATAAAACAATTTAGTCAGGTGGATTAGATTGGTCTTAAGATGGTCTTTAGGTCTTTGATAACTTGTGCTGAATTGATTAGACAGAGGGTGTTGTCTAAAGAGAGACTAAGGGAGTGTTAGAGGCAAAAAAAATGGAATAAGGGGTGAGAGAAGGCTTTTCAGCCTCTCCGAGAAGAACAGGGAAGGTTGGGTCAAGGATGCTTGGAATAGACAATAGACAGAATGCTAATATATTGTAAATGACACTGAAATGAAAATAGTATAAATACTTAGCTGTGATACGAGTTGGCAAAGGTAAAGAGGCTGTGTCTCGGTTGTCACTGGTGATGGAGATATCATGCAATCCCTATGCAAAAACTCTGATGCAAGACCTCAGTGCCTAGAAAATGCTGTCAAGAATGTTGATCCCTGCAAGAACACCAAGACGCTAGAACACTAGAAAGCAGGAGCACGAGGACTTTATTTCACTGAAAGAAGATTCAAGATTTTGTGATTAGCTCTAGAGATTAACTGATTTCTAATTGGATTCATCAAAGGGTTAGAAAATTGGTTTAAGTATAACTGATGTCGGCAATCCCGCCGGCGTCGATCGACATTTGATCGATGTCAGCGCGTGGAGAATGGGTAAAAGAGCCACCAAGCCCATTCTCTATCTGCCAAATGCACTATCCATTGGAGAATGTCAAAGGTTAGACTAAATACACATGAGAGTTGGTTAGGCGGTTAGAGAGAAGTAAGAATAGGTCTTGGGTGAGTCATAGGGTGGGAAATAGTCCAAGGTGAGGTGTCAAACGAGGTGTCATAGGTGATGTGTCAAAGGGGAGGATATTAATAATAAATTATTATATTTAAATTAGTAAGTGCACAGCTTAAGAATGGGTTAAGAATGGACCAAGGGGGAATGATGACCAAGGGTTAGACACTATTTTGGTGTCTACATTTGCCCCTTTTTTCTTGTTGGTTGCTCTAGACGAACTACAAGACAAAAATCAGAGTCGGTTGACCCAGGTATGGGACAAGGTTGATTTCATCTTGTTGGTTATTCAAATGAACTACAAGATAAAAATAGGAGGGTTGGTTGCCCCGATTATGGATGAGGTATCCCCCCTCAAAGCAGTAGTCGAGAGAAGGGAACTTGAAATCGAGTGCTAATTTGACAGAGTGGATGAAAAGGGTGAAGATAGAGTTAGAACGCTGTAAAAGTCATGATTGCACGTACACCACTTCACGAGATGGTTAGGTCAAATTATCGTAGGTCGAGAGTTGAGGAGTGCCAAAATTGAAATACCCAAGCCCCAGCATGTAGTCATCTGCTAATTGGGTTATTCAATCTAAGTTGAAGCTCTAATGGTCATTGTGTTCCAGGTATCCTGGGCTTAGGAAGTGCTCCCAAAAATACAAAAATGTCACAAGTAGTGGGGATCAAATGGCTTGCGATGCTATACTTGTGAAGGTCAAAAAGTGTGCACAATTTTGCTAACCAATCATGAGGTAGCATACATGCAAAAACAACCAAGGCAAAAGCGCTTAGGAAGTAGTCACAGTTAGAGGAAATGGTCATGATCTCTAAGGTCTTGTGATCGATGGATGGAGGCAAAAGTGATCTCAAGTGTGCCCCAGGGGGCCAAAATGACGTGTACTAGAGGGCTGACTAATTGGGGGCATGATTTTGGGGCAACGTGATGAAAAAAGGAGGTTTGAATGTTGCCGATGTCGGTGATAAAATTGACATCAGAGACAAAAAGGGACTGACGTCGGCAGCTATCGGCCAATGTCGGCGGACTAGGGCTTGCTTATGTCAACATTGGTGGCCTGCCAAATTTGATAAAACTAGATTAGCGGCTGAATAGAAGTCATTTGTGATTTGGTTGACTAAGAGAAAATAGCTTTGGAGCCTAGTGAGTGAAAGTGACACTAGGTTGACCAAGGAGCAGTGTGAGGTGTCAGAGAAGCATTGGTGGAGAAAGGGGTTCGATTAGATGCATGCGGGCTAGGAGGAGCTTGAGGGCATAGTGACGTAGAAGTGATGGCAGAGGGTAGTAGAGGATCTGCGAGAGGTCCACCACTAGTGGCACCCATCGTGCCACCATGCCGATGATGCTGGGATGAGGTAGGAGGGTCTCTAAACCCTATTTGGTCAAAATTTTGTTTTGATTTATTTTTTGAAATTTTTGTTAATATAGGTAGAAATTGAGGGGGGAGGGTAGCTAGGAGGGTGGGGAAGGGATCTAGGATAGGTTAGGATGTTTTGAGATGGTTTTGGGGGGTGTTGGGGGGTAGAAATGGGGAAGCCCTAAATTTAGGGCTCACCCCGTTTGGCCCTAGAGTCGAACCAGTCTCTGACATCAGCGTGTTCACCAGCATCGGCTGACCAGTGACCGGCATTGGTCACTAACCTGTCGACGTTGGTCACTAGGTGACTGACGTCAGTTAGGTGAGTGTCGTCGCTGGCATGCTAACTGATGTCAGTGGCTGCCTGATCAAAAGAGGGATGAAAAATGGTCAAGTCGAGGGGTCAAAGCTATGCCAAGGGCTTCTCAAGGGTCGGGTCAGGCATAGATGGTCAAATAGGTTGGTCAAAATAGAAAGAGGAGGGAAATTTTTAACATGAGATTGACTTGGGTGGATGCAGGTGAGGTAGACTCTGATGTTGCGAGATCGACTGCCAACAATGCTGATGCAAATGTGTCGAGACATCACCAGAGAGGAGTGGGCACAGATGAGTGCAGTGGGACTAGGTGGGTTGTGATGCTATTATAGAGTGGCACGAGACGTAAGCCTGATGGTGGCTCTGATCGAGCGGTGGGATCATTCCACCAACACCTTCCACTTGTCGATAGGGGAGATGACAGTGATCGTGGAGGATGTATACCAGATTTTATAGCTGTCGATACAGAGAGTAGAGTTATATGCGTGTTTGAGAGAGGCACATGATATTCAGATGGTGACATTATTTGGATAGCATGCAGCTGAGGTGAGTTATCACTCAGCCAATTTCGCATATGAGCCCCTTTACACTGTGGATGAGGATGTACATCGTCTGGCGATCTTGATGATGATAAACATCACGGTCTATGCATTACCAGATGCTGAAAGAGGCAGGTTTTTGGTTGCTATGACCAAATTTTTGATAGATATGTTAGAGCCGTAGATAGTGTTCGCCTGGGAACCAGTCTTTTTGGCCCAAGTGTACAGAGAGCTGTGGGGCATTAGCCAGCAGTAGTGGTACAACTTGTGCATCAGCCATCTGCTGCATTATTAGGTGTACAAGCACATTATAGTCACATAACCTCTCGGCCTCCCAGTGGTGATTCAGGTTGGCTTTAGAGTCAGATTCAGGTGGTGGCATGAGGTGATGGCACAGATGCGAGTGGACGAAGTGGTCAGGGATATTGACCACTATAGAGGGGTACTGGAGGCCCTGATTCCAGCAGATATCATTTGAAGACCATACTTGGTATATCCAGCATTCAGAGATTAGGGAGAGTAGCTGGTCAGAACTCAGAGCATGTGATGGGTCAGAGGCAGGCGAGCTAGTGAGCTTGAGAGGATTCTAGTAGAGAGAGTGCGGCGCCAGTACAGGCTGCTACAAGATGTACCTCTCGCATTCCCATAGTACAGGTGGGATGATATAGAGGTGCCACTCCCATTTCCAGAAGAGACAGAGGGCCCTAATTTTGAGGAGATACCAATAGGCCTCGAGATAGCCAACCCAGGGTGCACATAGGCCTACTCAACATGGTGGGTAGGTCAGTATACAGGGGTGCAGGTAGGACCACAGCTTGATCTACAGGTAGTGATCAGGGAGCGAGATACGGTAAGGCAGGAGAGAGATGCTGCCATCCAGGAGAGGGATGTAGCATGAGGATGAGTGACCATTTTGGAGAGCTAGGTCACCATTTTATAGGAGGAGATGGTAGGGTTGACAGGTCGAGTGGCTACTTTGACAGGGCAGGTTACTATTTTGCAGAGTCAGTTGGTCGTAGCCCAGGCACAAGCATCGGTAGGATAGGGCTTGAGAGGACAGGGCTCGATGCAGTATCCACTTTAGCAGCCATTTTAGTAGCCCACACAGTTAGTGTCATTGCAGCCAAGGTTTTCATAGCCATAGGGTTTAGTGCAGGGCACGGCAGTAGGTCTGATGGGTCTACCGCAGACTATATCTCTAGTTAGATACAGTGATGTGCTGGACAAGATCGTGTATTATGAGAGGGCCATCAGGGGGTTCCCTCAAATACAATGATACTCTAAGATGAGGGCAGAGTAGAGCTGACAATGGTCTATGTCTCGAGCGACGGCTTCTAGGTCTCACAAATGACACAGATCAGAGGGGGGAGAGGATATAGCATCTTCTCGGCCACCACCACCACCACCACAGCCACAGCCTTGAGGACAGACTTTGATATTACTTTTGATGTATATATCAGCCTACAATTCGTTGATGCGAGATGTATGAGAGAGAGACAGAGGCACAGATTGTGTGATTGTATAAAACATTGATGTGTATATATATATATATGATGTGATTTTGATTATTGATGTGTTATGAAAAATGAAGTGGATGCATTTGTATGTTATTTTGATTTGATACATGTTTTGATATGATATTTAGGATAATGATGCTGAGATTATTATGTTGATATGATGATGAATGTATGATTAGGATTAATGATTAATGATATGGATGAAAATGATTAATGTTAATGATTATGAAAATATGTGATTGTTTGTGATGTGATTGGCAGGTGACGAAAGAATGTGATGGAAGAAATGCGATGAAGGAATGCGATGAAGGAATGCGATGAAGGAATGCGATGAAGGAATGGGATGAAGGAATGTGATGAAGGAATGGTATGAAGGAATGCAATGAAGGAATGGGATGAAGGAATGGCCGAGTTAACCCAGAAGACCCCATGTCAACTGAGTGCTGCCTACATAGCCCCTGTCGTTAGGGCCTCAGGCCAATGTAGTTCTCCCAAGAGGGAGGAAAAAGATCGAAGTGGTTGAGGTTGGTCATGATAATGATAATGATAATGATAATGATATAGCACTTCCCACTTGTCTGAGGGTACATGCTTTAAAATGATGAAGAGAAGATGATGCTACAGCCTTTTCCAAATGGTGTATTCTGTAACATTGGTTGGGGTTCTTCATCCCTAGAAACTATCCATATTCATGATGGATGTATGCTAAAAATGAATTGTAGGTTGATTTATGTTTCAGCAAGTAATGGCTTATGCTTGATATAAATTATGTGGTTGATAGTTTCCATGTGTATTGATGTTTATGGAAACCAGAATGAGTAGGCTATGTGAGTGGTTTGAAAAGAGTCAGATTGAATTGTTTTGACAAATGATGTGGTTAAATGTGATCAAAGTGTAGGTAGAAAGTAAAAGGCATAAGTGACCTTTTATTGACAAGGACCAAAATGACAGCATAAATAGGGGTTGTTAGAACCAAGAGCCCCATTCATGCGTTGCGTCGTTGACCATGAGTTATGCTAGAGTGGTAATCGAATCATTAAAGTGAGCTCAAAGTCCCTTGAGTAGGTGAAGTGGGATAGGAAGAGAGGGTAACCCATTTTAGAGTAGGGATAACTTTGCCCCTTTTTATAGGAGACCCTGAGACAACTACAAGTCAAGTCCATGACCCTTTTTTTTTCTTTTTTTTTTTTTTTAGAGCGGACTGATCAATGCGGGAAGTCCACATAAAGATGTCACCTTGTTTTGTGGTCATTTGTGAAGCTGATCAATGCAAGAAGCTTCTAAGAAAGTGTTGTTTGTAGCAAGATTTAGTCATAGCCTTCCTTCGAGGGAGTGGTCTATATTTTGCTTTATAGATTTAAGGGCTTTTAAATAGTTGTCCTTCGAGGGAGCAGTCTATTAGTTACAGCAATGATAGTGTAACTGTCCTTTGAGGGAGCAGTCTACTTTTTGATTTGGTTTTGTGACCTTGGATATTTTGACATCTTGATTTATTTTTGACAGAATATTGAGTCATGGACAAGACTTATAGAAGGTCAAGGGCTCCCTTTTATTAGGATAAAGCATCCATACTTTATAAAAGGGGTATAGAGGATTTTGTTAAGGGAAAAAGGGGGGAAAGGGTTGAGAATTAAAAGGACAAGGATTGCTCAAGGGATGAGCTCAAGTTAAATGTCAAGTGGATGAGTACTCGACTAACAGTAGAATGGTTGTAGATGCAAAGCATTAAGGGGCTCAAGTTCTGGTCGGCCTTCAAGAGAAGATAGACAATAAGTCCCTGATCCATACTTATGCGTGATGATATAAGGTCCAAGCCAATTAGGAGAAAATTTGCCTCGTTTACTCCATTTCATATTAGTCACATGTTGGTTCTCTTTGAGGATGAGGTCTCCGATATTGAAATCTCTTTCTCTCAGAGTTTTGTTATAGGCTCGTTTGATGCAATTTTGATAGACATGGAGATGATTGAGGGCAGCAAGATGACGTTCGTCGAGTAACTCAAGTTGAGCTAATCGATCTTGATGAAAGTCATCATTAGAAAGAATGTCATGGAGTGAAATACGAAGAGACGAGATCTATACTTTGAGAGGTAAGACAGCCTCTGTTCCGTATACTAGAGAGAAAGGGTAGCACCTGTAGAGGTTTGGATACTAGTGTAGTAGGCCCACAAAGTGAAGGGAATATGAATGTGCCAATCCCTTCCAGTGTCGTTGACCACCTTCATGAGAATTTTAGTTAGGATTTTGTTAGAAGCCTCAGCCTACCCATTTGCTTGTGGGTAGTAAGGCGAAGAAAAGCTGAGTTTAATGCCAAAGGAGTCACAAAGTTTCTAGACAGTTTTGTTTTTAAAAGACTTTCTATTATCAGTGATGATCTTGTGCGGTACATCAAAATGACAGATGATGTGGGTGTTGATGAAGTTGAAAATCTTGTCAGCTTTTGTGGAGACTAGAGGAATAGCTTCCACCCATTTAGTGAAATACTCGGTGGCAGTGATGATGGACTGATGACGAAGAGACGAATGAGGGTTAATCTCGCCGATGAGATCTAAGCCCCATTGTGAAAAAGGCTAGAAATCCTAAGCGACTTGTAAGGCGTGACTAGGGAGATGAAGCAAGTTAGCATGCTGCTGACACTTAATGCAATGCTGAACATAATCACTACAATCTTGATGAAGAGTGGGCCAATAATAACCCAGGTGAAGGATGCGCTTGGCAACTGAGTTACCACTAAAGTGTCTGCCACAAATCCTGTCATGGGCTTGCTTAACAGCATTAGAGGCTTCAGTGGAGTTTAAACAGTAAAGAAGAAGGCCATCAAAACCTCTTTTATAGAGAAGGCCCCCTAGCATGGTATAGCAAGCGGTGCGCTTGATGAAAGCCTGCTGCGCATTACTAGAGCGGTTGGGAGGAATGATAAAATGAGCCAAGTAGTCCTCAAGTTGTTTATACCGTACATCTTGTGAACTAGAGTCTATGGTGTGGACGAGGTTGATGTTAGTGGAAATGTATGAAGGTAATGGCAGGCGATGTACCATGACATAAATTCTTGATGAGGATGATGATGAAGAGGGAATATGGGAGGTGAGGGAAGCCATGGTGTCAACAAACTTATTCATAGATCGAGGAACAGTCTACAATAAGTGATGGTCGAAAGATGCTAAAAGAGTGTCAACACGGTGCTTGTACCTTTGTAAAATTTCATTTTTATAAAGATATGAACCATTGATTTGATTGACAACAAGTTGTGAGTCACCGAAGATGTTGATGGTCTTGATGTTCAAAGAAAGGGTAGTTTGAAGTCCCAAAATTAAGGCTTTGTATTTGGCCATATTATTGGTACATTCAAAGTCAAGTTTGAAAGATAGGGGCATGGGCTCACCCTCGTGTGGGATGAGGATGACCCCTGCACCCCCACCGAGTTGACATTTAGAGCCATCAAAGAACATCGTCATTTGGTAGAATGTGTCATCAGTCAAGAGAGTGGTGATAGATTCATCGAGAAACTCGCACTGAGAAGGTTGATTGTTGGGAAGAGGGGCATCCGCTAGTTGGTCAGCGATTGTTTGGCCCTTTATAGATTTTTACTGGACAAATTCTAAGTCAAACTCAGCAAGAAGCATGAGCCAACGAGCCATATGTTGGTTTTGATATGGCTTAGAATGCATGTATTTAAGAGGATCAGTGTGGGTGATGACAAAGGTTTTGTGATTGAGAAGATAGTGACAGAGCTTGGTAGTGGTAAAGACTAATGCCAAATAGAGTTTCTCGATATGATTATATCGAGTTTCATAGTCGACAAGTGTTCGGCTTATGTAATAGACCGCTTGCTCATGGTGTTGCTCGTCTTGATGCATGATCATGGCACCTAATGAATGATTGGTTGATGAGATGTAGAGGTAGAAGGGCTAGTCATCTTTAGGTGGAATGAGGACTGGTGGAGAAACCAAATAGCATTTGAGGGCTTTAAAAGCCTCTTGGAAATCTTTATCCCATTTAAAAGAGACATCCTTGAGGAGGTGATGAAAGGGTTGGCAGTGGTCAAAAAGCTACAAAATGAAGCAGCAGATGGATTGGAGCTTCCCTTGTAGACTGCAAAGTTACTTGAGATTAGTTGGAGGTGGCATTTCGAGGATAGCGCGGATTTTGGTAGGATCTATCTCGATGCCACGAAGAGAGACAATGAATCCCAGGAGCTTTCTTGAGAGGACCCCAAAGATGCATTTCTTGGGGTTAAGATGGACATGGTACTGAAGAAGGCGAGAGAAGATGATCTTGAGGATAGTCAAATGGTTGTGACGAAGCTTAGACTTGCCAAGTAGGTCATCTACATAGTCCTCCATGATTTTATGGAGGAGATCGTGAAAGATGTAAGTCATGGCACGCTGATATGTGGCACCTGCATTTTTCAGACCAAACGGCATGACCCGATAGCAGAAAGTTCCCCATGGTGTAATGAAGGTGGTTTTGTGTTGATCTTGCGGCGCAATTAGGATTTGGTTATATCCTGAAAATCCATCCATGAGTGATAACATCTCATGGCCAGCCGTAAGATGAACAAGTTGGTCAATGTTTGGAAGAGGAAAATCATCCTTGGGACAAGCTAGATTAAGGTCATGATAGTCTGTGCAGATTTGGATGCCCCCAGTCACCTTAGTGACAGGAACGATGTTAGAGACCCACTACAGGTAATCAATGGATTGGATGAAGGAGATAGAAAGAAGGCACTGAAGCTCCTCTTTGACAAGGAGCGCAACACAAGGATACATTTTGTGAAGCTTTTGCCTAACAGGCTTAGCCTCTGGGTTTGTGACAATATTATGAGTGGCAATGTTAAGGTCGATGCTAGGCATGTCAGCGTAGGTCCAGGCAAAGGCTTTGCAATTGTCTGAGAGAAATGTGGTATAGTCGATTTGCTCCTAGGTGTCTAAAGATTGACCAATCTTTAAGACATGAGGAACACTAGAATATGAAAGGTTAATGTCAATAGTTGATTCATTTAACATAACTTGTGTTTCAGAAGGGAGGGAGTGCTGAATGAAAGAATCATTGGCACCCATATAGGTAAGAATGGCATCATTGTTTATGCAGTGAACAGTGTTGATGGTTGCTGATTCATTGTCTATCATGCTGGTATAAATGAGAGGGAGAGACTTAGGAACCCCATTGAGCTGATAGGTTAAGGGTTCCAAGCGGATGGTGTTTATGCAAAAAAAAATAGGAGGGATGGAAACCACCGACTCCGTAGGTGAAGATGGAAGAATAGGCGAGTCTGAAAGAGATTGGTCGATGGTGGGTTCAGGGCTAAGGTTTATGGAAGCCTCAGTGGGTTCTTGGAAACCCAATCCATACCATTTCTTTGCATTATCATCATTGGGTGGTTTGATAGGCTGATGGGAGCCTTGTTCGTAGCACCCAAAGCCAAAACCCTTCCATGCACACCTATAAAGGTAGGTATGTGCAAGGATGGGGTTGCCAAGAAAGGAGAAATTGGATGTGAATATTTGAGGTGAGGAGGAAGGATTTGATTCAGTAGGAGCTTGATCCAACCCCCCATAGATGAGATTGGTTCAAAGGCTAGGAGGACCATAAGGAATGACCATTTTGATCTGACAGTCATAGCTTGGATTTTGATGAAGCTGTCCATACTCTTGGGGAGTCTGGAACATGTCTAGAGTAAGTAGGTGATATTCCCCTAGTGAAAGTCTTTGGAAGATATTGTCCATGGGGTCCTTGGTTATTAATTGAGAAGGTGATGTGGTGGCAACCACTGTTTGTGTACTAGTTGACACTTTTACGGATGGAGATGATGTTTGGGTTGATGCCTTGAGAGGAATAAGGACGTCTTTGGGTCGATAGGTTGTGTTACAAGTCTTAAAAGGGGATGGGTTGGTGGGAATGACATGGACTTGTTTTTCGTGTTCAAATTTGACACAACGGTGAAGTGTTGAAGGGACGCAAGCCATGGCGCAGATCCAGGGTCATCCTAATAGCATGTTATATTGGAATTCTCCCTTAATGATGTAGAAGAGCTCCAGGATTGTGCATGGACCAATGCGAATATGGAGGACAACAGTGCCAATAGTGTTAGTGGCAGTGTCATTGAAGGATCTAAGGATTGTGTCAGTTTTCAATACGCAATTCTTGGGAAGAGCCAATTGATCAAAGGTGTGGGTGGAAATGATATTAATGCTGGCACCCCCATCGATCATAACTCATTTAATATGGGTTCGATCAATGTAGGTTGTGATGAAAAGAGTAGCGTCCTGATCTTCCAAGGTAGAGGTAGGAATTTCAGAATCACTGAAAGTGATAGAGGCGACAAGGGATAAAGAATGGACTAGGGCAACTAGTGGTTGAGGGTCTTCAGGTTAAACCTCCGTTGCTTGTAAGGTTTTGATTAGAGCCTGATGATGCTGGGGGGAGCTTTGGATAAGGTCATATAGGGTCATCTTCACAGGTGTTTGGTGAAGTTGTTTTGTCATAGAGTCTTTGATTGCCTCTGAAGAAGGGGGTTGGGATGCACCTAAAATGGAAATCTTGGGTTTTGGTGGTTGAGGTGCCTAGACAAAAGGATAGGTCCAAGGAATAGTAGCTTTTTCTTTTGCCTTGTCCTTTTATGACCTAGTGGTTATGTGGATAGTATTGATTTCAAAGATAGGAGGTGAAGAAGGGGTCATGGCCTGCTGGTGAGATGCTGATGTGGTTGAAGAGGTTGGATGGGAAGGTGTCGAGGGTCAGTCAAGAGTGTCCTCAAGGAGAAGAGTGTCTTTCTCTAGATAGTGGCGAATGACTACCTTCAGGGCACAGCAAGTCTCGGTATCGTGTCCTGGCATACGATGGTATAAGCAAATCTTTGTATCATCGAACCAGGAAGGTTTTGACCTAAGGGGTTGGAATGGCTTGATAGATGGGAGGGTTATGCTAGAAGTCTGCAAAAGTTGGTGTAATATCAAAGTGTATGAACCTACTAAGGGGTCCACGCTTGTTGATGCATGACGCACTGGTGACTTTTGCTTGGGAGATGTTGAAGAAGGTTTTCGTACCACCTTTTGGGTTGGTGGTGCAGCCACATGTGAAGATGGCACTTTCTTTGTGAGAGGTGCCAAATTTTTGAGAGGGGGTTGACTTGTGGTGGGCAAAGGAAGTAATGGAGGTAATTTGTGTCGATTAAGGGTCGGAGTAGGGAGCACTCCGATTAGGGTAGAAGGATGAGGGCCTAAAATGGAGGGTAATGTTGATGATGGAGGAGGGGTTCACTTCTGTGGTCTGGTAGTCTTCTTCGACTTGGTTGGAAGACTACTATTGGTCAAGGTCTAGTCTAAGTCCACCTTCACTTGTGGGTGAGTGAGGGTAGAGACAGGGTGAATGCCGAGTGACTTGATTGGTTTAGATGGGGTAGATGTAGGTTTAGAAGTGGGAGTCTGGTCTTTGTTTAGAGTCTTGGGAGATTCTGCCTTGGGAGGATTGGCAGCATGAGACGAGAGGGCACAAAAATGTTGAAGAGCTTTAAGACACTCCCACAATCCCTAATGCTCCACTTTCCTTGAAGGGAGAAGTTCTAATTTCTCTACTAATCGAGAGAATGGTTGAGAAGTTGTTGGATGAGGTTTGGGTCCTTGAGAAGATGTGTTAGGTGTGGCAGTAGTCTCAGACCCAAGGTGTGTGGGAGTTATAACTAGATTGTCATTGATCAAAGAAGATGGAGAGTCAGGTTCTTCTCTTGGTGGAGAAGGAACTGAAGAATCTGACTCCTCAAGCGGGTAAAGGGCAGGGATTATGGTGCCCTCCACTTACGGTCAAGGAGTAGGTAAGGTCAGGTCCTCCATAGGTAGTAGGAAGGAGGATGGTGAGACTGGTGGTGCTGGTAAGGTTGAGGCATCCTCCAAGAAAAGAGAGGTTGATGGAGAACTAACCAGGGAAAGAGGTTCATCCATATGTGATGGACTGATAGATGGATTAACCTCTTGAGGTTGGTCGGGGATAAAGGGTGAGACCGTATTGATTGTTTGAATGTCATTTTCATGAGTGTTGTCAATCAAGGTCTGGACATTATTTTGGGTCAGTGGATGATTAGGGAATGGTTGCTTGAAGATGTCGATGCCCTGATTAGGAGGTGCATTGGGATTATCTAGAATGAGGTCACCCTTTTCAAGCATGTCTTGGATTATGTTTTTAAAGGTTTTGCAGTTTCTTATGTCATGGCCTTTGACACGGTAGTAATTGTATAAGTCATTTTCCCTATACCACGCAGGGATGGCGCGTGAGGGATCAAATTGTGGAGGTGGTCGAATTTGGGGGAGGTTGAGAATCCCTTGTTTAACAAGTTTTTCTAGTATAGACGCATATGATTCTCCAAGAGGAGTATACTATCATTGTACGTATCTCTGTTGGAATTGACAAGTGGCACTCTGAGATGTGGATGGCTCAGGCTGATTGGTTGAAGAGGATGAAGGTCTAATGACTACAGTGTTAGCTGAAGCTTTAGACTTAGGATTAGATGATGAAGGTTTAGAAGAAGAGGAATCATTGGTTTTAGAGTTGGGATTCTTGCTCTGTAACTTGACTTTATTCTCCTTGATGGCACGTAATTCCAGTTTGTGGGCCATCGTGAAGGCTTCGTCGAAGGTGCGGAAGGTCTGAACCCATAAGGTGGAAGAAATATGTTTGGCGCAGGCTCGAGATAAAAGTTTAATAAGTTCGGGTTGGGGTAAGGAAAAGGAGAGTTGAATGATGAGGCCTCTCTAGCGAGCAACGAAGTCAGCTATAGATTCATCCTCAAATTGGCGGATAGTATAGAGGTCCATGATCAAGACCTTCTTGGTGATGTTAATGGAGAAGTGATCAAGAAAGAGCTGGGCCAGCTGTGTAAATGTGAAGAGGGAGTGGTTGGCAATGGAGCTTTACCAGTCAAGCGCAGCACCAGTCAAGTGCAGCACCAAAGAGGGACATAGGAAATGTGCGTAAGAGAAATGCATTGTCATGGGAAATAAGGTAATAGGCATGTCTGAATGCCCGTAAGTGTTGTTGTGGGTCTTCCTTGCTTTGAAAGCGAGAAAATTTGAGAAGCTCCCACTGGTTGGGGTATGGTCTAATCAGGATGGAAGGATGAATGGGCTCATTACAAATTTTCTCATATGAGAGATCATTACGTGAGCTGGAAACGGAGGTCTCTAGGCTAGACATCTTTTCCATCAGCATTTTGATGATATCTGCTGACGGATTGACGGGTGGAGTGCCCCCTAGATTATAAGGCACTTGAAAGATATTGGGAGGGGCATATGACGTGGTTGGTTATGTAGACACAACATATGGGTAGCTGGTTATTGGAGCAAAAGTTAAAGCCAAAGGCACTTGTGTTATGGGGTTGGTAGGCACAAGTTGGATAGAGGCCATCAAGGATGGTTGAGGAGTGGTCACACTTGTTGACGGGTAAACAGGTACTCTTGTGTTGATAGGTGCAAGAGTAGGGGGGATAGAGACCAGTAGGTTTTGGAAAGGTGTGGGATTTAATTGAGTAGTTTGAGGTTGAGGGAGTACCGAAACCCCCATGGAGGTAGGTCTAGAAGGAGAGGTTAAATTTTGGAGGTAGGACATGGTTGGGTTATTAGTGGAGGTGTTGGGTTGATTGTCTATGGGTTGAAATGTAGATGTTGTTGATGTGATCCTTGTCTCGACTAAGGAAGTTGGCATCCCATAGATTGGGTTGCCTAGGGAGTCTCACATTTGGCTATGCACAAGATAGTGCTGCAAGGCTTTGACGTTGAGGTCCAAGAATCATGCGAAATCTTGGTCCCCTTTTAGGACAATAGGAGTCTGAGGTGGGGTTGGGCGAGTAGGAGTTCTTTCAGTCTCCGAGTGGAACTCCATTATAGGACTGGTTATGGATGGTGAAGGTGGAAGCGGTTATTGCCTAGCGTGGTCAAGAAGGGCCTTGGTTTGACTGCATGTCAAAACCATTCAAGGCAAGAAAGAGTCAGGTTTTAGAAAACTGTGTTTTTTCAATCTCAGAAAACCAGAATGAATGTTTAGATAGCAAGAAAGTTGGATTTTAAGCTTAAATATTTTTGGGAAGAAGAAATTGGACAGTGACTGACGTCGGTACAAAAACCAATGTCGGTGAAGAAGACTGTCGATATCGGTCAGATAACTGATGCCAGTGGAGAAAAGTTGCCAATGTCGGTTAAAAAACCGATGTCGGTTACTATGTTTTCTAGAAACTCAAAAAAATAGTTTTTGGAAAATAAAGAAGACATCCTTACCAGCTCAAAAAAAATAGATAAAAATAGAAAATAAGATGAAGACAGGCAGATCCTAGCATTAAATCCCTATAAATAATTTTATTAGGATCGTGTGGCTTATGCCTTAAAGTGATGTTTGAGGAGGTTGGCTATTAGAAGGTTTCTAGAATAGGTAGTCTAAAGATGGTTTCAGGTATGTTTAGGCACTCAAAAGTCTATGTTAGGTTCTATACATGGCCTGGTGCTAAGGAGCAAGCTCCCCTCACTTATGATTCTAGTGGTTAGCTGGTCTCACTTAGCCAAAATATACTTTCCCTATAGATTAGACTCTGCCAGAGAATAGAGTGGGCTTTCCCCTTGGTGGTGAAATCCAAGTAGGATCACCGGGATGGGTAAGGTATCCACTGGGTGATGAAATCCCAGTCGGGCCTTGTCTCAAGTGGGTTTGATGTTTAATTTAGTGCACGTGGTTTGGTTGTGTAACATCAAGTGATCTACGATTAATTCAATATGCAGTTTATTAATTACTAAGTGTGGACTAAGAAATGCAAGCAAGCAGAAATGGAATGCAATATATTTTAAAGCCCCAAATCGAAATGTTAAGTTAGAATGAAAACAAGTTTGAGAAAGGGTTTGAAGAATATGATTTTAGACTAGTCTAGAAATGCAAGAAAAGAAAGAAAAAGTTCTTTTTATTCCTGCTTATGATGTCTTTTAGAAAAGAAGAAAGAGGTGAAGAGGGAGAAACCTAATGCACCTAAATGAAAAAAGAAGGAAAGGAACCCAAGGAAGGCCCTAAGGGTCCCACCGGGCGTGCCAGAATGTTTCTATGTAATTTCGCTTTCACATTCAAAGGAGAGAAAATGAGAAACTTAAAGAAATGGTCAAGGCATGTGTGTACCTGGATGTAGTCTATGCACCGTAATCCAGATGTTGTGAGAACTCCTCTTTGGTTGTGGAGGATGACACCTGAAAGAGATAGACACTGATAAGCTAAAATCTGCTTAACATAGTTGCCGACGTCGGTGATATTGTTGGCATTGATAAAAAAGGTTGCGGATGATGGTTAGACTACCGATGTCGGTAGGGGAAGTGGACGAGGTCAGTCAAGGTAATGGACAAGGATGGGTTACAGGTCTAGTTTCTGGTCTGCAAGATGGACTTTGGTCTTGTCTGTGAGTCTGAGGGTCTATGACGGATTTAGAGGGACTGCTTGGGGTCTAAGGGACTGAGAATGTTGTCAGGAAAAGGGGTAAGGGGCAGGAAAAAGGCCTTTCAGCCTTTCTGTAAAACAATTCAGTCAAGTGGATTAGATTGGTCTTAAGATGGTCTGTAGGTCTTTGATAACTTGTGTTGAATTGATTGGATAGAGAGTGTTGTCTAAAGAGAGATTAAGGGAGTGTCAGAGGCAAAGAAAAGGGAATAAGGGGTGAGAGAAGGCTTTTCAGCCTCTCTGGGAAGAACAAGGAAGGTTGGGTCAAGGATGCTTGGAATAGACAATAGACAGAATGCTAATATATTGTAAATGACACTGAAATAAAAATAGTACAAATACTTAGCTGTGATACGAGTTGACAAAGGTACAGAGGCTGTGTCTCAGTTGTCACTGGTGATGAAAATATTGTGCAATCCCTGTGCAGAAAGTCTGATGCAAGACCTCAGTGCCTAGAAAATGCTGTCAAGAATGTTGATCCCTGCAAGAACACCAAGAAGCCAGAACACCAAAAAGTAGGAGCACGAGGACTTTATTTTGCTGGAAGAAGATTTGAGATTTCGTGATTAGCTCCAGAGATTAACCGATTTCTGATTGGATTCATCAAAGGGTTAGAAAATTGGTTTAAGTATAATCGATGTCAGCGATCCCCCCGACGTCGGCCGACATTTGACCAACGTCGGCAGGTGGAGAACGGGTAAAAGAGCCACCAAGCCCGTTCTCTATCCGCCAAATGCACTATCCATTGGAGAATGTCAAAGGTTGGGCTAAATATGCATGAGAGTTGGTTAGGTAGTTAGAGAGAAGTAAGAATAGGTCTTGGGTGAGTCATAGGGTGGGAAATAGTCCAAGTTGAGGTGTCAGACGAGGTGTCATAGGTGATGTGTCAAAGGGGAGGATATTAATAATAAATTATTATTTTTAAATTAGTAAGTGCATGGTTTAAGAATGGGTTAAGAATGGACCAAGGGGGAATGATGACCAAGGGTTAGACACTATTTCGGTGTCTATAATCTCAATAGCTAGTTCACGATGTTTAACTTTGATGTATATGGGCCCATCACTTTCCTTGAAAATTCCTTTAGCTTTGTCATTTGATCTTTCTCAGAGGAGACCTACCCTTCGAAGCCTTGAGAAATGGTCCTCTTTGGGTCAGGGAGAGCCCCTCGCAAGGTTATATACCCTTCAGGTGGTCTTCATATGGCCTTTGGTATTCTTTCTCTTAGAGAGTCCTCAAGTTAATTCCTTTAGACAAAATGTCTGAAAGAATCTTTTTCTTTGTTTCATCTGCTTTCCTTCAGACTTTTTTCCATGGGCTTTTCTCTCAGTGGGCTTTATCCTTCGACGGATTTTTCTTCAGGCTTATTTATTAAAAAAAAAGTCCAAAGGAATTCCTTCATACATTTTGTCCAAAGGAAATGCCTTAATCATTTTGCCAAGTTCTTTTCTTAAAAGAGAATTGTGCCCTCCACAAGGACTGTTCAAGCCTAAAACTATCCTTCGAGCTTTTGCAACAATCCATCTACTCCTCGCCTACCCTCTGCAAGGGTTGTTTGTCCTTGGTTCACTTTTCTAAAGAAATTATCTTCATCCACTTTTTCTCTTTTCCCTCTGTAAGGGCACTTGGCTTGGTTCATTGCCCTCTGCAAGGGAACTTTTTCCTTTGGCTTTGGGGCAGCCCCTTGAACCTGCCGATTGAACCAACTTTGGTTCAAAAGTTCAACGGTTCAATCTTGCATTTGAAGCCATATTTTTTTCTAAGTCTTTTGATCTTTTTGAACTGATTGAACCCATTAAACCTATTGAAATTGTTGAACCAATTTGGTTTAAGGTTCAACGGTTTAATGGTTCATTCCTTGTTTTTTGCTAAGTCCTTTTAATCACTCAAGCAAAACACATTGAACCAACCACTTGTTGAACCTTTGAAACATTGAACCTTGAACCAAAATGGTTCAATGGTTCAATCCTTCTTCTCTTTGATAAGTGTTTTGAATCCATTAAACCTTGAAGTGGTTGAACTTGAACTTGTTGAACCTTTGCCGAAGCACTTAACTCTTGCCGATGATGTTGAAACTTTGAACCCATTGAACCCGTTGAACCAAAATGGTTCAATGTTCAATGCTTCAATGGTTAAATGGTTAAATCCTTGCTTAGAATCTTGCCGATGGACATTTTTCATTGAACCAAGTCGTTGAACCAACCTTGAAATCACCTAAGTGTTGAGAGCTTGCTCTTTTGAGAGAATTTACTTGCTAAACCCACTAAACCTATTTCTTTCATACAGAGTCCATAGAGACTAACCTATAGAGTCCATAGATTCAAGTTCATATAATTAGGGGAGTCTGTAGAAATGATTTCATAGAATTTCTACCTATAGAGTCCATAGTTTTGAGGCCTTGAAGTCTATAGAAATTGAGTCTATAGAAATGAACCTGCAAAGTCTGTAGAAACTAAGTCTATGGTTTTCTCTAAGTATCTCAAGCCTTGCAAGATTCCATATAATCCCACCTATAGATTCCATAGAAATAAGCTTGAAGGAGTCCATAGATTCAAGCCTATAGATTCCATAGATTCAAGCCTACAGAGTCCATAGATTCAAGCCAGTAGAGTCCGTAGATTTTTGAAAAGCTTAAAGAATGGATAATTTGAGTGCTCAAAACAATTTTTTAGAAGGGAAGAGAGAATTTTTGGCTTGTAAGACCAAAAATAGTTCATGTGTTGTCCCAAAAATGAGTGACAAACTTTGGGTACAACAGCTAGCTCCAGTTGGGGAACTTCCCTTAGTTAAGATTATGAATAGCTGAGGGGAGTAGAAACCAGAATCTCTAGTGCCTTAAAGTATACCATTAGGCTATGGAGTCATGCTACCCAAAAAGAAAGGCTCCAAAAAATGAAAATGAAAATAAAAAAATAGAACTAAAGACTATACAAATGTACATATGTATAGGTGAACTTATCTGATACTTCAAGAATTGAAGTGATTTAGACACTGCCCATTATGAGATAATGAAAATGGCATTCCATATTGATAAACTAGTAAGAAACCATTTTATCCCTAGAATCAGTGATGGGTGAATGTAATCTCCACTAGGAGTCACATTTCTTGTGCACTCCTTGTGGTTCTCTCTTCGTGTGCCATGGCAAGATGTAGTCTCCAATCTAAAAACCATAAATCTTTGTTCTCTCGATGAAAAGTTCCTCTTCATGAATTTGGCACGTAGTAGTATGTCCCACTACCATTGCTTGTTGTTATTCTAGTTTAGTCCAACACATGATTTCATTATCAGTACCAAACACCTAACAAACCATCAGCTCGGCATCTCCTTTGGCATGAAGGAGTTTGACACCTTTGTATTGAGCAGCTTTCAACTCAAGTAAAAGAGATTCATACTCAGAAGTGTTATTAGTGTTGCTAAACTACAACTTGTGTGAAGGAGGAAGAATATCTCCTTGAGGAGATATCAACACCATCCTCACTCTATCACTAATAGAGGAATTATTTCCATCAAATTCCTAGATCCAAACATCAACAAAAACTGATCTTCTATCAGATTTTTCTTCATTGGAGAGGGAAGATCCTTTTTCATCTATAATGTGCCCTACTAATTCTTTTGATGTCTCATTTGAATAAATTTTTAGATTGCTACCTATAAGACTTTCATCTACTGAAACATGAACATCTTCAATAGATAAAAAATAATTACCCCTGCCTAAAGACTCAAATAGAATCTGAGCTTCAGGTGCTGATGTCTGAGTGACAACATATTTTGCTTCCTTTTTAGGGAGCAGCCTCTTCATGACACCTTTGACAGGGATCCTTACCTCAGATAGGTCCATGCTCAACTCTCCTCTAATATCCTTATAGAAATTTTATCCCAGTAGAATGACGTATGAGGCTGGAACATTGGTGACCAAGATAGTCATCTTAATTCTCTTGTCTAGGAACACTGCAAATGCAAATTGGGTGTCCTTAATTTTCCCCAAAAGTGGTGCTTTCTTGTTTTCCATAGAGAAACATCTCCCAAATGTTTTGGTCAGTGTAAGGCTAAGGGATTCCACCACTTTGGTGAGCATAACATTGTCTGAGGCTCCAAAATCAATGATGCAGTTATTTAGCTGATGTCCATTTATCAATAATGAGACATAAAAAGGTTCAGTCCTACCAAGAGCAACGAGAGGAGTAATGACAAGGTTATTCCTGGTGGGTGCATTCTTGGGGAAATCATGAGTCACCTTTGGAATTACTTGTCCTATAGGGACATTTTGGTTCTTCACACACTAAACTAATTTATCTAATTGCTCAGGATGGGACTATAAAAATTCAAATTTAGACATTTGAATTTTGGTTTTCTTTATGTGGTCAATTATGTCAAATGTCTAGAATGAACTAGGAGCATAGGATGGGAGTTCATCCTTTTGATTTTTGGGAGGGGGAGAACTAGACTATGAATTTGAAGTAGAAGGCATAGGGGTGTTTAGTGGGATTACCTTTCTTGCAATCACCAGGTCCTTTGGATGGAAAGGAAGAGTGATTCCCCACTTAGCAATTAAAACTACTAGTTGAGGTCACTCTTTTAACTTTTCTTTATCAACTGACTAGGCTGATTGATTCTTGGACCATGTAAAAATAGCATATGATCCTTCAGCTGCTTTACCTTCACTTTTGGGTTCATCCTAATAATTTAGGAAACCAATGTTGGAGTCACCAGCTAATTCTTCTTCTTCCTCAATGAATAGATTAGCATCATCTTTAGGATTTGACTCAGGCTAGAATGAGAAATCTAATTCAGCTTCAAGATATCCAACCATTGAGTTGGTTGGAGGTGTTTTAATGACAAGGTTATTCCTCTGAGGGGGAGGAAGATGATTTTTTTGCCCCTAATTTTTTGTAGCATTACCATGGTAAGATTGATTAGAGAATGTCCTCCTTGGTACATCTCTATATGAAGGATCAGATGACATCCCTTGTGCCATTTGTTTTCTGAGGGCTAGCAATTCATTTGCTAGCTTCTACACCATTGGATCAGTGGTGGCTGTAGGTGAGTATTCAAAAGATGAAGAGGATTTACCTTTATTTAAATCCCTCCTTATATTCCTAACCAAGATAAGGTCATATTCTACCTTAGTAGCCAAGTCTTGAGCAGCAACAAGGTCTATGTGTCTAGCCCATCTCAACAAATAACTTACTTTAGGCAGTTGTGAGCTGATGAAGAAACACTTGAGATTCTTAGGTGTCAGCTCGGTGATCATGGGAATCCTATTCCTCAGCTTGTCAAACTTGGAAATGAAGTCTCTCATAGGTTCATGGGGTTCCTTCTTCATCTATGTGAGTTGGGCCAGCAAGGTATGTGCATCTTCTGTAGGTTTAAACTTGGCTTCAAATTTAGCTTTAAGAGTGTCCCAATCAGTCACTGACTGAGCTTGTAAATGGTAGAACCAGTCTACAATATCACCTTGTAGTGTCTTTATGAATATCCTAACTGCTATGTCTTCATAATCTACAATATGTTCATCAGAGGGAACTTTCCCATCACTAAAAATTTTGGGGAAATTCTTCTTTGAACTGCGTAGAAGCTCATGTAGAGGTGGGGTCAAATTTAGTGGACCAAAAGAGTTACCACAGGGTCCTTGAGCCATGATTTGATTATGTAAAAGTGGGATCACAAATATGGGTGGAGTATGGATAGGCAAAGCTCTACTAGCAATAGAAAAAGAAGCTCTGCCTTGTATTGGTGACCTAGTATGGGTAGGAGGAAGACTCCTAGTTTGTTGAAGGTGAGGTTGTGGAGGAAACAAATCAAAATTTCTCTACTACACCAACTCAAAAAGAGGGTCAACAACACCTTGAGATTTATGGCTTCTTGTATAGCATGGGGCTGCTAGATTGTAGAATAAAAATGGAAAATAACTAGCCATACTTCAGCTTGAAACCTAGAGCTTTAAACTGGTTATCCTTCCCCAACGACTCTAGTTTTGTAGACCAAATAATATAATGGAGATGGAGGAAGATGGTAAGGCTATAATGATAATGGATAAGACATAGAATGGAGTCACTAGAATATGTAATGGATAAGGATAGGAACTACTTGTTTGGATCCCCAGTGGAGTCACCAAAAACTATTGTGTAAAGCTAGGAGGAAAAATTAACAATGGGAAAGCACTGTAGCAGCTCATTCTTCCACAGTGGGATAAATGGATAAGGCTATAATGATAATGGGTAAGACATAGGTGATGTTTCAATTTGAAGCTTGAGGCTTCAAATTGCACAAAATTACTATGTCCCAAGTGGAGTCACCAAAAAATTGTTGGGTGAATATTTTGTCAACTAGTTAACTAGTGAGCAAAATAGGTCTCTTCAACCACAACATAGAGATTGGTTGGCCAAATGTGTAGGTTTACTACATCAGTAGGGGACAAATCTCTCCTCTCATTAAGGGGGGGTTCCCTATAAGTATGAGGTGTTATATACTATATATATATATGCAAAAAATACACTCAAGGGTAGGATACACCATCCATCTCTCTTCTTTCAGAGATGATGTTCACAAACAAAGGAGAAAATCCTAGTGAAAACACTGAAGGCACTTCTCTTCTTTCAGAAGTGTTCTTATAGGGACCAGTAGAAGTTCTTTCAGGTAGTGACAAGTAATTGGTAACCAAAGGCATAGTAACTAGCAGACTAAGATGAAGCACAAAGTCTCCACCTCGACTACCCATGAGTGAAATACGAAGGATAATGAGGGTACAAAGTCATCCCAAGATCCTTTACATAGGAACAGAAAGAAAACACACTAAAGTAAATTGTGGGGGCACAAAGTCTCTTCATAGTTGGCTTTAAGACACCTTCCTAATTACTTCCACTAGTTCTACTTGTTAGATCAAATAAACAAGAATGCTCCTAAGAAATAGACATAAGAACAATTTCCTAAAATAGCACAAGCTATAATAGCACAAAGTCTACAAGTAACTTGCTTTCTCATTTAATCAAAGAAATATGAACCATAATTTGAGCTCAAATTCTCAGTAATGCCTTTCAATTTGGGTTGAGTTTTGCTTCTGGTAATGAGAAGATCTCCTTTACATAGTGAGATAAATTACAATGTATAGAAACCAAGCAAGGCTTGGTGCTCTTTTTTCATGGGATGGCCCATGCTATAGTCAATGCCTTCAATGCATCCTCAGTTCTGTATGGAGGGCCATGCTAGGAACAGTGTCTTGTTTTAACTATGGCATGTCCATTCATTTAATATGTCATTTCCTAGGTCTAGATCATTTGGTATGTCCCCTCTGGTGAGTGCATAGCTATCCATTTCATCTTTACTCCAAGGGGGACAATGAGGTGGTGCCTTCAATGTTTAAGGGCTCAAATATCTATTTATTGACTGTTCCACCTACTAGAATAACTTCTACATAGATATTTCCCTCTTTGGCTCTCCCTACTCTGTTTGAGCCCTCAGGCTACCTTTTCTAGCTTTGTTGACTCCTTACACTCTTCCATCAGTGGTTCTTCCCTTTAGCATTTTGGCCTTTTACATTTAGGTCTACATTATAGATTTCAAATATTAATGGCTATCTCATTACCATGAATTTGACGTCTGCGGGCCCATCATTGTTAGGAAACCAACGGCTAGTTTATTGCCCTAAATTTGATGGCTGCGGGGATGTCACCTGACATCTAGATTTTAATGGCTAGTTCATGATGTTCAACTTTGATGTCTGTGGGCCCATCACTTTCCTTAAAAATTCCTTTGGCTTTGGGCCCGTCACTTTACTTGACAATTCCTTTGGCTTTGTCATTTGATCTTTCTCAGAGGAGACCTACCCTTCAGGGCCTTGAAAAATGGTCCACTTTGGGTCAGGGAGAGCCCCCCGCAAGGGTATCTACCCTTCGGGTGGTCTTTGAATGGCCTTCAGGATTATTTATCTTAGATATTCCTCAGGTTAATTCCTTCAGACAAAATGTCTGAAGGAATCCTTTTCTTTGTTTCATCCGCTTTCCTTCAAACTTTTTTCTATGGGCTTTTCTCTCAACAGGCTTTATCCTTCAGAAAACTTTTCTTTGGGATTATTTCTTTAGACAAAAGTCTAAATAAATTCCTTCAAAAATTTTGTTTAAAGGAAATCCCTTAATCATTTTTCCACATTCTTTTCCTAAAAGACAATTGTGCCCTCTGCAAGGACTGTTCAAGCCTAGAACTATCCTTCGAGCTTTTGCAACAGTCCATCTGCTCCTCGCCTACCATCTATAAGGGTTTTTTGTCCTTGGTTCACTTTTATGAAGGATTCATCTTCATCCTTTTTTTCTCACTTCCCTCTGCAAGGGCACTTGTCTTGGTTCATTTCCCTCCACAAGGGCACTTTTTCCTTTGGCTTTAGGGCAGCCCCTTGAACTTGCCGATTGAACCAACTTTGGTTCAACAGTTCAATGATTCAACACTGCATTTGAAGCCATCCTTTTGTCTAAGTATTTTGATCTCTTTGAACCCATTAAACCCATTAAACCCATTGAACCCGTTGAACCAATTTGGTTCAAGGTTCAACGGTTTAATGGTTCATTCCTTTGTTTTTTGCTAAGTCCTTTTGATCACTCGAACAAAACACATTGAACCAAATACTCGTTGAGCCTTTAAACCATTGAACCCACTGAACATTGAACCAAAATGGTTTAATGGTTCAACAACTCAATGGTTCAAGCCTTCTTCTCTTTGATAAGTGTTTTGAAGCTATTGAACCTTGAAGCAGTTGAACTTGAACTTGTTGAATCTTTGCTAAAGTGCTTAACTCTTGTCAATGGCATTGAACCTTTAAACCCATTGAACCCATTAAACCAAAATGGTTCAAGGTTCAATGGTTCAATGGTTCAATCCTTGCTTATAAGCTTGCCGATGGACATTTTTTATTGAACCAAGTCGTTGAACCAACCTTGAAATTGCCTAAGTGTTGAGAGCTTGCTCTTTTGAGAGAATTTAACTGTTAAACCTGTTGAACCTATTTATTTCTTGCAAAGTCCATAGAAACTAACCTATAAAGTCCAAAGATTTAAGTTCATAGAACTAGGGGAGTTTGTAGAAATGAGTTCATAGAATTTCTACCTATAGAGTCCGTAGTTTTGAGGCCTTGAAGTCTGTAGAAATTGAGTCTATCGAAATGAACTTGAAAAGTCTATAAAAACTAAGTCCATGGTTTTCTATAGGTCTCTGGAGCCTTGAAAGAGTCCATAGAATCCCACCTATGGAGTCCATAGAAATGAGCATGAAGGAGTCTGTAGATTCAAGATTGCAGAGTCCATAGATTCAAGCCTGCAAAGTCCATAGATTCAAGCCTATAGAGTCTGTAGATTTATGAAAAGCTTGAAGATTGGATAATTTGAGTGCTCAAAACAATTTTTGAGAAGTGAAGAGATAATTTTTGGCTTGTAAGACCAAAAATAGTTCATGTTTTGTCCTAAAAATGAGTGACAAACTTTGGGTAGAACATATTGTATAGCACAGAAGGTTGTATTGAAGGTGAAAAAGTACAAATAAGTACTTATAGTCACTATAAACCACTTAGTGGTGGTCATATATGTAGGAAACACAATTTAGTATACTAGTATTAATATTAAACATAAACCCTAATGGAATATAACTTCATCCATAGGACCATATGATATTCCCAAAAAATTTGAGAGACTTTATTAATGAGTCGAGAATCTATAACACTTATTGGTTTGCATAAGACAATATAGGACTGGTCATGTTATCCTAATTCTCTCTCAGGCCTACCTAAAATGCCTCTAAGGAGCTCAAGATCCAAATTCACATGATCATATTTATATAGATGGTGTGAATGCTTCCTAAAGAATATATGGATAGTTCAGGGTGGTCCTGAACTTCAGTGGAATTTATTTGGAGGTTAAGCATTTATATCTTATGAATCATTGCTAAGAATCTAACCCTCTTAAAACCCTCATAAAAACCTTGCTTGAAACTAATGGAGAAAACATGAAAGGATATACATATATAAGTGGCCTATTAGTTATTAAAATTAATTTAACCTGTTTATAACTCTCCTAAGTTCCTTGACATCTAATTGTTTTGTATGGACATGCCAAAATCTAGGTTTTCTATAGGTTTTGAGGTAAACTATAGGTACATAGGGGAATAAGTGAATGAAATATATTTATGGAAGTTATCATGGATGTAATATAACTCCTCATATTCATATCTCACCTTAGTTATGCATTAAATTACCTCTACTAGACTATTCATTACAGTCAGTCTAGGACAAGATAGTGAGAAAAGAAGTGACTGCCTAAGTGTGATAATCAAAAGTGTGACACTAAAATATATTGAGGTCTATTTGATATACCAGAGGAAAAATAGATATTTAACAAATGTATTATATTCCTATAAATATCTCCCTTGGATAAATACAACTCATTCTAGTGACAAGTGTGAAGATTGAAGGCTAGAGGGTTAATGAGTGACTACAAACAGTGAATAACAAATGTCCATGAGAAGTTCATTAGTTGAGGGGAATATAAGGGATCTCATAATATTTTTTCCAAATTCCCAAGTCAAGATACATGTGTAAAAAACTTTTAAATGTAATTATAGACTACCAAGTTACTCTTCATCAAGCAAATAATTTCAAGAAGGCTAATTGAGATCTCTATGCCAACTTGAGGGAGAATTCTGAAATTTAGATGGACACTTGTCCAATGGAACTTCATGGTATATTTTAGACTTAATTATCTTAAATTTTAATTGTTTTTCACATTTTTACACTTTCCCTTGTTAATCTTAAAATTCTCTTCTTCTCTTTCCTCTCTTATGCTCTATATATGCAAGAAAGTTTGGCATTGGTATCAAGTACACACCAAGTATGGTGAAACCTTATTGGTTTGACACCTTGATTTGTCTTTTAATAATGATTTTGAATTTTATTTTATCTCTAAAAAATTTTATTAAGTATGTCAAATAGTGTATTTGGATGTCAAGTAATGAATATTATTTCTCCTTTCTTTCATTATGCTCTTTTATGTGGTGTGTGAGTAGTAACATCTCTTCTAATAGGTTTCATGGAGTTTACATTTTGGTTGAGTGTGTATTTAGGTTTGAAAGAAACTATTAATGTCTTTAAGTTTTAATATACATATAAATCTACCTTCATGTAGAAACATATATGCTAGAATAACATTGAGTTGAAGTTAGTTTTTGTAAGCTTCTTTCTTAGTGGAGATGCAAGTGTGTTTTGTCAACCTATCTTTGGTGTATCACCTCCATTAGTATAGGTTAATTTCAATTTCATTATTCCCATTTAACCACCAATATTTATTTTTCTAGTGTAGTGTGTGATATTAAATGATAAATCAAGGGAGATAGCCCTTTAACCTAGAGGTTTACCTCTACTATAGGAAACCCACATGCCTAGAGGTAATCCCATGTTAGCCAAATTTGGAGAGTCATGAAAAAACTCTCCTAGCATGAAAATTTTGGTTATAAAAATTTTGGCATGCCCAATTGGATCAAGGTCTAAAAGGGTGAAAGGATTTTTGGTGTGTTCTTCATACTATCAACTTTTGGTAGCATTCAAGCAAACACTAATGGTGAATTTGAACGCAATCATCTAGGGATAATTAGCCCAAGTAATTGTAACATAATTTGTTAATTCTTATGTTTATTTTACTAATGAAGTTTATATGGCTAAATATGGTGATAATTCTTACTAGACACCCCTATCAACCTTGTTATGACCCATACTATGCTCCTCCATAATCCTATCAAAGTTATTATCAGCGTTATGGTCAACCCATCCACTTTCCATATGATCATGAAGTTTTTGAGAATCCTTGTGAAGAATAATATGAATAAGGATATCAAGAATATATGTTTAAGGCTCTTTAATAATAAATCCAATCTCTTAAGAGGTATATTCTTAGAGGTAGTCTTACCTAATAGCCCTATCTATCCTATAAAATTCCTAGACAACCTTTTCAAGGTCCATACCAAAACCCCTACTCATATCCTTCTCCTACTTAAATTAAACATAAATCTAAATCCTTGTTGGAAATCATGTTGGATTTTATAAAATCATAAATTTGTATTAATAAATGGAATAAAGAGCTTAATGTGATCCCTCTTAATTTCATAGAGAAGATGCAAAAGGTGGTTTAATTCCTTATGAATAAGTGTAGGTTGGTTCAGGAGGAAGTTAATTATATCATCAATGAAGATTTTCATGAAATTAGATGTTATATCTAATGGTGGGTTTATAGGCTTTAAATTTGGGAAAACCAAGGTGTTGAATATCAACTTGTAACTGTGGAACAAACCTATCAAGAAAACAATGAAGAAGGTGTCAATATGTTTGAAGAAAATGTGTCTGCCTCCCATCCTCTAGAGTCTTCTATTATTCCACATAATTTTTATCATGATACTTATCCTCATAAAGAGTCAATTCAATAATTAAAGGAGCATAATAGCCTCAAATTCCAAACTTGGAACCAAGTAGTGAAGTCTCAGGAAAAGTAGGATGAAGAGAGTGAAAATAAAGAAGTTGATGTCAAGGAAGAAAGCCTTATGTGTGTTCAAACCCCACTACCTTTTCCTTAAGAAATTATATATTGTCCATCTTAGAGGTCTATCCAAGAAGAGTTTCAACATGAAATAGAATCCTTATTTGATAATGTGGAAAACAAAGTTGTAGTTATTGTTGAACTTTAAGAAAACAATGAGAAGGATGAGGTGGTTGTTGAAGAAATTAAAGTGTCTTATTGGACCACCTTTTGAATAAGGATGTGAACCACACCAACTAGACCAATCTCATCATGATTCTACCCTTAGAGTGGTTTCTCCCATTTTTGTACATTTTGGTGCTAGCTAGAGAAGTCCCTATGGATCCTACACCAGCTAGTGGATAGTTACATAGCATCAACTTATATAAAGACATTCATACTAGGGATTTTACATGGTAGCTCAAGAGGCATAGTTGTCAGAGGAATGAAGTAGGTGAGATAGTAACCCCAAGTGATAGCTTGGAATATGGAATGTGCTTGTCCAACTTGGGTAGCATATTGGAGCTAGTAGACTCATAATAACTCATCACTTGGTACATGCCCATCTAACCTGATAGGAGATGCCCTTTCACCTATAAAATAAGGCATGTTTTTAAGAAAAGGAGAGGAAATTAAGTGCAGTGAAGCTCTAGTAAAATAGAGAGTAAACCATTAGTATTTCTTATTATGTATATGGTAGTTTAGAAATTTGAATGTACAACCCAAGATCGCATGTGAGTTGATGGGCATGAATAGAGTTAGGAAGAGCATATGCTTTATTTTTATATTAAACTTTGTTACTAAACTATAACTTAATGAAGAAATAAAGTATTGATTCTTAAATTATAATTTGCATAATGTTATTCTTGTGAGTTAGTTTCATTTAAGTAATGTTGGAGCTCTTTACTTAAATATTATTATGAAATGAAGGTTCATCATTGGTTGATAATGACATCCTTGTGTCATATAGTGACCTCATATCACCTCTAAAGCAACTAAGGATTGGAGCCAAAAGGTACCAAGTTTTCAAGACCCACACTTAGAGAACTACCTTGAGAATGGGTCCTTGAACCTAATCCATCCTTATGATTTGCATAAGTAACCAAATGACCCTTAACCTACTACTTAAAAAATTGTGCCTATAAGAGCTCAGTCTAGCTAGAGATGGACTTGCACCTTAGGAACTATGCTCATGTGAAGGTTTTCACCTAGTAACCTTCATTTTAAGGACCTAGTGTTGGATGTCCAAATAAATCCCTTTAACTAATGACTAAGTCCCTTTGAATCCCATGTTATACCATGATGTAACTAGCCCAATGTGGGCCTAGTCCCTTTGTTGTTGCATTTTGGATGAGCATATAAGGATTTTACCTTGTGTAAAACTAATTCCAATACCATAGTATGATTAAATGGTGTATGCAAAACCTTACTATCCTTGTGCTTAGATCCACAAAATCTAAAACCAACTTGGCTTGATAGCTAAGTGCATGTCCAAGTGCAGAATCCAACCAAGTGAACTTTTATACAACATTTTGGCTCTATTGCTAGGACTCATGTTGAATTTCATTGTTGCAATGGTGTAATAGAGCAATGATCCAACTATCTCTTGAGAACATTGAGTGTTGGCTATAGTAAGTGGAAGATATTTTCACATAGAACCATCCTACATGTAAATATTAGAAGTTGAGAAAATGGGTACAAGTCAACTTATATAATGCTCTATATGAAGTGTTATTCTAGAAGCTACATGATCATGTGTACTATTGGTTGGTCACCTACACTACTACTAGAAGTTATAGATATGGCCAGTGGCTCAAGTGGACTACATAACATGTAGAGAGGATAAATAGCCTAGATGAAGTTTGGACACATGCTATGGATAAGGGATGGAGTGGTGAATTGAATAGCTACATGTTCAAGTTTGTAGTGTCGACCTTTTCATGCTAAAAATGAGCAAAGTATGAGTTTATTTGTAAACAAAGGGGTATGTTCATAAAAGGGCTTGACACTGAACTAAAGAAGCTTCTAGTGGATTATGGTTTACAAATCATAATAATGGAAGGCTAAAGTCCTTGCATGTATGAGCAAGTATAGAAGGTGAGAAGGGGAAGTGTAGGTAAGTTGTGATGGAAGAGGAATAATAACTTGAAACCCAAGAGCTTTAGAGGTTAACTATAATAAGTGAAGGTAAAAACTGATGGAAAATATAGAACTTAGAAGTGTTAAGAGGACCCATAGTGAGTGGGAAGGGCATGGGGAAATATCCCTTGAATTACAATAGCATGAATTAAGAGAGGAAGAAGCAAAACACCAGACTCAATAGTTAGGTGTAAGATGTAGTGGGTTCCTACAAGATGTGTCAATTGAGAATGTACTAGAAGCACCTACCCCCTTTGAACCTAAAGTACAAACTCATGCACTAGATTCCCCATCAAAAGGTAGAAGAATACCAACTAAACCTATTATCAATGTTAACTTTGATAATATTTAAGATTTGGATCAAGATATTTTAATTAAGCAAGTAATTCCTTATGAATAATTGAGTAACAATATGGTGAATCTAAAAATCACCAACCTATGAGCTTTGAACATAGGTGAAAGCATTTACATGTAGAAAATGTCAACTATACTGACTAGGGAATAACCCACAAGAAGTGGCATGGTGCCACTAGTGAGTGATACTATGATGATAAGTTTGGTAGCATATCCTACTCTATTAGAATCTATACTCAAACCTTCAAGTGGAGGTATGGGAGGGCCACCTCTAACATAGATTCAATGGGACAAGTAGCTTAGAACCCAACACCACCTCCTTAATATATCTACTAAAAGATGGTGATACACTTTCTTGAGTATTACATAGTTGAAAATGCCATAGAGCATGTGCTAAAGTGTGATTTGTAATGGTGTTCTTCGGGCATCACTCATCCTAAGTGAAAGTAAACCCATTTTTTGACCATCCTACTAGATCATTCCCATATATGGTATTAAAATTTTGATCCAAACTAGGCTATGGTTGACTACAATGTGTTGAAGGAAGCCTTTTTGAAAAAGTTTGATATCCCTAAGTTTGAGAATAAAAGAATCATGGATCTTAAAGAAATCATCCAAGGGTTATTTATAGTGTGTACCTATATGATGCATGATTTAAAACTCTTCTCTCTAAGCTTCTATATGACATTCACCCCTCCCAGAACATGCAATGTCTTTTTGGAGGCCTATTAGTACCATTCAAAAGAGCACTATCCATGAAGACCTTCATAAAGCCCCATGAATGACTTGAATCTATGCTTTGAGCTAAGGTGGTAGGTAGTGTTGATATTAATATCAACCCATTCATGGAGGAGTAAATTTCATCAATGACCTCCCAACTATAGAACCTGACCACTGGTTTAACACATGACACTCACAGTGGGTTATGGAGCACTGACTATGAGTTGGAGGGGCATAATAAGAAAAACTATTTTCAAATAAATCTTCATGCCCTCCTTATAAACTATGAAGTTTTTCATTGGCCACATAACCTCAAAACTATCCTCTATTGTAATACACTAGCCAAGTAAACACCACCATTTATTGTAAAATGTGTGATGCCTATATGCACTTAATAATAGACTATAGAGTCTTTGATGAGATACACTAAAACATGGAAAGAGGTATAAGGTAGGTGAAAACATCAATTGGTGGTTAGGTAGGTCAAGGTAATAAAGGCTATGGCTAGAATAATATGGTCTATGGAAACTAGCAAGGCATACACAGATGAGGAGGATGATGTGGTGGAGGAAGATTCCCACCATGATCATGCTACAAGCGTGGGTCAACTAAACATTATCATCATGACTACCCTATATACCTAATATGTAGGTATAAACGAGGACCACATGTAGTCAAAGAATGACTTGAATTCTATAAAAAGCTAACTCAAGGTTGGCCTAGCATAGATAGAGGTACAGTGATGGTGAAATGAAACTCTAAAGATGAAGGATTTCAAGCCATAATAGACTCAAAATGAGCTGCATAAGGTGTAGGCCACAATAATGAGTGGGTTCACCACTCAGCCACCCATTGTGTCGAACCAAGATATATGATTAGAGTATGGTGAATCAAGCTACACTAATCATGTAACATGGATAGAGATAAAATCTATGTTGTATCATAATCATGTGTGGTAGAAATATGTCCTATAGTAAGCCAGCCATGAGCATGATATAGAACTTACAGGGTGAACTTTAGTTGGCCAAAGATTTAGAGGTGTAGGCCACCAGTTTATGCAAGAAGTAATATCACTAGGAGGCTAAAGTTTAGGAGTTAACCAAGATCTTGTTCCTCTTATAAACTAAAGGGATGTTGCCACTACTAAAAGACTTGCTTCTGAAGCATACATGGAAAGAAACAGTGTAATAAGCTACATCCTAAAATAGAGGTTATAGTTCCACATATGGAGTGGGTGCATGAAGTTAGTCATACTCATAACATCAAGTATGACCATGAATTTTTTGTAGATTCCACCATAAATGGGTGGTCAGTTTGTGAAGTACTAGTTGATACAGGGACATAAATCAATATTCTAACCAAAAATGCCTAAGAAAAGATCAAGTGACCATCTTTGAGGCCTTCACCTCAAATGTTATTTATGGATAATAAAACCTAAGCATAGCCTATCAAGATCTTGAATGGTGTCATTATAGATATTATGGGTGCCAATTTCTATGCCAACTTCAAGTTCATCAAGTTAGTAGAATAGGACAACTATCTAGCACTCTTGGGGAGGCCATGGTGCTATGAAAACAATGCAAATATATGATTTAAGAAGCACTATATGAATTTTAAAAATGGAAAGGAAAGGTTTTTTAACCCTATTTCAAGTGACCAAGGGCCCCCATATTTAATAAGTGTTGATCTCAAGGATGAGATCAATGACATCTATAACATCATGGTGCAGGGTGTTGAGAAGGTCAACCCTAATGACCAAGGTATGTTCAAATGGGAGGATGGATAATCAACCTTAAATATAACTGATGTAACATATGAGTGATGTGTTAAAGAGACCTATGAGTTCACTATTTGAAGGTGCTACCTAGTGCATGTAGCCAGGCCAAGACCAACCAGGACAAGGTTGGTTAGGATTGAGCACCTCAAGAAGAAATAAGTCCTCTATGCTTGAAATATGGAGAAAAGGGTACTCTATATTAGTAAAGGGAATCTTATAGTGTTTCCAAATTATTAATGGATCTAACCAATATAAAAGTATGTCCTAGACATTGAATCCTGCATCCCCATGGAGATAGATCAAATGGGTACACTAGTGCATACCTTAAAGAGCACTATTACTCATTGGTGGGCCATATAGAGACCCATATTGCTAACTTTGTAGGATGTGAAGGTAGTGATTTACACTAGGTTTATCAAGATTAATGAGGAATTGTATATACCTACTTATGTTGATGATTATGACCTAATTTCACATATGCATTTATACAAAGAAACCTAGATTGTCTGTGTCGAGAATGTACCAAGAGGTCGGTGGGCACATGCCTTTTATACAACCTTGAAAATATGGGTATGAGCATGGTATATTATAAATGAGATGTGCCAAGAGATATGAAATTGGGATATTTTTAACAAGAGGTTCATGCACACCTAACTTTCTTCATAGAACCTAGAGCTACTAGAGCCATTACAAGTCATTCATAGGGAAGTGTTTGAGGACACTGTTATCCTACATGAGTCCTTAAAGGAGATTCTTAGGGAAAAGGGACTAATAATCCTAAAAATATTTGAAGATACAAAACTCAATAATGAATCTGGTGAAGAAGATGATAAAACCTAGAAAGATAATAATTAGAAGGCTTTAACAGGTAGACAAAGCTTATGCACATTATGGATGACAACACCCTAGACAATGAAAATCCAATGCACCTTTGAATTGAAATAATAGAGGGGATAAGAAAATTTTAATACTCTCATTAAGAGATAATTAGCCATACCATGCACCACTCAAGACCACTAAAGTAGACATCAAAATAGAAAGTAAGCCGAAGATCACCACTATAGGTGTTTACTGGTCTAAATCAGAGCTAGCATGAATTGTAGACCTCCTAAAATAATTTGAGGACATGTTATTGTAAAAATATAAGGACATGAAGGTAACCCACCCCTCACTTGGTAAAATTAGCATAAATCTATTGGATGGTGTGAGGCCAGTCAAGAAATGCCCATATCAAATGAATCTTAATCTCTACACCAAGGTAAAGATGGAGATTGATAGAATGTTTATGGCTAACATTATTTACCTAGTACAAGAATATAAATGGGTAAGTCCAATGGTCATTATCATAAAAAAATATGGGTGCATATATATTTACATCAACTATAGGATGTTAAATGTTTCTTGCATCAATGATCCATTCCCAACCCTATTCATTGATGAGGTCCTAGATGGAACCATAGGTTGTGAAATCTACACTTTCACTAATGGGGTTTTAGGCTACCATTTGGTGTAGATTGAGGAGGAAGATTAGCACAAAAAAACCTTTGTGATTTAAAGGGTTTTTTCCACCTATAACATGATGACCTTTATTATCAAGAATACACCAGTTGTATTCTCTAGGGTAGTGATCACTGCCTTCAAGGACTTTATCCATAGGTTCTTCCAAGTATACCTCAATGACTAGAATGTATATGGTCTTATAAAAGATCACTATGACAATCTAAAACTCATGTTTGAGAGGTATAGGTAGCTCTAGATCTCCTTAAATCTAAATAAATTCATCTTCATGACTCCATTTAGGACATTTCTCAAGCACATCATCTACAAGGATGGTTTATTTGTTGATCTAGTGAAGATAGCCATAATAATCCAGCTCCAAATTCCCTTAATTCAAAAATATGTTTGAATATTTTTAATCCATTGTGGCTACTATAGGAAGTTCACTCAAAGATATGCAATGATTGTGGTGCCTCTAGAGGAGATGTGTAAAGATGGCCCACTCTACTAGGGTGAGGCATAAGAAGAGGCCTTTGAGACATTGAAGATAAACTTGGCTAGTGCACTAATTCTATAATTTCCTAACTAAACAAATAATTTCCATGTCCACATTAATGATTTAGGATCTACCATTGGTGCCATATTGGTGCAACCATTTGAGGGCAAGATGGACCACCCTATAAAATTGACATAGGTAGAGTAGAATTATACCACCACTGAGCATAAGGCATTGGCAATGGTCTATGCCTTGAAAAAATTTAGGAAATATATATTAGTAACCCCATTCATATTATTCATAGATCATGAGGTGCTCAAGAATATTGTGAATAATATTATTTTACATGGGTGCATATACAAAAGGATTGTTCTCGTATAGGAATTCTAGTTCTCTATAGTTGTCAAACTTGAGAAGTAGAATTTGGGACTAGACCATTTATATCACATAAATTATGGTGATGTGGAGGTGTTGATTGAGGATGACATTCTATATGCATAGCTATATAGAGTTTAGCATGTTCCTAAATACCTAGTAAATATTGTCATTTTCCTAACATCAGGGTTTGCACCACAAACCTTGTCTGCCAAGGAAAAGAAATAACTTGTCATCTATGCTTCCCCCTTCTAACTCATTAAGGGGGAGCTATACTAATTGAGTAGGGATGAAGTCCTACATCGATGTGTTTTTTAACATGAACAAGACTCCATATTATAAGAATCACATGAAAGGATTACAAGAGGCCATTGTATTGGTGACATAATGACATGAAATGTTTTTCAGTTAGGCTTGTGGTGGCCAAGCCTATTCCAAGATGCTAAGGCATGTGATGTATGCTAGCACACTAAAAATACCAACCATTGGGATGAAATACCTCTCCTCCCCATTCTTTCTTAGGCACTATTTAAAAAATGGGCCATTGACTTTGTTGGGCCAACCTCTCCCATAACATGATGTGATAGTTCCAGATATATCTTATTGGCCACTAAATATTTCACCTAGTGGAATGAATCCATGTTGACCAAAGACTACATGACTATGATATCCATGTGATTCATATGGGGTAACATCATCAGTAGGTATAGGTGCCCATTGAGTTTGACTAGTGATAGGGGCACTCATTTCATCAATGAGATGGTCTACATCTTTCTAACCAAATACATGGTGGCACACTATAAGACTACCCCATATCATCCCTAGCTAATAGCATGGGTAAAGCCTTTAACAAAATCATGGGAACATGCCTAATGAAGATATGTGATGTTAGTCATAAGGATTGGGATGATCATGTTTCAATGTTACTTTGGGCATATTGCATGACCTACAAGCACATGAACAAGGCTACAATTTTTCAACTAGTGTTTGGTACTGAAGTAGTTTTACCAATAGAATTCATGGTGCCTTATTTACACATTGAATGAATTGGCTACTTACATGACCAAGAATCTTTAAGCATAAAGTTGGAATACTTGGAGTGGTTGGATAAGAAGCACACCCAATCCAAATAGAGTTATTAGGTTGAGAAAGTGTGCTAAAAGTGGTGGAATGATAAGCACATCAAGCACAAGGAGTTAATTGAAGGAGAATTGGTACTTCTTTATGATTACAAGTACTTTAAGCACCCAAGCAAGTTGAAAATTTGGTAGATGGGTCCCTACATCATCCATCACATCTTGAAAATAGGTGCATGTAAGTTACACACATTATTTGGTGGAATGCTCTCTAGTCATTTTAATGGCAACTAACGAAAGCCTTATAAGTAGTATAATAGTACTCACACCATAGAAACTTTGAATTTTTGGTCAATATTTAGTTTGAGATGAGCTAAATAGAATAAATTTTAGTGTGATCCAAACCATTCATTTCTTTTATTTTTTTCCTTATATAGTGTATAGAGAGGCTACAAGAACTTATAAGATAACACTTCACACATAATTAGAATTGGGTGAGTCAATAACTTACACCCATAAGTGCATGAGTCTAGACACCTAAGTATTGGGAACATGAGGCTTACAGAGCACAAGTAGGAGTATCTAAAGAGACATATGCATAAGATGGAAAGTGTAGAAACCTTAAAGGCCCAATAAAGAACCATTATGGTGTTACCTTTGTGTTAGAGTTGTAACGTGTATTGATTAATCCAATGCCAACTAACCTCAAAGATAAGATATAAACACTCCCAACATGGTTGAGCATAAGGTAGACAATTAAGATGCACATTTTAAGAGTGTGTAAGAGCATCAAGAGAGAAATAAAGCATTGGAGGGCCATCATAAGGGATTTGTATGGGGTAAGATAAGGCCAAGGCAAGATGATGTTCAAGAAATTGACCAAGGCAAGAAGCAAACTTGAAATAGGATTATAGCTAGAGAACAAGTGAAACCAAGAAGTATGAGTTGCATGCATGTGAGGTGTTATACCTAGGTTACCATCAGAAAGGAAAAGGTCACATTGAAGGATCTGTGTGCAAAAAGAAGTCATCTAAGATAGCTGGTGTCCACTTAGGAAGGAGCGAGAAGTGACTATGTGAACCACACATCACTTCATCTAAAAATCCATTAGAATCATTCAATGAGGAGGTGGTGGTAACACAAATATACACATTTAATGCATTCAAGATAGGATATTTTCAAATATTTTGTGGGTTTTCATGTTTTCCAAAAATATCAAGGCACTTACACCATTACACCTACATTAATAATTGTAGTTAAAAAGTGAATGGTACAAAATGGAAAATGATAGACTTACTTAGGTTACCAAGTTTATGCTAACTCAATACTTAGTAAAAACTTAGCAAGAAACTAGAGAACTAAAGCAAGAAGAACCTTGTCACAGTGAGTATTTAAGAAATTCAAGTACCTTAGAGTGAATGAAGACAGAAAAAGAGAGTGTTCACATTGAATATTGGTGTGAAAGATTGAATTAATATTCATTTAGAGAACCACATTCAACTAATAAGATATCATCTAGGCCACCATTAATGGCTATAAAATCTCAAATCCAAGAAAATAGTCATAGACCCCATGACTATTAAAGTGTCGATCATCATTCAAGGCTTTGGTAAGCCACACCTACCAAGGTTTACTACTAATAAAATCAAAATGGTGAATAAGATAAAGACAACAAGCTACATGCTGATATAGCTAGAACCCAAGAGGGTAAAAATTGTTAAGGAAGCATCTACCACCAAGACAAAGGCATATACAATTGAGGTGGTTAGCATCACAGTGGTGGATATCAAAGTGCTAATAAAAATGTCTTATCAATACATGTAGTTTCTATTAGAGGTATTATTAGGTTAACCATGGTACTCCTTTATGAACATATATTAGTTGAAAGAGTATAACTACAAAACATTAAGCCATTTCCAAGACTTGGTGCAAGACTATATGGTGGATATAGGGTGCAAGACCCTAAATGGTGATGCCCTATTTGATTTCTCAATTTGAGACAAGCTAAAATCCTTAAGCACAACTCATATCTATGAGTTGAATTTATTTAGAAAGCCTATTTATCTTGTATAATTCATTCTCTCACACATCCATGAGGTCTACGTATACTTTACAGGATGATGCATGAAGATCTCTATGTAAATGATAAAATGGATAACCAAGTTTCTAGATACTGATAGAGACATCCATGCACTAATGGATAATGATGAAGAGGTAGAGTATGTTATAAATCTCCTATATTATTTTAATGGGGATATATATTGCCAATCAATAAATTTTAGGACCCTAACATGAGGGTGATAACGTGCCTCATGAGCTCAAAGCTGTGTCCTGGTGGCTGATGGATAGATGTGTCCAATACATATCTCTGTGTGGCCTATCATATGACATAGGTTGTCTAGTTTAATATTTTGTAGTTCATTACAAAAAATTTGACCAAGAATGTGCTTGAATTCCATAGTGAAAAAGGGAGGTTTTGGTGGTTCTCTATCCTCATCTTAATCATAATGGAGGAGATTAGGATCCTTGATGGAAGTGAGGACAATTTTTGGGTGTTCCTAGAAAACCATGAGTCCCCCACATAGAATTATAAGGACTAAACCTACCCTACCACCTTCAAACCAAAATAAAAGACTCATGTAATGTGATAGTATGAGTAGTGCATCAAATCCCTTAGGTTGGAGTAGTTCATTCCCTAGGGGCTTCTCACAATCATGTTTAGGATGGAAACTTTTTCCATGATGTAGAACTACTACATTATGCACTTAGCACTAAAGGATGGAAATAATTTGGGATGGCTAAATCTCCCCTTCACATTCTTGATAGAATACTTTTGTGACATGATGCACTAGATCTTGAACATGCAGAGGATGGACATCCTAGTCAAAGAACTAGATGTAGAAATCCAAAGAATGAGGCATAGGTTTCCTCAAATAGATGGAAGTACAACAAAAGATGAATATTATAACTCAAATCACCTAGACATATATATATATATATATATATATATATATATATATATATTCCAAGAGGTCACTATACTTGGATTCATCCATAGGCTCTACTATGCATTAAATCCAAGGAAGAAGGATTCCAGTGCCAGGTCTAGCATCAAGTGGAGAAGAGACCCCCCAGTCTAGATCAGGGTTGAAGGAACCCTAGTGCCCCTTGAGAAGAATAGGTCTCTAAAGAAAAATAAATGGGAGACCTTAGAATAAATTGAGTAGTGGATGAAGCTAAATATTACTTTATAATGGGAAGCATCTTCTTTAGAGTCATGTAAGAAGTATGTGTGATTTACACTAAAATCCTCCCCCAGCATAAAGGAGAAAAAGAAGGGGAAGGCTCCCTTTTTAACACCCAAATTTATTATATCTGAGGAAGATAAAGAAGAGGATATAGAAGAAGGTGTGATGGGCACCTATATTATACCTAAGGATAAGGATTCCTTGTTAAATGAACAAAACCCTTCCCCTCTACCTCAAATTGAGCCAAAAAATAAATGCAAAGGTTGAGAAAGTTTAGATTTCATGAAGCTAAAGTACAAAGTGATTAAGAGCTATGTGAATAGAAGGAATAAATGGCTAAGTTATGGGTGCTAAAGGATATTATCTAGATGGTAGAGGCCAAAGAGTAGAGAAAAGAGGAAGAGCGCAAGGTGTTGATGGAGAAAGGTAGTCAGGAAGGAGAAATGGGTAAGGAACCCAAGGAGGCAATTGATTTAGGCACACCAGTATAAGAAAAGTTAAAGATCCAATGGAAGTACATGGGCCTTAACCAAGGCCATATTGATGTGGTGTTGAAATTACATTGAAGGCATAAAGAGATGAAAGCAAAGGGCATGTCTTAGGCTGAAATCAATCGGTTAGAGGTTGAGGAAATAAGGGAGAGAAAATAAATGCACCATACAAGCTATGAAGAGAAAGTCCAAAAAAGAGAAATCTAAGAAAGAATAAGTATCAAAAAATGCTGAAGTATAGAAGGCCAAGAACAAGGAGAAAGAGGAGGAAGTGGCTCGTGAAGAAAGTGTACACATGCTAGAGGAAAGAGAGAAGAAGAAGGGTTTGGCTAGCATAAAACCCAAAGAAGATAAATTACCAAAAATAGTTCCTAGTACCTCCACTAGGATATTAGATTAAGATACACAAGAAGCATACCCTAACTCTAAAAGGGCTCCTATAGATAAATAAGGTGATATTGGCATCTCAAAGAAGCAAACAAAGGAAATAGGGTCATGATAGGAAGAAATAGATGAAGGGGATAAGTCCACATAAGAACCCCTATAAGAGAAAAACAATGTTGGGTCTAGCACTAGAGAAAGATAATGGGAAGATGAGAAATAATAAGGAGAAAATTAGATGAAAGAATAAGGAAAATAAAAAGAAAGGGAAAAATATGAAGACATTGGTTTAGGCACTAGTGCCATTAAGGAAGAAGAGCTAGGTGAAGATGAAGAATATGAGCCTAAAAATAGGGAAAGGGAATAAAAGGATTTCAAGGAGGATGACAACTTCTACATGATGGAGTGCATGCCTCTAATGACTACTATGACCCTGATGTGCCACCAGGTCTCTTAGGCATTGGATTGTTACATGGATGAGCCTAAATTTAAGGTTATAATAAAGACAATATAGCATGCCAAGAAGCCTAAGGGCGGGCATGATTACCACCTACTTAATCCCCATGATATGAACTTCATGCACTCTACAAATGCACTAATCAATATGGTATCCTCAATATCACACAAGAACATCATCAATGATGTTCACACCAATAGCTAGAGAAAGATAGCAAAATACATAAAGAAAGAACTTGAGGCAACAAAGTTAAAACTCAAACAACTAATAGAATGCATGGATACCTTTGAGATGAATGAAGTTGATTATGTCTAAATTCTTATAGAATAGATGATACCAAGGATGAGGCCAATGCTCAAAGAGAAATAAGAACCTTGTGAGAAGAATTAAACAAAAATATGGACATGGTCGAATACCTCTTCATTAAATTTTAAGAGGGTATTGAGGAGGTAGACGCAATATTTTTTAACTTTTCCAACTAGGTAAAATTCATCAAAATGCACATCAAAAAGGCAAAGGAAGAGAAGGACACTTTGTTCCAACACTTCTTCACAATAACCAAGACTAAGCTCATGCAGGTGATGGCCGAGGTCAAATCCCTTAGTTCTAAATTTAAGACTCAAGTAAAGGACTTGGAGGTGGTCTCTACGCATTCTAAATAAAGGCCAATAAGTAGGGGGAGATATTGGATGGCAAGGTGAAGCACATGAAAGAAAGGCTTGAAGCATTTACAAGGGAGTTTGAAAGCATGGATGTACTTACTCTAGAGGCTATGTATACTAAATAAAATGGTGTCATTAAATAGATTAGGGGTACCATCCAAGGCCTTGAAAAATTTAAGGAAGACTTAAGGCAGGGTGCGCTCAAGTTTTTCACACCCAAGGCACTTAAAGACTAGTTTGGGGTGGACTAGCAATTTTATATGGGGTAATATTGATCCCCCTTTTAACCAAGGAAATGGACAATTCCAACTATACCAATCATGGTGCGAGGTAACCCTTGGAGTGGTCACTCCCATTTTTGTACATTTTGGTGCCATTTGGAGAAGTCTTCATGGATCCCACACTAGTTGGCAGGTAGTTACATAGTGCTGACTTATATAAAGACATCCCTACCAAGGCTTGTATATGGTGGCTCAAGAAGAAGAATTATATAGGAATGGAGTTAGTGAGATAGTGACCCCAAGTGACATCATGGTATATGGTGTGCACTTTTCTAATTTGGGCAACGTAGTGGAGCCTACATACTTGCAACAATTCATCACTTGACATGCACCCATCTGATCTAGCAGGAGACACCCCTTTTCCTATAAAAGAAGGCCTATTTTTGAAAAAAAGGGGAGTCAATTAAGTTTAGAGAATCTATATCAAAAAAGAGATTGAACCATTAGTATTTCTCATTATGTATATGGTAGTTTAGAGATTTGAATATACAACTTAAGCTCACATGTGAGCCACTAGGCATGAATAGAGTTAGGAAGAGCATATTCTCTATTTCTTTGTATTAAAATCTTTTATTGAACTATAAGTTAATGAATAAATGAAGTATTGGTTCTTACATTATAATTTTTATAATTTTATGCTTATGAGTTAGTTTTATTTCAGTAATGTTGGAGCTATTTACTTGAATATATTATGAAATGATGGTTCATCATTGGTTGCTAATGGCATCTTTGTGCCATATAGAGACCTCAGCTCACCTTTAAAGTTAATAAGTATTAGAGCTAGAAGGTACAAAGGTTCCAAGACCCATTCCTAGAGTACTACCCTGAGAATGGGTCCTTGAACCTAAGTCATCCCTATGATTTGCATAAGTAACTAAATGACCCTTAACCCACTACTCAATAGCTTGTGCTTGTAAGAGCTCAGTCTAGCTAGAGATGGACTTGTACCTTAGGACCTATGATCACATGAAGGTTTGCACTTAGTGACCTTAATTGGATGTACCTATCACTAAATGGAAACCTAAACCCCTCTAACCAATGACTAATTCCCTTTAAATCCCATGTTAAGCCATGATGCAACTATCCCAATGCAGGTCCAATCCATTCACTATTTTATTTTGGGTGAGTACACAAGGATTACATCTTATGTTAAATTGATGCCAACACATATCATGATTAAATATTGTGCACTAAACCTTACTATCCTCACACCTAGCTCCACCAAGTCTATAACTAACTTGGCTTGATAGCTAAGTGCATGACCAAGCATAGAAGCCAACTTAATGAAATTTTATACAACATGTCTATAACCTAGTATAACCTTCTCTCCCTCCAAGAATTATTTCAAGTGTCTCCTTCCATCTTTATGCCCATTCATGATCCCTCCATCACACCTCATTATCCTTCTCCAAACCATGAACTTGTTCAACACCTTCCCACCTCATCCCCTCTTGAAGGAAAACCCATCTTGTTGGAGGCAAATAAAGAGGAGTAAACTTAGTTTGTAGCTAATCAATAAGATGACATAGGTTTTTATGAAGAAGATCCCATTACAGGGACTCCCCTTGGTGAGGAAAAGAAAAATTCAACCTTATTGAGTCAAAAAAGAGAAGATATAGATGAATTTTTAGTTTTTCACAAGGAGCTTGATCAAGGCATGATGATGACCTATTTGCACATGTTCAATGAATATGAAGGTCTTAAGAATCTAGTTCTTGAAGGAGATAAAATTGAGATTATTGAAGAGGAATGTAAGGTTCATATTAAACAAACATGTCTTAAGGAAAATCATGGGGAAATCTATGATCACAATAAAATTCATGAGCATGGTCAAGAGGATAAGTTTAAAGAGGTTGTGGTTCTTAAAGAGAAAGAAGGTAAAGATGATTAGTAGCAATATATTGAACTTATACAAGAACTTAAATACTTTGAAAGGTTGAAGGTCAAGTGCACAAGAAGATAGAATAAGATGTCTTCATGGAGGACAATGATGAAGATTGGATTGAATATATAAAGATCGTTAAATAAATTTAAGATCCTGTAACTAGTAAGAAATATGATTTCATTTAAAGTAACATGAAAGTCAAATAAACATGCTTTGTTGAGGCATCATTGAGTCAAGTTGTAGCTAAGGGGTCTCATGAGAAGGTTGAGATTGTTGAAGTGCAATAATAATTCACATTCATAGGTGATATGTTTGTAGTTGTTGTGATTATATTGAATGTCATATCAAAGAGGTTGGAAAACATGAGGAAGTTGAAGACATCAAAGCCAATGCTCAAAAGGAAACATGTTTTAGACATTTATTCATCTCTTGGAGATATATATGGTATAAATTTCCCTTTTGATCTAGGAGGAGAAATTTTCTTCAGGTTAGTTTATACATAGTTTAGTTTGCTTGAGTTGCTTGTGTGTTTTACCTAAGTGTTCATGAGAGAAAAAGTGTGTTTGATTTTCCTTCTTGTATTAAGTTTATTATTATTATTATTATTATTATTATTATTATTATTATTATTATTATTATTATTATTATTATTATTATTATTATTATTATTATTATTATTATTATTATTATTATTATTATTATTATTATTATTTAGTGTGGTTTTGTAGTATATTTGGTGGCATTTTAGTGTCAAATTAAATGTATGGGTGACTCCATTTAATAAGGATAGGAGAAGATAATTGGTCCTTAGTATAGTAGGCATGTTACCCCTAGGATCAAACTTAGTGCCATCATTACTGATCCAAAACTCAAAATTTTTGATTGATATATATTTCAGTAACACAAAAATAACACAGTAATAATGAATTCTCTAATATATGTTTTATTACTCAAGATTGCAATACAACTATATGTTTATCTCTAGGAAGAGATGTTTCATTTCCATTTCAGGTTACATCTTCATTTATACACATTTTTAAAGTAGGAGGAGGATGTGGAAGGTCACCAATCTTGAGGGAGATTAAGTGGTTTGACTTCCATGATTTAAAACAATATAGAATTTGAGGAATTATTATTTTTAGAAACTTACTATTTTTAGATTGCACTACTAAAATTGAAATTTAAGTCACTTCCATTGGGTTTCAAGGGTTTAAAAACACTCATCAAATCTTATTTCCATCTCACCACTTTCTCCTCATTCTTATCAGTCCAACGGTTCAAATGAGGAGTCAATTGGAGCTATAGTGAAAAAGTTATGGCTCCTGGAAGTTTTGTCGTTAATTGGGGTAGAAACGTCACTTGAATTGTCACTTGAATTGTTGCCTGGATCATTAAAGGACCTCAAGGTTGATTTATATATGGTTATAATACACTAAGTAAAGATTTATCAGATATCTAATGTGTACAGTCATCTACAGTACCCTATAAACATGTACGAATAATGATAATGATATATAAAACCTAAGAGATGTGGTGTAAATGGTTTCAAGACTTGAATGGATTTTTGAAGTCATCTAGGGTTGAAAAAAATATATAAGAACACTCTCAAGAAACATCTATATTCAATCATAATTGAAAATTTACTTAATGAGAAGTTTACCTTAACTTTTTCAAAAAATGATCTTGCTATATATAATGCCATTTTATGATGAGGGTCTATGAAGTCTGTGTTAGTATAATGACTCCCTTCTTGTAGACTAAGGCCTATTAATAACATTATAATTTTGAGAGGATGTTTTTTGGTTAATAAATAAGATTATTGAATGGTTCAAACTCAATAAATTTCTACTAATTATATTCAATGAATTATAGTGTTTTTGAGCCCAAATAAAACTATAGTTTACAAGTGACTTATGGTCTATTGATGGTAATGGTATGAGAACATGATGTTAAGGAATGAGACAAGTTCACCAACATATTGAGTGGCCTAATAGACTCAATTTAAACCAATAAGTGGGAAATATATTGTCAATCATATCATCATCTATAGGAAACCTTCAACTTCTACCTAAATAAGCACCTACAGTTTGAAGAGAGAACTCAAACTATCCTAGTAAATGGAGAATGCATGTTTGGTAAGGTAGGTAGACATAAATTGGATTATCACATAAATAATCACTTAAAAAATTATGATAAAACATTTCCATGTGATCTTCATAAGCAAAGAGATAATGCAAAGATAAATCAAACTAGCCTATAACCTCATATTCAATCAACCATGCACACAGTCACTGTCATAAAATCTAGTCTGAGGGTTTGTAATGTTGAGATATATAGAGAGGTGACCAATATTTAAAACTTGAAATAGAGGGTCACCATGAGATAAAATAGGATTCCATGATCTCTTTAAAATCATATGAATAGGGGAAGTGTCTTCTATTTTGTCTCGGATAGAGGACACTCCATAGTCAAGGCAAACCTATAAGTAGGGTACATGAATAGTGATAGAATTAATGGGATAGCCTTAAGATACTACTGGATGACATGCATTGTTCCAATAAATGTGAAAAATTACAAATAAGTACCTATAATCACTAAAAACCACTCAATGTTGGTCATATATGTAGGAAACATAGTTCTGCAAACTAGGCCTAATACTAAGCATAAACCCTAATGGACTCTAACTTCATCCATGGGAACATATGATATTCCAAAACAAGTTGAAATTATTAATTGATTATTTAATAGTATATAACACCCTATTAGTTTATAGAAGATAATATAGGATTGGTCATTTTGGCCTATTTCTCAAGCCTACCCAAAATGCCTAGAAAGAGCTCGAGAGGCAACTTCATTTGTTCATATATATATATATATATATATATATATATATATATATATATATATATATATATATATATATATATATATATATATATATATATGGTGTGAATGGTGAATAAAGAATATATGGATAGTTGATGTGGGTCCTTAATTTAATATTAATGGAAGTTATTTGGAGGTTAAGCATCTAGATTTTATGAATCATTGATAAGAAGCTAACCCTCCTAAAACCCTTGCTTGAACCTGATGGAGAAAACATGAAATTATATGCATATATAGGTGGATAATTGGTCAATAAAATTAATTTAACCTATTTATCACTCTCTTAGGCTCCTTGGCATCCAATTTTTCCATACTATCATTTGTACAAACAAGCCAAATTTTGGGTTTTATGTAATTTTTAAGGTAAATTTCAATTATACAAGGGAATAGGTGAATGAAATATATTAATTGAGGTGTGTATCAATGTAATATAACTCCTCATACTCATCTCTCACCTCAATGATGCATGAAAGTACATATACTAGACTATTCATTATAAGCAGTCTTGGACAAGACAATGAGAAGAGAAGTGACTGCCTAAGTGTGATAGTGAAAAGTGTGACACTCAATATATTGAGGTTTATTTGATATACCATAGGATAAATATATCTTTAATAAATGTCTTACATTCCTACAATGAGCTCCCTTAGACAACTACAAGTCATTCTAGTGACAAGTGTAAAGATTGAATCCTATAGGGCTAATGAGTGACTACAAATAGTGAATTAAAAATGTACATGATAAGCTCATCAGTTGAGGGACATATAAGGGATATCATAATATTGTTTTAAACTTCCAAAGTTATGAGTCATGTGTCAACAAATTATAAAGGTAGTTTAAGACTGTCAAGTAACTCTTCATCAAGCAAATAATTACAAGATGGCTAATTGAGATATTTATGCCAACTTGAGGGAGACTGAAGAACTTTAGATAGACACTTGTCTAAGGGGACTTCATGGTATGTTTTCATATTCATTCTCTTTCATTTTAATTTTTTTTCACATCTTGACACTTGGCCTTGTGAATCTTGAAATTCTCTTGTTCTCTTTACTCTCTTATTCTCTATATATGTAAGTCATTTTGGCATTTGTATCTCGTACACACCATGTATGGTGAATCCCTACTAGTTTGACACCTTGATTTGACTTTTAATAAATATTATAAAGTTGATTTTATCTATAAAATTATTTCATAAGTATGTCAAGTAGTGTATTTAGATGTCAAGTGATGAAGATTGTTTATCTTTGTTTTCATTCTTTTCTTATATGCATTATGTGAGTAGTAGTTGTTATCACTCTAGAGTGCACCCTACTTGAAGATGTGAAAATCACACCCTCACTCTAGCTAATGCAATTGGAAATTCTGCTAGTGTGGGTGACTTTGTGATGAGAAGAACCTCTAGATAGGGCTAGTTCCCTTAGAATTTTTTCAATAAATTTGACTACTGTGATTTTGTATGGAAAAGGGGAAGAAAGAAATTAAAATAAATCCTAATTAAAAGGGGGTGATACACCTAAATTATAAAATCCTATAAATTTAATGAAATAAATGCACACATATAATCAAATAAAATCTATAATTATGTCCTTAAGAAAAAAATATTCAGATGAAGGGTTGCAAACCTCTTCAAATGACCTAAAAAAGGGTGAGAAAGGGAGGGATAGGTGAGGAAGGGACCTGCAAAATGAGATAAATCTCACTTATACACTGATGCACAATCAAATTACACACTTCCTATATCAAAACTTAGATTTAGAACAATAAATTCTTTATTGATGAATGGTCTAGCTTATAATTTCACTCAAGACTTAACACCTTTTAAAATATTTATAATCTTCAATAAAATCTTTTCCCTTTGCAAAATTGCATGCCTTTCCAAACTTTGGAATAGAAGTATGGTGGTGGAGCTAAGTTTGAAAGGTTGATTCTTAAAATAAAGAAGACACTCTCCAAAAATATTCAAACAAGCATGAATCCAAGGTGGCATAGAAGTATGAATGGTGGGCCCATTGAAATTCAAACTTATCCTTTGCATGGAAAACTATGCCAAATCTCTAAATAAGGAACTCCATTTAATTCATTTAAAAGTTGAGCTAGAGGAGGAGATATTCATATTTACATGAAAAACAAGGAATATGTGTAACAAGCTTGTTTAATCAACTCCAACTCAAGACCAGTCAACCTCCAATGGTCTCCACTTGCATGCAATACTATGCCACATCTTGGATGGAGAACTCTGCAAGAACTACTTGAAACATTAAAATCTTTGGATTGGATAAAAACCATAGAGTAGTGTGATTTTGATCAAATATTAAATTGAAGCTTTGACCAGTCCACTATAAATAGCCCTTACTTGCGTGGACAAGAATCTTATTGAGTGAGAGATATATTCAGATTGAAATTATTTCCTAGCTTTTTGTTCTTGGTTACTTTGTTTTTGTGCATGTATTTCTTTCAGCACTTATCTATTTGTGGCTTTTGTCTCTATTTGCTCCTTGAGTTCCTTAGAAAAAATATCCATGACTTTCTTATGCAAGTGTAATTTTCTTGTGTTCCTTTCTAATATGGAGTCAGGAATTTATTTAGGCATTTGTTCAATCAATTTCTTGTAGACAAATTATCCGTAGGAATTGTTTGGACTTCTTATTTGGACTTTATTGCGTCTCTAACTTTTGTTATTTATACTTTCCCACAAACCAAATGTCTATGGGAATTGTTTAATACTTTCCCTTGGTTGTTTGATTTTGATATTTCCCTATCTTTTTTAAAGGAATTCCTTCAAACAATTTGTCTGAAGGAATTCCTTTATAACTTTTGTCTGAGTCTTCATCTTGTTAATTCCTTTTTTCCTTTAGTTAAAAAGTGTGAAGGAATTATCTTCTCTTTTGCCTCTTGTCTCAAGGACTTTCTGAAAGAAAGAGACCTTCTAGCCTTCAAAAATGGCCCTTTAAAAAATTAAACCATCCCTTAAAAAATTTTAAAAGTGAAATTCTCAAAGGGTACATACCCTTCACATTTTTTGAAAATTTCCTTTGAAATATTTAATTGAACCTTTTCGAAAGGCAAGTACCCTTTGATATTCTTTCCAATGACTTTTCTGAAAATGCTCTTTGATAACTTGAAGATGCCCTTCTGGATTTTGTCCAAGTAACCCTTCAAAAGCATAAAAGTTACACTTTCCCTTGAAAAATCCTTCAGAATTTCTATGAATTTACTATCTCAAAGGGTAATACCCTTTAGGTTTCTTGTGAATTAACTTTCCCTTTTCAAAAAGAAGCCCCTCAAAATTTTGAACTGGTCTTTCTACCTTTAGGGAAAAATAGAAGTGTCCTTTTGACCTCTTCAAGTGACCCTCTAGACTTTGTCCGTTTAACTTTCCTAAAGGGTACCTACCCTTAAAGATTTTGTAAAAGGCCTCCTTTAGAAAATTTAGAAATTCCTTTGCTTGAAACTGTCCCTTTGAATTTCCATTTTGAGTTTTTTTGAAGGGTACATACCCTTCAGGATTTTTGGAATGAACATTCCTGAAGAGCATATACACTTTGGGTTTCTAAATTGCACCTTTTCCATGCCCTTTGTAATTCTTTCAGACTTCTTGAAAAGTCCTTTGAAATTCACTTTTCCCTTGGACAAAAAGTTTGAGGAAATCGTTCCCCTTTAAGCCTAAATAAATTCTAAGTAGATAATAATTGAAAAAGAAAAAACATGGGAAAGATTCCACTTGGAAAAAAATACAAAAAAATAAACTTGTATTCTACTTTTGATGTCTTGCTTTCATTTGTAAGTAAAACTACAGGCCTATAGGTTAACGTTATAACTATATGTGACATTTTGAGTAAGAGATATGCCTTTTGAACTTGTTCTAGGTGTCTTACCCTTGGAACACACTTGATTGTGTAGCATTGCTATAGGTCCTCATCATAAATATATTTGATAATTTTATTACCTACATTCCCATTGGTCAAGCCTTTAGAGTATAATTTACCAGTTTGACTAGTTGTATAGGGAATTTGATCATTCTAGGGAAAGTTTTAAATAGTAGGGGTAGTAATTTGGCCTTAATAGGATAAATTACTAATAGTAGTATCTCTTATAAAAGGTCTCATGAAGTTTTGTGTTTATCAAGTGTGTATTTAAGTGTGAGAGAGACTATTAGTGTATATTATTAGACCTCCTATTCACCCACCTCTAAATATACATAGCAATTTGCCTCTATGTAGAAACACTTATACTAGAAAAACATTGAGTTGAAGTCAGTTTTAGTAAGCTTATTTTTTAATGCAGATGAAATTATGTTTTATGGGCTTATATTTGGTGTATAAAATCCATTATTATAGGGGAATTTCATTTTACTTCTTCCATTTTCACTCCCAATAGTGATTGGTCTAGTGTAGTGTGTGAGCCTAAAAGATGAATCAAGGGTGCTAGCCCTTTAACCTAGAGATGTACCTCTATATAGGTAACCCATAGGCATATAGGTAATCCCATGTTATTCAAATTTTTGTAAGCATGAACAACCTCTCCTATGGTTAAAAAATTGGTGATAACAATAACAACACTAGTCAAATTATAATATAAGCTGTAGGTATAGAGAGATAGTTTATCTGAGTGTTTTGATAGTAGAAAAAGTTCCAAAACTAAGAGGGACAACTAAGGCCTATAATTTATAAGAAAATTAATGTGATATATAATTAATAAATAGTGTCTAAAATTTAAAATATTATACATCGTGCCATTCTATCGAAGTTAATATATCCAATGCCTCTTTCAATCAACCTTGTTTACATAGAGTTTATGCATAATTTTTTTTCCATCATTGTCTTATGTTATAAATACATTAGGCATTGGTTTGGGTTTATTATATTTTTTATATTCATATAATAATTATGAAATTTTATTTATGTTCTTTATAGTAGTCAACATCATCTTTAATAACAACATCAGTGCATTGTTAAATTTCCCTCCCTTCTGTGCAAACCAACCTTGCCTTTACTAAAAATTTACCTCATCTTGATCACTTCATATTTCACTCCTCTCACTCAATTTAAAATTTCATGCTTCATGGGACCCTCAAATTTATTTATTTATTTTTAAAATAAGATCATCAAAAGTAGATAGGCATTCCTTTTAAAAAAACTATTATTCAAGCATGAGAGATGACCCCTTCTGGTAACCTATGGTTGTTAGTAAATTAATCATTCAAGCAAGAGATAAATTTGATGGATGTATGACCAAATTTTCATCTTTTATCCATAAAATACAATGTTTTTTCAAGACCATATAACATGTAATGTGTAATTTTGGACAAACTGTAAAAAATATAAAAATATTATAATAAATATATAGATTATATTTATTTATTCTAATATGAATTATAATATATTTTGAAAGAAAATATTTAATAAATAACTATCATCCTTAGAACTTACTATGTGATGAGAATCCCAAAATTATAACTTCTAATAATCATGAGAAAAAAATTCAACCAAAGCGAGATGATCGAGAAAAAGTTTTTTTTACTTTGCCTTTTGATGAGTTGATTTAGAGAATTATATATTATGCTACTTTATAGCCTCCTCTAAATTTTATAACGTATCTTGACAATGTGATTCAAGGTGTTCATCCTTGTCATAAAAGGACCACACTTAGTGGTTTTCTTCTTCTTTGATTTTTAGTTGTATAATTAGAAAATGTAGAAGACAAAGACTCATTTCACCTTTAGGTATTTATTTTACCTTATTAAATTCCTTATGTTGATATGTTAATGAATCCTAATTCGTTGATCCTTTAGATGATATTTCCATAATTTTCATTATTTTGGTTTTATCCCTTGTTAGGAACCTACATAATATATTAAATGAGGGGATTTGAAATGTAATATCAAAATAATCTATTTTGGAGTATAATGCGGTAAAAAAAACTTGATAAGGTCCTTCCAACTTGGACAAAAATAGTAACATCATCAGTTTATCCTCCTTCAACAATACATAATCTTGAAACTAAAATCATAGAAATATAAATTTATTATGGAATTATTTAATACCTTAATAAATTACTTAGATATAAGGAATATTAATTATTATCCAACTAAGGAATCCCAATATCATTAATGCCTCCAAAAATTTAGCAAGCCTATTTTATATTTGATTTCAAGTGTACAATTTATTAATATGAAACTTCAACCCTTCTTAAACAAACATGCCTATGAGTTCTTGTGTCAATATTGTCAAGGAATCACTATCCAAACTAAATGTTTACTGTCATGTATTGTTCTAGCCCATCATGGAAATTATTTACAATAGGAGATTAAAGTGCAAGAAAAATATGTACAACCTCCTCATATTCATCATCTAAGAAATCATAATTGTCCTCCTTATATTCATCATCTAAGAAATCATAATTGTTATTTAGGAATATGAAGTTGGTGAAATAAGGTAAGAAGAAGAATAAGAATAATTAATAGATGTCATCTTACAGGTCAATTTAAAAATATCATTTAGAAAGTACTTCATTAATACAATGGTCAAGAAGCTAATAGGGTTTAAAATTTATACGATATATTATATTGAAAATAGAAATTTTGTTTTACTCTCCATAATCTTTGCATTTGAAAATTTAGAAATGCATGGCTTCTCTTTATTCCATGACTCTTCTAAGGTGATGTTATGCCTTATTAAGTATTGTGGCTTTAAATATAATTTACATAGTTAATATATTAGACCAAAAAATTATGAGTTCATGATTTTTATCAATAAAATAAAATAAATAAAGGAGTGTTCACTACAAAACCCAAACCCTGACCTAAAAAATAAATTCACATAGTAACCTTATTTGCCACTAATATTCAAAATTATCTATTCACTTTAATACAAAGTTCAAATCTATAAAATATTATCTAATAGACTATAAAATATTACAAATAAAAAATCATTGAAAACATCAATCCATATTCTATTTTACCAGAACATTTCCCTTTTAAAATTCAAACCTTATGTAAAAATCATTGAACTACTTCCCCACATAGCTTTATATAAGTAATATTTATTAAAAAATATGGAGGCTGGAGCCTCCATCTTTCATTAAACATAAACGACCAAATAACTACAACTAGAGTGCGTGCTTGAGTCTCACCAAATAAACAAAAATATATATAATAAGAAGGATAAATAATATTAATAAATAGGATTCATTTTCTCTTTATGTTTCACACATTAGATCATCACTACTCTTGAGTCGAAAAAATCAAATTTTGAATTTTGATTTTCCCTCAACTGGTTCATTTTAATTTTCCCTCCTTATTTTATTTTCCCGCAACTGGTTCATTTTATTTTCCCACAACTAGTTCATTTTAATTTTTTTACATTTCCATTTTATGGAATTTTAATTCAGCTTGATAAAATATTCACGAATTATTTATGGTGTTTTCAAATGGGCATATCTATTATGTGGATTTAAACTGTGAGTTTTTAATGATTTCAATATTATTTTGGGCCAACTTTTTATTTTTTTAATATTCTATTGGATTCGGTAAAGGGTAAGTTCTTACTAAGTGTGCATAGTGGTTTTGTTTGATGTTTGGAGGTGGGGACAACGTGATATAATTGAAAGTCATTAGATGATTTTATTTTATTTATTTATTTATTTATTTATTCAATGATGATGTTTGCTTTTAAATTGTTTAAGTATGAGGTTAATTTATTTTAGGTTAAAATATATTTATTATGATTAAATAGATAATAAATTTTAGGTTAAAATTTAATAGTTAAATAAACATCAAATTTAAGGTCAAAAATATCTTTTGACAATTGAATGGACATCATATTTAAGATAAAAACTAGTTTTATTAATAAAATGTATGTCAAAAATAATTCTTACAATTATTTTTTAACATTTCAATGACATTATAGTCCAACACCACTTTTGATTCTTATTATAGGTTATGTTTATTGACATAATAAACAATTTAGTTTTGGAAGTAGATATCAACTAGAATACATATATTAAATACATATATCTAAAAAAACAAAGAGATGACAATCTTTAGGTACCTATCTTGGATTTTTTACATAACACTTTGATTAATCAATATGTTATCTTTTAAAAAAACAAGCATTGATTGGTATGACCTTAGTATATCTATACCATTGTGTGGGCTTAAAAAAACATTTCCAAGAAAAAATTGAGCTCTAAAATCCATTGTATGCCTAGGATATTATTATTATCCATTTAATTTCTCTGAGAAATAAGAAAAAAATCCATGTGATAATCAAGTAGATGCCATAATTAAGGTCAAACATAACAAGGTTTCACAATTCAAAAGGGAAAATAATCATCATGGTAATCATGGGCAGACCCACAAAACGTGCCCATTTTTATGCCTTGTCACATCCATTTGTAGAAATCACACTAGCATTTTATTTTTTGGATATAGTCAAAAAGCTACATGGAACCCCCAAGATAATAGTAAGTGATCATTTATAGTTCTCCCTAGCTTTCATTAGCTCATGTCATTTGTTGTTGAAACTGCTTAAGATGGGCCTCCACATCATCAATCCTCTATTTTTAGTAAATAAATCCAAACAAATTTGTGTCATGTGATACCAAAAAAATCAGCATAAGATCCAACAAAATTTATGGCCCTCTCTAATGGCCCATATACCTCTAGATTTTCCTACATGAATAAACGCATGATCCCATATACTATAGTTATCCCATAAGTGGACACTAAAAACAAAACATAAAAAACAATAGTTAGCATTAAAGAAGTTATTTAAACTATATAATGTAAGTAAAAAATGATACAAATATATTTACCATTAGTAATGGAAGGCCACCTATTTAATATTTCCTAATGTTAATATGGACTTGCCTCCAACTCTTATGTTGGTATTGACCTCATTTCCACTTACACCATGTTTGGCTTTCCATCTTGACACCAATATGACCTAATGTGATTTTAGACACAATATGACATAATTATAATAAATTAATGTGATTTGGGACTTGATATGTCATAATTATGACAACCTAATGTGATTTGACCTAATTATGGCACAAAAAAATATTTATGACAATCAAATGTTATTTGATCTATTTGTGATAACTTAGTGTGGTTTGAGACTTAATATGACATAATTGTGAAAACCTCACATGATATTCCCTAATTTATTTCCCCATACAACTAATCACTCAATTGGTTTCTTGGAGCATGTGATTATATCATATCAAGCCCCATAAACCTAATTATAATAATTAAATCTAATTTAGGACTTGATATGTCCTAATTTTGATTTTATTTATTATGCTTTGGGATGCGATATGCCTTAATTTAGACAACTTAATGTTATTTTTTACTCTATTTAACCTATTTTTATTTTATACTTCTTGTTATGCCATAATTTTGAAAATATGATGTAATTTGGGACATGATATTCCTTAATTATGAAAACCTAATGTGATTTTATCTAATGACAATAACCTAAAACTAATTGTGATAACATAATTTGAATTGACCTAATTACAACAACCTAATGTGGTTTTTGATTTTACATGGCCTAGTTGAAAAAAATGTGACTACCTAATATGGTTTGGGACATGATATGCCTTAATTGTGACAACCTAATGTGATATACATTGATTGAGTACCCTATTATGGATGAAATTAGGGAAAATAGAGCCACTTACACCTAATTAAAATAAATCAAAGTGTATTTAGGCTCTATTTTCCCTAATTGAGTTTCCCATTCAAATTTTTACTAATTATGACAAACTAAAGGGATTTTAGTTTTAATTTTTTGTAATAAACTCTTGACAATATTGATTATTAACTCTATTAGCTTTCATAAAATTCTCCACTCATTTCTAAAAAATGGTTGCATTATAGATAGACTAGTGTGATAGGCTCAAAATATATATTTTTGATTTAAAAAAGAGATCCAAAATCCATTGTATGCCAAATATATTGATATTTTTTAATCAACATCTCAAAATATAAGATAAACCCAAATGTCACTACATATTTGTAACATCAATTTGTATAAATCATAATGGAATATAATTTTTTGGATACAGTTCAAAAGATATATGGAACCTCCAAGATCATAATAAGTGATCATTTTCAATTATCCCCAACTTTTCATAAATCATGTCGTCTGATGTTGAAACTATCAAAGGTGGGCCTATACATCATCAACCCTCTATTTTTAGTAAATAAATCAAAATGAAGCTATGTTTTGGGATCCAACAAGTTATCATAAGCTCTAACAAAATTTGTGGCCCTCTCTAAAGACCCATATACCTATGGGGTGTCCATGAAAAAATGCATCACCCCATGTTCAAAAAGATATTTAAACTAAACAATACATGTAAAAATATATACAACTATGATTAACATCATCAATGGAGGACCACCTATGTAATATGAAATGATGGTAAGATGGCCCCACCTCATACTCTTTTGTTGGCATCAACCTCAGATACACTAAAACCAATGCCTAGTTCCACATGTTGTCCCACTAGGGGCACACTTCCTACATCTCAACCACTAACCCCACCACCCCCTTATCTCCATCAAAATTATCATTCTAACCACTAATAGATGTGGAAACACACATAATACCTATGCTTGAACCCACAATATTATATCAATTTATGATACCAAGGGTAATTTGAGTTGTTATTTATAACTATTTGGATATAGTTATATTTTATCCATCTTGAAAATGGCTAACTGTGTGAAAATATACATTGGTTGATTAACCTTAAAAAATCTATAATTTATTATATTTTTGCTTCTAATCACCCTATAAGATATATCCCAACTTATTTAGGACATGGTTTATCCATAATTTCTACTATGCAACTATGTCCTAAAATAGGTTAGAATGCTACTAGAAACTATGTCTTAAAATAGTTTATAATGCATAGTAATTACAGCTAAATTATGTTCCAAAATAGGTTAGAATATCAACCCCCTTAAAATTGATCAAAACAACCTTAATTTCATTAATTTGTGAAATTTATTTGAATTCACCTTAAATTTCCTTAAATTTCTTTAGTTTTTTTTTTTCACAAATTTTAACCTAATATTTTTAATTAACCCTATATTTCCCTAATTTTACATAATTTTTCCAAGTTTGTCCTAAATTTATTGAAATTGCCCTTATTTTTTTGAATTTTGATAATTTAATGTTTTTTCCCCTACTTTTCCTAACTTGCCCTAATTTTTAGAAATTTCTTTAAATTTGTTGAATCAATTTTAATTACATGGATTTTATCTAAACTAACTTAATATTTCCAATTTTTCTTAAATTCCCTTAATTTTCCCTATTTTAAAATTCTCCTTAAAATTCCAAATTTTCATCAAGTAACTTGATTTTTTGAATTTTCCCATTTTAAAATTTCTTTATAAATTTGATGAATTTTCAGTAAATTTGTCAAAAGTTGCCTAATTTTTTGGAATTTTATTTAGATTTGTATAATTTTACATATATTTTTTAATTTTGACTAATTTTACCTAATTTATTAAAGTTCCATAATACTAAAAAATCCATTGATTTTTCAAATTTCACATTTTTCAAATTTTTCTTAGTTGAGTGTCTAGTTAGATATTCTAGATTTTTTCCACAATTTCTCATTTCCAAAACATTTATCTAGAATCAATTTTTTTTATCAACTTTTCTTTACCAATGTTTCAGGTCTAAACTTATATACTTATCAATTAAGATAAATCTTATCATAATTTATGGAAGAAAGTACACTTTTAAAATTTGTGTTATTCATAACTTTATCATAGAAAACACAAGAGAGATGGTGCTATAGAATAAACATGCAAAGGCTAAATTCTTGATATATTTATAATGATGTGCAACATGGTGTTTTTATTTATGATAGTAACTATTTACCTCTTTTATGTTTTGGTAAGGGTTAGGGGGAGAATAACCAAATCAAATAAATGGATAATCTATTCTAAAATTAGACAGATTAAATAATTCTGATTTATAATATTTTTTATAGTGTTAAATTATGAAAATATACTAAATATAGAAAGTACAATGCGAAAAACTAATTTTAATGTAGCAACATGAAGAAGAAGAAAAAGAAGAAATAATCAGACTATTTATTGATCTGCATGAGGATTAGGTAGATGTAGGTACACGAGAAGATAAGATGATGTTTCATAGTGATTCGACAAATTTTGAATATTTGCTTTTTGTTTACATGGACACTATCATTATAATCTGGACATTACTATCAATGTTAGTATCCCAATTTCAAATTCTTTTAGGTATAAAATATGAGTCCTTTTCTATAATAGCCAAGTACACCTATTAGGGTTCACTATCACCTTGCATATTTTTAACTTGGATCATTCACATAGGTTCTGGATATTAATATTTTGCTCAAAACCCTAGGTCCCCCAACTTGGGCATGTCACGTTGAAAAATAGGGGCTAGTGGGATCAAGTGAATTCAAACTATCCTCAAATACCCCTATATTAATGAATTTTTCCTACATAGACATAAAATCTAAAGAGGGCCTCATACTGATGTAGTTTTCCCCCTTATGTGGGTATGTGTACAAACAATTATGAAATATTCTATAAGTGGGTGCATGTAGTGATGTAGCTTGTAAATTGAAAACTAATAATCATGGGCTACTCTTTAAATTATTAAGACCTATAATAATAATACTAATATTATTTATTTATAAATAGTAAATAATAAGGTAGTATAAATTAGTTGTGTAAGTGATTAAGTGTAAGCTTGATAAATGTTTTCTTGGTAATTGTTGATGATAATGAATGACCCTTTGTTTTGTATTTATACCACACCATTTAAAATAATCTCATGGGATGGTTAATAAAATACCATAGGATGATCCATAAATTTTAAAATATTTTAAAATTTGACCATTTATAAAGATTAAACACTAGTATCAAATTTGGGATAATAGCATCAACGATTGTGTCCTCATCTAGACAGTAATGTCTAAGAGGATAGAAAGTTTTTGAAGATATATAACTAAAAAAATTAGGATATAAATCATATTTCATTATAAAATTTAGGAAATAGGTGGTTTGGGTAATCATAATATCAAGTTTGGACTATAGAATAATCAATTATGCATAATGAAATGGCGAACATGGGCCTTTTAGAAATGATAAGTTTATGAAATGAAGGATTGAGCCATGAGTGATATCTGTGAATATTTTATCATATACAATTATATTTTAGTATCTATATTTCCCCCTTTAATTTAATAATGCATAATGATGAAATTATTAGTTTAAAGGAAATAAATATGTACCTTAGTTTTACAACACACCTTGTCTTTACTTTAGCCTTGTTTGAATTTGTTGTTTGTGTATTACCTATAACCAAGATCATGTTATAGTGTGATTAGTGCATTAAATATTATAATTTAATAATTAAAAAAAATTGAAAATAAATAAATCAAGGAGTACACATGTGTGTCAATGTAACTATGTTTACCCTTGGTAGTTTTCTTTGGTAATGATGCTTGTTTGGTGAATCATTGGAGACAGAGGTTCATAACTAAACCTTGGAGATGTGAAGAGGATAATTGTAGTATGACCATACCCCCAATATGGTGCAAGAGTGAGTTATGACAAATCCATTGATATCATTGACTCTCAATGATACAACTCAAGTGTATACATAATCTATCTAATCTATCTAGTATTTCCTAGGTCAAATGGTGTAACCATCTCAACCTATAAAATTAAAGTAGTGCCAAGACCATCGAGGGCATTTAATCTTAAATTTTTTTACTCAAAGAAACTAACTATTATAGACATAAATCTCAATTAGTACATCTTGGTAAGGTCAGTGCATAAATATGTATATCTGATTTGGTTCATTTTTATGTCATATGTACTTTTGATGTGTCTCAAGCTTAAGTATTTATCAAAATGTAACATGTACATTGTAAAATATGTATAATATGTGTCATAAATATACAAAAAAATATCAAATATGTAAAATCAGTGTCAAATATATAATATTTTGACCCAAGTGTATATATAAATCATGTAAATTATATCAAATTCTTCCATTTTTGCCAACTGTATGCGTGTGAAATCATGTCTTTAGACATTCCCCGCTAATATGACCCCCCATTTTGAGGTGAGGGGAATGTAATGTAATATTCAACTTATTTCATAAGGATAAGATATCCATGCTATATCTCTATAAATCATTTAGTAATCAAACATATAATAGTATGATGCCAAATTAGATATATTAATGAATATCACAATATCCAATCAAAATAATCCCTAATATGCATGATATGAATCATGGAAACATCTAGAAGTAAAAAATAAAAACTCAAAAAATAATAATTCACACACACAATAACACTCAATGTCACACAAAATGGGTATAAGGATACCCATAAAAAGGTGCATGTCTAAATTTTGCACACTCAAAGGAAGGACATGTTTAAATGTTCACACACCAAAGAAACAACACTTAGTGGAAATGTGGCTAAAAAATAAGGAATGTGTTGAAATGTTCCATAATCAATATAAGGTATCAAATAATAAATACACTCAACTAAGCCATGTGATAAGATGAATAGGTGAAATATAATCAACTAGAATAAGCATATCATACTATTCCCTACATACATGTGTAAGCAAAATGTCTTATAACATAGCATATCTAGAATATTGTATAAAATGTAAATATGAGTTTATAAATGGGTAAGAATTAGTGTATAATCACACCATGATAATTTTAATTTATCATAAAATAATGAAACATGTATCAATCATGATCAATATAATAAGATGCCCCTAACATAGTATGTCATGCAAGCTCATGCATTATGGACCTAGCATATGCCTATATCACACTCAACTACTTGTGAAACATATATGTGTATATAAATGAAATTATATGATATATACTAACATAAAATAAACAACATATATTCAAAAGATAAAAAACATATAAATGCTAGATAGTTTTGTATTTTTGCTTTATTTGAATGTTTTTTATTTTCTTGATTTTTTTTTTGAATTTTTGAATTAGTATTATTAGAAAATGTGCTATGTAAAAGGGAAAATTTATATTATAGCTTAATAATATCATTAAGTAGATTCCTCCATGATGGACCTATATCATATGTGGCATATTCATATTTTACATAGTCAGTATCATTGGGATCATACCAATCTTTAGTATCATCATATAAATTTTGAAGTTTTGGAATGCCACTTATATATTATTTTTTTATCTATATATTAATAATGAACTTCCACATACTATGGTTTTGGAATTTTTTATTTATATTATGTGATGTGTATTATGTCCATTGCCTTTATTGATATGCCATTACTTGTAGTGGTTTGTATACTAGATGAAGATATGTTTGATTTCTATTGATTTCACTCTAAATATGCTCCTTTTGTGGAAAAGGATGTAACCTTGACTTCATGATAAAATGATACGAAACCTTTATTTTTATCAATAATTACTCCTATTGAGTGTAATTATGATTTTCCAAGTATGATATTGTACGCACTTGGATTATAAATAACATAAAAAATAAGAGAAAATTATTTTGAAGAAAATGAAACTTTTAATTGAATTGATCCCACACTTATTGTGATTTCACTAGTTTTATCTATTTATTAATAATTATTTCCAATAAATCTAAGAAATGAAATGAAATTAAAAAAATGTATCTTAATATTCTAAAACCTTGATATATGTAAATTTCTTACCATTTATGTGAGCAATGATAGTGAAAGTGTCATGATATGAGGAAAGATTTTTAATTTACCCATTTTTAACCACATTTAAAACTTTATACTTTTCAGGTGTCTCTTGATTTTTGACATATTTTATTATAAATCCTACTTTAAACATGATTTCTTTCTTGTCTTGCATTTGATTTGCCAATTTCACTTTTGTAACATTGCCTTTTGTAATTGTTCCTTTCCATGTTGTGCCTTTTTTCATTTTATTTTTTCATCTTGATATATTTGTAATATTACTTACTCTATCTTTGCCTTTTGAATATTTTATCTCTAATTACACCTTTTGAATATTTTATATCTCTAAGTCTTATATTTTCAATTATTTTTCCTCTGAATTATCCTTTTGTACCCATACTTGTTCTTTTTGCACTTGTGTTGTAGAAGATGAAATAATAATGTGATTGGGTTTATTTATTTATGTATCTATTATAGGATCACCACTATCATTTATCTTTTGTATTTTTAATTCGAAATGAAACAATAATTGGTATTATTCCCATATATTATATGATATGCATAATAGTATTTGGATCTCTTTAAAGGATGTAGAGTAGGTAGTTACATCAACTTGTGTCTAATGATCTCCATTAAAATATAAATTTTAATCTCATTAGTATTATGTTCATTTTTTTAAGCATGATTTGTATATTTATTTTATTTTGGCTTGTTGTTAGTCATAACATTCCTAGATGAAGATGCAAATACATGATTAACACTAACATACTTTTCATTATTTGTATGTGACATTTTTCCAATTATGTGATATTTAAATCTAAATAATAATTTTACATTTTAAAATATTATATTAGCTTTATCATAATGATGATTTTATCCTTAGATTCATATAATAATTGCAAAAGTATCAAGCATCAAAATTCAGATTGAATATGCATACACACACTATATATAGTAGATGTGGAGGTGGAGGGGTTTATGAATGATATGTTGGTTACCTTATTTTTTTACTATATTATGGGATACCTCACCCATTAAATTAGTGAAATCACTAGTTGTATATTTATTTTCTATGGCTTCTTGTTAGGCATAACATTGCTAGATGAAGATTCAAACACATGATTAACACTAGCATATTTTTTATTCTTTGTATTTGTGACCTAATTTTTCAAAGATGTGATATTTGAATTGAATTAATAATTTTAATTTTTTTTAAAAATTATTAAATTTCTCATAATGATGATTTTATCATTGAGGGATTCACAAGCATAAACCATAGTTACTTCAAATTTAATATGCATACACACACTACTTATAATATATGTGGAGGTGGAGGGGGTTGATGAAGGATATATTGGTTACATTAATTTAGTACTATAGGATGGGATACGTTACCCTTTAAAGTAGTGAAATCATGGACCACAAAATCTAAGATAAGTCATGGGTGAATAATGGGAGTGGGATGGTATCTATCACCTTCCTTAGGGTTGGGAGGAGGAAGAGGTTACTTTTATCCATTTTAAATTTTAAAAATATTAATATGAGAACATAAAAATATATACATATTAATTATATCAAATTATACAACATGATAAGTAAATTGAAATAAAATTTGAAACCCTAGAAGGTTGAAAGCCTTAAAGCAAGCTAGGGTTTCACAGGAAGGCTTAGAGTCAATTTCACCAAATGTTTAACCCTTTTATGTTTTGGTAATTCTTAGGTGGATAGTAGAATAATAAACCAAATGGATAATATATTATAAAATTAATATAATTAAATAATTTAGATTCATAATATTTTGATACAGTGTTGAATTATGAACATATGTTAAATTTAAAAAGTATAATGCCAAATAGTAATTTGAATGTAGAAACATGAAGAATAAATAATACTTAGCTTATTTGATGATGCAAAATATTATATAATGGATGTGGGTATATGATAGGACAATATTATTTGTCATAGTGATTTTTCAAATTATGAATATTTGCTCTTTGTCTGCCTAGACACTACCATCAAGATCTAGACCTTATTATTGATACTAGTGTCCCAGTTCATAAAATTTCATCTAGTATGTAATAAATGTAATTTTTTAATTATAAAATACATATATTAAGGTTAAATTTAATCTTAAATATTATCAACTTGGATCACAATCATAGGTTCTAAATATTAATATTTTGTTCAAAACCCTAGGTCCTCTAGCTTGGGCATGTCACCTTGTAAAATAGGGTTTATTGGGCTCAAGTGAAGTATAGATAACCTAAAGTACCCATATATAAATGAGTGTATCCTAAATATACATATACTTCTAATATGTCCTCAAACTAATGTATTCCTCCCTTTATGTGGGCTTATGTGTGAATAATTTTATAATATTCTATATGCAAATACATGTAGTGATCTAGATTATAACTTGAAAAATATTATTCATCAACTAATATTTTAATACCTATAAATTATAATAATATTTATCCTATGAATAATATAGAAATAATAAATAATAGGGTATTATAACTTATTTTTGCAAATGATTAAGTGTGAGCTTGATAGATGTTTTCTTGGTAATTGTTAGATGATAATGGATGGACTTTTATTTTTTATTTATACCATACCTTTTCAAATTATATAATGGGAGGGTTAAAATATTTACATATTAAATCCCATATACTTCAAAATATTTTCAAATTTTACCATTTATAAGGATCAAACACTAGCATTAGATATGGGACACTAGTGTCGATACTAGTGTCCTAGTCCAGATGGTAACGTCTGAGAGGATAGAAAGTTGTCAAAGATATGTAATTATTATTGTATGATATAAATCAGGTTTCATGTATAATTTGGGCTAAATTTGAACTAGGTAATCATAATATCAAGTTTGGACTATAGGATAATAATCTAGACATAGTGAGCTGACAAGCATGAGCCTTTTGACAGTGGAAAGGTCATGAACTAAAGGGTTGAGGAATGAATGATATTTGTCAATGGTACAAGATTATTTTATCATATCTAACCAAATTTTATTATCTATAGTAACAACTTATATTTTATAAATTACTTACTATATTGAATGTTCATGATCTAAAAAACATTAGTGCAATGCTAGTTTAGGAGGGTTGTACATAACTTTATAGAGTTTAATGTATAACTTGATTATTCTTTAAAAGGGTCACCACCTATGGGTTTTATATTATATTATTTTTAGTGTAACTTTTAACATTTATATATTTAACTTAATCTTATTGTTTAATCATCACATTCCTATCTTCAATACATATTTTTTATATTACAATTGAAACAAGTATTTCTAGGGAATTAAATGATGATATTTTTTGACATTTATACTATATAGATAAGTAGAGTTAAATAAAGGAAAAAATTATCATGATAATTCATCCATAATTTTTTTATTACATGATTTCTCTTAATTTTAATTTAAAAACATTTAAAACGTATTTAAAATCGGTAAATAATAATTTTTGTCTCAAAAAATAAAATAATATAAAATCATATTTATGAGGGTTCATCTTGTTTTGGTTTTGGTGGCTCATGAAAGTTATAACAATAATTTTTTTGAAACATATCATAACCATCAAATTAAATCAATTTAATGATTGATGTATGTCATATTTTTCCTAATTGTTGTCATATATATATATATATATATATATATATATATATATATATATATATATATATATATAATCAATTTATGTTTTACAAAAAATAATAAAACATGGGATATTTAAGTTTCCTTATCCATCATCTCCTTCTTCCCCTTCCTATTCTATACTTTGTTTCTTTTGATTATTTATTCCTCTATATTAATTTTCCAATTTTTATAATGTGGATATTTTATAAATATAATCCTCTAAAATCAAACACTAACATTTATAAATCCTACCCACTCAAAATCATAATACCTCTCACACAAACTAAAAATCCAATAAGACACTCATAAACCCTACCCCAAATATTACCCAAATCAAACACTCACATTAAAAAAACCCTATCCATTTAAACACACAAATACCTACCCCACACATATATTTAAAATCCAATGAAATACTCACAACCCATACCCCATAGATTACCCAAATAAAAAACTCATATTTTAAAACCTTACCCCACAACATCCCTAACACTCACATTCACATTCCGTTTTGTAACCCAAGAAATCCCACTAACATTATTAAATTTTACCTTCCATACCCAATAAAAATAATAATGGCATTCCTCACATGGACATTCCTTGATTGAAAGTGATTGAAATGAGAAAATTAAAAGTAAAACCTAAATAATATCCATGTTCTATTTTTTTATGTTTTTTATTAATTATTTTTCTTTAAATTTAATTGTGATGTTATATTTGAAGTTAGGAACATCACACATGATTTTTGTGATTATAAAACATTTGAAATGTTACCAATATGTAGTGGTACTGGGTTTATGCTATATTTTGAGATATTGATTAAATAAATCATTATTTTGGGCATACCTTAGATTTTTAATCTCTTTTTTTAATCAAAGCATATATGTTTGAGCATAACACACTTGTGTAGCTATTATATGGACATTTGTTATAAATGAATGAATAATTCAATGAAAGTTAATAGAGTCGATAATTAATGTTTTCAAGGTTCTATTATGAAAAATTTAGATCCAAATCATTTTAGGTTGTCACAATTATGGAATTAGGGTAAATATTTCCCAAAAACACTTTGGTTTGTTGTAATTAGGTTTAGTGGGCTTAAGTTTTCCTATTACATCCATAATGGGGACTCAATCAAGGCATATCACATTAAGTTATCAAAATTAGGGTATATCATGCCCCAAATAACATTAGGTAGTCATACTTAAGTTACTTAACATTATTTTTTTCATTTAAAATCCAAAAATGCATTAGGTTATTGTAATTATGTTAATTCACATTATGTTATTGTAATTAGTTTTAGGTGGTTGTAATTAAAATGAGTCACATTAGGTTGTCATAATTAAGGAATATTATGCCCCAAATTGCATTAGGTTTTCAAAATTATGGTATAAAAAGTATTAAAAAATAATAATAGGTCATATAAAGTCTAAAATCACATTAAGTTGTCTCAATTAGGGCATATCGTATCCTAGCTAGATATCATAATTAGGGTATAACAAGTCCTAAATTAGATTACATTTTCACCATTAGGTTTATGGAGCTCAATATGATCTAATTGTATCCTCTATGAAACTATATAAGTGAATGGTTTCATGAGGCACTAAATTAGGAAATATCACATTATTTTTTAATTATGACATATTGACTCTCAAACCACACTAGGTTATCACAATCAGATCAAATAACATCTATTTGTCACAAATAGTTTTTATTTCCATAATTAGTTTAAATCACATTAGGTTTTCATAATTATATAATATAGATTCCAAAATCACATTACTTTATCTCAATCAGATCATATTATGTCTAAAATCAAATTAGGTCAAATTGGTGTCAATATGTGAAGCTAGACATTGGTGTGAGTAGAGATGAGGTTGGTGTCAACATAAGAGTAAGAGGTGGGTCCATCTTAACATTAGGTCATAATTCATAGGTGGATCTCTATTAATCATTGTAAGTATAGTTTTATATATTTTTAATTACATTTTATAGTTGTATGGTGTTTGTAGTGTCCATAATCAGATATTCATGGTAGATGGGGTCATGTGTTTGGTCATGTAGGACACTCCTAAGGTAGATGGGAATTTGGAGAGGTCTATTAATGTTTTTGGATCCCAAAACACAACTTAATTTGGATATATTTGTTGAATAATTGGTTTTGTAGATTTATTTGTAGACTTATGACCACCCTTTTTATGTACTTAGCTCATGACTTATTCTAAGGAATTTTAACCATTCCTTCACTTTCCATGTGGATGACTCATTATTACTAGAAAAATAGTGACCCAAAAAATTCCATATTCCTTAGGCAAAGTATTTTAGGCTCACCCACATAATATTCTTGGTACTCAAATTAGTTGTTTCTACTTCTTGGACAATAATGCCCCAATTAGATAGTAGTGCATTATTCTCTTTTCCATATCCACCACTCTTGTACTTCAAAAAAATAATAGATAATTTCCAAAATTCAAATTCATGAAAGGTTTGAAATTTAATTTTATCAATCCCCATTCAAAGTAATTCTAAAAATATCACTATAAATACCCATTTCAAACCATTTTGTAGACTAGTGGCTTCCACATTGAAAAGCATCATAATTATAATTGCACATTGAGATAAAATTCCCTATTTATCTAAATTTAAATTAAGTACAACCCTATTATCCCTAATATAATGTATGAATACACTTAAAATGTCACAAATCACAATTAAATCACTTGATCAAAACAGGATTGCACTAACATCTTGCTTTTTCACTAGTCTTTCACACACACCACCATAAAATGGGAAAAATACATGGATTTTATCCCTCTTCATAGTATTGGTATGTAGGCACCAATAAAAACATGGGGTATTTGTTTAAATCATAAATTTAATTAATAATTACTCTTTACTTCATGATTAAATTTGTCTTTTTATGTCATTGAGCTTGGGCTTTAAATGAAAGAGGAGACACACTGTGATTTTTGCATCAGATCAAAATCTCTCATATAGTCCATATAAAAAATAGGTAAAGGTGAACCTAACCAATTAATTTTAGATCTATAATAATTTATATACATCAAAACTCCTTAGGGACATAATCTCACTACTTTACTATCCAGTTATAACAATCTTATGCAGAAGCCTTGCCAATTGTTCTTCCATGTCTACACTCAATCACCACAGTCTCCCTATCATTTTTAGCTTTAAAAATAGTCCATATCTTAGTTTTTTAGTTAAGTTTTTTTTATGATTTATACTTTACATATTTATTATATTTATTGATTAAATTTTTTCTAAATTAGTTTGTCACTTATTGCATATATGTATCATTCTAATTTTATACAATAATTTTTCTAATTAAGGTCTAACATCCCATAGTTCCCCAATTTGATAAAACATATTGATGAAACCCTCTATTGTAATAATGTTATAAAACCATAACCATAGATTTTTATATGGTTTATATCCTTATTTTTTCTATTTCCAGTTATTATTTTAGGATTTTTAGATCTAATAAATTCTTTAATAGTTGAAATATTCCATGTTTTTTTCTTATTTCATCCAAGTTAAGGAAAAAATTATAATTACCTTAGATGCAGTGACATGATAAGTTTTTTCCAGTTTTAATATTTTAATATAAGTTAATAAATCCATAATGTTAGAAAAAATTATTATATTTGATGACACAGATAAAAGATAACTATAAAGATTTATTTCAAATAATGAAGATATGCAAGAATGAAGATATGAATATTTTTTTATTTTCTAGGTTATTTGGTTTTTTTTATTGTTGAGGTATGTTCCTATTTTTTATTTTGAAGTATTTTTGTTTTCATTTATGTCAAATTCAATTCTTTGATATAAAATTTAATATAATATTTCATTAATGCCAATGTTGGAGTTGAGGCCATGCACAGTGAGATGGTTTGTGACAAAGAAGTCTTTTGACAATAGAAATTTTGAAGGAAACCTTTTTTATCTTTATTAAGAGATAATTTTTAATAAACTTTGTAATTTCTCTAAGGTTTATGGAATTTCAAATTCAAGATCATGGTACAAGGTAAGTTATTGTTATAGGTATCTTGATAAGCCTGGTCTAGTCTCGAGAGAAGGTGTATGAATAAAACATAGTAAAGCTTGGTAATTTGTGTTAGTATAGGCATAAGAATGAAAAAAAATCTATGTAAACTTGAGAAAGAGGAAAATAATCCTTTAGATGAGTTTTAAGTTAAATTTGGTAGGCTTAGTCATTACACAAAGACCTAATGAGAAGGCATACGGATGGTAGCATGTTGTGTTGAGTCATATGTGACTTGTGTGAATATGGGTGGTAGTTTGTTAGTAAGGTATGAGGTTAATTTACATGATAATGAGGTTTTTATTATATTACAAGACGTTTCAATGTATGATCGTGGTCTAAACATGACTGGTAGTTCAAGGCCTAGAGTGCAAAGAGACCTAGTGTAGTCTAATGAGGGGTCAAATTCATTTCCCAAGGTGACAGAGCTTTTGAAATCATTTTCAGAGGTGTGAGAGTTTGTTTCAAGTTTTTTTAACAAGTTTAAAGTCATATATTAGAGGAGAAATCATGAAAATTTGTGTTGAGGTCTTCTATATGCACAAGATGGGGTGTTGCATACTTGAAAAGTAATTTTTTATGTTCTTTGGCATGTACAACCTTTGCATAAAATCCTTATTAATTCATAAAAGTTGGCAAAGGTCCCTAGATTGAATTTCCTAGCATTGTTTTGGATTTTAGGATCATTCCTTTATGAATGATTGCTAAGAAAGGAAACCAATCAAAACCCTCCTAAAACCCTCATAATGACCCAATAGGAAATATCTTTATAGTTTTACTCAAAATGGTTTTATTTACCTTTTTTTATGTTTGTAAATTGTAAAATACTCTTATAGAATTATCTCAGTGGTATTTTTTGTCATAACGGTGAGCAGAAGTTACATGAAACCCCTTATTTCTTGGAATTTTGATGTAATAGGCAAGGTTGCCTAGGTCAAAGCATGAAAATGGATGGAAGATGATTTGTGAGACTCATAATTTATGATCATGTAATTTTATGATCAGTTTAAAAACCTAAAATTTTCTAAACTGGTTAAGGAAGTTGGCATATTTCTAAAAAGGCCTAATGAGAAAGATAGTAAGAAAACTAGGTAGTAGTGAGAAAGAGATTAGATATTAGTTACAGAGGATTAATGATGGATAAAAATGTATGGGGTAATTTTTAAATACCTATACCTCATATACCCATTGTTTATAAGTTTTTTTGATGCACACAAATATTCTAAAATTTGTTGTCAAAGTGATTTGTCTAACACAATGAAGTCTGTGTAGGGTGAAGATGTGAGATTGGTTTGTATGTCAAATAATGATATTGAATATTGTAAGCCATATATTATAGATGTTATAAGGATTATTAATGATAAGTATAACTCATTTTAATATCACAAAAGTATTCCCATATGTGTTCTAAGACTTGATCTTCTTGACTATGTTTTTGATGCTACATACATTTTTTTGTGTATGATTGAGAATGTTATTCCTGCATCTTTTTTCATAGAGTTGATGAATCTAATTCACTTTGAGATATTATTTATTTTCATATTTTTATTTTAAAACTTTTTTACTCATTATAAACTCCTATTAAGGTGTGAAAATTAGAAGGCTTTTGACTAGGATCTTAAGGCCTATGTGCAATTTTTAGTGAGCATATTAAGTTGATCAATTAGAGGTCTTCTACGTTGTTTGATGAATTATAATGAAAATGAAGTTGAACCTAAGGTAATTTATATTATATCAATTTTATTTTTTATTATTTTTATATGGAAAATTTTAGTATATTATTCATATTTTCAAGACATATTTTCTGGCAGTAAGAAGGCGTATTCATGAGTAGACCTAATTGTGTGGTTCAAAGAGTGAAATAAACTAAATGGTTTTGGGGACATAATTTGAAACTATAATGGGTATATTTTAATATTTTATTAATTTTATCATCCATTTTTGGAGGATAAATATGTTCTAAGGATGCCTAAGTGAAATGTGTGCTTAGAGAAGGCCTAATTGAATTAGGTCTCTATTAGGCCTAATGGTGGTTTTGGCAGTTAAGGGTAATGACCAACCTATGTGGTGGTTTTTTTTCAATTTTTAAACATGTTTTTTGATATATTACATGTGTTATCCAAGTATATATAAGTTATTATCCAACCAATATGGGTAAGAGCAAGATTCAAGTATAAAGAGAAGACTTGATAGGCCTAATTTGACTAGCGAGAATATTGAGGACTTTAGCGAATGATATAGAGTTTTGAAAAATAGATTGAGGCATTTATGATAATCAAAGAGTAATGGTGATTATTTTATGGATATCTAAAAATATTTATATAGGTGATAATCAAGGTCATTTGACTGAATTCTACCAAAGAAAGGGCTAGTTGAGCAAGAAGGCCTAATAGGCTATTTGAGAAAGATAGAGGAGTTGGTGCTTGACTAAAAGAAGAATTGAGTTATTACTTGACTAGTGAGGGGTTGGTTTTCCTCACTAAATTTTTTGATTCACTACTTATAATAATATATTCTAAGTTATGCATTAGTGGGTTTTATCCCCTAAAAGGGTTCCTACATATATTATGTGTTCTCATATTATTTGCTTTCATAGATTCTTGTGTATAAATTAACTAAATGTGTGTATTTAAAGGAATGATTAATGTATGATTAAGTGAAATTTAAGTATTATTTTAAGGTAACTAATTCACCCCCTAATATATTTACTTCCAATATTTGGTATTAGAGTAAGTCCTTTGAATAAGGTCTAAATAACCTAAAGGAAATTCTAAGAAAGCAAATATTGATAGTCAAGCACATGGTGGTTTTTATAGAAGAAAGGATCCATTTTTTAATGGATCCAATTATGATTTTTAGAGTGTTAGGATGAGAATATATCTGATGTATCAAGGTCATGATGTTTGGAAATCAATCTTGGATGGATGTACTGTACCCCCTATTCCTCTTATAAATACAACATGCAAGAAAGCTCATGACGATAACTCAAAAGTAATGAATGGTATTATGTGTGGCTTATCAGAAGCAAAACTTGTAATGTTGATGCACTATATGTCTACCAAATAAATGTGGGACAATTTGAATACTATTCATGAGGTACAATCCAAGTTTAAATTATCCAAGTTGTAAACCCATACAAGGCAATTTGAAATCCTAAAAATGAATGAAGATGAGACCATTATAGCCTACTTGTTGAGGTTTGATGAAGTGGTCAACATCATAAGAGGTCTAGGTGAAGATTTGAAAGAGTCTAATGTTGTTAAAAAGGTTTTGATATCTCTAACTCTCAAATTTTATTCTAAGGTATTTGTTGTTAAAGAGATGCAAGATCTAGACAAGCTAAAGATAGATGGACTTCATGGTACCTTAATAGCCTATGAGATGAGGAAAAGTGAAGGAAGATTTGAAAATAAAGAAGATGCATTCAAATAAAAAAATAATGTAAATGAGAATAAGACACAATGTAATAAATTCAAAGATAATTATGAATATGATATTGGTGATGATGAGTTGATAGCTATGTTTTCAAGAAAGTTGAAGGCAGGCTCAGGTAAATACAAAGGCAAGTTGCCTTTTAAATTCTTCAATTATGGAGAGATTGGACACTTTGATAACAATTTACCTCATAAGTATAAGGAAATGGATGATGAAGAGCATGATTAATGTCATGATGATGATAAAATGTCCTATAGGTCTGATAAGAGATTAAAAAAAGCTTTAAAAGGTATGATGATAAGAAGTTTTCAAGAACAAAAGTAGTTTCTACACCAAGGAAGATTATATCTCATCTAATGAGAGTGAGATAAGTATTTATGAGAGTGACCATGATGGTAATGGCCCTGATTTAAATGAATTTCTCTTCATGGCTGATGAAACAAGCTATTCAAGTCAAGAAAATTCCATATGGATTGGAGGTATTGGTGATTCAAATGAATAATTTGATGGGGTAGACTTTGAGGTTGAGTTGATGAATACTATATAAGAACTAAAGATGGTAAATAAGAATAATAAAGTGATGTGGTATGCTATCAAAGACTATGAGGATAAAATCAACTTGTTTTAAGCTAGATTAAGCAACAACTCTAAGGAACAAGAAGAAATAGTCAAATAGGTAGAGACTCAACTTGATATTGTGACTTCTAGTCTAAACACCAAAAAAGAAGAATGTGAAAAGTATGTAACTAAAGTGAATTATTTGAGATTTGAGTTAGATCAGACATCAAATAAGGTTAAGTACTTTATGAGGTTTAAAAAGAGTACCAATGATGTTGAAAACATTCTGAGTATTCAAAAGACTACTAACAACAAAATGGGCCTTGGTTTCAATAGAGACCAAGAGAATAACACTAATGTGATCAAGAAGGTCAATAATAAGTAAAATAATGATGGTGCTAGTAGAATGAAGGCTAATATTATCAAGCAACATAATTATATAAGATATGATAAACCTTCAAATGGATACTATTATTCATGTAACTAATTTGGACATAGAACATGACATTATAGAAGTACCTATAAGAATGAATATGTATGGAAATATGAGGAGAGTCATTAGTTAAGAGTTATGGTTTATGGTGTGTTTCCATCAGAGGAATATTGTGTTTCAATTATCATAATGTTTCTCATATTTCAAAGTATTATAGGCATGGATTCTCAAGATAAAATAAGAAAGTTGAGAACCTTAAAGTATAAGAAACAAGACAAGATAGTAAGTGTAAACCCAAGGTATCTAAGGTTGATGACCAGTATAAAATTCCAAGTGGACTATTTTACATGGTAGACATAGTCAAGATGTAAAGGAGTGCCAAGAATTAATTCTGTCAGCTCAGATTATTGATGGAGACAAGACCAATAAAAGAAGATAGAATGATGAAGAGGTCAAAAAAAAAGGACTATTTAATCCTAAGATGATCATAAAGTAATTTCAATCTATTCAAGACATGGATATCTAAGAATCTATTGATTTTATGTTATTTTAGTCCCCTAGAGTAGAGTTAACTCAATTAGGATTCATAGAGGTACTCAAATAGTAAGCAAAAATCATAAAGGATTCTCAATCATAGGGGGAGTTTTGTGGTCTTTGGTGACATTTAAATTCAAGGTTCAGTCATGAGTCTTCTATAGGTGTGATCATAAGAGATAAGTCATAAAAAAAAATTATGATGACTTGATCAAACCAACTCATAGTCTTGATAATGTTTGAATTTCTCATGGAGATAAGGGGAGTCAATCATGATTAAAGAGTAAGTATGTGAGCCTAATTTGTGTTGAGTTTGTTTGAAAAGAGAAGGTTTGTTGTTCTAGATCCAAGGATCATAAATTTTTCAAATAAGATGACCCTTTGTCATTAATGTCAAAGGGGGAGAAATTTCTAATTTGGGAGAAAGGTCAGCTTGAAGAAGTTTTATCTTGGGGAGTTGTGAATGATTAGTTGTGTGTAAATTTTGTCATCAATGACAAAGGGGGATATTATTAAGGTATGTTATTATTTTTTATTTTTAATCATTTTTTTTCATTGATGTCAAATTCAAGTCATTGATATCAAAGTCAAGATAAGCTATCATTAATGCCAAAGTCAGAATTGAGACCATACATGGTGAGATGGTTTGTGTCAAAGAAGTTTTTTGACAAGAGAAATTTTGAAGGAAAAAATTTGTCTCTTTATTGAGAGATAATTTTAATTTAACTTGGTAATTACTCTATGGTTTATGTCATGTCAAAGTCAGGATCATGGTACAAGGTAAGATATTATTGTAGGTGTCTTAAGAAACCTAGTCTAGTCTTGAAAGAAGGTGTATGCATAAATCATAGTAAATATTGGTGATTTGTGTCAATATAATAATAAGAGAGTGAAAAAAAAAAATTAAATATTATAAATAGGAAAATGATCCTTCATATGAGTTTTAAGGTCAAGTTTTGAGGCTTAGTCCTTACATGAAAACCTAGTGGGAAGTCATAGGCTTTGTAGCATGTTATGTTGAATCATATATGACTTGTGTGAATATGGGTGATAGTGTATGATCAATGTATGAGTTAATTTTACAATATAATTATGTTTTTATTATATTAAGATAGGTTTCAAGGTATGATCATATTCTAAACATGACTGACATTTCAAGGCCTAATGTGCAAAGAGATCTAATGTGGCCTAATGAGGGCTCAAGTTCATTTCCCAAGGTGTCAAATGTATTAAAATAATTTTAAAATATGTGATAGTTTATTTCAAGTTTTTTGGCAAATTTTAAAGTCATATCCTGAAGGAGAAAGCATGAAATTAGTGTTGAGGTCTTTTATGTACCCAAGATGAGGTGTTACAGACTCAAGAAGGGATTTTTTATGATCATTTTCTTGTGAAAACTTTTCATTATATCTTGATCAGTTCATGTAATTTTTTTAATTTCCATATATTTAATTTCTTTTCATTTTTTTTGGAGTTGAAGGGCAATCCTTTATGAATGATTGCTAAGAAAGAAAACTAGTCAAAAACCTCCTAAAATCCTCATAATGAACCAATAAGAAATATTTTGTTGTTTATCACTTGTAATGGTTTTATTGACTTTTTTTTTTTATGTTTTTAAAATTTAAATTACTCTCCCAATTTTATCTAGTTGGGTTTTTTTGTCATAATAGTGAGTATAAGCTACAAGAAACCCCTTGTTTCTTAAAATTTTAATGTAACAGTCAAGGTTGACCAAGTCAAAGCATGTAAATAGATGGATGATGATGTGTGATAATTATATTTTATTCTCATATAACTTTATAATAATATTTTAGACCTAAAATTTGTTAAAATAGTCATGGAAGTTGGCCCATCACTAAAAAGGCATATGAGCAAGATAGTGAGAAAACTAGGCAGTAGTGAAAAAGATATTAGGGATAGGTTGTAAATGATTAGGGATGAATAAAAATGCATGGATTAAATTTTAAATACATATAAATAATATCACCCTTATTTATAATTTTTTTTGATGCACACAAACATGCTAAAATTTTATCTCAAAGGGATCTATCTAATACAGTGAAGTCTGTGTAGGGTGAAGATGTGAGTTTGGTCTGTAAGACCAATATTGATATTAAGTATTATAATACATATATTAAAATATTTTATAATTATTATTAAGGATAATTATAAATAATTTTATGATCAAAAAACTATTCCCATAGGTGTTCCAAGATTTGATCTTCTTGACTATGTTTTTGATGTTATAGGCAATTTTCTATGTATGAGTGAGAATGTTTTTATTGGGTATTTTTACATAGAGTTGATGAATAAAATGAACATTAATTTTTTATTTATATATAATTGGTTAATTTAAGAACATTTTTATACATTATAAACTCCTATGAAGTTGTGAAAAGTCAAAGTATTTTGATTAGGTTCTTAAGGCCTATGTGCAGTTCTAAATGAGCATATTAAGTTGATCAATTAGAGGTATTTTACCATATTTGATGAATTAAAATTATAATTATGTTGAAAATGAGGTAATTTATATTTTATTAATTTTATTTTTTATCATGGTTATATGGAAAATTTTAGTTTATGATTCAGATTTGTAAGACAAACTTTCTTGCAGTAGGAAGGCTTGTTGACGAGCAGACCTAATTATGTGGTTCAAATAGTGAAATGAACTAAATGGTGTTTGGGACATAAGGTGAGATTATAATGGGTATATTTTAATATTTTATGAATTTTTTCATTCATTTTTGGAGTCTCAATGTGTTCCAAGGAGGCCTAAGTCAAATATGTTCTTAGACAAGGCCTAATTGCATTAGGTCTCTATTAGGCCTAATGGTGGTTTTGGCCCTTAAGGGTAATGGAAAAACTATGAATGGGTTTTTTCACTTGTTAAACTTGTTTTTTTATCTATTTAAATTTTTATAAACTTATAAGTATTTTATTTTCCAACCAATATGGGTAAGATCAAGAGTAAAGTATAAAGAGAAGACCTAATAGGCCTAATTTGACTAGTGAGAATATTGAGGACTTGAGCGAATGATATAGAGTTTTGAAAACTAGATAAAGATAATTATGATAATTAAATATGAATTATTATTATTATTATTATTATTATTATTTTATTAATATATAAAAATATTTATATAATTTATAATCAAGTCCATTTGACCTAAATCTACTAAATAAAGGGATAGTTGAGTGAGAAGGCCTAATAGGCTGTTTGAGAAAGATAGAAGAGTGAGAAGAGAAAAATAAGGAAGTCATATTTAGTTGAGTGATAAAAATGTGTTATAATGTGATTATATGTTAAATGTATATTATTTGGTGTTGATTTACCTAGGGGATTTGAGCTTCCTTACTAGTTGGTGCTTGTTAAAGGACTGATTGAGTTGGTGCTTGACTAATGAGGGGTTAGTGCTCTTTGTGAGGTTGATGAATCACTAAAATTTTGATCAATTGATTATAAAAATGTATTAAAATATATTCATTAGTTTTTTTAATCTTCCAAGAGGTTTTCCCACATATATTTTGTATTCTCATGTTGTTTTCTTTCACATATGCTTGTGTATGCATTAACTAAGTATATGTGTTTGAATGAATGCTTCATGGATGATTAAGTGAAATTGAAGGATTATTTTAAGACAAATGATTTACCCCCCCTCAATATTTGTACTTCCAAAATTCATTTTATTTAATATTTTATTTTTTGGTATTTTTGAATTGTTGTAAATAAAGGGCTAGCAAATTATCCATATAAGGTATTCTCATAAGGTGATATACACTCATAATATGGTGAATCATATTGGTGATATTACTAAGGATCATGTATAGGTGTCATATCTAGATCTGGAGATTCAATGATACTTTGTGTATGCCTCATAGGACTATGTGGTCATGAATTTTTAGTGGTTTATGGAACCCATTGTTAAGTACTCCTTGGTTTCCTTAGAGTATCAATAATTGTAATGTGTTTAGTTGTTATATGTAACTAGTATGTTGCATAGAAGTAGATGAGGATTTCATGGAATTTATTGTATATCTCTGGCATAAAATGTATTTTAGTTATAGTCCACCTAAGAAAGGGTATTTTTGGTTTGTTACCCTTTCATAAATGAATAACCTTAGTAGGTTTTAAAAGTAACTATCTGGGAATAAAATTCTCTTGTTCAAGTGGATGCTCATATGGAATTTTAAAAACTATGATTACCTTGTTGGAATGAATATTTTAAATACACCCATGCACTTTGGAAGGTACTGTATATATTTTATGTATATAAGGTCATCCTAATAACATATAAAAGACTTTTGTGTATGGTATAACAAAAAATGATGTAACCACATGTACTGGACCAACCTATAAAGGTAAGTCAATATCACCAATAACATGATATGATGTCCCACCAAATTCTCTAACTATTTTGGTTGAAGGGTATAAATCATCATGTGTGTATCCCAAATGTGTAACTAATGTCATGGTACATATATTCTCTCTATCACCATTATCAATCATAACACTATGTATAGGTTAATGATCAAAGTATGCTTGAATGAATAATGAATGAATATTTGAGTCATCATCTACAATTTCACTATCATCAAATGAAATATAAAGTATCTAAAGCATAGAAGTTATTATGCATGTATAGGTGATAATAATTCCATATAATGGATGCCTAAATTTTGGTGGAGGAACATTTGCATGATATACTATTTTCACTTATTAGTCTTTCATAAAATTATCTTGCAATGGATTTTTAAATATCTTTTGGTTGTGAAGGTCATTGGGTTATGAATCAAAATCTTTGGGAGGATCATCAAAGGTGATATTTTGGTTATCAATAAGGTCTTGGATCTTATGTTTTAATGTATAATATATGTTTTTAGAATGACCATGGCCTTGGTGATATTCAAAATATACATTAGCATCATATCCTTTTGGTATATGTTGACTCATATCAACCTTTATAGGAGGAGGGAGAGATATGATATGACACTCCAAAAGCTTCTTAAGTAGTGAAGTTGGATACTCAAGTAATCATGTAATTTGTCTCTTAGGTGCATTGGATAAGATGAGTTAATTAGGTTTTTGTTATAATGTATTAAATGTTGTTGTTTAATCCTTTTTATGTTTTTTAGGTTTTACCTTGTAGATTAGTTTGATATGAAACTTTGTATAAGATGTAGTCAGTGTGTTTACTACATACTTAAGATTTTTCAAGGAGGACAATATGGCATAAGTCATCAAAAAATTTAAACTTATTGAAAAAAATAGACTCATGTAATGGGAAAGTAAACTTTTTATAAAGTTATATTGAATATATTTATCTTCCATTTTATTTTTTAGTTTTGCTAACATTGTTTTATACCTCAATCCATATTCATTGATAGGTTCATTGGTTCCTTGTTTGATCTTATAAATTTTCACATATGACATATTTTATGTGATTTTGATGGATAAATGTGCAAAAAATCAATCTGTTAGTAGTTTTAATGCTTTCACTAATTAGATTGGTAGGTGATATAACCATATTAAATCATAGTCCTTTAGGATCCTTGGAAATAATTTGGTCAAAAGTTTATCATTTCAAGTATAATAAAGGCATTTTTCATAGAAAGATTGTATATGGTGTTTAGGATCACCCTTTCCATCATAAAATCTAAGATAACTTAGATACTAGAGGATTTTGTAATAAAGGCATGTTGAAAAATTACTAATTAGGAAAGGGTGCAAAGATATCTCAAATACTAGAGGATTGTGTAATACATCTTGTGAATCAATAACATGTGTTTAATTAAAATAACTTTGTTCAATATTGGTAACCTTAGCTTCCAAAGTTTTTATAACTTGGTGAAGAGTTTACATTTTACATCAATTAGGATTAACATTTTAAAGTTAAGAAGTCACCAAATGGGATGAAAACACCACATGCATTGATGTAAACATTGAAATCAGTAATTAAGTTGAAGTATAAATGATACACATGGAGGATGTGTCAATAATTGTGTGATATTTGAAGAAAAATGGTTTGAAAACATATCTCATGCCCCCATTAGATGTAGTAGGCAATATTGTGTTCAAGGGGAGAGAAATGGAAAGGTTTATATTATAGGTCTTTCTATTAATCCTAATATTTGTATCAGTAGAGATCAATGGTTTTTTAATAACACATTTTATTTTTTGATTTGCTAATATAGTATTAAAAATCTTGGGTGGATCTTTAGGATTAACATAAGTGCACTCTCAAAATAATGTAAAATTTTTTACTTTTTATTGATCTAATTGTTTATGCTCATAAAATAGACCTACCTTCCCACAATGTGTTCCTAATTCCTTAGTACCCCTTATAAATTTGTCTATCCACAACAAAGATTGTGTACTTACATGACAAATTAGATGGAACTAAATAGTATATTATATAATGAGATCTCCACCCCAATCTACTGGCCTACTGCACCATAATGGACCTTAGCTCTATCATGAGGCTAACTATTGAGTTTGATCTTCAACTAAGATAGGAGATGTGCTAAATATAGATCATATCTTTTGGTTTGATCTAAATTTTAAGATTGTTTTTACCTTTTTATCATTGCCTTTTTTCTTTTATAATTTGGATTTTAACTCTCTTTTTTTTTTAATTTTGTTGTTTCTCCTCCTCCACATGGATTCATAAAAACAAACATGAGTTAAATAGGTGACAAATACAAGAAAGCTTACACTTGGTCACTAGAGAAAAGGACCTAAATATGAAGGTGTCTAAAGAGTCCTATACTTTCACATAATTAAGTGTGCAATCTCAAAATTGACCAATGTGAGACTCAAATGAAAGGAAATAAGGGAAATATGGGGATCATGATATATATATATATATATATATATATATATAAAGTGATACAATGATGAATATGCTTATAGCTGATCATAAGGAGGTAAAATAGTGCTATGAAAGGGATGGGAATATGTTATGATAGTTTTAGACATCTAATTTCTAACACCATTTGTGTTAAAATTATCAATCTCACTCTTGAATTACACTCAAATGCACATCTTAGGTCAAAATCATTAAAACATGCTAAATAGTTTGATCTTGTCATTTAAAAGTGCTAGTTTAGTCTAATGTATCCCTAAATGAGGCAGTTCATTTTATGTGATTCCTAACTTTGATCAACTCATTTCGAGTCAAAATGATGGTTTTACCTTTTTGTGCTATAGATCACATCTAATTTCCCTATCAAATGAAGTTAATATAAATATGAATAATATAATAATTAAAAAAAAAAAAATTTGTGGAGAGATTTTAGAAATATAACATTGCACAAATCAATCTTGATAATTATGTTCATGGCCTCTCTATTTATAGATTTTTGAGATTGATCAAGATCAACCATGACTGTCCATCTCAAGATTGAGATGTGTGGTCATGAATAAATCTAATATTTGGGATTAAATCCATAAATATCCTCATATTTACTTATGATAAATAGGTATTAAAGAGGCATGGGAGCAATTAAAGAGGCATAGAAGACCCATAATCTTGATATTTTATAAATTTATGGCTTATGGATGCCACCCCATGAAATAATGTCATTAGGTGATGCAGATATCAAAAATCAATTTCCAATAACAAGATATTAAATAAGTTCCATTGAATTCTTACTTAAGATATTAATTTGGATTAATTAGCTTAAACAAGGTTAATCAAGTTTAGAACAATTCTTTGGAAATTGGTGCACAATTAATCAAATGATCAGAAAGTCATATTATTGGGTCATAATTTGACTTAGAAAGAATTAGAAGGTGATGTTATATGCATTGGAAATGTATTCCTATTGAGGATGTTTCTAACATAAAATAACAAATGTACATGACATGTACTGATGAATTAGAAGAAAAGAGTGATCTAGAGCATAAAAAGTTGAAATCATCATTTTGACTTAAAATAAATTGATCAAAGTTAGGAATCACATAAAATGCATTACCCCATTTAGGTATACATTATCTTAAACTAGCACTTGTAAATGAAAATCTCAAACCATTTAGCGTGTTTTAATGATTTTGACCTAAAATACGCATTTGAGTGCAATCTGAGTAATATTGACAATTTTAACACAAATGGTGTTAATAATTGGATGTCTACAATAGCCACTAGAGAAGACATACTAGCCTAAAATAGATATACCACAAACACCAATGAAATTATTAGTCATCCTAAGAGGTAGAAAGTCATTTAAAGATGTTTTAATTTGGTAATTTTTGAGGAGAGCCCGGTCTTATCCATGGTCTTACACTACAACTCACAAAGTAAACACCATTGAGGTGAATGCCAAATAAGGGTAAAAATAATCATAAAGTTACCAAGGCAAAGAATGAAATAAAAATATAAAAAAGAAAGAGATATATATGAAATTATATGAAAACAAAAGGTAAATGTAATGTGTAATAAAACCAAAGAATGTAAAGGAAAACAATTATGTGAGTAAAGTGTCTTTGGGAGGAAGACCTGGTCTTATCCAAGGTATTACAATGAAACTCACAAACTTTAAAGTGAAATAAAACCAATATGTTAGAGAGTTATCATGATGATATCATGGTGGTGTCATGAAGATGCTCTAGTGTGTGGATGAAGTTCCTTGATAGTCTATGTGACAATGACAAAGTGTGAAATGTGCTTGTTCTTGTATGCTTAAAGGTGGCTTGGTTGATCTTCATAGTTTGATTGGTTAGAGATGTTCAAGGTTGAGTATGGTGATTAGAGCATGTGTAAGAGTTCCTTTAAGATGTTATTTATGATTTTATATCTTGTGTGTACAAGTGAAATTCATCTGGTTGATCATATTTCTCATCTAGACACTTTGGGTCTAGTGGTAGAAAATCTTAGTTTGATGATGTCACCATTACCATGTGTGAATGAGTCAAGGGGAACTAGTCATATGGTTGTGATCACTTTAGTCCCTAGTTATTTTTTTAAAAATCATAATTCATGCATAAAAGTGTAGTTAAACATATGAGGGTGCAAAGTTGGATTCTCAGATAGATTTCATTATTTTCCCATACTTAGCCAAATTTGCAAAGTGGCTAGAAAGCGCTGAGTAATCATGTTGATGAGGTCAGTGTTCACATATATGGATGATTCAAGATAAGTTGATCATATGGGTTTTTTTATTTTTATACCTAGTTTATTTGTGTTAATTTCCAAATCATGCAATGTATCACATCAAAAGATATGCATATGCAAAGTTGGGCTCCCAAGTAGATTGACTATGTTTTCCCATGCTTGGCCAATTTTGCATTGTGGCAGAAAGAGTCAATTGAGAATTTTGATGGTGTTATATATTTCATGTGTGAAGGTGTTAATTAAAAATCATCATATGGTTTTTTTAAATTTTAATCATAGATCATTTGTGCTAAATTTGATTTTATGTGTTGAAGTGCGACAAAAGTTATGATTGCTCAAAGTTGGCTTCTCAGAGATTTGGACATAGTTGGCTCTATAATAGAATTTTTTGAGAAGGAACTTTAATGGAATTATATCTTGCATGTTCAATATTTATAAGATTTATTTTTTACATGGTTGGATTCTCCTATGTGAATAGATCATCTAGTTCAAATTTTAAATCATGCAATTAAGTGTAGAAAAAGTTATTGAGGTGCAAAAATGTCTACTCATGCATATTAAAAGGGTCTCCATAGTCATTTTTGAAAATTTTAAAGCTCAAGTAAGATCGATGGTGCATGATTTATCTAATGAGTTAGGAAGTAGTGAGATGAGGAAAGGCGCATGATGTTCAAAATCTAAGAAAGGTACATGATAAGGATCCAATAGTGAGTGGGTGTTTGTACAGATGATTGAATGGTGAGCATTTATTGTTAAAGACTTGGTTAATTTAAAAAGATTGATGGAATGCAATAAGTTAAAATTTCATGGATGCACAAGATGTGGTTAGAGTGATAGATGTTTAATGATTAAGCTTTGGTGCCTATGTGTTAAAGATAGATCAATATCAATGGAGTGTATTTGATCAAAAGTTGAGAGGACATGAGATAAAAGCATTGTGTTCAAGGTTTAACTATGATCATTACCATTTGAGTATTTAAAATTGTGAAAGAAATACCAGTGTCATGTTTTTGGACCTTAGTTTTAGATATAAGTCAAATTTTCTATTGCAATAAAAAGCAAAGTGGTAGAGGACTTCAAGGTGAATTTGGAAATATAGATTAGAAGATATTAAATTATGTATAGACATAGATATTGAGCTCCAAATTTTATTGTATTTTTTGATATGTTCTAGAAGTGACCCAAGAAGGATATTTGTGCTTATGTAGTTGTTGTTTTAATGTTTCATGATGAATTGGCTATTGAGGAATGTTGTAGACTCCATGAGGTTGCTCTATGTGGTTTTTAGAGGTGTGATCAATATATCTTAAGTATGATAAATGCTTAATAAGTTAATTATATGTTTGTTAATGGTGTTCCTTTGTATAATGTCTCTATTTGAGTTATTTGAGCATACATAGAGGTAATCTAAGATGTTTGTGATCTTTTAAGGATGTCTTATGGGACATAAGGAGTGGAATTATATGTTTTTAAGTGGTTTTATGTTCTTATTATTCTTGGAGAAGTGTCAAAGAGATGAATGGGTCTCTATAGGACCTAAAAGTGACTTAGGCATATTTTGAAAGGGGAATGTGCTTAATTGTGACCATTATGAGATGCCTTAAGGGTGAAGGCATTTTTTATGGCCAACATGAAATAGTGTGATCTTGTTAATTCATGTTATATCTATATATAGTGGAACCAAATGTGTTGGGTTATAGACTTTATAAGGGAGAGACTAGAGAGAGATTTTTGATAGGCTTATGTGTGTGGTTTATGGAGTGAAGGATAGGTAGTGTGCATGTTAGTAGAGTTAATAAGGAGGATAGTTCATTTATTATATGTATGACTAATAAGAAAAATAATTGGTTGATTATATGTATGACTTATAGGTCATGTTTCTAATTTTAGGATAGTGCTCTTATAGTGTGTGGATATGTGAAGAGGTTTGAGTGTGTAGATGAGGATAGTTTGAGTGAAAAAAGAGAGAGATTATGACATACCTATGTGAGAGGACTATTTGAGAGAGAGAGATATAGTTTTGTGTATTTTCTAGATAGTCTAGAGATCTATCATCAAGTATCAAAGACATTATTCCTAAGGTGAAAGTGTTATTATCAAAGGAGGGTCTAAAGGAGTTGGTCTTCCTTAAGAGCAATTGATCCTTATAAAATAGGTTTTTTACTAAAGGTAGGTCATGTAAAGGATTTGATCATATTAGGGGTTGTGGATCCTTGTGTAATAGGTGTTTCACTAAATACCTTTGGTCAAGTGGACATGATCAAGGTTTTGTAGTCTAAAAGAGTTTATCAGTCTCTTGTTTATAATCATCTTATATGATAGTAGTCCATGTGTTTATAGGATTAAGAGTGAATTTTATTCCCTAGGAGAGTTTCCCATGTATTTCTTGTGTTGTGTAAGTGATGTTACATTATGTTTATTATTCACTACTATGAATGATCTATATGCTTCATAAATGCTTATGTTGAATGATTAAGTATTTATAAGGGTTTGGAAATTGAATTAGATTATTTATCATCACCGATTCAACCCCCTCTCTTAGTTGATTGTACTTATAACAATTGGTATTAGAGCAAGGTCCTTTGGTAAAATCTTGATAGCTTGAAGGTGATCTAAGGTATAATGGCTAGTCAGAATGTGCAAGGTGGTTTCTCTACTAAGCAAACACTGATGTTTAATGGATCTAATTATGCCTTTTGGAGTAATAGGATGAAGACATACATTATGTCCATAAGGTTTGATGTATGGAAATATATTTTGTATGGTTATGTTTCTCCTGATATTCCTTCATCTAGTGTTATAGACAAGAAGTTGTTTGAGAAATCTAAGGCAATGAATGCCATTACTTTTAGTCTTATAGAAACTGAGTTCACCGAATTAATTCATTGCACATATAACTAGGAAATATGGGATAAGTTGAAGACTATTTTTGAAGGATATTCAAAGGTTAAGTTGGCAAAGTTGTAGACTCACAGAAGGCAATTTTAAAGTCTCAAGATGAACAAAAAAGATATTGTGGCATCCTTTCTGAAGAAAGTTGATGAGGTTGTAAACATCATCAGAGGTCTTGGAGACAATTTTTAAGAGACTAATATTATTCAAAAGGTATTAAGGTCTCTATCCTCAAAGTTTAATCTAAAAGTATCTACTATAGAAGATAATCATGATCTTACTCAGTTGAAGATGGATTAATTTCATGGCACCCTTATTGCCTATCAGATGAGGAAGAATGATAATATACCATAAAATAAGGAAGCAACTTTCAAGATTGAAATGAAGATAAAGAAGAATTTACAAGGTAAGAAACTCAAGGAGGATGAAATTATTGATATGGATGAGGATGAACTAATTGCTTTTATTTTAAGTAAATTGATAATAGTTTCATACAAATATATAGGTAATCTACCCGTCAAATGCTTCAATAATGGTGAGATAGGACATTTTTCTAATAAGTTCCCTCATAAATATAAGAAGGATGATGATGAAAATATATCTTTAAAGTTTGATAAAGGCAAGAAGGAATTCATAAGGTTTGATAACAAGAATAAGTACTTGAAAGATAAGAAGAGTCTATACACCAAAGAAGATTGTAGTTCATTAGATGAGAATAAAGACAATGACCCAAAATATGATCATGAATATGATGGTATTTATGAATATGAATCTATATTCATGGTTGATGAAGGAAGTTTCTCACATCATAAGGTGTCTACTTAAAGTGATTTAGATGATGATGAAGATGAGGTAGACTATGAGACTCATTGTCTAATGCTCATGAAGAACTGAAGATTGAGAGTAAGATCAATAAGAAGATGAAATAAAAACTCAAGTATTTTTAGGAGAAATTTAGTGTTTTTGAGGTAATAATGGATGAAGATGCCAAGGATCATGAAGATATGGTAAAATAACTCAGTTGTCGATTGGAAATTCTATCTGCAAGCTTAAAAGCTAAAGAAAATGAATGTGCAAGGTATGTAATTGAAAATGAGTCCTTAAAATCTTAGTATAAGAAGGTATCTATTAAATTAATATCTTTTATGAGATTTTAAAAGATCTCAAATGATCTAGATAACATTATGAATGATCAAAAGCATGAAAGTGATAAGACTAGTCTTGGATACAAAGAAGAACTAGAGACTACAACTCAAGATAAGATGAAGATTAATTTGAACAAGGTGGATCAACATTTAAATACAAATCATTAGACAAGGAATGAAGGTTTTGGTAAAATAAATACTTATTAGATCAGATAGTCAAATTCCATGAGGTATGCAGGTTTCAATGCTTACTACTTCACTTGTAATCAGTTTGGGCATAGAGATAGAGAATGTAGGAGACCTACTAAGAATGAATTTACATGAAATTATGATGGGGGTAATTATTCAAAAGGTTTAATAAAGGTTTAGTGCCTCAATTTTCATGATTTTGGACACTTTGAAAAATGTTTTCCATTTATGGAAAGATAAGCTAAACCTCCTTCAAGAGATATTGAGTGCTACAGTTGTTATAAACTAGGACACATTGAAATATATTGTCCAAATATGGAAAGGTATAAAGAGAATTTTGAAAAAATTATGGAGTTATTTAATTGTGAATAGATAGGTCATATTTCTAGATTCTTCAAGAAAAGGCCTACAAGATAAAATAGATTTTAACAGGATCTTAAAGTGAAAGAAAGAAGACAAGTTAATACATGGAAACCAAAGGTGGTAAGTAGGAATTATGATGAGGATGTAAGTCTAATTAATCTATTTGATATGGTGGAGAATGATTATGAAGTTGAAGATTCCCAAGAGGTCTCATTGTTTTCTCATGTTGAGAATGAAGAGATTAAGCTTAAGGAAAAGACCAAGGTGTTGGTTGAAGCTAATTCTATGGTATGTATGGATCCAAGTGAACATCCTATTGTTGATGAACAAGTTCCTAGTGATGAGAATCTTAGATAAAAGGAATATTATTTAGATGAAGAGATATTCCATAAATCTATGTTGTCTCCATGTATTGATAATCCAATCATAGAATAAAAAAATAATGTTGCAGTAGTTGAGGAAGTTGTTTCTCTAAAACCAAAGAAGAAGAAGAACTATAACTATCATCTAAGCAAGGAGGAAGAGTAATATGAGGACTTTTATTTGTTTTAGAATAATTAGGTATATAGGGTGTCTCTATTTATGCTTTTTAAGAGACTCCTTTCAAGTGGAGAAGCAAGTATTGTTTGGTAGTTTTCAATTGGAACAGTCTACAAGGTTAGATTGAAGGTTCCTAGATGGAAAAGGTGGATTTGTGGATTTACAAGGTAATATTTTGCATAAAAAGGTTGGTTAACCTTATTTTAGCAAGCTACAAGTGGTTTTATGTTCTAAAATAATTTTAAACTCAATATGGATATTTTTTTTACCTCTCGGGTTTCCTAGTTTGTGCTTAAGAGCTTGTAGGTCCTAAAATGGGTTATAGTAAGTCAAGCTTCCCAATGGTGTGAAATCTTATATATTGGTCCATAAGTATATAATGGTTTTCTCCAAGTGTATAAGAAGTTTCAAATGTTGATGTTGACTAGAAGGTGTTGTATTGACTTTTTTTTTAGTTTCTAGGGTTTTGGGATCTGCTAAAAAAGTGGTCACATTATGAGTTAAGGTATAAGGCTTATTAATTTTTTGAATGGGACAAATGGGTGGTCAAATAAATATTCACAAAGACTTTATGTCAAAATGGAGGGTTAATTGGCTAGTAGGTTTGTAAAGGAAGTATGTTTTAGAGAATGAGATTGTTATTTAAAATTAGTGTGATTTAGGGGGCATATGATATTTATATAGATATGAATTTTTATGTCCTAAATTTATGTCTATTGAAATCTATGGACTCTACAAGTTCTAGGTAGGGCTACAAGAGGACTATACTAGCCTAGTGAGAAGAAGAGTGCTTTTGTTTAGTTTATCCAAAAGATAAAAGTATTAATGTATTAAAGGTGATTTCTCAAACTGATTTATAACATGTTTCTTTATTTTTTAATGGTATGATTCTCTATTTATATTCATGGTAGTGTATTGATAAATAAGGTTGTTAAGCCTGTATGGTGATTCTTCATGGTGTGTAGAGATCTGAAGATGATCAAGTGGTGCATTTTTTTATAAATATTAGGGGGATTCCCTCTCAAATTTATCTTGGTAATTTAAATCATATTTCTGTATTTTGTGTGTTCTATCTTCATTAGTTGTTGTGCTTGTGAAGAAGAGTGTTGGCATGGAGCAAGAGGAAGTTGTCAAGATAAGAAGAGGTTAGATCAAGGTAAGGGGGAGATTGTATCATCTTTCTAAGATGGTATTTTACTATTTTATAGTATTTTAGGTCCTTATTATCATATTTTTCCCACTTTTTAATTATTTAAAAGTCTAATAAAGTTCATATTGGGGAGAAAGTTCCTATTTTTTAGAGTGCTTTGAAAATAGAGAAGGTAAGATATATATTCCTATATTGATGGGTGTTGACATCAATGAAAATGGTGGATATTATTATATATTTGACATGATTATATCATGTTTGTGTCATTAATATTATCTATTTATTGTATGAAGTGCCTTGATAGTCTATGTGACAATGACAAAGTGTGAAATGTGCTTGTTCTTGTATGCTTGAAGGTGGCTTGGTTGATTTTCAAAGTTTGACTAGTTAGAGATGTTTAAGGTTGATTATGGTAATTGGATCATGTTAAATATGGACCTAATATTTTATATATACTTTTATAACTTGTGTACACAAGTGAAACTCATTTGGTTGATCATAGTTCTCATCTAGACACTTTGGATCTACTAGCAAAAAATCTGAATAAGTAGTTTGATGACATCACCATTGCCATATGTGAATGAGTCAAGGGGAGATGTTCATATGGTTATGATCACTAAATTCCCTAGTTTTTTTGTGATAAATATAAATTCATGCATAAAATTTTGGTTAAATATATGAGGGTGAAAATTTGGCTTCTCAGACAGATTTAATTATTTTCCCATACTTAGCCAAATTTGTAAAGTGGCCAAAAAGAGCTGAGTAAACATGTTGATGAGGTCAGTGCTTATACCTATGGATGATTATTGAGAAGGTGATCAAATGGGTTTTTTCATTTTTGGACCTAATTTTTTTTCCCTAATTTATATATCATGTTTTTTAGTGCATCAAAATATATACATATACAAATTTGGGCTCCCAAGTAGATTGACTTTGTTTTCACATACTTAGCTAATCTTGCATTGTGGTAGAAAGAATCGAGTGACCATTTTGATGGTTTTATATCTTACACTTGTGAAAGTGTTAAGAGAAAATAATCATATAGCTTTTTTTAATTTTTGATAATATATCATTTTCACTAAATTTGAGTTCATACACTGAAGTGTGGCAAAAGTTATGATTACTCAAAATTAGCCTCTCAAGTAGATTTGGACATAGTTGGCTTTGTGATAGAATTTTTTGAGAAGGTAATTTAATGGAATTATATATTTCAAATGAAAGAGTTATATGATCTATTTGTTACATTCTTAGATTATCCTATGTGAGGATATCATCTACTCCAAAGTTGAGATCATGCAAGTAAGCCCAAAAGAAGTTATTGAGGTGCAAAAATGGTTACTCATGCATATTGAAAGGCTCCCCATAGTCATTTTTGAAAGTGTTAAATCTCAAGAAATATTGGTAGTGTATGAAATATCTAAGGAGTTAGGAAGTAAAAATATGAGAAGTGCATGATGTTTAATGTCTAAGTAAAGGTACATGATAAGGATCTAACAATGAATGAGTGTTCGTACAGATGATCAAACAGTGAGCATTAATCGTTAAAGACATAGTTGATCTACATAGATAAATGGATCATGTTAAGTCAACATTTAAATGATGAAAAATATTAGGTAAAAGTAAAATATGTTTAATGATTAATCATTGGTTCTTATGTTGTAAATATTGATCAAGATCAATAGAGCATATTTGATCAAAAGTTGAAAGGACACGAGATGTGAGCATTGTGTTCAATTTTTAATTGTAACTATTGCCATTTGAATATTTGAAATTGTGTATTTCTATTATAATAAAGATCAAAGTGGTAAAACACTCTAAGGTATATCTATAAATATGGATTAGAAGATCTGAAAGTATGTACAGACATAGATATTGAGCTCCAAAGTTGATTATTTCTATATATGTTCTAAAAGTGACCCGAGAAGGATATTTGAGCTTATTTAGTTTTTGTTCTGATGTTTCATGGTGAATTGGATATTATTGAGTATTTTATACTCCATTAGGTTACTCTATGTGGTTTTTTGAGGTGTGATCAATCTATCTTAAGTATGAATAATGCTTAAAAAGTTGATTATATGTTTGTTAATGGCATTCTTGTGTATAAGGTCTCTATTTGAGTTATTTGAGTATATGCAGAGGTAAGCTAAGATGTCTCTAATATTTTTATGATGTCCTAAAAGAATGAACCTATATGTTTTTAAGTGGTCCTATGTTCCCATTATGATTAGAGAAGTGTCAAAGAGCTAAATGGGTCTCCATAAGACCTAAAAGTGACTTAGGATTATTTTGAAAGGGATTGTGCTTAAATATGACCCTTAGGAGATGACTTAAGGGTGAAGGAATGTTTTGTGGCTGACATGAAATATTTTGATATTTATAATTCATGTTTTCTCTCTATATAGTGGAAATAAATTTTTTGGGTTCTAGACTTTGTAAGGGAGAGACTAGAGAGAGATTTGTGAGAGGCTTATGTGTGTGATTTGTGGAGAGAAGGATAGGTAGTGTTCCTATTGGTGGAGTTAATGAGTATAATAGTTTTTTGACTATATTTATGACCTATAGGTCATGTTTCTAAAGTTAGGATAGTGCTCTTTTAATGTGTGGTTATGCAAAGAGGTCGAAGTGTGCATATGAGGATAGTTTGAGTGAAGAAGGAGAGAGATTGTGACATGCCTATATGAGAGGCATGTTTGAGAGAGAAAGAGTTTTGTGTAGTTGTCAAATAATGCAGATATCCATCATCAAGTGTTGAAAACATCAATCCTAATTTGGAACTATTCTTATCAAAGGAGGGTCTAAAGGAGTTAGTCTTCCTTAGGGGTAGTTGTTCCTTATAAATAGGTGTTTTACTAGAAGTAGATGGTCTAAATGAGTTGATCATATTAGGGGTAGGGCCTCCTTATTTGATATTTTTTGTACTAAATACCTTTGGTTAGGAGAACATGATCAAGATTTACTAGTCTAAAGGAGTTGATCAATCTCTTGTTTGTAATCATCTTATAATATAATAGTCCATGCGTTTGCAGGTTTGAGAGTGGGTTTTATTCCCCAAGAGGTTTTCCCATGTAGTTATTATGTTGTGTATGTGATCTTGAATTATGTTTATTATTGATTGATATGAATGATCTGTATGCTTCATAAATTCTTATGTTGAATGCTTAAGTATTTGCAATGGTATAGAAATCAAATTTGATTATTTGTTATCACTGATTCACCCCCCCCTCTCAGTGGATTACACCTCTAAAAAAATAATCCAAATGAAATATTGGTGTAAATAAAATGAAACCAAAATAATAAATGTGCACAAAAAAAGAAACATGAGACAAATGTAACAAGCAAAATCTATGATAATGTCTTTATCAAAGATGAGCATGTGAAATACAAGTCTATGTGTCTCAAAATATTTATTAAAGTTAAATTTAGTTGTTATTATGCATTTTATAATAAGAGTGGGCATCATAAGACTCCCCAATGGGTAATTGGATGTAGAGATGGGCATCTCAAGATGCCCCAAATTTTAAAGTTATATGTGGATGGGCAACACAAGGTACCCCAACATGTGAGATTATTTTAGGTGAAATTGAACCATTAGAATGACTTGCATTGGGTTGGTAGGTACATTTAGAGATAGGTAGATATGCTATTTTTTTATATTTTAAGTGTGGTGAAATTTAGATAAGATTTGTAAAAGATGTATGAATAGGTCTATAAGGTAAAGGAGTACCATGTATGATGAATTTTGGAGTAGGCATTTGAATTAGGTGTTCCCTTGGTTTATGTGACCTAAGAGATTGAGGTTGGATGAATTTAACCACCCATTTGAATTTTATCATGTTATCCATCCTTTCTTTATTGGTGTAGGAAGAAGGATTAACTATGGTTTGGACAACATTAGTAGATGAGGTGGAGCTATGAGTTAATTATTTTTATCATTAGGTAGTTGATATTGATGTGATTCTTTAGATTTGATTTAAGAAGCTTGAAGATAGTCTTGATAACTTTTTTTTTTAGAGTATCAAGATTTAAGTCTGGACCCAGTAAGGAAATAAGAAGAAATTGGTGAATATCATGAAAAGACTCATGATAATGACCTATCATAGCATGCCACCAACAAAACCTATTAATATTGTACCATTTTGGAGGAGGTTTAGAAGGATCAAATATCATGGGTTTAGAGGGTGGATATTTATTCTTAAGTTCTTATAGAGTCAATGGAGGGTGGGTTGGGTTAAAATTGGTTGAATTGGATTCTTCGTTTTGAGTTTGGGGAGACTTGGATGAATTAATGTTATGAGAAAATGATTGGAAATGTTCTTTAGTAGTTGTTTGAGGTGTTTCAAATTGAGTCATAAGAAAGTCTTGATTTTTTTCTTAGTATAAGGCTTATTAAAAAGTTTGAGGGGAAACATCCTAACTTTGTATTGAAGAGGATCTTTAAGATCAGTAACAAATAGTTTTAAAAGAGTGTCATCATTCATGTTATGATCCAATTTGTGAGCTAGAGACTGCCATTGTTTGATGAAAGTGTGAGAAAATTCATTAGGAAGTTGCATGAAATTTATGAAATGGCTAAGATAATTTCCAAAAAGGTCATTATGTTGGAATTCCTTCACGAGAGCATTTACTAAATCCTCTAGTTGTGATATGGAATGTATAGGAGGTTAGTTGTATGATTCAAGTCCATCACCAACAATTTTTTTGGCTAAGATCTTGGTGGTATCAAATGTGTTAGTTTTTACCCATTCTTTATAGATATTACCAAAAGACTTAATAAAGATAGTAGGGTCCTTAGTCCCATTATATGTGATAGTTGGAGAAATGTTTCCAATATCTATAGATGTAATGAATGGAGCTAAAGGTGAATTTTGAAGATGTTGAAGAATTTTATTATGCATTATAGGTTAATGGATCATATTCCCATTGGCATATCTAAGAGGATGAGGGACAAAATTTGACTTGATTGAGACATGATGACTTGAGGTGGTTGACTATTCATGTGTAATAAATGTTGTTACATTTGCATCATCTGGGAATGGTTATTTATTTGCATAATTTTCATTTGTTGAATAATTTGAGAAAGAATTTGAGTTGTGTCAATTTTAGCATTAGTATTTGAAGGTGGGGTATTAGTTTTGTTAGGAGGGGGATTATTAGTGTTTGTGGGAGGATGGGTGTTGGGTGGAGGATTCCTAGCATTGGTATTGGGAAGAAGATTCCCAACATTAGTGTTAGTTATCCTAAGTGTTTTAGAAGAATAAAGAAGCTTGGTAAAGCCATAATTATTGTTAAGAGTTTAAATGGTATTATCATTAATGTTATTTAAGAATTGGGAATCATCTAGGTCATTAGTTTGATTGATTTCAACCATGTTACTTTATGAAGTGATGATGTTAGGTGTTCTTGTTATGGGTGTAACAAAAGGATCATGAGAATTGGTTTTAATAGGTAGAAAATAATGTGAAATTCCAACTTGTGAAGTGGATGCGTTGATGAGTGTATGATTTTGAGGTTTAGAATGTGTAAAAGTGGTATAAGTTGTATAATTTCCATGATTTGGGATTTGTATTTGAGGATTTTCTTGATCAACTATATGGTATGGGGTAGATAAAGATTGAGAAGACTTAGATTTATTTGATGAGAAGCTGAATTAAGAATGAACATCCTCTTAGATACCCAATGTAAGAAGGAAATAATATCCCATATATCATCTATATAGATTAAATATGTCCAAAAATATTATGATATGGTATTTCATGATGCTTAAAGAAAGAATATGAGATCAGGAAAAATAAGGATAAATTTGGCCACACACAAAATGATATTAGACAATAGGTACAGAGTCAATGGGGTCAATAGAGTATGTGAAAAAATTCCACTGAATAGTATGCAAAAATAAATAGTGGAATAGGTCAAGAGTGAGCTATTAGGTCAAATAATACATAGTCATATGGGTTGACTATGTATTGAAAATGATGAAATTGAGTTAGGCTAGAAGGATACATAGTCGTATGGTTTGACTATGTATTGACAAAAATGATGAAATTGATATAGGATAGAAGGATACATAGTTTTATGGGTTGGCTATGTATTACAAATGATGAAACTTAAGTAGCCTATAAGGATACATAGTTGTATGGGTCGACTATGTATTGACAAAAATGATTGTGTAAAAGAAAACCTATAAGGGTTTGATTCACGATAAGTTTACTAGAATGTATGTAAAGGGAAATGAAATTGATCAATAAATTAATCTTGGGTCAAAGAATATAAATCCTACTTACACTTCTAATTGTTGATACATTGTATATTTGGTGTCATGACCAAGTAGATCCACTAGACCTATCTAAGGTATCTCTTACCATAATAAAAATACTAGGGATGGTTTCAAAGCCTCCATTCAAGAAAAACTATGCAATAACCCTAATGAGGTCCTATGTTTTCATATTCACTAATGTACAAATAAAAAAATCAAAGCAAATTCTAATCTAGTACTCACCAAAGCTTGTGGCACAAAGTGGGGCTAATAAACATAAAATTAAACATGCATAGAAGACATATACTCATGTCAATGTATACAAAATCCTAATTCATTAAATAAATGTACAAACACATATCTATCTACTCTTACAAAGGAGGAACAAAGTTAGGAATACTTATCTTTGAATACAATCATGTCAAGCTTCAATCTCTTCCTTGGCCAAGATGATTCTCAAGAGGTTTTTTTGGCATGTAAGGATGATAAGGATGAATTAGTGCTAGGCTACAAAACCTATCAATACATATATAAGACTTCTCCATAAGACAAGATTCATATCTCTAAATAGATCATGTAACTCTAAGTTATGCTCCTAAAGTAGAATGGTGAATAATTAGATGTGAAATATGCATATCTTATTATTCTCTTATTTTCCTAAATGATGAAATGAATGTGTATATATAGATAAATATAACCCTAAACCTTTCTAAAATTTTAACTAACAGAGCCAGCCTAATCAACTCTATATTTTTAATTGATAAAAATAAGTATCAATTAGAATATAGTCAACCCAATCAAATCTATATTCTTATTTGATAAAAATAAGTATCAATTATAATACAGAGTTGGCCTAGTAAAATATATATTTTAAACTATAAAAAAAGGTCTTAGGCTTAGGAAGGTGCTAAGGAAAGTGGTGAAAAACTTAGAGGAGTGTGAAAAAGAGGAGATAAGGATTAGGGAATTACATAGGAAAAGGTTTTTCTAATAAAAAGTGGTTAGAAAAATTATAGGAATGATATAAACCCAAAAAACTCTTGCGATGCACCAATGGTCTTCCCACCCCTTTCTCGGTGCACCCTTTAAGGCATGCACTCAGAGATATTGAGAATTGATAGGTTCCTGTAAGAGAAAAAGTGTTAGTAAGTGGTAAAGTTAATAAAAGTATTGTGTGTATATAGGTAGTACCTAAACAAGTTTTTCATAAGTTTCATGGATGTTGTGGGTACATTCCTCAACCCAAAATACAACACTGTGAATTTGTAGTGTCCATACCTTATCATAAAAGTAATTTTATGGATGCCTTCATATTTAATTCTAAGTTTATGGTACCCAAATTACTAATTTATATTTGAAAATATTGTTTCACTCTTTAGCTAATCAAAAATATCATCTATATTTTTTAATAGTGGCTTTATTTAACATTCAATAGTCAATGAAGAAATGTAGTGTTCCATCCTTTTTATTTATGAATAGTATTGGTGCTCCCAAATGAGACATTTTTGGCCTCATAAAAACCTTAATACATATATTTAAAATATGTTTTAAACTCCTTCATATATGTGGTATTCATAAGGTATGGATTTTGAGGTTGGTTTACTCTCACAAGCAAAGGATGTCCATTGAAACTAGGTTGTTCCTATTTGGATAACTCATTTATTTTCACAACATAAAACACAAAAAACCTTCATTTATACCTTTTATAGCTACATGTATACCACTAATAAAATATTAATAGGCCATTTAGTTCCTTTTATTATCATAATTTGTTTTTATCATTAAGGTGTTGTATTTTTTTTAAATAGTTTAACCTTGTCTCATATTGGTGCAACTAGTGTGTGCATATAACTACATCATATATTATCATATGGGTGTCACATATAATTTTAGTTTTGTAACCATTTCCCCTAAGTCCAACTCAAATTCCATAACCATCTATATGATATGGCAATGCTTCTGAATTCCCATCTCCACCTCCCATTTTTGTTTAAATTTTTTAATTTTGATTATGCATTAATTTATTACAATAAGATAAATAAAGATTTTAGTATCACTATAATAAACCAAAATAAATATTTTTTGGCTTATAAATTTACCTTTCAGTTACATAAGAGTGGATTATTATTATTATTCAAGTTTGTTGTGTAAAGATACATAGATCTACCCTATTTTCTACTTATTTAAGGGGAAATCCTACTCATAGTGACAAATAATACACGTTAAATATCCCTTAATATTTCCTTAGGTCATAACTATAACTTTATTGGCCCCTGTAAAAGGAAAACCTACTAACCTAGAATTCTTCTGAGGATTTTGGGGTCTATACTCAACCTATTACTTCTAAACTTTAGAAAATGTACTTTACTTTATAAAATTATTCTTGTGTGACTCAACTGATTTATTAAAATTATTATGATTCAAAACATATTTTTTTTATCCACTTCATTGTTTAAGTTCATGTCTTGCCTTATAATGAACATTGTCCTTTTCTAGGTAGATTCCACTACTTCATATAAGGTAATTTTTTTTTTTAGATTAACATCAAATTTAATGTTATCCATAATGCCTAGATTTAATTTGGTGACCTCCACCTCCTCATCATGATTTTGAAGTGCATGATGCATCAGGATCATAGGCATTACCTCATAGGAAAAAATAGAGGAGGATCCTTACGGGAGGATATAAAATTTAGACCTCTTCTTTTCTCCATGGATAGGAGAGAGGTACTTGTATTTAAACTTAGTTTCAAACACTTCCCATATATTTTTGGAATTGATATATCCATTCTTCCCACTTAATTTTTCTCACCAAAGGGTTGCTTCAATATCTAAATAAAATATTTCAAACCTTTCCTTCTCATTAGAGGTCATAGGCTACAACCAAAAATACTTTTTATCATAACTAACCATGATTTTATAGCATCAACATCACCTTCACTAAATAACTAAATTGATAGTTTTTTTTTATCATAAATTAATAAGATAACAAAAAACCCTCCCTATTGTTGGCCTTGAAGGTTACCCTACCCCTATTAATTATTCTAGGCATTTATGTTGTAATCATTTTTGGCCAAATTTTCATTCCATAAGATCTTCTTGCACAATAATTATTATTTTAATGTTATCCAATGATGTGAGGATACCTTGAAATACAACTACAATACTATGAATGAACTCAACCCTTTTTTATTGGTTATTTTAAATAATGTTATTATCATTATGATCATGTTGGTGTTATGTATCAGTTATATCCCTCCCATTTCTATGGTTTTTTACTTTATTTCTAACACCCCTAACCAATTTATAACCATCATATCAGTTACATGATTGGAATCCTTCATAGGTGTAGCATACAAAAAAATCTTTCAATAAAAACATATCTAGAGTTCTCGAGACTTAAATCCAAGATCTAATACTATATTAGATAACCCCAAACTGAGACTCAAAAACAAATTCTATTCCAATTATGTAATTATCAATTATTAATTAGGTTATACTTGATGTCATGATTAACATATTTATCAAATCATACATATTCAATACAACAATTTTTTTTATAGTGAATACAAGTCTACTAATAGGTAGTTGTGGTACCTAATATTATCTAAATTTTTATATTAATCTTATAGTCCATAAATTTGATCTTATAATCAATGTATTTAAGAAAAATATTAGTCATGATTTTCACCTAAGCCCATGGTTTTGCATTTTACTTTTTTCACTTTGGGCAATTCCCTTATGAAAGTGAAAAAATATCATCAAGACTAAGGTGACCAAACCTATTATCCATTCATGATTCATCAATTGGCTCATTTTATAAATAAATGTCATTGAAATCAATAGGTATACTTGGTATTTATTACCATGTCCTAATTCCTTGTGATATTTAGAATGTATTATAGATTAATATACAATTTTTAGGGATTAATTATTATATAATTAGAAGGTATATACTATTCTAAGTTTTGATCCCTTTTAAATTCTATCAAGAGTTAATCAAGGTAAATAGTCCCTTCAATCAATTTTCTTAATGGCTTTATGACAGCTTCAATGTGTTTAAAATATTTTGCATCCATTTTCTAATTAACCATTCAACATTTTTATTATCTTAATTATTATGAGTCTTATAGACTATGCCATCATTAAATTCATTTGTTGTAAGTTTTTTTTCAATTATAGATTTACTATTTTTTTGTATGAATCACATGCAGTCATTTCCTTTTGACTTATGTCTTGACTTTTTCATTTTTTTATAGATAAAATTTGGTTAAGGAATAAAACATTTAAAATGTCTTTATAATATTATGAGAATCTAATTTTAAAACTTTATTTAAAATTTATAAATTTGTCTAGGTTTATACTTTATAAGTACAATTTAATGTTATTAATTTTATTATAAAAACACTTAATCATATTTGGGATTGTTTTATGCCTTTCACCCCAACATATTCCATTAAATTTGGATTTATTATTTAAATAGGTTTATTAATTTATACATTTTACTTCATTCTATGGGCTAAGTTAGGTATGATTCCATGCACAAGTAGTTATATGTAATACAACCCTATTTCATTTTTTGCTTCACTATCATATAATAATCAATCATAATTCAAGTTCTAAGCACAAAGTAAAAATGACTTTAAAAATAATTCCAAAAATATTCTATATTAATATGTTCATTATCAATTTATATACTTAATCAAATGTATAGGGTTCATGACCCCCATAACTATCAATTACAATACATTAATCTATATCTAGCATTTAGGCTTGAGTTTGAAATATCAATTAACTTAAATAAGTGAAATGATAAATTTAATAATCACAAGTGATGGTTCAAACTAATAAAATTTTCATAAATAAATAGGTTTTCCATATTAATCAAAATCAATCACATATTTACATTATTAAATAAGAAATCAATTTATTTCATGCCTTTACCTAATTTAACTAAATTGTTTAAGCCCCTATCTAATAAGTGTTTTTTGTCTACTACCATGGAATGGGCTTCCATATATACCCACTTGATGTGGGATCAGGACCTATGTAGGTTTTTAGATTTTTATTGGATCAATTAGTAACTTTATTTAGTCAAGAGAATCGATCTCTTATGCTTTGCATTAAGTGTTGCTTTAAATTTTATGAAGATACATCGAGTGTTTGCCTAAAAGATTACTTGGTGTATTTTCATCAAATTTGACAATTCATTTGACCCATATTAATCCTCATACTCTTTCATCAAGATTAAACTAAAATTTACCATAGATTTTAATGTCATATAAACCAGTAAGTATAATTATATGATCTAAGTGTCTTAAGATATAATTTTATGCCATGACATCAAATAGAGAATATTAATATTTTGAAATTTAAATAAATAATAACATTATGATTATGCATATATATATATATTATTCAAATTCTAGGACCAAGATTATTAGAATAAGGAAAACATTCCATAAAATAAATAAGACCTAATTTGGGACTCCACCATTAAATTATTCTCCTTTGGGTGTAAAACTGATGTAATAGAAATATACCCTATAGATTTGTATTATAATTCTAAACACAAAAGCAAGTATATCTTTTATGTTAAATTAATTAATCATGTCATTATTTATTCATCCATACCTCCTCATAACATTTCATCAAAATAAGATTTAAAATAGAAACAATTTATAATTTTTTTACCACTTGTATACATCACTCATTAATTGTAAACAATTTATAATAAAAAATAGATTTCATGGATTAATTTTCTTCCACTAATTAAATTCAATTGCTAAGTTCCTATGTAGAAAATTCTACCAGAACAATAAAAATATATAACATAACATAGTAAAGGAAAACACCAAAAATTATATTATAAACACCTTTATGCTCATTATTTTTCTTTGGCATAGGTCTATATACTTAAGCATTAAAAATACTAATTTAAATAAAATCTTTAATATGCATCACAAAACCCACCATAAGGAACAACGTGATTTCATTCCTTTTTTTTTAAGCATGTCAAACATGGTAATAAATACCTAGTTTTAGAATTTTCAACTAAGTTACTCATTTTTAAAATGCACAAAAATTAGAAAACAAACCTAAATTTTAGCATGCCTATTAAACTTGCCACTATATTAAGCATAAAAATTCAATTAATATTCATATCTAGGAAGATTCAAATCCATATTTCATGAATGATCAATAAAACACAAGAATTATAAAAAGAAATGGGAACAAAGACCTCTCCTATTATGTAGGTTGTAATAACCACCAAATAATTCCCTATAATCTCCTCTATCAAAAATATAACCTCAAAAAATATTCTCCAAAACCTTCCCTAAATTTCACTTCCTTTTCACCATGGAAACATTCCCCCAAGGGTCCATGAAAAAAATTCCTTTAATTATGATATGAAACATCTATATTTAAAAAAAAAAGTGAAAACCAAAATTTAGTCAAAAGTAAAACACTAAATTATTATATGTATGATAAAAATGTGTTGATTTCACTCAAAGGGCAAGGGAACATAGTGACTTAAAACCCATGAAAAAGTAATCATCAAATTACCTCTATCACTTTAATACATTTACATACCTTGTGGATGATTTTTTTCATGATTTTATTTTATCCAAATCTCTAATCTCTTATAAAATAATAAATAATTCCAATAAATTGAATGCATAGTCCTCCCACCTAAAACCTTATAGGTTTTTATCATGGATGGTCAACCTCTACTAACAATCATGACCTGTATGAGTCAAAATATATGCATTAACCCTTATTATCTTACATATAACTCAATTTTTTTAACAAAAAATTCATTTTCCTTTTTAATTTAAAAATATATATTCTCAAATAGCTCATGGGTTAGGTAAAGCCAAATCATGGCTTGAAAAATGTCAAATGACGGGCTTTCCCCTTTCCTTCTAACCTAGGGATTATAAGCATGCCTAGTGGATTATCCATAAAATAATTTAATAAATAATAGTGTATTTAACAAACTTAACCCACTTACCAATTTTTTTTAATTCCATGTTGAGTGGCTCAATGGAAAGTGAGGCTTGAAATGTCTTACAATGACAAAATCCCATATGTTTCACATAAGTTTTATATTAAACAATTATATGTCATAAATTAAAAAATGAAAACTCACAAATCAACCCATAATTTATAAATGCTAAATTCATAATATTTAAATTGACATCAATAATGGCATGAGCAGTTGAACACTAGTACCCCTATTGGAGTTGATTTTGACTTAGGAACTACTAATTTATATATCATATTATGTTGGTAACATATTAGCCTAAATATATCTACATTATCAACATAATGATCATAATATCATGCAATTCAAATAAATTTTAGACAAAAAATCAATTAATAAATATCATTAAGTTCTCATTTAATTAATTTACCAACAAGATATCAGTATCATTATGCATTTTAGGTCTAGATTAGGTATGAATCTAGATTCATGACCCTTAAAAAATATCACAATCCCTTGTACATATAACCCCATTAGAAATATATAAACTTTTTAAAACATCGTAAGAGTTCTAACATATGTTGAGAAATAAAAAATCCATGATGAAGTATAAGATTAAAGCATAACCAATATGTAATAGTGTTCATGTAATTATACCAATCATATCATTGTCAAATAAAGTAATAATAAAAACATCACTTGATCACCATGGAAAATTTTAATCCAAATTTTTAATAACTAATAACCTATTCAAGTCAATAGTCACAATATTGAACCCAAGTGGGAATATGACAAGTAATAGCCAAGTAATTTTCAAGTGAGTAAAACTTTCTGAATGATTTGTATTTATAGTTTACTCTTCATTATTTTATTCTATGATCAAATAATGAAACATGTCTAGGTCTACATAAAAAATACTTTTAAACTTGAAAAATATCCATTGAGTGTGATTGGACACTACTAGCATATGCAAAAACTTATAGTAATTATGATTGTCCAGTTATTACTAGTATCATCTTATGAGCGTAAATTAGTGGTATGAGATATGGATAATGTCTATCTAAGATTATAATATGCTTATACCATTTAAAATAGGTTGATCCTAATATGTTTATCTAGTGAATAGGGTGGGCCAAAAAAATTGAGTAGCTAGATAGAGGAAAAGTGTGCCAATAATAAAAACATATTTTCAATGTCCAAGGATGTCAAATTTGATGTTTCAAAAGTTTTTAATACTAAATTTATATGTCTAAAAATTTCCTCTTTAATATATTATTTAAAAAACTAAATTAAATTAATAAAATAATAAATTTACTACATGTGATAACCACACTTGGTGTTCATAGGTATGCCCTGAATGTGTCATTTTCTCCATGTGTGACCTACAATAAAACATACATACATACATACATACATACATACATACATACATACATACATATATACATACATACATACATATATATATATATATATCAATTCCTTGTCATGAAAAGAACATTGAAATAATATAGATTATTAGATCACTTGAAATTGAAAATTCAAACAATTAATACACTTAATGGTATGCAAACCAAGTTGTCACTAGTTGAATTTGTTTAGATAATATCATTAAATGATCATGCCCCAAGGATATTCAAATTTTGAAACCATGAGTTGAGAAATGTAAATATCCCAAACTAATAGAGAACAAGTGAACAAATTTGAGTGGCAAGGTAACCTCAACCATGATATTCTAAATATTATAGTAACTCTTTTTTGGAACCCCAAAATTAGGTTTTAATGTAAAATTGGAACCCCAAAATAGGTATGTATGTAAAATTAGAACCAAAAAAGAGATTTGAATGTATAATTAGAACCTTATAACAAGTTTTTATGTAAAATATCAACCACTACATATTTATTATATACCCAAAGTGCTTACATAGTACCAGCATTGCCCATTAATCCTCAATAAATAAATTAAAAAGTGTTTACATGAAATAGAATCCCATGCCCCAATATGATCCACCTATTCCTATAAGCTATATAGAATGCTGACACTTGTCTATCATAATGTCATATAATGCCTTAACTATCCCTTATAATCTCTTATAATTCCCCACATATGTCTCAATATGTTAAACTTAACCCATCTAAATCCAATAATTTATCTTATAATGTGAAATGTTTGTATGTCATGGCTTAAATTTCTAATACAAGCCTATTGTATGCCCCCATTTTGATAAGAGTGTATCCATAAGATTAAAAAAGGTTAGTACTTCCTTTGTTAGTGAAAATTTCAAAATTAAATCAATGAAACAAAAACCTTAAGCCTAAGAACTTGTGAGCAAAAATAAGGATGAATAGAAAACCAAATATGAAGACAAAAGAATGTAAATTATACATTCCTTTGTGGATTATTCACCTTTTTTAATGTAAGTAGAATATGGATCATATACTACAAAATGTCCTTAGAAATGCCATATTTTAAGAGTGTAGAATCTCTCATTGATAACTTTGAAGAATAGGTTGATAAGAAGTTTAACGGATGTACAAGGTAGCTTTGAGAATTGGTAGGGTTTCACTATAAATCTTGAGCATACAATATGAAGAGGGGTGCCCCTTTATTTATAGGCAAAGTGACTAAATGTGAGCCCCCCATCTTGAATTAAAGATGGAGGGTGTATAATTCACCCTAAGGTATCATATGGATCATGACATGGATCACCAATATTATCCCTTCATCTTATCCAAGATGAAGGGTGTAGGATTTTCCTCAAAATATAATAAATAGGGTTAATATGATATGTCCATCTTGCATGTAATATGGAGTGTGGAGAATTCCCATCCAAAATATCTTGAAGTATGAAATGAGATATTTCCATCTTGTTTCCAAGATGGAGGGTGGAGAATCTTTCTCAAAAATATCTTAAAAAGTGGAATGAGGGCCCTCCATCTTGTCTCCAAGATGGAGGGTGGAGGATTCTCTTTTGAAAGTGCCCCACATGAGGTGGAAAAAGGATAAATTTATTTAAAATGAAATTTTAAATTCTAATTCCATATAATTTCCAATTAAAGGAAGAATTAATTAAAACTAATCAAAATTACTAATTTAATTAATATGATATGAATAATAATTTAGTTGATTTAATTGAATATGAGGAAAATGATTAATTGATCAAATACATGGAGATGACTAGTGATGACCAAAAATATGACTAGAGTGGTAATTTAATGATCTAGTATAATGAATTACTCAAGTTATGGATGCACCTATGTGTTTTAGAACATTTACGTCCAATGTGTAAATGAACTTAGGATGTTTAGTGATTTATAGGATTAATTCATAATGTTATATAAAGTCACTCTTATTTTCATAAAATTCATTTTGATTATCATTTTAGACATGAAAGTGGTGAAAATAGAGTTTCTACATTTTCCCCCTATTTTATAAGGCATTATGAGACACTAGACAAAGCAACAAATTTTTAAATAATGAAAAAAATGAAATAAGGAGGATGCAAAATTAAATGAAGAAAAATGGATGATGTAATTTTACCATTCCCAACTGATAAGTGAAAAATATTGAATGGAAAGATAAGGATATGATTTTAATGAAATTATTTATGGGTTATTCCCCCTTGATAGGGAATGTGATGATGAAGGACATGGAGGGCTCTCAAAAAAGAGAGTAAAAATATGGAACAAAAGAGATTATCTTATGGATGAGATTACGCCACTTGAGTTAACTATTGAAAGCACAACCACTGAGAGGGGGGGTGAATCAATGAGATATTAAAAATTTCTTCTAATTATTTAGTTTGTTAGTAAAGCATCAATGTAGAATCCATGGGGAAATCAAATCATAAAAAGGAACATAAAGACATAACACATGATATATGCAAGAAACCCTTAAAGGGAAGACAACCCATAATGATCACTGCATGGACTACTTGTCCTAAATAAAATATGTAATGAGTTAACAATATTATTGATCACATACTCAGATTGAGGCACCTACCCCAAATAGTCAAGCACTAACTTGATAAAATATTAAATAAGCACCCACTTACTAGGAATCACTGACTCCTTGATTTATAGATACCAATCTACACGAGGCTTGTAACCCCTTTGCCAAGTAACAACTCAGCTACTTCAAATCATCCACCTTTCTTAGTTTTTTATGTCAACAAATGATGGTACAATTCTACTCTCTCTCTCTCTACTTATCTATCTCAAATTCATTCTAATATCTTTTTTCTCATCACTCTCAAATTTAATTTGTTATTTTTTTGTTCATCAGTCTCATATTCATTTCTACAATTTTTTTCTCATCACTCTCAAATTCATTCTTCTATTTTTTGATCTCTTTCTCTTCTCAATCAAATAGACATATTAGGCTCTCTTTCCTCTCTACCTTCTCTACTAATCTTTTTATTAGATTTTATGTGAATCATTCAATGATTTCATAATCACACCTCTTTGGCCCTCTATTCCTCAATAGACCTCTGCTCTACTCAATGAATTTATCTAATCATCTTCTCTATCCATTCATTCCTTAATAGACCTTTGCTATGATCCTTAACAAATATTACTCCTCCATATCCATATAATAAAATGACAATTTGATCTTGTCTATATACAAGACAATACTCAACAATCTATTGAAGGCCAACCAAACAAAACTTTATAGTCTACTATATAATGATTTATTCTCTTTTAAAAACATAATTCCTTAAAATCTTGCTCACATAGGTCGGCCTAAGAGAAAAAAAGCTGGGAGAGACCAATCAATCATTAGAATACATTTAGTATTAGCCTAATGAAGTCTATAGTTATCTTGATGTAATCCATAGAATATTTGATGTAATCCATAGTAACTCTATTGTAGTCCATAACACCCTTGATGTAGTCCATAGAAAGCCTAATGTAATCTATAAAAAACTAAATGTAATATATAGCTAGCCTAATGTAATCTATAGTAATCCCGATGTAATCCATAATAAGCTTGATGTAGTCCATAACAATTCTAATGCAGTCTATAGCTATTTGATGTAGTCGATAACACTCTTAATATAGTCCATAGTAAATTTGATGTAGTCTGTAGTATGCCTGATGCAGTTTATATTTGTTCTTAGTAATTCTAAACATGATCTTATTCTCCAAACTCCTTAGATTACCTTCTTTCACATAGAATAACTTATTCAATGGTATTTAGTCTAAATCAATTTTGTAGACTATTTGTATGTTCCATATGATGTAAAATATATATAATGTAGTTATATAAATGTGAAAATTGGTAACTTGAGTGTGGCTTGTGACACCCAACCCATAAGCCCCTCTTGCTTATTCTCATGACCCTCATAAGATTATTTTCCCTAATTACTATTCATATGTAGCCTTATAGACTTGATCCTAGCTAAACTAGATGACTTTTTCCATAACAAATTCATCCCCCAAATCTTATACGCTCAAGACTATAGCACCCAACTTGGACTATAGCACCAGACCCTCTAGTGTTCATTTTTGGTGCTCCTATCCAAGTGCATTTTTACCTCCAATAAATAGTTTATTTTATTTCCTATCCCCTTCTTTTTGGCCTAATGTGAGCAAATTCAACCCATGACTAATAAATCCCTATATGGGGTTGGAAAATATCACAAGGTTAGTAAGAATACAAACAAGACTACTAATGTAATCTTCCCTATTATTTGAATATAGCCAACTAATAATACTACAATCTCATTCAAATCATTATACTAGCCTCAAGCCACCTCAAGGACACCCAATTTAGCATTTTTCATATTCATACACACTATTGTACAAAGCACATTGAGTGGGAGAACTACATATGGCTTGATCCTTCTTTAGAGTATTGGTATGTAGGCAACATGCCCATACAAAGGGTGTGGATACATGTTCAGTACATCTTACACACACTAACCCCCTCTCTTTCCCAAAAATTTTCAAATCATAATGGAGTCTAGGGTTTGAAAACTAAATCAACTCTATAGGGAGTTATGTGGACATCCAATAGTTGAAATTTCATAGACAGGCTCACATAGACATAGTGAACAAAACCCAAAAAGATTAGATCTCTTGGAAAAAAGTGGTAGAAGAGGACTATAGCACTATACCCTAGGGTGTCCTATTTTGGTTCTCCTATCCATTCATAAAATGAAGGTTAGATCCTAATTTTTTATCATGTCCCAGTCCTGTATAGTGAATTTAAAACCTTGCAATAGTCGTCTTAGTTTATTTCCATCTAAGTCTTATTTTCTCTCCTTTATTACTATTTTTAGAAAAATTCAAATTATACAATTTTTTAGCATAATTATTGCATATTTATTTACTAATTTCCTATTCTAGAACTTTAACTAAATTAGGAATAAAACCACAATATTCCCAAAATTGTTAAATCATTTGGTGAACCCAACTTACATTGTTTACGCATAAAAAACCCTAAAAACCCTAGGGTAAATTTCTTACTAATTTTTCCTATTTTTTTCTAATTATTTACCTAAATAATAAAATTAGAAATCAACATTAAATTTTAAAATTCCTTAGTAATTTTAAAAATATTTTTCTTTCAAACCCTAGTTGTCCATACTAGGTCACGATATTCTCTTAGTATTTCTCTTATATTTTTTTGATTTTTTACTTACATATTTAAATCAAAAATTTGCATCAAATTTTAAAATTACTTATTAATTTTAAAAATAATTTAATTCAAAACCCTAGTTACATGTACTAGCTTCTATTTGATTCTTGAGGTATCACCTTACATTTTTTGTGAGTTTCGTATCCTTTTCATGCAGATTCTAGTTCATTATTTAGAATAAATTTGTTTAATATTTTATTCTATTATTCAATTTGTTTTCCTTATGACACCTAATCTCATTGCATCTCTTCTTTCAAGATAAAGTGCAAGACTTAGTGGCAACCCTCCTAAATTCACCCATATTCCTTCAACCTGACCATACACCATGGATAAATAACTAGTTCTAGTTTTAGTTATAAATCCTACACATCCAAATTATACCAATTTCAATGAGGATAATTTTGATGATGAGAAATATGAGAATAATTTAGATTATACAAACACCGATGTTCATGATCCACCACATCAAACTCATGATCAACTTCCACCAATTATTGATAATGAAGTTATCCTCAACAAAGATTTCATCCTATAATTTTTTTGAGAAAGACTCAAGGACCAAACCTAAGATCATACTCTTATTTTATAATCTATCATGGAAATCAAAAATCATAAATAAGTTGAGTCTTCCATTCCTTCACAGTAGACAATTACACATGACACTATAGGGGAAACTATGTCTCAACAACCCCTTATAGTAACCCAACCTTCCTTTATGCCACCACTAGCTACAACTAGTACATATTTGCCTCTACATGTGGTATTCCTTGTGAAAGAGACAATATCTCTTCAATCCAAGGTGCTACATCTTGAGCAAGGTAATTTTAGACCTACACAAGCTTTGAATTCTTTTTCTCTACTTCATACACCATTGACATGTCATATTACTTTGACACCCTTGCCATAAGGTTTTGTTTAACCCAAGCTTACTCTATATGATGGCAAGGGTGATCCAAAGACATATTTGAGAGCTTTTCATACAGCATGCTTGGACTATGTGCCAAATGACTAGCTACTTTCCAATCTATTTCCAAGGAGTCGAAAGGATTATGTTTTACAATGGTTCTATTGTCTACCAAATCAATCAGTCAATGCATTCAATCCTTTAGTTAACATGTTCCTATCTCATTTTATCATTAACATTAGTGATAAGGTTTCTTATGCCCAAGTTGCACAATAAAAACAAAATTCAAATGAGCATCTCACAGATTATGTTCTTCGATATAAGACTATTTTGGATAAGATGACTATCCCCATGACTAATCAATAGTTATAATATCTCTTCAAAAAAAGTCTTCTACCAGCTTTACATGAGTCAATAATGCTCAAAAAAGTTCTCTTACTTCACTAAATTATGTCACACACTAAAGAAAAGGTAATTCAAACTAATTTCAATGGGAAAACTCAAGTACATAAATATATTAGAAATAACAAACAAGAGTGATAAAAATTTCATATACAAAGTCAAGGTCAGTTATATAAAGAGTCATAATCAACCTATAGTCAATGTAGCTTTAGATCCCCCTCAACATGTGGTTTTATCAACACCTCCTTGATGAACCTTTACCAATCCACTAGTTTCTCCAGTTAGATTTTTATAGTAGCTATTGGAATGTAATATCATATCTCTCCCTCTTATTTAGTAAGTTGATCAAATAAATCCTCTTCCATGGGGATATGATCAACATGCATTTTGAAAATTTCATAGGGTACTAGGCCATACAACAAATAGATGCATCATTTTGAGACACAAGATACAGTACTTGATAGATGGTAACATTATTGATATTGGCACTTCAGTTGAGCCTCCTCAGACAAAGAAAATATAGGATAAAGCTTTGAAAATATTCTTAGATAATTTTCCATAGCATTCTAAATAAGAGACAGGGAACACATAAGAGGTTCACCATGCATATCATGCACATCCCCCACTAGATACAATAGGGCACCTTTAGTTGAGTTATATCCTTTGAGAAACATGATTGGTGTATACAATTATAGAGTTCCAATAAGACCTTTCATCTCCTTATCAGAGTAGGATATAGTCAAAGATGATTCAAATTATTATGCACTCTTTATCATATCTTACATTCATAATCATCCTATTCATAATGTTCTCATACATAATAGATTTAGTGTGAACATGTGCACTATGACATTACTATAGCATTTAGGATATTCATAGTAGGATATTAACCTAATAGACATAGTTATCAGTGGATTCAATGGGCATGTATAAAGTTCATTAGGTGAGATTTTACTTCTTCTATAAGTTAGTCCAACACATGTGGCCACACCATTTACTATTATTCCTAGTATAGGAGTTTTGACATGTTACTTGGTCTACCATGGATTTAAAAACTTTAAGCAATACCTTCTATAGTTCATAGATGCATTAAATTCATTCATGTTAATTAGGTTGTTATAGTTGGTAGAGTTCTATATTAGTTACCACTCCCCCCTTCAGAGCCATCTTCTACTTTATAGTCACCATTTTTAGGTCAGCCACTAGTTTTAGTTTCTCCACGAGTTTTAGCTCTTCCTCTAGTGTAGATTTAGACACAGTTAAATTCTCCATCACTAGTATAGAGAGTTCATACACTTCCATAGAGGCTTATTTTAGAAAAACCATAGTTTTAGAATTTTAGATAGCATCCAACTATAGTGTTCACACCTAGGGCAGTATCATTGAGGTCTCATACCTATACACATAGAGCACATGTTTAGAGAGCTTCTCCAACTACCAAATGGGTCCATAAGATCCCTATAGTTGCATCCACATCTCAAAGTTACAATGGGACCCTACAGTCAGCTTTTACTTCAAATATTTTAGATCATTTATAATATATATAGCTTTTAGAACCACAGTCTCAACCCTTCCATCATACTTCATGATCATGCACAATCCCTTTCCTTGGTATAAGACACCATGATCAGGAATCTCACATGAGACTCATAATTTAGTATAATAATTTCTTAGTTTTATTATACATGGTTTCTTTATGATTGATTGTACATAGCTTATATCAAAAATTCCAAAAATAATATAACATTTCAAAAATCCAAAAACATTCAAATAACTCAAAAGCCAAAAACAATACAAAATTTCAAAACACAAAAACATTTCAAATGTATGCATTATCCATGCTTTACATTTCTACTATCATGCTAGACTTACATTTGTTGTTATATGTTATGGTTTTTCTATTTATCTACATTACCATGCTTCACTTGATCTTCTTTGACTGTATGCAATGACTTCCAAATCCTTGATTTCTTCACTCTAACCATTTAAGGGACATCCTACTTATACATTCATGACACACATCGATATACATACACACTGGGGGCATCTTCTACATGACTACACCATCAATCATATTCCATTCTTACACCACACACTCTAGTTATCATGTTGATGTACATTATCTACTAGCTTACATAGATTATTATATCAACACCTCACTAGTATATAACACTTGTGTATTTCTTAGCATATACCTAGTCTTATACTAACATGTCTTGCATACCTTCACTTCTTACTTTGATTAGTTAGATGTGATTGTATTTATAGTATTTACATTATTTCCTTTCTTGTTTTGCATATCTAGATGTGATATCATTTCTCAGTTCCTATTTTGTCTCTCATATGTGCTTTAAGACATTTTCCAATGTCTTTTGCTTCTATTCTTGTGTGTGCCTTGAGACATTTGTAAATTTCCTTTACCTATGCTCTTCTATGTGATTGTGTCTTTCATGCCAACCTTACTTGTTTCAATTATATGTGTATGTGGAATTTAAACATTCTTTGTATGCTTGCTTTCTAGTTTGAGTGACATGTGTCCATGTCCCTTGTTTACTTGGCCCCTTGGCCACTCTTGTATGATTTTTGTTTCTTTCCTTATATGCTTGTTACTTGATTGCTTTCCAATTTTTTGCAATGTCATGATCCACATCATGTATTATCTTTCTTTCTTGAATGCCATGATGGACATCATGTTCCATCCCTCCATGAAAACTAATAACTAACCATAATTTTAGTTTCAATTTATTAAAACACACATGCTATTACATTGTTATATCTATCTAAGCCTAACCCTGTTGATCTAAAAATTTCTTATTACAAACCAGATATATCTTGAGATATCTTATCGATTATCATTAGTATATCATGTACATTTACAACATAGCACAGTTACAATGCTCTTTCTTTAGAGGGTAGTCATTATAGGGTCTTCATTCCTACCCTTAGAATAGGGGGAAACAAATAAGGGTTTTATCATAGAGATTAGAGATCCTACTAATCAAAAACTTAGTTTTTAGAACACCTAAAATAGCAACCAAACTTCAAACTAGGCAAAATACACTAGGCAAATAGTCAAAATTATTGAATAATCATTAGAATTACCCTAGGATAACATCACCAAGATTAGAATATAGTGTTAGATAGTAGGGTGTCTATTTATGGTGATCCTATCCAAATAGTAAAAAAAAAGATTTTCTAGACATAGGTAGAAAAGTAGGTTTAGTTACAATTTTGTATATCTAGACTAGTTCAAACTACTAACTTTTAGTACAATTTTTCTCAAAAAATCCAAATATAGGGTGCATTATGCATAGCATGATATCTCTTTATTCTATTTTTAGATAGAGTAGTTGGTATAACTTCTAGATTAGAATCTATGTTTCAGACACTAGTGATTGGGGGAAATGTGCATGGCACATTCATCTTCTTTTCTTTCCAAGTTCAGTACATACCTAATCATTATTAGTAGGTGTGTGCCTTATTCCATCTATATGTGGTTGGCATCATTTTAGAGTGGATTTCATACAAAACTAACCCCCACATTTTCAAATTGGCTTTTATATAAACCTAGTGCACAATTTTGGAGTGGCTTTCATACAAGCCTAATCTCCACCTTTCAAATTGGCCAAGAGTGGCCTAATTTCCAACATACATTTAGCTATCCATGCCAACATTATCAAATTATAGTACATTCATGGGATTCAAGAGATATCCCATATGACACACATTCATATTGATATCAGTTTATAGCTTCACATCATAGGACAATGATGGAGCTAAAGGACTAGCTAGCCTTTGTATTCTTGAGCCACCTACTCAGAAGGATTTGACACATGGTCCAAACATATATTAGCACATGCATGATCACATAGCTTCACTTAGTGGGTGAGAATGGATCCAAAGGGTTAGCCTTTGAATTTTTGAGCCACTTCTAGGGAATTGAGCACTCAGATCCATTCATGATATTACTCTTGGTAAAACATCATCCAACATTACTTAGCATTACTCAGCATCACTTAGCATCAAATAGGTTTTATATTGGTTCATGTACCTGATGAGTGTATTCATTCCTCTCTCTTCATGTCTCTCTCTCTCTCTCTTACCTAGATTTGTATGTTCTTATTTTAGATATAGCATATCTAGTAATAATTGATCTACTCTTTGTTTTATTTTCCATGTTTACACTTCATAACATGCTCTCTCTACACACACCCAACATCACACAACTTCAAGAGCTTCACCCTTATAGGTAATTTTAGGTAAACTTTATATTTTTACTTTAACCTAGTATTTCACTTTGTTGCATCACCAGAATAAAGTGGGGCAAATGTAGTCATATAAAATGTGAAAATTGGTAACTTGAGTGTGGTTTGTGACACCCAACCCATGGATCCCTCTTTCTTTCCCTCATAACCTTCATAGGATTCTTTTTACTAATTCTTAGTCATATGTAGCCTTTTATACTTGATCCCAACTTATCCATACTAATTTTCCTATGACAAATCCATCCCCCAAGGTCATGTACCCTCAGGACTATAACATCCAACTTGGACTATAACGTTGGGCCCTCTAGTGTCCATTTTTAATGCTCCTATTCAAGTGCATTTTTACCTTTAATGGTAATTTTCTTCCAATTCATATCCCCCTTCTTATCAACCTAATGCAATTACATTCAACCCATGACCAACAAATCCCTATAACATCCCATTCAAAGGTCATTTAGAAGGGATTGGAAAATATCATAAAGAAATCAAGAATACAAATAAGATTACTAAGGCAATCTTCCCTATTCTCTACATATAACTATCCCATACTACTACAAGATTATTCAAATCTTTATATTCATCCCTAGTCACCTCAAGCACACCTAGTTTAGCATTTTTCATCTTCATACACACTATTGAAAAAATCACATCAAGTGGGAAAACTACATATGTCTTGATCCCTCTTCAAAGTATTGGTATGTAGGCAAAGTGCCCACACAAGGGGTGTAGATACACATTCAGTGCATATTAAACACACACTAACCCCCCTCTTTTCCAAATTTTATCAAATCATAAAGGAGTCTTGGGTTTGAAGACTAAATCAGCTCTACAGGGAGTTCTACAAACATCTAATAGTTAAAATTTCACAGGCAGGCTCATACAGACAAAGTGAACAAAACCTAGAAATCTCAATCCCCTAGACAATAGTCAAAGAAGAGGACTATAATGGTGGACCCTAGGGTGTCCTATTTTGATGCTCTTATCTAATCATAAACTTAAGGCCAAATATTGATTTGTGATAGTGTCCCAGTCTTTCATACTGAATTTAAGACCCTACAATAGTCATCTCAATCCATTTCTAGCTAAATCTTGTTTTCTCTCCTTTATTACTAGTTTTAGAAAGATTTAAATTATAGTCAAATTATATAAATTATTAGCTTAATTATTTCATATTTATTTATTGATTTCTTACTCCAAACCTTTAGATAAATTAGGAATAAAACTCTAATATTCCCAAAATTATTAAATCAGATAACAAGTATTTTGGACTATTGTCTACATCACCAAAAAAAATTCATGGTAACCTACACACTCAGTTAGTAGCTACTAACTATGAAAAAAATATAAACTCTTATTAAGAGAGTTTATTTTACATCAATGACCATATTCTTTATTGAATATCAAACACTTTGACATAACTCTTTGACATAAAACCTCACAAGATACAACATTAATGAGAACATCAACCTTGATCACTAATCACATTTGACAACATCATATTACCAACTAAGAACATGCTCTCAATAGGCTACTCATATCCACATTACTCACTCACTGATCAACACTCTCTTTATGCCACTATCATTCTCAATCACTTGACCAAATAGACCTTTGGCATCAATGACCATTATGCCTTTACATGATATACCCTTTTGACATAAATGACAATAAAATGCCAACAAAATCCCCATTTATCATTGATGGAAAACACATTTATGATAAACACACTACAATCTAAAATCACATAAAAATGGTATTTTACCCATCTACTCATTATCCCCCTTTTGACATTAATGAAAAAGGGTCTTCCACAAACTACCATCTAATCTTTGGACCTAAACTTCAATAAAAAACATAATGAAATTCTGACAAAAACTCACCTTAGGATCATACCAATTGTTGCAAATAACCTTTGAAAGACTTGAATTGTACCTCAAGAAACCATGCTTCTTATGACTTCTATATCACTATCTTGACACTTCATAACATAGAACTATAACGCTCCTCCTAACTCCATACTGTCCTCTTGAGTCATAATATGGAAACTAATCTTATAAATATGTCTAAATAGGATACTTATCCTCATTATGAACTTTCTCCTAGAACTTAGCTCTTTTTTCAAATGATTCCTTCTTTGACATTAAAGATAAAAATATACCTATAGCATCTAGAATTACAAATTTTGTAATAATAACTCAACAAGTAGAATCACGAGAATATTATGAATCATCTAAGAAACATGCTTCCCCTAACTCCATACATACCTTCTTCAAATGAATTCATACATGAAAACTCACCTTATCCTTGATATGATTGATATAGATCAAACTCTTGATCACTCACTAGGTTACCCCACTTCTAACACTAATTGAAGAATTAGGGACTCCCTCTTTGTCTTTATAGATTATGCTCATCACTTGAGTCATCAAGACTCTCAATCCATCCTAAACTTCCTTCAATAATCTTGATACCAATCTAATTCTCAACACAAATCAAGCTATCAGTTGTTAGAAACATAGAACAACTTTTTGGTTACCTCTCATATACTAATCAACTAAACAAGCTTTCATCATGCTTTCAGCTCTGTCAACAACATCTAAGTTGTTTCTATGACCATATTGGTCTTTCATACTAATCCATATTACATATGTCTCAAGACACAAACCTATGCTTAGATTTACATTCCATACCATGACTCTTCATAAACTGATCTTTAAAATCAATTCTCATACTAACCAAAACTCCTTTCATCTTGTCATATGCATACAAGCTACAAAGAAAACAACCCATACCTTACAATATAGATAACCTAGAATACTCTCAAGATGAATCTTTGTTTGACTTAAAAGTCATGTTTATATAGATAGAAGAGTGTCTCCATGAATCCTAATGGAGTCACCCCTTTCCATAGGTCTCTCAAAACATCATGAACTCAAGAGATTCCTAGATCTCCAAACCACACTTCTCAACCATCTTACAATTATGAGACTGATAGGCCCTCCTTAGAATCCACTTAGGATTAACTGAATCATTTTACTCATCCACCTTGTCATCTTTATTGATCTCTTCAACACATAGAATTTATTTTCAAACCTGTTAGCATTTGTTACCAATATTTTTGAACTTTCTCTACTTATGTCAAATCCTTTAACATGAAAATTTAGAGTATATCCTTGATTTCACATTTGAATGACATTCAAAAAATTATGATTTAGACCTTTTACATATATCACATTCTCAATTTTGGTTTTCCCATTGTCAGGACTTATTATTCCCTTGCCAATAATATTAGCTATTATATTGTGTCCAAACTTGACTGTACCTTTAATATTCTTCTTCAAAGATATACATTTATTTTTGTCACTGGTCATATGGATTAAACAACCACTATTAATGTACCATTTCAAACTCTCATCTTAAATGTGAAAAGTAGCTTGTACTATCAAGGATTCTACTTCTTTTGGGCCATCATGTTTTTAATCCTTTTTTAGTATTTTCAAAGGTTCTAACTTCTTATTAACTTGAACATATACTTCCTATTTTGAATAGGGGGTTCTGCATAACCAATTCTATATAATCTTGAAATGTGTCCAATTTTATTACAATTATAAAAAAATAACACTACTTCTATTGATATTTGACCTTTGGAAAAATGAATTTGAGAATCATTTTATAAATCCATGAGTATTCATATCACTTTTACATGCATGATTACTTCTATCATTTGATCTACAATCTATAGCTTTATGTCCAAACTAATTACAAGAAAAATAGTAGCCATAGAATAAATTCATGTACCTTATTACATTTGGTTCCTTAATAGGAAATGATCTCTAAATATTTTTTAAAGGCACATAAACACTTTTGTTATTTTTGAGAGGAATGATAATATTTTTTACCTATCCTGACCTTTGACTATCATTCAAAATCTCATATTTCTTGAGAGCATCGGCATGTGTCTTTGGATTAATGATATTTTACTCTTCCTTGTTAATTTTATGGTCATCCATGTATCCAAGCCTTATTTTGATGATAGGTGACCTTTGAATTTTCAATATCTCATCAAAAATTCCATTGCTCTTTTTAAACTTTTGATAATTTTTCAATTTGATTGTGAACTATTCCAAATCTGACTTCAATGAACCTATCTCAGATTTGTACTTATCAAACTCTTCTTCCTTGGACTTTAGAATTTAATTTTCTTATTCTAATTGAGTCTTGAGATTTTTGATGACCTCATTAGTTTTATTATCACTCTTATTTATCTTAGTTTCTAATATACATATTTATTCTTCATGACTTTTGACTAGAGACTTCAAATTTTAATGTCTTTCTTTGACTCTTCAATTCATCCAAAGCACTGATAAGTTATACCTTGAGATAAACCTTAGATTATTATTCATCATCCATGAATACTTATTATTTTTAAATATTCCCATATTTGACTTCAATGTCCATGAAAAAAGCTTCATCACTTCCCTGTTCTGAACTATAGTCATCACTGTTTGAGATATCTTTATTACTAACTTTAGAAGAGTTGCCTTCTTTATAATATAGACTCATTTTGTTATTAAATAACTTTTTCTTATAGTCACCTTACTTGACATTATTCTTGAATTTTCACACTTTTTAGACTTGTATTCTCTTCATCATGATCATGTTTTTCCTTTTGAGGACAATTGGTATAAAAATGACCAATCCTACGTGTAATATTCCAAATCAAAATATTTTACATTAATTTGAATATTTTGGAATTACTTTAAATAATATTATATAAAATAATAATTTATCTAATAATAAAGTCAAATTGGATTCATTATTTTTTTATGAATATAGATTTTGAATATTACAAAGTTACACCACAATGGGTTTCATCCTCAGGTTTGATTATAAGAGTTTATGTCCTTATATCTAGATTATGCAGTTTAAGGGGTTTCATACTTAAATTCACTTATACATGGATACTTATACATGGTTAAATATTTGAATTCATAATTCAATGATCTCTTTCTCATTAATTCATTGAATATAAATATCCTCATTGCTTCTGATCCAAATGACATGTCTTTGCCAAGGATCATGACCTTTCATCAAATGAATGTTTAATGACTATTTAATTAATTGATAAATAATAATTATTGTTGTATGATTTCTATCAAGGGTGATTTGATTCATAATTGGTAGTGCTTCTTCCATGGAAAATTATTTAGTAAAAATGGCAATGATTTAGCTTCCTTGATGACCGATTGTACTTGTTCCTTAACTACTGTGTGCTTGCCTTCATATGGCTAGCTATGTTTAGGCCTTCCTTGACTACTGCATAAGTATTAAGGGAGGATCCTTTATTGTTTCACTTCAGACTATTAGTGGATTTTAAGGACATTATAGACCTCCCTTCCTCAAATTACTTATCCTCAAGCAATAGTAAATTGAGGATTTTAAGAATTAATGTTCCTTTTAACATTGTATCTATTATTGGCCATCTCACAAATGTGATCAAATATTGTAAGATAATAACAGTCATAGTGGGGACCATTAAAATGTCAAGAGGTTTTGTGTACTTTTTCCATGATAAGATCTTATAAATAACCAATAGTATTTACTCTATAGTTTTCTCATTTTTACTCAATAGTGAAGAGTAATAATAAAAATATGAATAACTTATATCAATCAAAAGGTAGATACCATTACCATGTATATTTCTAGTAGACATGTATTTTTTTTCACTCAAACCTTATAATCCATTCCTTATGATAGAGTACAAAATACATGTATAACTTTCATATAATGCAAACACGAAATCCATAGTGGTCCTGTGTCGATCCAAATTTGTCTCCCTTTCAAAGTCATAAAAATTTAAAAAGTCATTAAGGCATGCTTCATTAATACTATTAGATTTATAATCCCTATGTAGTCATGACATACCTGAATTCACCATTAATTTAATCTTGTTGGACTATGGTTGCATTTATAGAAGTAAGGAACATGAATCTATTATCTACCTTTTTGGTACATCCATCTATTCAAATCTAAATCTATTATTTCCTAACTGCCAAGCCAAAATTGGGTTATGACCTAGAGTTATTATACCCTTAATTTCCATTATCAATGTAATAGTATCCAAGTTTGGAGTTAGATTCATATATAACGAAATTAATATTCCTTTTACAAGTTTACTATCATAATCACATGTGGATAAGGCATTCTCACATTCTACCCTAGCAGCTTTAGCTAATCTCTACACACAAAGTTGTGATTTTTGTTGTAGCTACTTACCACCTTGGCTTATGTTATTAATCTTAGTGCACTTGTTTTATTTAAAGATTTTCACTATGTTATTCAGTACTTTGATCATATAATCAGAACCAATTCTCACTTATTATATACATGACTTCCTTTTTTGAATTTCTCTTACATTTAAAGGAAACTTTGCTTCTTTAGATATTTTCAAAGAAACATATTCTATGATAATTATGTACTTATTATTAGACATTAATCCATGCCACAAGTAAACCTATATGATAATGGTCACTTCTAGAACCTTTCTGAAAACATTGTGCAAAGATTGGCATAATTTAATATGTAATCTAGAAGCTTCTTTTGGCACAGAGTTACCCAATTTCCCATTAATCCAAACAACCATACTGATGATTGATTTCTCATTTTGAATGACATAAAGATGTATAATAAACATTATCTTGTGATATTTAGCAACTCCTCTATTACGAATGGCCCTAACATCCCTATTTATCCAACTATCTTCTAAAAACTTTTTGTGATCTTAAAATTCTTCCTTCACTCATTTTTCATAAATTTTATTTTGAAAGATTGTGACATGAATGGTAAGATTAGTTCTTGTGTGTTCAATAAGATGCAAAAATGTATGATAGGGCTTGTCAGACATCAACATAATTTGTTTTTGTTATTGTTATTAAATTTCTTCCCTTGACTGCTTCTAAAAATATAATAGATGGAAGTTTATGTTCTTAAATTTGGAGTGTTTGAATAAGTTAGGATCTAATCTATTTTCCAACTAATTCCATTCCCAAAAGTAAATTTTATACTTTCTTATTCTCACCATAAATCGCCAAGAATGTTTTTTGCATACTTTTTACTTGAATACATGCATAGTTTTACATTTCCCTCATTATTAGCAATTATATGCCTTGTATCTCCTTTCAAAAATAGAATGTCAAGGTCTCTTTTAGTTGCTACCAAAGTTTGGCCTCTATTTTCATTTGTTTAAACCATTTGTTGGTTTTATATGTAGAGTAAATTTATTAGTTAATACTATTGCTGAAATAACTTGATCTTGATGTTGGGTAGATGGTGGTGGCCTAATGCATTAGGATATATCTAGTGATATGGTTCATCCATGTTTTAATTTTTTGGAAGCTAATATTTGAAGCCTAAAATTAATGAGTTATTATTCTATGAAACCATAGCTCTGATGGTGCATTTGAATAGGGTAAATGACTTGCAATGTTCTTGTTAGGGTGTGGAGCTAAAAGCTTCAACTGTTGCAGACATGAAGAAAGGAGGTTGTTGAAGATCCAAAAATACCGATGTCAACAGCATGACCGATGTCGATCATGACCAGTGCAAAAGGCAACCAGCATCGACAGGGAGTTAGCTGACGTCGGTCAGCACCAGACAGACAGGGACTGACGTCGGTCGCCTGTGGCAGTTCCAAAACTGTTGTTGATGAATAGTCAGTTAAGTGAAGTGAGTGTTTGCATGTTTAAGGGCTAATTATAGTCATGAGTTGCATGTCTAATTATTGTAATTAGAGTTCTATTTTTTTATGCATGGGATTCTATTTAAAGACCCATGAGGTATGCATTGTAAGAATAAGCAAACAAGTAAAAGCATTGAAGCAAGGAAGCAAGGTCAAGGAGATCTACAGGTGTAAGGTCAAGGAGATCAGCTGAAGCATTCAAGGAGGGGATAACAACTCAGGTTGCTGAGTTGGTTGTGTTGAGCAAGAGAGAGAGGGAAGAAGGTCTTGAGGTGTGGCAAGCCTTTGAGGTGGAGGAAGAAGTGGCATCTTCCTTATTGTATTTTCTTCTAAGATTATCTAATACAAGATTGTGTATTGTCTCTCAAATTCTTTGTTGTCTCAAGTTTCTAGTTACTTAATCATTCTGGTATAATTTTGTGTTTAATTGCTTATAAGAAAGTAATCAATTGTGCTTCTGTTAGATAAGGGGTTCCTAATAATTGGTATCAAAGCTATGGTTTGTAGGGAGTAGGTTATTGTTTGTTGATTACAGGTCATTCACAGGGTTTTTAATTAAGTGGGAGTTTAACAATGGCAGAAAAAAGTAAGCTATGAATGGAGAAGTTTAACGGCAAGAATTATCAACATTAGAGGATGTAGATAGAGGATTATCTATATCAGAAGGATTTGTACTTACCATTGGGTGGGGTTGCATGCAAGCCCATAGATATGAAGGATGAAGAATGGAGTGTTCTTGATCGGAAGGCTCTGGGTTTCATAAGGTTGAGCCTTGCATCGTCTATGATTTCTAACTTATCACAGTGTAAGACAACGAAAGAGTTGATAAAATCCTTGGCAAATTTATATGAAAAGCCCTCGGCTTCAAATAAGGTATTTCTTATGAAGCAGTTATTTACTTTGCAAATGTAGGAAGGTGGATTGGTGCATACTCATCTTAGTGATTTCCATGGTTTGGTAAACTAGTTAGCTTCAGTCAATATTGTTTTTGATGATGAAGTAAAGGCTCTTTTAATTTTATGCTCCTTACCTAAAAGTTGGGATAGTTTGGTTATGGTAGTAAGTAATTTTGCATCTACTTCTAAAATCTTAAAAGTTGATGATGTTGTGAGTGTGATCTTGAATGAAGAAATACGCAGGAGAAGCATAGGTGAATCATTAGGGAATGCTCTAAGTGCAAAAAGTAGGGGAAGGCAAAGAGAGAAGGTTGAGCAAGGGAAATCAAGGTCAAAGGTGGGAAGGAGATCCAAATCTAGAGGTGTCACATGCTAGTTTTGTGGAAAGAGAGGACACACAAAGAAGGAGTGTGTTAGGGTGTGGAGCTAAAAACTTCACCAAGGAGCATTCATTATCAGGTTTAGGTCTACACAGACACCGGCATCAGTTAGGAGTGACCGACGTCGGTCACAAGTAGTTACAGAGATGTCGACGTCGGCAGAGGGTCGGCCGACAGTAGTCGCAGACAAGCAACAGGAACTGACGTCGGTTACCTACGTGTCTAGAGAGCTATTTTCGTGGATAGAAGTGAGTGTTTGCATGATAAGTTTGAGCTGAAGTCTCAAGCTCACGTCTCTATTATTAGCAATACTATTTTTAGAGCCCTTATTCAAGTGGCTTAACTGGTTGTTGGATGTACATGCTCAAGTCTCCTAATTCTATATGTAGAATTAGATCTTCCTAGCTTATTGTAATTTTTAGTGGATTATTGTAGTTGGGTGAATTATTGTAATTCATTGTGTGTGAAGATCTGTACTAGAATTGAATCAATCTAGGCTTGTTGGAGTTGATTGTTCTTGAGAGAGAGAGCTCTTGAGGAATAGAGATCTATTGAGAGATCTATACATCTAGGAGAGGTGTGGAAGAAAGAAGCTTTCTTCAATTGTATTCCTTTTGTAAAGAGTTTGTTAATACAAGTTTTCAGGGTGTTTTCTTGTATCTCTTGTTCTTGCTATTATCATTCTAATTACTTGTCAATCTGGTTTAATTCTGCATTTATTGCTATCACAATTGTAATCTATTGTTGGATTGATCCCCCAACAAGTGGTATCAGAGCCTAGGTTACAGGTTTAGAGCTTGATAATTGGTATCAAAGTTTAGGTTCACTAACAGGTGGTTCAGATCTGTGTAGTGTGTATTGATTACAGGTTCTCACAGGAGTTTCTACAGGGATTTCTGTTTGAGTGGGAGAAGTAATGGCAGATGAAAGTAAATTGAGAATGGAAAATTTCAATGGCAAAAATTACCAACACTGGAGAATGCAGATAGAGGACTATCTGTATCAAAAAGATCTCTACTTACCATTAGGAGGTGTTGCAAAGAAGCCCAAAGACATGGAGGATGAAGAATGGGAAGTTCTTGACAGAAAGGCTCTGGGGTCTATAAGACTAAGTCTAGCATCCACTGTGATATCCAATTTATCACAGGCAAAGTCTACGGTAGAGTTGATGACTACGTTAGCAAATCTGTATGAAAAACCCTCAGCTTCCAATAAGGTATATCTTATGAAGCAGTTATTTAATTTGCATATGAATGAAGGTGGATCTATTTCTAATCATCTGAATGATTTCAATGGTATTGTGAATCAATTAAGTTCAGTGAATATAGTGTTTGATGATGAGATAAAAGCTCTTTTGATATTATGTTCTTTGCCTGAAAGCTGGCATGGCTTAGTAATGGCAGTAAGTAATACTGCATCTGCATCAAATATTTTGAAAGTAGAGGATGTTGTTAGTGTTATCTTGAATGAGGAAATACGCTAGAAAAGTACAGAAGAGGCATTCGAGAACGCTTTAAGTTTTGAGAGCAGGGGAAGGCAGAAAGAGAAGAGCAAGAAAGGCAGATCAAGATCCAAGTCAAAGGGGAAAGGCATATCTAAATCCAGAAATGGCAAAAGGCCACAATGCTAGAATTGTGGAAAGATGGGGCACGTAAGTAGAGATTGTTGGTCAAAGCCTAAGGAGGACAACCAGCACGAAGGAAAAGAAGAAGCCAAGATTGCAGGTATTGCACAGGATGCTTTAATTTTCTCTCTGCATAATAATATAGAATCTTGGGTATTAGATTCTGGTGCATCTTTTCATGCTACTAACAGGGAATATTTCAGTGACTATATCCATGGAGATTTTGGAATAGTGTATCTAGGGGATGATGAGCCCTATAAAATAATTGGCAAAGGTAAAGTGCAGCTGAAGATGCAGAATAGCAACACATGGGTGTTGAGAGATGTGATGCATGTTCCTAGCTTGAAGAGAAATTTGATTTCTATAGGAAAGTTAAGGGATGAGGGTTGTACAATAACTCTCATAGTAGAATCTTGGAAGGTGACCAAGGGTGCACTTGTTATGGCCAGAGGTAAGAGAGAAGGTACTCTCTATTTATGTAATTGTGTTACTAACAAATCTCCTTTTGTATTATCTACTTCAGATGTGGACGCTAAATTGTGGCACTCAAGGCTTGGCCACATGAGTGAGAAGGGGATGTCAATTCTTAAGTCCAAAGGTATGCTTTCAAATTTAAAAGGCATAGATCTAGAATTTTGTGAGCACTGTGTATTTGGAAAATAGAAAAGGGTTAGTTTTCTCAAAATTGGGTCTACTAAGAAGAGGCACAAGTTGGAGCTTGTTCACACAGACGTGTGGGGACCAGCTCAGGTTGCTTCCATTAGAGGATCACAATACTATGTATCTTTCATAGATGATGCTACAAGGAAGGTATGGATCTATTGTATTAGAAGAAAATCAGATGTATTTGAGACTTTTAAAGTTTGGAAAGCTATGGTTGAGAATGAAATAGGTAAAAGATTAAAGTGCCTGAGATCAGACAATGGTGGTGAGTTTTGCAGTCATAAGTTCAGAGATTATTGTTACATGCATGGAATCCGTAGGCAAAGGATGGTTCCAAGGACACCTCAGCAGAATGGTATTGCTGAAAGGATGAACAAGACAATAATGGAGCATGCAAGATGTATGAGATTGCATGCCAGTTTGCCCTTACAGTTTTGGGCACAAGCTGTTGACACTGCAGTATACCTGATTAACAGAGGACCCTCTATAGCTCTGGATGGTGGTATTTTAGAAGAGGCATGGATAGGTAAAAAGGTTGATCTCTCATATCTCAAAGTTTTTGGTTGTGAAGCCTTTGTGCATATAGATAAGGAAAATAGAAAGAAGCTTGATGCTAAGTCTATGAGATGCACGTTTATTGGCTATGGCTTAGATGATTTTGGTTACAGATTGTGGAATCTAGAAACTAACAAGGTAATCAGGAGTTGTGATGTTGTTTTCAATGAAAGAGTGATGTATTGTGATCAGCTAAGGAAGTTGAATCAGTCTGAGTAGAGCAATGGTGAATTGGATGAGGTGAAAGTCCAAAATGAGCTTGCGGGAAAAAGAAATAATCACTTACAGGAAAACACAGAGACCGACGTCGACAAGTTAGGAACCGGCATCGGTAGGACAGAAACCGGTGTCGGCCATACAGAGACTGACGTCAACCATACAGGTACCAAGGTCAGTCAGGCAGAACCAACGTCAATCAGTAACAAGTCTACAGGTGACCGAGGTCGGTCACTGTTAGAGAATTTGGGTGGACAGCATGTTGTAGACGAGTCTCAGACACCCATCAGGAGGTCAAAAAGGGTGAGTAAGCCTCCAATTAGATATTCTCCTTCTTTATTTTATCTATTGCTAATTGATGGTGGAGAACTAGAGAGTTTTGAAGAAGCAATACAGGTGGAGTCCAAGAGTGAGTGGGAGTGTGGCATGGTTGAGGAGTTGGAGTCCTTAAGAGAGAACCAAACATGGGATTTGGTTGAATTGCCAGCTGGTAAGAGAACACTCAAGAATAGATGGACCTACAGGTTGAAAGAAGGTGAGAATGGACAGATGAGATATAAGGCCAGATTAGTAGTGAAAGGATTTGTACAAAAGCCAGGTATTGACTTTGGTGAGATTTTTTCTCCTGTTGTTAAAATGACTTCTATAAGGGTTGTATTGTCTTTAGTTGCTTTTGAGGATTTGCATCTTGAGTAGCTAGATGTTAAGACAACATTTCTTCATGGAGACTTGGATGAGGAAATTTATATGGAACAGCCAGAAGGATTTGAGGTCAAGGGTAAGGAGAAGTTTGTGTGCAGGTTGAAGAAAAGCTTGTATGGCCTCAAGCAAGCTCCTAGGCAATGGTACTTAAAATTTGATAGATTTATGACTGAGCATGGCTATAGTAGGTGTTAATCAGACCATTGTGTGTATTTCAAGAGATTTGATAATGGTAGATATATTATTCTATTATTGTATGTAGATGGTATGCTGGTTGTAGGATCTCACATGCAGGATATCTCAGAGCTTAAGGTGAAATTAGCTCAAACATTTGCTATGAAGGATTTGGGAGCAACAAAGAAAATCCTTGGCATGAGCATTAAGAGAGACAGGAAAAATCACAAGTTGATATTGTCTCAAGAAGATTATGTGGACAAGGTGTTGAAACGGTTCAATATGCAGGATGTTAAACCGGTAAGCACACCTTTGGCTGGACATTTTAAGTTGAGTCGAGAACAATGTCCTAATTCATATGATGAGGTAGAGTACATGAGTAAGGTTCCATATTCTTCCGCAGTAGGGAGTTTGATGTATGCAATGGTGTGTACTAGACCGGATATTGCCCAAGCAGTGGGAGTGGTAAGTAAGTATATGGCCAATCCAGGTAAGGAACATTGGAAAGCAGTTCAGTGGATCCTTAGATATCTAAGAGGAACTAGCAGTAGGCACTTGCACTATGGAGGTTCAGATACTTCTCTACATGGTTATGTATATTCAAATATGGCAGGTGATTTGGATGGTAGGAGGAGCACTACAGGTTATGTTTTTACTGTAGGTGGAATGGCGGTTAGCTGGATATCTAAGTTGCAGAAGGTTGTTGCCTTATCAACTACAGAAGCAAAGTATATTGTAGCCACAAAAGCTAGCAAGGAGATGATATGGATGACACGGTTCATGGATGAGCTTGGTAAGGAACATGAGAGTTGCAGACTGTATAGTGATAGTCAGAGTGTAATCCATTTGGCTAAGAATTTAGCCTTTCATTCAAGAACAAAGCACATACAGCTAAGGTATCACTTCATACGACAGGTATTGGAAGATGGTGAGTTGAAGCTGGAGAAGATCCATATAGATAGGAATCTTGCTGATATGTTAACCAAGCCAGTTACAAAGGAGAAGTTGAATCTTCATTTAACTTCTGTTGGTCTTCATGATTGAGTTGAAGATGGAGGAGCTAGAAGATGTTGCTGTATAGGTACTGGTGCAGCTGTTTATCTCCAAGTGGGAGATTGTTAGGGTGTGGAGCTAAAAACTTCACCAAGGAGCATTCATTATCAGGTTTGGGTCTACACAGACACCGGCATCGATCAGGAGCGATCGATGTCGGTCACAAGCAGTTACAGAGATGCTGACGTCGACAGAGGGTCGGCCGATGGCGGTCACAGACAAGCAGCAGGAACTGACGTCGGTTACCTGCGTGTCTAGAGAGCTATTTCCATGGACAAAAGCGAGTGTTTACATGATAAGTTTGAGTTGAAGTCTCAAGCTCGCATCTCTATTATTAGCAATACTATTTTTAGAGCCCTTGTTCAAGTGGCTTAACTGCTTGTTGGATGTACATGCTCAAGTCTCCTAATTCTATATGTAGAATTAGATCTTCCTAGCTTATTGTAATTTTTAGTGGATTATTGTAGTTGGGTGAATTATTGTAATTCATTGTGTGTGAAGAACAGTACAAAATTGAATCAATCTAGGCTTGTTGAAGTTGATTGTTCTTGAGAGAGAGAGCTCTTGAGGAATAGAGATCTATTGAGAGATTTATACATCTAGGAGAGGTGTGGAAGAAAGAAGCTTTCTTCAATTATATTCCTTTTGTAAAGAGTTTGTTAATACAAGTTTTCAGGGTGTTTTCTTATATCTCTTGTTCTTGCTATTATCATTCTAATTACTTGTCAATCTGGTTTAATTCCACATTTATTGCTGTCACAATTGTAATCTATTGTTGGATTGATCCCCCAACAGAGTGTCGGTTGAGGGATAAAGAGAATCAACATGAAGGTAATGAAGAAGCAAAGGATGCAAATATTGTGGTACAAGATGCTCTCATACTTTCTTTGGATAGTCAGGTAGGATCTTGGGTTTTAGATTCTGGTTCTTCTTTTCATGCATCCCCAAACAGAGATTTGTTCCATGAGTATGTCCAAGGAGACTTTGGAGTGCTTTATTTAGGGGATGGTATGCCTTGTTAAATAGTTGGCAAAGGGAAAGTGCAGCTGAGATTGTAGATGGACAACACATGGGTGTTGAAGGAGGTCATGCATGTCCCAGTTCTAAAGCAGAGTTTGGTTTCTGTAGGAAGGTTGGGTGATAAGGGATGCATAGTAACCCTCACAACGGATTCTTGGAAGGTTACCAAGGGAGCACTTATTTTAGCTAGAGGTAAGAAAGTAGGTACTCTTTATCTATCTACTTGTATTACTAATTCTACTTCTAGTTTATCTACTTCAGCTGTAGATTCGAAGATGTGGCTTAATAGGCTTGGTCACATGAATAAGAAGGGAATGGACGTTCTTGATTAAAAAAGTATGAGTTCAGATTTAGAAGGCATAGATAGAGTTCATTGTAGGAAAAGGAAATTTGATGCTTTTGATAAGAACAAGGAAGCCTTGATGTTTATGGAGGATATGAAGGATAGAGATTAGTCACAAGGGATAAATGATTCTGAGCAGGGTAGTATGGATAGGGGTTTGATCCAAGATGAGCTCATGGGTGAATATTTCATCACTTATAGGAACACACAGACACTGATGTCGGTCACTTGGAACCGACATCGATCAAGCAAATATCGACATCAGTCATGTGTAGACCAGTAGGGTCGATAGAGTTGGGCAGGAGAAGTTCGACATCAGTCAGGCAGGAATCAACGTCAGCAGAGGGGACACCGATGTCAGCCAAGGAAACCATGTCGACAGTTAGGGTCAGTGTAGGGAACTGACATCGATCAGGAGTAGACTGGGACATGGCTGAGATCGATCACTGAAATAGATATTGGGTGGACATCAAGTTGTTAAGGAGTCTCAAATGCCCATATGGAGGTCAGAAAGGGTAAGTGAACCTCATATTCATTGTTCACCTTCTTTATATTGCTTACTGATGGTCAAGAACTAGGCAGATGTGAAGAAGCAATGCAAGTAGAGTCTAGAAATAGTGGGAGCTTGGCATGGATGAGTGTGAGTCCTTGGAGAAGAACCAAACATGTATTTATTAGTGGAGTTGTCATCTGGAAGAAATTACTAGATGAGGGATGGATTCCCAAGTTAGAGAAGAGAGTGGATGGACACGTGAGATAGAAGGCTATGGTATATGGTCTTGAGTAGGCTGCAGGACAATGGAGGTTTGACCATTGTATTTTTCTTTACCAAGTTGGATAATATTAGCTACATTATCATGTTATTGTATTGTGTTTCTTGTTATAGGGTTTCATATACAGGGAGTTTTTTAAGCTAAGGGTAAAGTTAGTTCAGAAGTATGTCATGAAGAATTTGGGAGCAACAAAATTCTTTTGGCATAAGTGGCAGGTATAGCATCACAGGGTTTGTGGTGGTTGGTCTTCAATAGTGACTTTGAAGAGGGATACAGAGCCAAGGGAACAAAGTAGATGGTGTATAGGTATAGGTACAGTTGTAGCTATTTATCTCTAAGTGGGAGATTGTTAGGGTGTGGAGCTAAAAGCTTCAACTATTGCAGACATGAAGAAAGGAGGTTGTTGAAGATCCAGAAGTATCGGTGTCAGCATCATCACCAACATCGGTCATGACCAGTGCAGAAGGCAACTGGCATCGACAGGGAGTTGGCCGACGTTGATCAGCACCAGACAGATAGGGACCGATGTCGGTCGCCTGTGATGGTTCTAAAACTGCTGTTGATGAACAATCAGTTAAGTGAAGTGAGTGTTTGCATGTTTAAGGGCTAATTATAGTCACGAGCTGCGTGTCTAATTATTGTAATTAGAGTTCTATTTTTTTATGCATGGGATTCTATTTAAATACCCATGAGGCATGTATTGTAAGAATAAGCAAGCAAGTAAAAGCATTGAAGCAAGGAAGCAAGGTCAAGGAGATCTACAGGTGTAAGGTCAAGGAGATCAGCTGAAGCATTCAAGGAGGGGATAACAACTTAGGTTGTTGAGTTGGTTGTGTTGAGCAAGAGAGAGAGGGAAGAAGGTCTTGAGGTGTGGCAAGCCTTTGAGGTGGAGGAAGAAGTGGCATCTTCCTTATTGTATTTTCTTCTAAGATTAGATAATACAAGATTGTGCATTGTCTCTCAAATTCTTTGATGTCTCAAGTTTCTAGTTACTTAAGCATTATGGTATAATTTTTTGTTTAATTGCTTATAAGAAAGTAATCAATTGTGCTTCCATTAGATAAGGGGTTCCTAACAGTTCTATTATTACTAACTAAGCTCAAAGGGGTTAGATCCAACCATTATGATTGATCCAAAATTTTCATTTATAAAGTGATTAGGGGTAGATTATTTGATACATAAATGATTTTTAGGCTTGATAGACTTGATACACTAAGAGACAACCCCACTAGTTTATTAATTTCCATTTTCAAGGGTTTCAATGGCATTAAGTCAACAATATTGTTAGGTATAGTCTCCAATTTATTAAAATATAAGTTAAGCTCCCCTAGTTCATCTTTTTTTTGTGGATAACTAGGAATCATTGCTAAAATTAAACTTTTTATTAACGTCATCCATAAGCTTTTCTATTCGAATATTCTATGACTTTGAATCTTGATTTTCCCATATTCTATCAATTATTTTGGTTATGTCTCCATCTTTTTTATTTTTTAGACCATATCCCATGATATTTTGTTGATAGTGTACATTAATTAGACAATCAATTAGTTTATTAAACTTAAAACCTATGTTTGGGGGATAATCCTTGAGACCTCTCTCTTGCACACACTGAAGTTTATCTTCATTCTAACATAGATAACACATATCAACATCATCATTAGTGTTTTGGATAGATAACTCATGTTCATATCTAATATCTAGATTTTTGTCATTATTACCAATAGATGAGTCTCCATAAATATTAATTTCTTCTTGGATAAGTATGTTTGGTCATTTACATAGTTCACCATTGGATGAGTCATTCATTTGTTCATGGATAGGGAAGTTAGTCTTTGAATTTTTCATCTTCCTTTCTTTTGGGACTTCTTAAAAATTGAATTTATCTTCATATTCAATACTACCATAATTATGATTCACAAACTCATCTTCCTCATAGTGCATATTTCCATTCTATGACTCTTTTAAGTCCAAAAAGTTTGAAAAATAAATTTATTTTTGAATCTCTACTAAAATGATGTTGTATGATTCATAACTATCTATAATGTATTTACGTAGTGACCCCATGGTTCATAGGTTGGCAATAAAAACATCTCTAATACCACTGTAATATTCCAAATCAGAATATTTTATATCAATTTGGATTTTTTAGAATTCCTTTAAATAATATTTTATAAAATAATAATTTAAATAATAATAAAGTCAAATTGGATTAATTTTTAATTTTTGAATATAGATTTTGAATATTACAAATTTACACAAGGGGTTTCATCCTTGGGTTCAATTACAAGGGTTTCCATCCTTGTATATGGATCATGCAGTTTAAGGGGTTTCATCCTTAAATGTACTTATAAGTGGTTATTTATAGATGATTAAATATTTTAATTAATAATTATATAATCTCTTTCTCATCAATTTGTTGAAAATAAATACCCTCATTGCTTCCCATCCAAATGACATGTCTTTACCAAGGATCGTGACCTTTCATCAAATGAATGTTTAATGGCTAGTTAATTAATTGATAAATAATTATTATTATCTTATGTATTCTATCAAGTGTAATTTTCTTCATAATTGGTAGTGCTCTTTCCATGGAAATTTTTTTAATAAAAATGGCATTGATTTAACTTCCTTGATGACTAACTGCACTTGATCCTTAATTGTTGTGTGCTTGCCTTCATTATGGATGGTTATGTTTAGGCCTTCCTTAGATACTATGTAAGTGTTAGGGAAGGATCCTTGATTGTTGAATTCTAACTATTGGTATATTTTAAGGACATTAAACTACCATAATTAAAATATTTGAATGGTGGCTTACCTTTGTACTTACCTGAACCTTTTCTTAGTTTCCTCATAAATAAGGCTTTGTCTTTGTCTTCATCAATATCAATGTCACTATCAATTTCAACCTTTCTGATTTGTGTTTTATTTTAAAACTTGAATGATGCACCCCTTTTGGAATATCTTCCATCATCAGTGCTCATCTCATAGGTAGTAAGTATTCTATGAAGGTCATCCATTTGTAACTTGTCTAAATCTTTTACTTCTTCAATAGCTGACACCTTTGAGTCAAATCTTGGGATCAAGGATCTTATAACCTTTTGAAAAACATTTGACTAATTAACATTTTCTCCAAGACCTCTGATTATGTTAACTACATCAAATTTAAGAAGATATGTTGTAATATTATCTTCTTCCTTCATCTTTAGACTTTTAAAATGTCTTATATAGGTCTAAAGCTTTGCCAATTTTAACTTGGTGTCACCTTTATAGATAATATGGTGCTTGTCCCAAATTTACTTAACTAACTCACATTGCATCACCTTGACAAACTTAGATTCTACCAATCCACATAATATAGCATTCATAGTCTTTGAATTGTTCTCACTTGCTTTCTTTCTTGTAGCATTAGTTGGAGGAGTTTGAGGGATAGTATACCCATCAACAACTGACTTCCAAATGTCAAACCTGAGAGCCATCAAATAGGTTTTCATCCTAATGTTCCAAAATACATAGTTATTTCTAGTGAAAAAAGGGGCCTTGTTTGTTGAAAACCCTCATTTTGCTTGATTATTAGACATTGTGCTTATTAGGATCTACCTTCCAGCTATCAAGCCTAAAATTGAAGGAACTACATTTATACTAATTAATGGAATAATAGCCATTGAGAGAGGGGTGAATCAATGCGCTCTTAAAACTATAATTCTTTAGTTCATTATTCAAGTACCAAGAAAGTTTCCATAGAGAAATCAAACCATAATAAATAACAAAAAGACATAACACATGATATATGTGGGAAACCCTTAAAGGGAAGAAAACCCACAATGATCACTACATGTACTATTTATCCTAAATTAGATATGTAATGAGTCAACAAGATTTATAATCACCCAATCAACTTGAGGCATTGATCCTAAATAGTCAAGCACCAACTTGACAAAATATATAGCAAGCACCCACTTGTTAGGAAGCACCAACTCCCTAATTTGTAGATACTAATCTACAAGAGGCTTCAATCCCATTTACTTAGCACCAAATCAACTACTTCAAATCATCCACCTTTATTAGTTAATTCTATAAACAAATGATATTATAATTATACTCTATCTCTACTTATCTATCTCAGATTTATTCTACTATTTTTATCTCATCACTCTTAGATTCATTCTATTATTTTTTTCTCATCACTCTCAAATTCATTCTACTATTTTCTAATCATCACTCTCAAATTCATTTCTACTATTTTTCTACTCATCACTCTAAGATTCATTCTATTATTTTTTTACTCTCTTTATCTACTCAATAACATATAGGATCTCTTTCTTATCTGATCTTTATTTTCAAAGACTATGTCTTCTCTTCCTTATCTATTAATATATTTTAGTATATTATATATGAATCATGTGATGATTTCATACTCAAACCTCTCTGGCCCTTTGTTCCTCAACAGACCTGTGTTCTCCTCTTTAGTGGATTTATCTAATCATATTCTGTAGCCATTCATTTCTCAACAGACCTATGTTCTACTCCTTAGTGAATATTACTCCTCCATATCCATGCAATGAAAGGACAATTTTATCTTGTGTATTTATAAGATAATAATCAACAATATCTTGAAGGTTGACTAAACAAAACTCTATAGTCAGCTACATAATTATCTATTCTCTTTTGCAAACATAATTCCCAAAAAGCTCACTCACATATGTTAGCTTAAGAGAAACAAATATGGGATAGACCAAGCAATCATTAAAATATAGTTAATGTTGGCCTAATTAAGTTTGTAGCTATCTTGATGTAATCTATAGAAGCTCTAACATAATCTGTAACAACTTTGTTGTATTCTATAACACCCCTGATATAGTCTATAGCAAGCTTGATGTAATCTATAACAAGTTTGATGTAATCTATAACTAGCCTAATGTAATCCATAAAAATATTGATTTAATATGTAGTAAGCTTGATTTAATCTTTAGCAAGATTGATTCATTTTATAGCTTCCTGATGTAGTCCATAGAACTCCTGATGTAGTCTGTAATAAATATGATGTAGTTTGTAGCATGCATGATGCAATCTATAACTGTTCTCAGTAGTTTCAGACATGATATTATTCTCCAAACTCCTTATATCACCTTCCTTCACATAGAAAATATTATTCAATGGTATTTAGTCTGAATCAATTTTGAAAACTATTTTTGTGTCTCCATGTGATGTAAAATATAGCTAACAAGTCTCTTGGCTAATTGTCTACTTCACCAAAAATAACTTTCATGGTAAGCTATAGACTCAGTCAATATCTAATGACTCTATAAAACCTATGAGATCTTATTAGTATAAATTCCTTGACACTAATGAACATATTATTTACTTAATATCAAACCCTTTGACATAACTCTTTGACATCAAATCTCACAAGATGAAATATTAATGAAAACATCAACCTTGATCACTAATCACCTTTGACAACATCATGCTACCAACTAAGAACACACTCTCAATAGGCTAATAATATCCACAATACTCACTCATTAATCATCACTCTCTTTATCCCACTACCATGCTCAAGCACTTGACCAAATAGACCTTTGATAGGCTCAATGATAGGCTCAATGATAGTGATGGTTTAAATTGATGCCCCCAAGAAAGGAAACACAAATGGGAATAATATTGAATAGCACATCCTAAAATAAGCTACATGATTAAACTTTACCTAAATAAGGTGGAAGAGATAAGCTTGAATTAGAGTGATTTGATTTGCCCTAAAGAAGGCATATTTGGGAAGGACACATACAAACAATATTTGATGTTTTAATTAAATGGATTAAGGATTTTTATTGTATTTATGACAAGATAACTATGTTTGGATTTTATGGCTTTATATATATTTTTGGATATTTTATCCATTTTTTTAGGATTTGTTTTTATTTTATGATGTTTAGGATTTTTTTAAATGCTTGGATGTTTTAAATTTTTAATATCACAACTCAACAGAGAATTTTGAGATGCAATATGATTTGACTTGTAAAATGGTTAGAGCATACAATAAGGGTGATTAAGATAACCTCATAAAATTGAGTGTTTACTACATATTCTAAATGGACCTCAAGCCACTATAGTTCAACCTAAATGGAGAGTAAAATGTGATAAGCATGAAGAAAGAAGGAAAGTTGATAAAAATGATCATGATAGAGATTGGAGTGAAGTTGATGGATAATTTTTAACTCAAAAAATGGTGATATCATTAAATTTAACTCATAAAATTTTGAGAGTGTGTAATTAACTCACAAAATGGTGAGAACATGGAATGGGAATGCTTAGGAGTGTTTGGAACATTATACCCACAAGGTATCACTAACAAAGGGAAAATATGTTCTATCACCATGATGGGATGATGGGATTGAATAGAAAATGATAGGATTAGAATGATCATATGGGATGATAATGGATGATAAGTGGATTAGGAATCTCCAAGAACCATTTCATAGGGGAACCAAATATCCAATCATAAAAGTGTCACTACAAGGATATGCAAAGATATTTTATGAAAATAGGGCTCAAAATAACTCACACTTTATTATTAATATCAAGGTGGGAAGGAAAATTAGACTAGCATAGGATGAAAATAAACATGGTTCAAAACAAGTTAAAATGGTCAATATGATAGGAATAGAATGGATTTTAATGTAGAATACTATGCCCCTAAGTTTCAAGGTACTTGTAGACAATAAATTATTTACACGACATAAAAACCTTGGTTTTTATCATGGTATTCACCATAAGATGAATTATTTATCTTTTAATTTGATTTGAATTTGATTTTTTAATTTTTTGCATCTCAACTCAATGGATGATGATGAGATGTATAATGTTAAATGTTTGATCTCTAACCCATATTGATTCTAAATAACTTATCTACTATAAAGTTTTTGTTGATTTAGACTATATTGGTGTTTAAATGACCTTCATTGGTCATCAACTTAATTTCCTCCAAACATCTAAACAAGGTATATATATATAGCCTCTCTCTGCCAAGGAGGGTAATGTATGATAACCATTAGATAAAGGATTTGATTTTATGGGGGGAATATGGGGTTTATCATAAGTATATTATCATTAAAGGAGGGATAATTGTTGGAAGGCCAAAGAAACTTGGGACTTTCAGTCACACAAACCCTTATTGATTCTTATTTTAATGTGATTTTTGATGTTGTAATGCTAGTTAGTCCAATATTAACTTCAATAATGTCTTCATGAAGTGATGCAGAACTAATTTTCTCATTTATTGGTGCCTCAAAAATGTTTTCACCAATTGAGTCTTCTTGACTATTCTAATTTTGATTATCTGATAGAACCTCATATATGGTTTCACTAAGGGATGTTGATAATTAAATTTTATTGTCCCTTAACACTTTAATCAAGGTTTCACTAAAGGATGTTGATTTTGAACTTTGATTTGATGAATTGTTCCATAGTGCTTCAAACAAGGGTTCACTATGGATATTTTCTTCTGACTAAATTTCTTCCACTCATATGTCACTTTCAAATAACTCTTAGAATCACCAATTGATAGGTGAATGAAATTGGATGTTAGGGTAATGGATTGGATTTTTGAAGTGAAAAGGATAGGGAATAATAATGGAAGGATAATACACTACACTATCCTCATAGAGGCTACTAGGATAAGTTGCATTGATGCCAAAGGAAACTTCCTCAAAAACCATATAAGTATCATTAATGGCTTCAAACTAATCTTCAAGAGGTGTATAACTAAAATTACATTATCCTAATTTTGATATTTTTTCCAATGATAAATTCAATGTTGATATTGATTTTGATGCTAATGATAAATATACCAATTATTATTATAAATATGATTCAAATTTTAATGTTGATCTTGATTATGATTCGACCACATGGATGACCTATTATATTGCATTTTCCACAAGTACCTTTTTCACTTCTTATTGAGAAATGAAGGCTTGGGGATGAAAGGATTTTTTGAAATGGGTAATTTTATGTAATGGATGAAAAGTAGACTGTTGGTCAATAATGTGTTCTTTCAAGATGGGCTCATCAAATAAGGGTTTGTCAAAGGTAGATGAATATTCATGGAGAGGTTAATAAAAGTAAGGCTCATCAAAGATAATAGGATGGTTAAAGGGTGACTCATAAAACATGGGTGACTTATCTTGATCTAGATTTAGAAGTGGATTAGTCTTAATATGATTTAAAATATGATCTTGGCATATCCATAATGAGTGATTCTCAGACTTGGGTGCACTTGGATCCTTAGTAGGTGATGCCCTTGGAGTTTTAATGACAAGACATAATTCGATAACCTAATTGGATATGAATCTAAGGTTAGATAAATAATAAACACAAAGTAGGATAAGTTTTGGCTAAGCTGAAAGAGTTTATCTATAATAATTTGGCTTAAAAATGGGTCTAAACTTGATGCTTGCCATGGTTATTATGGCTCAAAATCTAAAATCATTAGATAAAGGTGATAAAATATGTTCCCTTTTATTAGTATGACAATGATCAAATTGGTAACTAGTAGACAAGATGCTTGATGGATGTCATTGATAAATGATGTGATTACTCCTACTTAGGATAGAATCTATGTTTGTTGGATCAAAATTAACAAGTAGTCGAGCACTTATTTGTAATAATCATAAAATGAGATCATCATTATTTTAAAACATGTATTACTCAAAGGATCTATCTTGATCTGGTATGAACACCATAGAATTAAATAAGAACATAATAGAAGATTGATCAAAGAATACCCCCAAGCAAGGATACATGCAAGGGGAATGATTAGATTGGAATGGGGACTAAGCATAGAATAATTGATTAGATTAGATTGGTCCATATAAAAGGGAAAACTAATTATAAGTTATTTTATTTATATTATCCCTAATTACGGTGGATTTAATTAGATGTGTGAATGAAATTAGAATTGGCCCCAAATAAGGTAGACTTGAGTAGATTGACTATGATTAACCCCAAGTAGGTAAAATTAATTAGATTATTTTAAGTTCATATTGGAATTTGATTTTGGATTATATTCAAATGAGATAAAGAATGGATGTCATGAATTCAACATTCTTGATCGACAAGTGCAGGATATTGAATGGAAAGGCAAGGATATGATTTGATTGAATGAATTGGTGGACCTTGATCAAAGTTAACTTGATTAGAATGTGTCTTTGCTTAGGTTAGTTTGAATTAGGTTTTAAATTGATATGGAATATATATAAAAACAAATGATTTTTTGACTTGAATGGAGTTGAATTTATAATAGAGTTAGCTTTATAATACTTTGACTATGAATAGTTGGCCAAATTAGACTTGAATAGCTGACCTGATTTGGATTTGATTTGGAAATTTGGTTTGAAATTAGAATTTAGAATTTGATTAGAATTAGGTATGAATCAAAAGAGGAAGCATAATGTCATATTTTTGAAATATGGAGGGTTTTCATTTGGACAACATAACACCTAGAAATAAGCAGGGTGGACCAATTTTGATGGCATAACACCTTTGAGGGATATGAAAATTTGACATAAAATTAGGTAAAGTAACAACTTATATTGTAGGTGTATATAGAATATGTTTGTATATATGAAAATTTTTGACACAATAACTAAGTAATCAATCGCTCTAGATCATGACCCTAATTTAGTGACTAACACAGGAGTACTCCACATTCATCAATTCTTTTTATATACTTGTCTTAAGAGAGGATTATTAAGTTTAATTTTATTTAAATAATTAATGTATTTATTGGTAGTGTTTCAATCCAACCCTTATCTTAAAATTTTTTATGTGAAATACATCTTAAATTATTATTCCCTTTATAAAATTGTGCTCATAAATGTTTTATTACTGAAAGGTCTTATTCTAAACTTTTTGTGTGCTTACTAGATGGTCTTGATATATCTTTTAGTACGTGGGCACAACATTATATCAATTAGATGATGAGATGTAATGGGATATTCATGAGATGTTCTTGTCCCTTTGTGACCACTTCATCCATAAATTTACAAATAATTTATATGAAAAATGTCAAGTTTTGAGGGACATTTTAGCTAAAGTACAAATGATGTATCCTTGATTTATATAGCCTATAAAATAAATAGGTTTGATATAAATTTTGGGTAATGATGTCCTAGTCACCATGTACTAAGGACTTGTGAGAAGGTGATGAAATTCCACCCTTCACAACCTAAAAATAAAATGAAAGGTATTGTCATTTTGATTCATAAGAAACCCATCAACATCAAGTGAAGAGCATAATAAGAAAATCTTTCGAGATAAAATAAATGATCACCTCCATAGTTACCTACTAAGGGGAGTGCATATATGTGAAGGGATTAAATAAACACAATAAATTACTTAATAAAATAAATAAAATGACAAATAGAAATGAAAATGTTTTATTGCACCAAATCAAAAGATAAATTCCTTTTTAAAATAACAAAAGGAAATGTGAATGAATAATATTTATTTTTAATGGATCTCTACACCCTTTTAGTATATGTAAGAAAATAATTCGATAATTTTTGCTTAGTGCATCTTTGTCAAGCAAGGGATGCTAATTTTATTTAGTTTGACAACTCTTACCCTAAGCACACAGAGGTGAATTCATCATTTCTTAGACATAATTAGTTTTTTTCAATAATCTACATAGAACATAGAATATAAATGAAAAAACACAAAATAGAGTCATTTTCACTAATAATATATCAATTTTTATAAAATAAAAGTTAAATTCACCAATTAGAAAGAATAAAAAATGTGTGATACCTGAGAGAAAATTCACCGATATGAGGGTCATTTTCACTAATATTAAGGTCAATTTTGATGATTTATAGATCCTACACACAAAATAGAATAGATGCATTTTCACCATTTATTCATGGTTTTTTTAACAATTTTAGGGGTGTTTTCATTGATTACAAGGTCATTTTCACTATTTTGGGGGCATTTTCACCATTTTTGAGAAAAAACACAAAAAATATTTAATGGATGCATGTGTCTTTTCAATAAATTCATTTTTTTTCAAAGTAGAAGTCAAATATACACCTACGTTATAATTTATGCCTTATAAATGCTAGGTCTTACAAGTACAAAACTAAGCAATTTCACCATTTACAAGATTGATTTCACTATTTTTGGGGTCAATTTCACTATTTCACCCATTTCATTGATTATTTAGAGTTTTCACCATTTTTATAGACAATTTAACTGACTAAACTTGAACATGTACATAGCACAAAATTGAAAGGGTGAATTCACCATATTCATAGGTCACATTCACCTATTCACAGATATGGAAAACAATGACAAATTTTTTCATAATTTGACTAGAGAAGTTAGATTTTTAGCAAATAAAAATGAAAATAAATAATCAAAAGAGAGTGTGGGTCCCTTTAGGCATGCTATGTGTATCCATAGGATTATAAAATGTTAGTGTTTCCTTCATTAGTGAAAATATAAAAATAAAAGTAATGAAAAAAAATTGTAAGGCTAGGACCTTGTGAACCAAAGCAAGGATGAATAAAAAACCAAATATGAAGACAAAATCATGCAAATTATACCTTATTTTGTGGATTCTTTACCTTCTTGAATTTAAGTAGATTATGGCTTAGAATTTAGTATCAAAGGGTATTTATCAATGCTATATTTGAAGATTTGAGCATATCCATTTGATAACTTTGAATAATAGGTTGATAAGAAGATTAAGTGATGCACAAGGTAGCTTTGAGAACTAGTAGGGATTCACTATAAATATTGAGCATGCAAGATGAAGAGGGGTTACCCTTTATTTATAGGTAAAGTGACTAAATGTGATCCCTCCATCTTGCCTTCAATATGGAGGGTGAATAATTCACCCCAAGTCATCACATGGATCATGACATGGATCACCAACATGAACCCCTTCATCTTGTCCAAGATGAAGGGTGGAGGATGTTCCTCAAAATATCTAAATGAGGATTAATATGATACATCCATATTTCATGAAATATGGATGGTGGAGAATTCCCCTCCAAAATATCTTGAGGGATGAAATGAAAACCCTCCATCTTGTTTCCAAGATGGATGGTGGAGAATCCTTCTCAAAAATATCTTAAAAGGTGGAATGAGGGCCCTCCATCTTGTCTCCAAGATGGATGGTGTATAATGATCCTTATAAAGTGCCCCACATGAGGTAAAAATGGGACAAATTGATTTAAAATGAAATTAAAAGTTCTAATTCCATAGAATTTCTAATTAAAGGAAGAATTAATTAAAACTAACCAAAATGATTGATTTAATTAATATGATATAAACATGAATTTAATTTAATTTATAAAATAATAGAAAATATTAATTTATCAAAGATAGGTAAATGACCAGATATGACCAAAAATATGATCAAAATTTATTGATACAATACAATGAACTACCCCAATTAGGGATGCACCTATGAGTTTCAGAATGTTTACATCTAATGTGAAAACAAAATTATGATGTTTGATGATTTATAAGATTAATTTTTAAGTTTTATAAATTCACACTTATTTTCATAAAATTAATTATAATATCATTTTAGACACATAAGTGGTGAAAATGAAGTTTTTACATTTTTCCCTATTTGAGGAGGCATTGTGAGACACTAGATGAAGAAATAACTTTTCAAAAAATGAAAAATCCAAAATAAGGAGGATGAAAAATTAGACAAATAAATAATGGATGTTTTAATTTCATCATTCCTAACCGAAATGTGTAGGGAATTTAATGTAAATATAAGGATATGATTTGAATGCAATTAGTTGGACAAGATTATGCCACTTGAGCTAACACTTGCATGCTTTGATTTTTAATGATGATGAATTGATTTTCCATAAATAAGGAATAATTAGATAAGGATAATTTCAAAAAATAATCTAAAATTTTTTAATTACCCCAAATAGGATTAAAGTTGTGAGCATGGAATGATAATTTGCCTAAAGCTGATAAGTTGACACAAAGGTATGTCTTAATGGTATAACAACTTTTTGAAGAAGCCACAAAAAATTAGCACACAAGAATGCTTAAAGTGATGAAATATTTAAGAATGGAAAAATAATATGATTAAATAATTATATTATCATATTGTAATAATACGGATCTTAATAAGAAAAAATAAGGGTGGCTGCACTAACCTCAAAAATTGGTTGATACTGAGTGTTGCCTACATAGTCTAAAAATACCTCAGGCTGATGTAGCTCATATTCATATCATATCAATAGGAAAAATTAAATTAATGTTGAAACTAATTGTTCCATATTATTACAAAAGGTTAGTGTTTCCCTCATTAGTTAAAATGTCAAAATCAAAGTAATGAAGCAAAAACCTCAAGCCTGGGAACTTGCGAGACAAAACAAGGATGAGTAGAAAACCAAATATGAAAACAAAAGCATGAAAATTATACATTCCTTTTTGTATTATTCACCTTATCAAATTAAAACGTAATGTGTCTCATAATTTATTATTGATGGGTATTTATCAATGTCATCTTTGAATAGATGAACATCTCCTATTGAGAACTTTGAATAATAGTTGATAAGAATACCCCTCTAAAATATATTGAAGAATGAAATGAGAGTCATCCATATTTTTTATAGGATTGAGGGTGGATAATCCTTCTCAAAAATGTCTTAAATGGTGGAATAGGTCCCTCCATCTAGTCTCTGAGATGGAGGGTGGAGAATGCTCTTTGGAAAGTTCCCCACAAGAGGTGAAAAATGGGGAAATTGAATTAAATGAAATTAGAAATTCTAATCCCATGGAATTTATAATTAGAGGAAGGATTAATTAAGATAATAAAAATGAATAATTTAATTAATATGATATTAATATGATTTTTTTTTATTTGATTGAATAAGGGGGAAATGGTGAATTGATCAAAGAAAGGGAGATGATCAGAAATATGACCAAAGTGATTATTAGACAATAAAGTATGATGGATTTCCCCAATTAAGGATGCTCAAAAATGAATTTGAAATCATAAATTGTATGAATATAATAATTTGGGATAAACATATTATTTTAGATCAATTTATGTGCAATTACGAGAATTTATTCCATTTTACAATTTTGACATCAAAGTGATTAAAATGAGGTGTCTACATTTTGCCCCTATTTGATAAGGCATGTGAGACTAGATGAAGTAACATCTTATTATATACTAACAAAAAAACATTAAAATAAGTGTATATGATACTCATAATGATTATAATAAATATAATAGATGTTAAATTAGATGACTTTGTTAAATGTATTAGCAAACAGGTTCAAATATGCCCCATAACAGCCCTTGGTAAGCCCTAAATACCCCCTTGAGGAATATTTATAAAATATTTTGGAAGAATGGACCCAAAAAATGATGAAATGATAATGTTAAAAAATCCTAAAAGGATAAAAATTAATAGGATATAAGAAAATGAGAGGTAAAATGGACACTAGAGCTAGAAATAAGCCTCCAAAAAAGAATAAGCAACATACCATATCCTAGGGGAAAATTTTGAAATTGGAGACTATATATTCACCTTGGGGGTAAAATGGATTTATTTTTACCCTATCCATCCATAAATTTATCTCTAAGATTTACGTGAAAATGACCTAGAGAAAATGGCTCATAAACCACATCTGAGATCACTTTCAGACCCAGTGCAAGAGTTCAAATGGGCATGGAGTAGGTGCACTATTAGGTACTTTATTTTTATGTTTAATTGGCATTTAAGTGAATTTATTTCATTCATAATTAGGAAAAATAATGAATTTACCATTTTCATAATGGTAATTCTAACTTCAAAAATGGTGGATTTGTCCATAAAAATGGTGAATTTAATGTAAAAATGTTGAATTTGATCATGAAAATGGTGAAGTTATGCCCAAAAATAGTGATTTCACCAAAATGGCATAGATTTTTTCCTAAAGTGGAAAATATGACATTGAAAATGGTGAATTGGCTATGATAATAGTTAAAATACCCAAAAGAATAAAAAAATTGCTAAAAGGTGAAAATGATCAAAAAAATAATGAAATGGTCTAGTATTCATTGAAATGGTATTGGAAAGAGGTATATTCACCATAAAATGGTGAAAATGATAGAGACAAATTGGAATAGAAAAAAGGACCTTGATAAGTGGCAAATTCACTTGAATATTGTGAAAATGACCCTACAAAATGGTGATTTTTTTTAGAATCAATGAAAATGTCCTGATGCTTAGAAGAAGAAAAATTAATTAGGGAAAATATTGAGAAATTGGATGACAATTTGACTAGAAGGGTAGATGTGGGAAAGGATGAGAGGATTTTATGATGAGTACTAGGTTTAAAATGACTTGATTAAGTGAATTTTTAGAAAATATATTTGATTAACGAGTGGAAGTTGGTTGAAATATACATAGATCATTGACCAATTTCATGGGTTAATATTCTCTTCCATTCTAGCTTCTTCCTCTATTTTTCAAGATCCCATCCATGTCCTTCATCCTCACATTCCCTCTTAATTTGGAATAATCCATAACTATTTTCATTCACATCCTTATACTTTCATCGAATCTCCCACATTTTTCAGTTGGGAATAATGAAATTAAAACATCAATTATTTATTTATCTAATTTTTCATCCTCTTTTTTTGGGCATGCCATATGTATCCATAAGATTAAAAAATGTTAGTGTTTCTTTCATTAGTGAAAATTTCAAAATAAAAGCAATGAAATAAAAACATTAATCCTAAGACCTCTGACCCAAAGTAATGATGAATATAAAACCAAATATAAAGACAAAACAAGCAAATTATACCTTTTTTATGGATTCTTCACCTTTTAAAATTAAAGTATAATGTGGCTTAGAATGTAGTATCAAAGGGTCTCTATAAATTCCATCTTTTAAGACTAAATCATCTCCCTTTGATAACTTTGAAGAATAGGGTGATAAGAAGTTGAATTGATACATAAGGTAGCTCTTAGAACTGACAAGGCTTCACTATAAATCTTCAGCATGCAATATGAATATGGGTGCCCTATTTTTATAGGTAGAGTGACTAAATATGAGCCCTCTATCTTGAATTCAAAATAGAGGGTGGATAATTCACCCCAATACATCACATGGATCATGACATAGATCACCAATATGATCCCTTCATCTTACCCAAGATGAAGGGTGGAGGATGTTCCTCATAATATCCCAAGGGGGATTAATATGATCCCTCCATATTGCATGTAAGATTGAGGGTAGAGAATGCCACTCCAAAATATATTAAGGGATGAAATTACATCCTTCTATCTTATTTCCATGATTTAAAATGGCATTATAAATTATAATTCCATGGAATTTCTAATTAGAGGAATAACTATTTAAAACTAATCAAAATGAGTAATTTAATTAATATGATATGAACATGAATTTGGTTGATTTTATTGAATAAGAAGAAAATAAATAATTGATCAGAGATAGGGAGATGACCAGTGATGACTAGAAATATAACCAAAGTGGTAATTTAATGATCTAGTACAGTGAATTACCCCAACTAGGGATGGACCTATGTGTTTCATAATGTCTACATCTAATATGCAAATTAAATTGGGATGTTTAGTGATTTATAGGCTTAATTCACAATGTTTTATAAAGTCACTCTTATTTGCATAATTTTTTTTTCTAATTATCATTTTAGACATGAAAGTGGTGAAAATAGATGTCTATAATGAAAGATTAAGTGTGTGAATTACTCATATAAAATAAAGAGTTATGTGCATCATGTATTATATATAAAAATATAATCATGTGAATTATATACAAGCATTATGATAGATGTCATCATAAAAATATTTGTATCATTCAAGCATGTACAAAACATGTAATCCAAGGCAATGGACATACAAGTGTCAATTTATAGTAGAGGTATCAATTAACTATATAGTGATGAGAGTCATAGTAGATGCATAATAAAAATCATGGAATCATAACATAATAAAATAATGTGTGATATAAATCACAATATCCAACTCATAGTAACAATCATTTATGTAACCACACACATTCAAGCACATGAATATAATATCATGATCAATAAACACATGATCATACAAGAATGACACAAATTTAAACCAACATGGACATAACATGGCCATGATTTAGACCAAATGATCCTCTAACACAATTGACACATGATGTGATAAGGCACAATAGATGTACCCATAGACAAAACATATAGCAAACATCAATTATCAATCAATGTCATAATCATTAATAATAAGCACATAGATATATCAATTTTAGTCTACATAATCAATCAATGTCATTATTTTATATAGTAATTCATAATATCCATAGGAAATAACACTATATAAATTATGATCAAGAGAAATTCATTAAGAATATTCTAATATCATCAATGGACTAGTATAGAAATATATAACCTAAAAAATGTATGATCATGCCCCTAGTATAGGCATGTCTCTAATGTATAAAGGTTGCCCTTATCTGTAAGTAATATCAAAAATATGTATGTCAATGTATCATATTTAACTTATATGTCATGCATCTATTCATGTATAATTTTAAAATCATGTGTGAAAAAGTATATATGCAATTCACCATGTACATGATGAATAAAATTAATCAACTATGTGTATGAGCATTTTATCAAATTTGTGATTAATGGATTTTTAATCTAATATGACAAATATATGATTAAAATAAATGAATAATCAAATGGACATTCAATAATACATTTAATTTCAAAATAAATTAATTAATCAACTAGGGTTTGGGCCAAAAATTATAAATAAATAATGAGTAAATTATCTATTTAGGGAAACATAGTTGTGTATGCTTGTGTGGGAGTATGAAGTTGACTGATGCAAATTTTGATTTGACTATGTGACTATAGTATCTACCTAGAATAAGATTAGTTGATTAGTACTAGGGTGCACTAATCTATTATAATTATATATAATTATTGTCTAATATATTCCTATGATAAAAATATAAGTTGGTCTCATATGTGGATTCACCTATAGGTATGCTTCATCCTATCATATATCTAAGATCACATAATCCATCTATAATTTCACCTTTTCCACTTCAAAAACCTATTGAAGTCCTACACATAAACCAAATGGATATCAAATACAAAAGGGGTGGAAATGGGGAAGTGGGAATGGTCAAGTTGGCTTTAGAACCCTATCAATATGAGCATTGCCTACATAGCCTCAAAATAGGTACCTCATGCCAATGTAGTATTCCACTAATGTGTGTGTCAATAAATCATATGTGGTGTGAATATAAATTCTCTTCACCTATGACCTATTTTTGGTCCAAAAATGAATTATATAAGTGATATGTATAAAATTTAGATTAATTCAAGTGTTGATAATGTTATAGTGTGATTTTTATTTATTATGCTAGTGACATATTGATAAGTGCTAAATGTAAAATTCCTTAGGGAACCCTTTATATATAAGAATATAAATTTTGAATTATAAAAACTATTGATGTACCAATTGACTAAAATAAGGTTTAAACCAATCATAAAAATAAATCCAAAATAAATGTTCATCAAAAAGAGTCTTGAAATGTGCATTGGACAAGATCAATCCTTTTGGAATTAGTAGTGTAGTCTATTGTTACATAATTTTTATGATAAATTCCATATATGGTTTCCCATAGAAATAGATTATTTGTTATGGAAAAATTAATTATGTATTATTATGTAAACTAAAAGTTTGGCATGAGATCAAAACTTATCCAAAATGGAAGGTGTTGTAACCATATTCTACTTGAATAAATTGTTTGTGAAATGGAGCTATGGTTTTCAAGATATCAACATTTTATTTTGAGGTAATCTTGTATTTTTTTAATTCCAAAACATACCTTAGGGTATGTCATATATATAAATAGATATATAATTTTGAAGTTTTTTTTTAAAAAGTAATTTATTTGAATATTTCAAATAGAAAAAATTTAGATTTGAACTAGAAAAATGCCACAAAAGAGGGCAATTTTGTGTAGACAGTTCAAGGAGGTATAGGCATTTATTTAGGTCAATTAGGAGGTCATATTGGTAAGAACCAAACCCAAGTATAATTATTTTCAAAAAAATAATTTTGGTGTAATCATAATTAATTTTATTTACTTTTAAAAAAAAATTGAGTGGCTACATATCCATATTTTTTGGGTTGGTTGTGTTTGTATATGTCACAATCATGTCTATATTATCATGGTCTTATCCTACCCTACCATCCTTTAGGAAGTGGCTACATCTAATTATTTTTTTGAGCTAAAATATAATGTTGCATATTATATTTTATTTCTTTTGGACTTGTATTTGACAATTTTGAATTTTTGATGGTGTGTAATTTATTGGGTGTAGGAGGATATGCATTGTAGAGAGTTATGATGGGGTTGGATGATGGAGACCATTTTTTCCCTACCCCTATCTAATGAGGATATATTCATTTTTATAGGTTTGGCCTTAGTTTTTTGGGTTGGTTAAACTTTATTCCATATGATGTTCATATGATGACTGTATTGGTTGAGTAGTGGGATGCAAATACCTACACATTTTGGTTGCCTACAAGTGAGATGACAATAACTCTAGTGGATATCTAGAATATAATAATATAATTAATTATTTTCACCATAGTTTTATTATAATATGGTATGGGGTTAAAGCCCAAGTACCTTTCCCATAGATATGTGATAATTGAACATCATGGATGACACATACATAATGATTTTGATGTTTTATTATCTCTAATTGTATTATCTGATGTTCTACATGCAAAAAAATTCCTTGTTGTTTATTGGATTATGTCATGACATCATATGGTGATGGAATGTTCATCTCATATAAGATGCACACTATCATCCAAGATATTGAGGAGTATGGGACCATGTATTCCTAGGTTTGGACCATGCTTTCAAATTTGTAATAAGACCTATGTGGATTTACATGGGAGGAATTTAGTTGTGTAATTAGCTTGGGAACTTTACTACATTTTTGGGCCTATAATCGCATAGTCATTACTAGACCAATGGAGATGTCATGCATAAATTGGGCACATTCATAGGAATTTACATTGAGAAAGGCTAGTAAAGGGCATGTGTAAGATTGAAACATGATGAATTTGAGGAGATATTATATGAGTTGAATGTTGACTACATTGTGTGGAGACCATACATATGGTTTTATAGGTGGTTATAGGATAGGGCACAACTTCACCAAATTTATGTGGCTTGTTGTTTCCATGATTAGTGGAAAAAATATTTTGAGCATTTTCAGTATGAGAGAGTTACATAATAGTTTAGGGTATAGTAGGATGTATTTACACATAATATTTTCAAACTTTTATCACTTACTAACACATTGTATCTTGTAAGAACTCATCAAGTTTCAATCTCTCTGAGTGCACACCTTAAAGGGTGCACCAAGAAAGCGGTGGGTAGACCATTGGTGATTTGTAAGATTGTTGTCCCTTTTTCCACTTACCATATACACACTTGTCTCCTAAAACCATTTACCCTAAGTTTATTCTTCTTATTTTTACCCATTTCATATATTTGTCACATCTTTATCTTTATGTTCCTTCCCTTATCCCCCTTTTTGATAGTTAGTTATACTAGGTCAATTAGGTCAACCCTGTATAGTTTTTAGCCTCTAATTACTATACTAGGTTAATTGGGTTTAACCTATACTATTTTTGGGTATTTTTCACTTTGGATCTTGTTATCCCTTTGGCTGACATAGCTCAAGACTTAGTGAATTATCTCCCAAAAACATATAGGGTCGATTGGGTCAACCTCATATAGCTATAATATTTAAAAGGATTTAGGGTAAGATCTACCTATATATACAAGTTAATTTCCAACCATTTGAAGATAGATAAGTGAATAAGAATAAGTGTGAATGAACATCAACTTATTGACCATTCTACTTGAGGAACAAAGTTTAGGGTTCTATACTTTCTTTGGAGATACAAATCTTGTCTTGTGGATAAGTATTTTCAATGCATAGATAGGTTGTGTAGCCTAAAGCTGATTTGTATTTGTTATCCTTACATACCACAATAATATCTTAAGAATCACCTTAGCCAAGGGAGATATTGAGGCTCGGTGGGTTCAGCTTCAAAGGTAAGTATTCCTAACTTTATTTTTCCTTTGTAAGAGTAGATAGATAATGAGGTTTTTCTTATCTTCCATGCATTAGGATTACATATACATTGACATGAGTATATGTCTTCTATGCATATTTAATCTATTTTATTTTTTTTCTAACCCCCACTTTTTGCCACAAGATTTGGTGAGCATTAGATTAGATTTACTTTCTTGTTACTAGACATAAGTGAAATATAAAACCTAGGGATGCCTTAGGGTTATTGCATGATTGTGTTAGTTTGGAGGATTTGGAACCCTCCTTAACATAATGTATTATGATAAGTGATCCCCTAATTGGGTCTAGTAGATCCCCATATTGGTCATGCTCCCTCTTAAAAAATCTATTCCTAATCAGAAGTGTAGGTATGCTCTATCTTCTCCAAGCCATGATTGATTTATATACATGATGCATTTTTGATTGCATACATTATATTGAACCCAACATGAATTAACCCTTAAAATATTTTTTCACTTATTTCATTCTTTTCATAATTATTTTTGATCATATATTTACCATACTAGGTTGATTAGATTGACCCAACTCTAATTTATATGCACAATATTTTGGGTATAGGCTACTAGATCGACCCAATCAACCTAATATAGTTTTTTATATTTTAAAACTTCCAATCCATACTAATGGATTGAACCAATCAACCTATTATAATTTTTATACTTGTAAATACCATATTAAGCATACTAAGTTGACTGAGTCAACCCTGTATAGTATAGGCACTCAGCAATAGGTTCCTATAGATCTTGATTGACCTAGTTAACCCAGTCAACAAGTTTTGCAAGCATTCCACAAGGTTATCTAACATCAATCTTCCTTATCTACATATTTGATCCACCAAGGGTCCTTTTTATGCTTCTATCTCTTTATTTATAGTCTTTCCTTTCATAATTTGTAGTCTTGAAAACTACCCTTATACAGTCAACTTGATCAACCCTATTGACCCAATTCTATATTTTGTGTCTTGTCTGGATAACTAGGTTGACTATTCCAACCTTGTTCATTTTCAAACCTTACTTATATAGTACAGGATTGACCTTGTCAACCTTATTCTGTATTTTTTGCATACACTATCAATTGTATTAACATTGTACCTTGTTTCAAAGTTGGGATTAACCTTGTATGCTAGTAATTAGCTCATACTTTCATTTCTTATTACTTACATTCTTAGAATAGATCTCAAAGATTAATTATATGGTTTTAAATTAACATTTAATTTCACTCTTTCTATTTTATACACACACATTGAAATCACAAAATCTAAACAAGCATTTTAACATTTGACTACCCAAGTCAAACCTACTTGGATTTTATCACCAAGGCAGAAGCTAACTTGATGTTCTGGTCAAGTATAAAGTGTTTTTAATGGTATATTTTGGCTAATCACCTGACACCCTTATCATTTTGGTATGTCAAGTGAGGGGGTAGGACCCAATACCAAGAATGTAACATTACCACTATAGATTCTTTTTAGCCCAAACTACCTAAAACTATCCTTAGATTGTTTTCTAGTTCCTAAATTATAGCCAACTTCCCATCATATTTAAAAATGTATCCTATTAATCTTATAAATATTTAGGTTGACTAGCTCAATTGTATTTTGTATTGAAAAAACTTGAACTAGCCAATGTTGGTGCAAGGTTTTGTGTTGTGTGCCTCAATTGGATTATCCAGCATTAATCTAATTTATTGTTTGTTTCCCTTAAATTCTTAATTTTCAAATTACTTGAAAAAATTATATTATTTCAATTCATAATCTGTTATAGGCTTTCTAATTTTCCTTGTCCTTTGTACTAGGTCAACCTAGTTGAACTTGTACATTTTTCCAACCTTTGTTCATTGTACTAGACTGACTTAGTCAACCTTGTGTTATTTTTAGACCCTATTCACTCTTTTTCTAACCTTTTTTCATTATAATGGATTTACCTAATCGACCCTATACTATTTACAGACCCTATTTCTATGTTAGGTTGACCTAATTGATTTTGTACTATTTATGTCACTTCTTATCTCTTTGTTCTTTTTTGCACCTCTTTCCTTGTGTGTTTATCTATTCTTATCTCATCATGATGACATATTTTAAGCCTTCTCTTAGTCAATAACATTGCATAATTAAGTATTTGGATAATCACCTCACTTATTTTATTACTTTAGATGAAACTATCCACTTTCTTCCTTCCTCTTCTCCTAAACCAAAACCAATCACTACACCATGTAATTTAGTTGAGGTCATTCATCATAATCCTCCTCCCAATACAAATTTTTGTAATCCTCCACCTATAAATAATACTCCTCCCACAAACACTAATAATCCTCTTCTTATCAACACTAATACCCCACCTTCCAATCCACCTATTAATACAACTCAACTTCTTATACATGTAGTTTAACAAATGAACATCATGAAAATAACCAATCAATATAAAATTATGAACATGAAGAAAAATTTATTAAACATTACTATTCAACCACCTCAAGTCATCATGTCTCAACCAAATTCAAATTTTATCCCTCTTATAAATTCCAATGTAAATATCATCCCTCAACCTCTAATAAATAACAAAATGCTTCAACATCTTCAAAATGAACCACTAGCCTCATTTATTACATCCAAAGATATTGGAAACATTTCTCCAACTATCACATATATTTAAAATAAGGACCTTACTATCTTTCTTAAGTCTTTTGGTAATCTCTATAAGGAATGGGTCCAAACTAACACCTTTTCTACCACCAAGCTCTTAGCTAAAAAATTTGAGGGTGATGCACTTGAATGGTAAAATCAACTTCCTAAACATTCCATCTCAAAACTAGAGGATTTATTCAATGTTCTAGTGAAGGAATTCTAACATGATGACCTTATTGAAAGTTACCTTAGCCATTTCATCAATTCCAAGCAAGTTCCTAATGAATATTCTCATACTTTCATCAAACGATGGAAGTATCTTGACCATAAAGTATACCATAACATGAATGATGGCACTATTTTAAAAATATTTTTCACTTCTCTTAAACCTCCCATTTAATACAAAGTTTGAATATTTTCCCCTAAAACTTTAGATGAAGCCTTTGATCAAGAAAAAAGGCAAGACTTTCTTATGACTCAATTTGAACCATCTCAAACAAATATTAAAGTACCTTTCTAATAATCTTCTCATAACATTGATTCATCCAAGTTTCCCCAACCTCAAAATGGAGCATCTAATTTAACCAATTTAAACCCAACCCACCCTCCCTTTAGTCTAGATTAACTTAAGAGGAAATTGCCACCTTCTAAACCCATGAGATTTGATCCTTCTAAACCTCATCCAAAATGGTATAATCCTAATAAGTTTTGTTGGTGGCATGATACTATAGGTCATTCTCATGAGTCTTGTCATGATCTTCACTGATTTCTTCTTTCTTCTTTGCTTGGTCCACATTTATATCTTGATATTGTAACAAAACAATGTTATCAAGACTATCTTCAAGCTAGTCAAATTCAATCTCAATAACCACAATCACATCAAAATCAACTACCTAATGATCAACAACAATCATCTCATACCTATACCTCATCCAATAATTTTTATCAAACCACAATTGATCTTTCTTCCTACACCAATAAGGAAAGGATAGCTAACATGAAAAAATTTAAACATATCATTGCATCCATTGAACCTCAACCTCTTAGGTCACATGAACTAAAAGAGTACCTATTTAAAATGCATAATCCAATTTATATCATACATGGTCCTCCTTTACCTCCTCATACCTCTCCTACCCATCATATGTCACATTTAACCTCCTAAAAATATAACAAACCAACACATTTTTCTATCTTTGAATACACCTACCAACCCAATTCAAACCATTTTAATAGTTCAATGTTACCTCACTCCACCTCACATGTTGGGGCATCTTTCGATGCCCATTCACATGTCCCCCTAAAATTTAAGGAATCTTAAAATACCCATCACTACATCCACTTACCCATTGGGGTATCTTATGATGCCCATTATTATTTTAAAATACATAATAATGAACAAGTTTAACTTTAATAAACCTTTCAAGACTTATAGACTTTTATTTCACATGCTCATATTTGATATAGATGTTCACATAAATCTTACTTGTTCTTTTTGTCTCATGTTTTTTTGCACTTTATTTCTTTTACTTTCACTTTATAAGCATCATTATCTTCCTTTACATTCATTGGTTTTATTTCGCATTACATTTGGCATTTGATTTCATTTTTGTCCTCATATTTTTATTTTATCTTTTTATGTTATTCTTTGTCTTAGTAGCTTTATGATTATTTTTCCCCTTATTTAGCATTCACCCTCATGGGTTTCTATTTTTTTTTTTTGTCGTATAAGACTATGGATAGGACCTGTCCGTCCTTAACAAATACCTCTTTTGTTTCTTTTCTCATTTTATTATTTCATATTTTACTTTTTGGCACCCTCGTGGGTTTATCTTTTATGAGTTGAAGTATAAGACCATGGATAGGACCTGAACCTCATAAAATTACCATTTTTTCATTCTTTTTATAATAAAAATATCTTTGATTCTCATTCTTAACTTTATCTTTTGCTTTTTTTTGATAAGATGGAATTTACATAACAACCTCTATTAGCATATTTTCCTCCATTTCCCTCATTCTTATGATAAGGAATCACACTTTACTATCATTGTATCCCTTTTTACCATTTGTCTCATTTTTTTTGTGATTTTAAGTAATTCAAATTTTTCCATGTGTCACTCCTCTTAATTTCTCCTTTATTTCACTCCACATTAGATAAAATAAGTTCAAAGTCAAGATATCACTTTTATTTCACCTAGATTTATGAGACCATTATACCCCATGCACTTTGAAGTTATCTTTCATAGAAAACAAGTCCCAATTATTCAAATTAAAGTCATATTTAACACCCATGTTTGGTTTTCCAAATTTGTATGGATAAGGAATATAAAAATCCATCAAGTTAAAATCCAAGTCATTTAAAATAAAAGGCAATAATATAAAAAGGCAACATACAAATCTCAAAAGTAAAAATCACACCAAAATATGTGATTCCAAGCACATCTCTTATCTCTAATCAAATCTCAAACTCCATAGTTGGCCTTATATAGAGCTGAAGTCCTTTAGGGTAAGGTATGCTAGTAGATTGGAATAGGGTAATTCAAAAAAATCTATGGTGATACCTAGTTTCTCACACAAGTACCTAATCTTCATAGTAAATTGATAGCTCTGTAAGGGGTCCTAAGGAATGAGGAACACATTGTGGGAAGGTAGGTCCATTTTAATTTTAATGTACATATCCTTCATTAGATTATCTATATACTTTATTTGTTAACCTAAGACTTCTGTGGCTAAGAGAAGTTATTCATACTCTTTAAGGTTGAAAGTTCTCTTGTTTTGACAAACCTAATTTGAGTGCTTGACTCGATAAAGAGTTACTATACCTTGGTTTTTCCTTCAATTTTACCCTCCACCCATTTCATTTCCCACCTTGATAGGAAAATTGAGATTCCAAATCTATTTTCCCTCTTCTATTAGTCCTTCTTCACCTCTTAAAAACATTCTAGAATTACTTTATTTCAATTTTATCTATCCTTAGAGCAAAACAACATGTCTGAGAAACTATGGGTTAATATTATACCATTTATTTACCACACCACCTCACTTTCATACTAGTCATGTCATTAGGTGGTTGTGTTTTCTTACATTATATCTTTGAACAAGAACTAAGTGTGAGTTTTTCATCCTTTAGCGACTTTCTATTTTTTATTTCTTCACCATGTTCTTATTTGATTTTTTTGCAGAATTCACTTATCTTACATATGAAATTTTCCATTATTCCACGTTTTTATTTATGTATGAATTCTTAATGTTTGTCTCACATCTTTAATTAAATTTTATTTTCAATATTTCATGTTTTTCTTTTTGCCTATCTTACATGAGCTTACTTTTCACTTTTTTTTACCTATCTTTGTTAAAAGTTTTCTTGTATTGATAATTCATTTGTCATTCATGTCCTACATACTTCCCAACATGATTTAAGTATGATATAAATTCATTTTTTCAATTTATGTTTTACACACCTACCAACATGATTTAGTATGTTCTACATTCCTTTTTTCCATTTATGTTTTACATGCTTTCTAATATGATTTACTATATTTTACAATCATTTATCATTCATTTTCCATAATTTTGTCATCTATTTACAATAATTTGTCATTAATTTTCCATATTTTTGTCATTTATTTTCCTTTAATATTCTATCCTTGCCTGAACTCATTTTACACTACTATATGCCTATCTTCCAAATTTTTGATTTTTTGGCTATTTTTTGCACTAACATCTATAGGTTTGTCTAGTTTTATTCACATTGAATGCCTTCACTTATGTTATATTCTAGTTCTTTATCTACATCACTAAGGTAAGTAAATTTATGTGTTTTTAAATCCTATCCTTTACTTTGTCTTATTTGGTAATTAGTGCACTTTACTTAGCATTATCATTATGAGTTACCATTTTATATTTCCTAAGTACCATCCTATGTTACACTCACATGACACATGATGATATTTGAGTGGGGCATATGTATACACAATATTTTAAAACTTTTATCACTTACTGACACTTTATATCTTGTAGGAACCCATCGATTCTCAATCTCTCTGAGTGCACACCTTAAGGGGTACATCAGGAAAGGGGTGGGTAGATCATTGGTGATTCATAAGATTATTATCCCTTTTTCTACTTGTAATCTACACACTTGTCTCCTAAAACCATTTACCCTAATATTATTCTTCTCAATTGTACCCATTCCAAATATTTGCCACATCTTTATCATTGTATTTCATGCCTTGTCCCCCTTTTTGATAGTTGGTTGTACTAGGTATATTGGGTCAACCTTGTACATTTTTTAGCCTCTAATTATTGTAAAGGGTTGACTAGGTTGACCCTATACTATTTTGTGGTATTTTTCACTTTAGAGCTTATTAACCCTTTGGCTAACATAACTTGAGGCCTAGCGAATTATCTCCTAAAAACATACAGGGTCAATTGGGTTGACCCCATTCATCTGACATATTTGAAAGGATTTAGGGTAAGATCCACCTATATATACAAATTCATTTCCAATCATTTAAATATATACAAGTGCATAAGAATAAGTGCAAATAAATATTTATTTATTGACCATTCTACTTGAGGAATAAAGCTTAAGGTTCCATACTTTCTATGGAGATACAGATCTTGTCTTATGCAGAAGTTTTTTGGATGCATAGATAGGTTGTGTAGCCTAAATCTGATTTGTCTTTATTATACTTACATACCACAACAATCTCTTGTGATGCACCTTGGCCAAGGGAGAAACTAAGGCTCAATGGGTTTATCTTCAAAGGTAAGTATTCCTAACTTTATTTATCCTTTATAAGAGTAGATAGATAATATAGTTGTGCTTCTCTCCATATATTAGGATTCCATATACACTGATGTGAGTATATGTCATCTATGAATGTTTAGTTTAGTTTATTTTGTTTCTAACCCCCACTTTGTGCCACACGATTTGGTGAGCAATAGATTATATTTATTTTCTTATTACTAGACATAAGTGAAATATAAAACCTAGGACCCTCTTATGGTTATTGCATGATTATGTTAGTCTAGAGGCTTTGGAACCCTCATTATCATAGTGTATTATGATAAGTGATCCCCTAATTGGGTCTAGTGGATCCCCATCTTCATCACGCTCCTGCTTAACAAATATATTCCTAATCAAAAGTGTAGGTATGTGTTATCTTCTTTGAGCTAGGATTGATTTATATAAATGATGCATTTTTTATTACATATAGGATGTGCCTTTGGCTTCATGGGTATGGATATAGGATGTGTGGGATATAATGGGACTAGGGGATAGGGGTACGCCATCTATTATAGATTTCCCCCCCATTATAACAAATGATATGGATCTTGTGATATAGATACTATATGTGGATGATGTGGGGTCTACTAACATATATACCACATGGTGGACACAACACAAAACATCCTAATTATTCCCAGATAGAGGAGACTAAGTTGTTGATGATGTGTTAGACCCTAAGCCTATGAGGTTTATTAGAGGTATGAGATGTTTTGAATTAATTTTTTTATTAGATGCTTATTTTTTTGAATTATTTATTGAATGATAGATAATGTTTTTTTCATTTTATTTTTATACAAACGATGAGGATTATTAGGTGATGATGATCGAGTCATCACCTCAAGAGTTGACATAACATGTTATTGATGATGTCATGGAGGGTGGTTTTAATGACAAATATGTATCAATTTATGGTATTCACATGCCTCTATTTAATTTACTAGTGATTTCAAATGTTTTTTTATGTTTGATATTTGATAGAGCAACATGAGTTGAGATCTGAGGTGATAATACTATGAATTCCCCCACCATATATGTATATGACTCTAGGTCATATACATATAGACTTGAAGATATGTCATATTGATTTCAAGGCATGGTTGTTTGTCTATTAGGATCAAGAGATGAGAGATAAATCATGGTCCAAGACACTAAAGTGATCTTAAGGCATCTATTTATAGGACTCATGTGTTAGTTGATATAGATGATGTGTAAATGGATAAAGAGGGCTATATGGGCCGTACTCCTATTATAAATTGATGTATTTTTTATTGCATTGTATAAACTCTTGATTACTAATTATGTTATTTGATAACTCTTTATATATGGATATCAATTATTTGGTATACTTAAAATTGTTATAATTGTATGTATTTAACATTTTAGGCTATAATATGTATGTTTTCAACTTTAATTTCACAAATTTGAATGTTATTATTATATCTTGGTGATTTCTATCTAAGAATAATGTAGGAACTATTTATACCCTGCATGACCATATGACCAACCTAAAGGGAATAAGAACTATGAACCATATTGATCATGTTATATATCTTGATTATTGTACTTTAGTTATGACACTACATGATGAATATTAGTAGGAATATATGTATTATCTATTGTAAAAATCTTGATTGGTTGGTGTGTTATCATTATTGATTGATTATAATTTACTTTTATCATAACACTACTATAATTTTTCTTATATTTATGTATTAGCTTCTATTTTTTTTTGAAACTATGGTAAAATAGACCTTTCATAGTGTGGTTCTCTAGATGCATTTATAGTAACATGATGAGTAACCATTGGTTCCTTAGTAGGAACATCATAGGACAACTTAACCATAGTAGAATGTGATTTATTATAATGAGGATAAGGAGACCTGAATGTCCCATTTATAAATGTGATAATACCTATATAATCATACTACTCAATTTTGTATTTGAGTTTACAACAATAATTGTCATAATGACCATTAATGTGATGATAGTTACAAGGTTAATTTATGACTTTGTCCAAGTGATGTGATAGATGATAATGATTGTGAGGAAGTGTAATCATCCTCATATCCAATAATGTATAAATAATCTCATGATACCTATATTTTAATAAATCAGATTGTATAGGTTGTCTCATGGCATGGTGTGTTTTAGTCATTGTAGGAGTTGCTCTATAAACTAATTCTTTCCTTTTATTTATCACTTTAATTAGTTATTTTTATTTTATATTTTCCTATAAAAGAGGTGGATTAGGTTTTTGGACCATATTATATGAATTTTGTGGTAACAAATCAATATCAAAATATTCCTATGTATTATTTTGAACTACTACCAATTTCTCCTCTAATGCAATACCTCATTTTAAATTTGGAAATGACTTATATGTTTGTTATAATAATTATTCCTTAATATGGAGGATGAGACCTCTAAAAAATATATATCATGTCTCCAAATCTATTGGTTGATAGATTAAATATTACATACATGACTTAAATTGTAATATGTAATCACAAACTAATTTTGAGTTACCCTAATGTAATGATGGTAATCTCTCATATGTGACTCTAGGTCCTTAAACCTACATAAAATTCATAAGGAATACTTCCTTTAGCTCCTCATATGTATATAGAGACCCATTATGAAGTGAATGATGAAACTAATTTAGTTCATCATATTCCAAGATATTTATAAAAACTATAGTAATATTTGACTACCTTTACAACCATTCATAGCTTTAATTTAATCTCTAATATATAGATAAGTATTGTCACTTCCATTGAGCTTATAAAGTGTTGGTATCTTAAAATTATATGGTAATGGTGTAGATTAAAAATTGTGTACTATATTTTTTTCATAGATAGAATTTGAATCAACCCAATAATTATATACCTTACTTTTTAGCTTTATTGATGTAATTTATGTTCTAAATCACTAGTGACATGGACTAGAGAAAGAACCTCTTGTGAAGGCACATCTATATCATTAAGGGTATCATTTAATAATTGAATTTTATTATTAATTTTATCCATTGGGATAATATTTTTCATAAAAGAAATAGGTTTAGGAATAGATTCTACCTTAAGAATTATGGGGTTGGGAGGTTCATTTATATTTAATATATCATTATTTTGCAAAGGCATATGGCATTATATTCAAATAAAATAAATATCACCATTATTTTCATCACTATAATTACCATGATAACATATTTTATCATTCAAATGAAACTAGGAATATCATTATTATTTGTAATTACATTATCACTAAACATGTTACCATTTGATTTATCATGTGCAATAAAATCAACATCAACATGATGAGTGGATAAAGAAAAAATAATACTAGGTATTTGATAAAATTTTCATCCTCACTATATGCATAGTAGTCATCATCATTAAAATATCATGATTGTAATATTTTTCACATATAGAATCAACATTCGAAATAACTACACTTTCATGTTCACTAGAAGAGGGTGTAAGAAATGTATTTATACTTTTAATGTCATTCAAGGAATCTTCACATGAAATAGGAATTAATTTTTTTATTTTATTATCAACATTTGATTTTAAAAAATCCTCATTTTTAGAAGGGGAGTAAGAAGGAGAAATAGTTACATTGACTACCTTGTTTATAGTGTTATCACATTTGAAAGGAATACTAGCTTCATTATGACCATGTGAAATTAAAAAAAATTCAATATCACAAGGAGAATGGATAGGAAACGAATTTTCATTTTAAACCTTATCTATATCATTATCATATCAAAAATATGCATTATTATAATGTAAATTTTTAGATGTACAATTGTAATATTCCTCATGTAATGGAATTTTAACCTTATCTATTTTATATTGTACAATTTGAAAAGAGATGTAGAAAAAAATTGATAACCTATGATTATTATAAAATAAATCATCACCAATAATAGGTTCCTTTGGAATTATATTATGGATTTATTTAACTTGATTTGGTAGAGATACAGTGGAAGGAGTAGGGGAAGAACATGCATCTACACTACTTTCCTGATCATTTTGATCATAACTTGCATAATATTCATCATATCCATTATGATAATAATCATCATTATACCAAATAGTCATGTTCATCATTAGGATCTAGCACATAATCTTGGTAATTTATCCTTTCTTTATTGTAATTATAAGGAATGCCTAAGAATGCATCAATTAAATGAGGTGGAAGAGATTCCTTGTTAATCATTTTATTTTTTTATAAAAACTAAAATGAGAAAAAGAGGAGAAATAAAAACTAATTCTAACACATAGGCCAACATAAGATGGAAATAGAATCTAATTTGAAGCCCTGGTAAAGAAAAATTAAAAGGAAAACCCTAGGGATAAAGTTAGGGTTTGACTATTCACCAATATGTTTTATCAAATTTATGATTAATGGATTTTTAATCTAATATGAAAATTAGATGATTAAAGTAAATTAATAATAAAATGGTCATTAAATCATGCATTTACTTTCAAAATAAGTTATATTGATCAACTAGAGTTTTGACTAAACATTATAAAGAAAAATTAGAAACTTATTAGTTATGAGAACACAGAGATGTGTATGATTGGGTATGAGTATAAAGTTAATCGACACACCTTGTTATTTGATTGTACGATTGTCATGTATACCTAGTAAAATACCAATGGATTAGGATTGGGGTACACTACTTTATTTCGTTATGGAGTGCTATTGTCCAAGTTGCTCATGTGACAAAAGTGTAAACTAGTGTCTTATACATACTCATGTGTAGGTATGCTTTAGCCTATCATGGATATAATATCACAAAATATAGATTGTATTTTTTCATTTTACTCTTCAAAACCCTAGCTAATTCCTACACATAAACCAATGGATATCAAATGCAAAATGGGGAGAAATGGAGAAGTGGGAATGGTTGAACTAGCCTCAAAACCCTATTGAAATTAGTGCTACCTACATAGACCCAAAATATGGAACTCATTATGATTTATTTATAAATATAATGTCTATATGTGTGATTGGATCATATTTAGTGTTAATGTAAATTTTCTTCACTTTTGCCCTCCTATTGGTCCAATCTTTCTATCTAGATGTGATATGTATGACTTTAGATATATGTAGGTGTTGATATTATTTTAGTATGATTTTTATTTCTTATGCTAATGCCAAATTGATAAGTGATGGATGTAAAATTATTTAGGGAACCCTTTAAATATAATACTCCAAGTTTTGGAATCTAAAAACCTAATGATGCACTAACCAACTCAAATAAGAGTAAAATGGTCATAAAAACAAACATGCATAGAAAAGAGTCCTAAAATGTGTGTTAGACAAAACTATTCTTTTCAAAAAACATATCAGAGTGGTTATGTCCAAATATGGTGCTAATGTCTAGAAACAAGGAAATAGTATAATGGAATGGAAAAAGGACCAAGGACCCCTATGATTTAGATAAGTAATGATATAGAAGACTGAAACATCAAAAAATACAGTGAAAGTAGTGTGAAAGAGTATTGGAAAAAAACATAAGACTAAAAAAACATGTGCCAATAGGATCTTGATTCAACATTAAGAGATTATAAATTAAAATGTCATAAAAAACATAATATATTTTTTTAATTTACAAAATTTGGGGGTATACAATGAGCAAAACATATCATGCATAGGTCTTGGTCTTGTAGTTTTAGAATATTTTAGTTTTTATTTTTATTTTTTAATATTTTAATATAATTATGCCCCAACTAACATATGGTCCCATATATGGGATGCTCAAGTATATACCTTAGATTAAATAACGTGAATTTCATATGTCATGGCTGAGTAACAATATATCATTGTCTACATCAGATAAATTCTTGTGAGTTGTAAAATACCATGTATCATCATCATAATCAATATGACTGTGTATACACTATGTCACTCTAATATTAGTATTAATATGTGGACTCTATTATATATATTAATAATTCATTAGTGTTTTTAGTGAAATATTCTCACATTTTTTTGTATAATTATCATAGGATGTGACATAACAGGTAATGTTTATTAAACTCAAATATATAATTTATGTAATGGATGTTGGAGAATTGTTTTTCAAGTAAATTAAATCACTTACATGTAATTTACACTTTAAGGCTAAACACATTCAAGTTGTACAATATTTTTTTTGGTGGCATCTATAGAAATTTATCAAGTTGTATGGGGTACTCATATGAAATACCCAAAATTATAACTATTGGTGTCCTAGATTGCACCCCAGCTAAGTAATGTGATTGTTCAAGTCCTCTTGCACAAATATAGTCTAATATGGGAAATAACCTAGGAAATTGAGTCTAACCTTTAGATAAGGATGGCTTCCTTCTAGATATATCACCTAAACTAGACCTAATCTAATATTTTTTTAGAAAAGGGGAGAGAGAGTAATGAAAATATATGAAAGCATGTAAAATGAGGTGATACACCAGTAATTGGAATACTTATACTTTGCATAAGACACATTATGAGACAAATTCAAGACCAAATAAAATTAGTCCCACATAGGTATTTCATAATAAGGCATTGATTAGTTATCAAACTAGCATGAGAGGGTAGAAACCCACTTTCAAGCTGAACAACAAACTATAAATTACAATTATAATGACCTATGAGAACTACCAAGAATTTCATGAAGGTGAGAAAACTTAGACATAGACAAAGAACATACATTCACTTAACTATAGTACATGAATTTGTATGACACACTTCAATCTAGCTTACAAAATGATGGAATTTATTCTTTATTGCATCAAAAGGTGTTATAGTACAAATTTTGGCATAGCCTAAGCAAGCCAAAGAATAAGAGTCTATTTTCTAAAATGTCAAATATTTCTTTCTAAAATTTCTAAAGAGATACTAAAACTTCTAGAGAATTTTACATGTGGTATAAGTTGGAGCATATATAGAAAAAAAGGAAGAGAGAGAGGGAACTGTGATGTATCAGCACAAATTTGAAGAAGTTGAATCATGACCTTATCAATAATAAAAAGATTATATAAAAGAATTTAATGCTCATTTTCCTTATCTATTCACCCGGTATCATTATTTAAAATCCATGTCATTATCTATCTAATCTACTGATGAAGACCACGTCTTAGAATTGATAGAATTATACCACATCTACTTTGGGTGGCCATCGATACCTATTTATAAAAAATGTGACCCTAATTATAGGTGAAACACCTTTACATGACCATGTTTATGTCTTTATTTTCTTCAATATTTAACATAGGTCCATTATAGGTGAAAACCAATCCAATTATTGGTTTTCACATAGACACAATATCCATGGAAACCTCCAAACTGCTTGACATTGCTTCACAATCACTAGTCCATATTCGATCTATGTATTAGACCCTAAGAGACCTATTATACATCTAAAACCTATGAGAGTTGAGAATAAATTGTATACAAGTATCCTCCATCTAAAATAAATGAATATGTCAATGGAATGACCCTACAACAAGGTTGATAGGTTTCAAATCATCGACCAAAGATTTTGTTCCCCTATGTCAAAAAATTAGTTCATCAACCTATAATGGAAGCTCTTTGGATTTCCCCTTTGTTCATTGGTTGTCAATTTCCAACTTAGACCATTTACATTATGCCCAATTATCTATATTCTTATTGGTGCCACATATATGCTAAATTATTGACTCTGATCACATTGTTAGATCTAGATGTATGAATGCATGTGAGCCCTTAAATTTCTACTATCCAAGATCCTTTAACATGTTGACTAAATCTCATACCATCATATCAAGATGTATGAATGAACATGGGCCCTTGATATTTCTTGTACCCACATTTTTAAACTTAAATGGCTAACTCACGAGATTAAAATTGACATCTACATACCTATATTTGATTTTTCATGAACATATTTGACATCCACATGAATGTTTTTGACATTTTCATGACCATCATTATGATTTTTGAACCCCAATGGTTATTTTCTATGGCCTAAATTTTATGTATACACACCTATAATTTGATTTTCATGTGAATGTATTTGATGTATGTATTACCATCAATGTTTTGGACCCTAATAGATAAATACTGAGATTTATTTTGACATTTGCTTAAACGTCTTGTTTTGTAGGTCTAACTTTGGAATCTCATAACCTAAGCTAGAATACTCATGTGGGCATGAAATTTATATCATATGATCCTAAAATGAATAAAAATATGGGGCTATAATCCTTTTGCTCATGAGGATTCCTGAGTGAAGATAAAAATGCTCAAACAAGCTGGTCTACTCATTTTTGCATGAATTCTTGGTGATGATTTGGTCCTTAAAACTTGACAAATTCATCCTTTGATCATCCCTTCAAAGTTATGAGGAATGTATAAGACTTGTGTAGCCTGGTTGGTGTTCTTGCATGCTTAAAATATTATGATAACCTATTGGTCCCTTCATTTGTACTTCTAGACTCACTTCTAATCCTTTGATCCACTAATTCCATCCAAAAATTTTCTCATTTACTCAAAACATTTCTAAGAAAAATATCAGTATGTGGTCCAAATTTGGTCAACATCTTTGGTGACTTAGTTGGGGAGCATGCCTACTATGCTTGAGAAGTCAAACCATTTACATGACTCTTGGCTCATAACAAATAACACATCTATTCCATAACTATAAGAGACCTCTTGATTGAATAAAAACATAACAAATTCCACCAAAATTATCAAGGAAACATGAAAAATATGGAAGCTAACTAAATAAAGAAGATGTGAAAATAAAGCACTTATTTAGGATAAAATAGAAGTAAACTAGTCTAACTAACCAAGATAAAACATGATCCACTTGGATCAAAAGGGGAATTTCTAAACTCACTCATTCTAAGAGATTATACAAGTTGAAAATTAGGGTATTTATTGAACATAACCTTTGATGAGTGACTCTTATTACCTACCAACTCTCTTAGCATCTATTCAAATGAGTCATCAATAGCAAACTAGTCACCAATAAAAACAAACTCATCTTGCACTTTAGGATCTTTTTCATATTGATTTTCAACTACAACTTTGTCTAGTGATATCTCATCTATGCATTGTCCTTGTCTAACCTCATCTTGATTATCATGTATTGTGATTTCATCAAGATATTTAATGAGATTTAAATAGTCAACCCAATATGCATCATTTTCCTAAATAGGTGGCTCTTGATCAAACTTATCAATAACATGCTCTCTAATGGGTAACATATCCTTACAAAGCTCTTCAATTTCCTATAGAGATTTAAGATATAGCTAACAATAATATTTATTTTCTTCACTTTGATCAACCTAGATAAGATAAATTTTAAAGGTATCTTCATCTTTCTCAAGTGGAAACATCTTAAATTTAGTCATGACTTCAACTAGTAACAATTCTTCATGGAGTTCTTCCACAACAAGACCAACCTTCTCTTGTATACCTAAGATAACTTCTTCAAGATCAGCTACAACCTAATTTTCAATTTCTACTTCAAGTGAGGTATCAATGAGGATATCTTCATCATACGCACTTGAAGCATCATCTTCACACTCTTCAAGAACTTGCCTTATAGCTACAACCTCTTTCTCTATCTCCCATTGAATAAGCTCCTCCTGAAGAAGGGAGATGGTGGGAGGGTGATGAAATTAATTTTATTGAGAGGGGGTATGAAGCATGGAATTTTGATCATGATCATATTTTTGGATCTTGAAGGTAATGGAATAATTTATGGAGTTTTGGAAAGGAGGGAAAGATAATATTTTAAAGACCTCTACATTCAATTCCTTTCACCTAGCCATCACCTCATTAAAGTTTGAAATCTCCTTGTTCTCATGGATAACTTGAGATTAAGGTGGTGAACAAAAGTAACTAAAATAATGATTAGTATATTTAATAAATTCTTAGATAGGCATATGATTTTGTTCTTGACTCTAACTAGGTAGCTCCCTTGGATCACATTGGGCATGGTTAAGCACTTCATGAGAATAAGGAACACAAGAAAATTGGTAAAAAATACAAGAGGGTTGTTGAGACAACTGATATAACCCACTTTGTTTCCTTTATAAATCATTCATCTTATCTATTACAAAGGTATAAAACTCATGCCTCTCTTCTAGATCATTAGACACATTTATAAATAGACCATTCACTTCCTCGTACTAGGAATCTAAACATACTTTTCTTGAATATGCTAGAATTTTGAGCTTTATCTCATCCATTATTTCTTGGAGACAAGGCTACTCACATGAAACATTATATCAATATGGGAAATGTGAAATATGGTCATTAGATTGATATGGTTCACAAGGAAGGTAAGAGTCATGTTCTTGATAATAAGGATCATGGGAAACTTGATAAGGCTCATCATAGCTTTGATAAAATTCTTGGTAAGGTTAATTAAGCTCATAACAAGGCTCATATGGATCATGAAAAGGATGTTATGATACATGATAAGCATTATAAGGAGGTATTACATAGGGATTTCCCTCATACATAGTGATGAAAATAACATCAGAATAGTGCAGTAAAAAATAGACTTACTTGGAAACTACACAAACATTGAAAAATAATTTATTGACATTGGGATCACCAAATTCTTCATGAAGAACATTTTTGTAACTACAATTTCACCAAGACCATCTCCAATAGGTCCCATCAGGCATGCCAAATTTGTTGGTGTCCTAGATTGCACCCTAGTTGAGTAAGGAGATTGTTCAAGTCCTTTTACATAAATCTAGTCCAATATGGTAATGACCCTAGGTTTTGGGTCACCTAAACTTGGGTCAAACCTCTAGATAAGGCTAGCTTCCTTATGTATCTATCATGTAAACTAGGCCTAATCTAATAATTACTTGGAAAATGGGAGAGAGAGTAAGGACAATATATGAAAGCATGTAAAATGAGGTGATACACCAGTAATTGGAACACTTATACTTTGCATAATAAAAACTATGAGACACATTAAAGACTAAAGAAGATCATTCCCACATAATTATTTCACAATAAGGCATTGATCAATTATCAAACTAGTATGAGAGGGAAGATACCTACTTTAAAGCTAAATAATAAACTATAAATTGCACTTATAATGACCTGTGAGAACTACCAATAATTTCATGAAGGTGAGAAAATTTAGATATAGATAAGGAACATACATTCACTTAACTATATTACATGAATTTGTAAGACACACTTCAATATAGCTTGCAAAATGATGGAATTCAGTCTTTATTGCATCAAAAGGTGTTACAGTACAAATTTTGGCATAGCCTAAGCAAGCCAAAGAATAAGAGTTCATTCTATAAAATGTCAAATATTTCTTTCTAAAATTTATAGAGAGAGCCTAAAAATTTCAAAGATTATTACATGTGGTATAAATTGGAACATATATAGAAAAAAGGAAGAGAGAGGGAATTATGATGTATTAGCAAAAGTTCGAGGATGTTGACTCATGACCTTATCAATAAAGAAAATAATTTGTAAAATAATTAAATTCCCATTATTCTTATCTATTTACCCAGTGTCATTCTTATAACTCCATTTCATTATCTATTTAATCTGTTGATAAAGAACATGTTTTGTAATTGATATAATTATGCTACATCTACTTTGGGTGGCCATTGATACCTATTTATCAAAAATATGACCCTAATGATAGGTGAGACACCTTTACATGATCATGTTTGAATTTGTATTTGATTAATTGTTGTACACATGTCCATTATAGGTGAAAACCAATCCAATTATTGGTTTTCACATAGTCACAATATCCATGGAAACTTGTAAACTGATTGACCTTGTTTCACAATCACTAGTCCATCTTTGATCTTTGTATTAGACCCTAAGAGAAATGTTTTGAATCTAAAACCTATGTGAACTAAGAAGATATTGTGTATGAGGATACTCCATCTAAAATTAATGAACATGCCAATATAATGACCTTGAAACAGGGTCAATAGGTTCTAAATCATCAAAAAGAGGTCATGTTTAACTTTAATGGTGATGGAGCATTATCCTTAACCATCTTACTTGTATGCCTACATATAATGTTTAGCAAGCTCTAATGGTGATATGGGTCCTTAATATTTTTTTTGCATGGGTTTAAAACTAGTTCATCAACCTTGAATAGAAGCTCTTTGGATTTCCCCTTTGTTTATTGGTTGTCGATTGCTAACTTGGACCATTTGCATTATGCCCAGCCATCTTTATTATTATTAGTCCTATAGATACATTAACTTATTGATGATTCTCACACCATTATATTTGGATGTAAAAATTCACGTGATCCCTTGATTTTCTTCCAACCAAGATCCTTTGACATGTTGACTTGATCTTGCACCATCAGATCAAGATGTAAAAATGAACATGAGCCCTTGATCTTACTTGGACCTACCTTTTTGAACTCAAATGTATAACTTGTGAGCTTAAAATTGACATCCACATTCTCATATTTAACATATACATGAACATATTTGATATTTTCATGAATTTTTTTTATGTTTGCATGACCATTATTAAGATTTTTGAACCCTAATGGTTATTTATTGTGGCCTAAATTTGACATATACACACCAATCATTTAACGTTCATATGAGTATATTTGACATCTACATGACCATAAATATTTTTGACCCTAATAGATAAAAGATGATATTTATTTTAATGTCTGTGTGAATGTTTTATTCTATAGGTCTAACTTTGGAATCTCATAGCTTGGGCTAGAAGACTCACATAGGCATGAAATTTGTAGGATATGATCTTGACATAAAGAACAATGTAGCACTATAATCCTTTTGTTCATGAGGCTTCCTGAGTGAAGATAACAATTCTAAAATAAGCTGGTCTACTCATTTTTGCATGATGTCTTAGTGATGGTCTAGTCCTTCAAACTTGCCAAAGTTATCCTTTGATCATCCCTTCAAAGTTCTAATGAATTTCTAAGACTTGTGTAGCCTAGTTGGTGTTCCTACATGCTTAAAATATTATGAAAACCTATTGGTCCCTTCATTTGTAATTTTGGAATCACTTATAATCCTTTGATCCACTCATTCCATCCAAAACTTTGATCATCTACTCAAACCATTTCTAATTAAAATATCCTTATGTGGGACAAATTTGGTCAATGGTAACCACTTGATTTCTATGGACATACTTAAAGCATTGATGTACCAAATATGGGATTATGAATTTTATAGGTCCATGGTCATCCTAATTTATTATCAAATGCACTATTTTTGTACAAAACTAATAACCATTTATTACTACTTGTAGGCCCTACTATAAGTGGTAACACAATACCCCCGAGAGGGTTTTTTCACTTTCCATAAGAACCATTAAGTGTATTTGTCATACCAATAAAGCATATGTGTGTACCCAATACTATAAAACAATTTCATAGTGCATATGATTTCACTTGATGCATTATCCACCATATCATTGTGTATAGGATGTGAGTCAATAAAAAAGTGTATGAATAAAGGTGCTTTAGTAGAACCATCCTTGATAATTTCATGGTCATTGAAGGTAATTTTAGGTAATTTTACTTATATGATTAAAATTTTACCAATAATACCATATATAGGGTGAGCCTCCTTAATTATAATATCATAAGAAGTCAAAGGAGGATGTGCATTGTAAGTCACATGTACCTCATGATTAGTCTTGGTTTCTTATTCTACATGTTTTGGAAATAGATCTAAAAATGTTTTAATTTATGCATTAGTTTGTGTAACTAAATAATTATTAGGTGTGATAACATCATTGAGATCAATAGTGTTGTTCTTAATTAAGTATTCTATCTCATTCCTCAAACCAAAGAATTTATTAGTGGAATATCCTACCCATTTATGCCAATCATAATATGCATTAATATAAAACCCCTTAGATTGTGCCTATATCATATCAACCTATATATGTAGAGGGATAGATATGATATTTCACTCGTGTAACTTTTTTAACACATTATGAGTAGGTTCTGATAATCCTTAAATTTCCTATGTTAAAGATCTAAAAGGATGATCCTATTAGTAGGTTTTGAAATTGTGTTGGCCATTGTCTTAGTATCATTAACTTTGTACTTGAAAGGTGGTTTTGTTTGAAACTTGGAATTATAATATGTAGAATATTTGATCCCATACTTTAACTAATTCATTGTGATTACGTTAACCTTATGGTACTTAACTATATAGAACATGTCATCAAAAGATTTGAAGAATTTGAATTTAATAAACTCATAGATGGAAAGAAGTAGGATTTTTTTAGTATGTCTTGTGATTCATTAACATCTATAGGATTCATAATATTTGAAAGCATACCCTTATAATAAAAAAAAATAGTCATTAATAGGCTCATTATGTCCTTGTTTGAATTTTCAATTTGACTATAAGACACATTTTCACTAATATTGATAGATAAGGGAGTTGATAATTGGATATCCAAAGGATTTAAATCATGTAATGATTGGATAAGAATGTCATAAAACTATATAAGTCATAGTTATTAAGTATTATAGGAAAAATATTTGTTATTAACTTATCATTAGATGCATAATCTAAAACTTTTGCATTAAAGGCTCTAAGATGGTATTCTTCATCACATTTATTATCAAATGGTGCATGATTAGGTGAAATGAATCCTATAGAAAAGGGATGATTGGAAATATCTATGGATAAATGGTTATGTAATAATTCTTGAGTGTTTTTAAAATGACTCATTTTATGAGAACTTTGTTCCATTTTATAAACCTAGGCTCGAATATCTAACAGTTGTTATACAATAATTTGATTGGTAGGCATATTAGATTGATTATAAATAGGAGTTATCACATGATTTTCAGTCCTAGGAGGCACAAAATTATGCTATGTAAGGATAACTATATATATGTGAGGAAAAGACTATGTTTCCCCCATAGTATATATGTTAGGTGTAGGTGTCACTTATTTATCCATATTAGTAGGATTAATAATATAAACACCTATTGTAGGATATATGCCTCTAAAAAGTGGATTAGTATCATTTAAAATATCATCATGTTATTCCTTGGATGTGGGTTCCTTAAAAATATTTTTCTTTTCATCTCTAGTTACATGAAATAGTGCATCAATCATATGTTGATTCATCTCAATATATTTTTTAAGTTCATGTCGATTTATGTCATAAAAATAGTCATAAAAATTGTTATTATTATTTTATTTATGTACATTAGAATAATTAGCACTAATACCATTTGTATCTTCCATTTTAATTATTTTATGGCTTCACTTATGTAAATAAGTGGAAATTAAGAATCAAATCTGAAATTTAAACCCTGATAGAGAACAAATCTAAACCCCTAATAAAAATTGAAAATCTAACGTATGATTAAACCTAGAAATTTCCATGCTCAACTAAATTATAAATCTCACCCAAAAAAATATTTTTATATCGTAAAATATTGCACAACTATGTGGTGTTAGATTATGTAAAATATAGAGATATATTACTAATATGAATTAAGATTGATATTATATATATTGCATTATTTGATTTAGAATTGACATAATAAGAAAGTATAAGCATAAGTAACTGATTTTGGTTAAGAATTTATAATATAATGTAACTTTGTACTTATAAATGATTTGTACCTACATCATTAGCTAATCAAACTTGAAACAAAGGCTCAAAACCTCTTTGTATGCTTCCAACAGATTCTAACCCCTATAGTATCTAGATTTGTATGTAGGTTATTAGTATTTTCCCTATGCATTGTGAAAGTTTTTAAATACTAATAAATATGTGCCTACACCTATAAATGTTTTATGTGTGTCCATTTTACTTCAGTATTGTGTATTGATTTATTTTTCCTTCTCCTTCCATCAAAACCCTAATTATGCTATTGACTAGAAGATGCCATTTAAAAATGGGTTAATATTTTTTATTATATAAACCAAACAAATCCTTATCATATGACAAATTTTTGTTTAATTACTCCAAAAAGTGCTCAAGTATCACATATTTCTCTCATGTATTTGTGTGTGTGAATCATCATGAACAATCTATAATACAATGCAATTTTTTGATCTTAGACACTTAGCACCATACAATGTTTAATTTCATTTATTTATATTTGACTCTAAGGCTACTATTTTGAATATTTTTATGTTGTGTATGACTTTGTGATAATGTCTCAATAGAGAGATAATTTATTCCTCAAGTTTACAAGTGAAAATCAAGGTAATGGCCAAGTAATTTCCAAGTGATTATAACCTTAAGAATGGTTTATAGTTATAGCTAAATTTTTGTTATTTACCACTATGACCGACTCATAAAAAATGTCTAATATTACCTAATTAATAATTTATAATTTAAAAATATTTATTAAGTCCACTTGGACACTATCAGTAGAGGTAGACACTTAAAATAATGGTAACTATCTAGCTAGTATTGGTAGTGTCCTATGAGTTTAAATAAGTGATTTGAGATATGGAAAAGATCCATCTAGGATTATAATATGTTTTTGTATACATTATATTTATCCTTAGTATGTAGTGAATAGAGTCAAAAAATATAATATATGGGTAATCAGATAGAGGGAAAGTGTGTACAAGATTCAAATTTATACACAATTAGAAAGTATGTCAAAGATGATTTTTACAAATTATATAATACCAAATTTAGGCTCCTATTATTATATTGGTATGTTTTTGTGTTCCATATTTAGTTTATCTTATGTTTTTTAGTATATTTTTATATTTGCATGTTATATTTTTAATTTACACCTCATGGTTACCATCCAATGATAGACTTATAACTCTTAGTTTATATACCTCATGGTTATCACATAATGGCATTTTGTTTCCTTTAATTTCCTTAGTTTACACCTATTTTTTGTTGTCTAATGACACCTTGGATATAGTTATGGCTATGATTTATATTGTATGTGTATATTTCCTTATTATATTCCTTACAACTACTTTTGCATATGACCCTTTTCTATAGCCCTAACCAACTTTTTGGACTAATGTATTGGATTTGTGTTAGATCTAGTATGGTATTCTACCTTTTTTTATTATGGGATCCTTATATTTTTGACCATTCTTAGCCTACACATATACTCAACTTTTATTATTTATACTATAATTCTACAATTATAACTAGGCATGATAAAATTAGAAGGGAACCCCATGGTTATGTTATTATACCTATTAGAGTGGGACAAAACATAAACAAAACTCTATTTCATGTGGTTCCCACTAATTGATCATCCAATGATTTTATTGTATGACCATGGATACATCAAATGAAATAAATCTCCTCTATTTTGCATCAATATTTAAAATTTATGCATCAAGGTCCAGTGGTTAGAATTCAAATGGATACTAATTTTTAAATGAATAAACCAAGGATGAAGTGGTATACATATAATTTCCACAACAATCATTACAATGTTTACCTAAATAAATTTCACATAAATTTTATAAGCATAAATCCATTCCAATAAGATTGCAATCATCATATAATGTCTCCAAAAAATAAAACATACTATAATGATGATGACTTGTTATCTTTACATGCTAGTTTCCTATTGTGCTCTATAAATGATACCAATATTCTGATAGGACCTAAGTTCCCCAAAGCTCTGACACAACTTGTCAGAATTAAGAGCACACATGATTACCTTTATATAAGCAACTTAAACATGTGGAAATAACTAGAAGAACAAATAACTATCAATGAGAAATACACACAGAATATGAGAGGCAACACATAATTGTATTCAACTCATTACAAAGGAAATTACAATAAAGAGATCACACTCTTCTTCCACCTCTATGAGGCTTCCTCCTCAAGGGCTCCTAGTAATCTTCCCACCTGAGTAATCTTCTCTCAATAGGTCACAACACACAGCTAACACAAGCTGTTGTTCACCTCATTGTATGTCCAGTACAACTGAGTACGAACCGGTACTCCAAGTAGATCTCACCATGATCCTGCTCCTTGATGTATTGTTGTCACCTTGGATCTTGCTCCCCCACTAATATCCTTTTGACCCTCACACATACACACCCCTGCAAACCAACCTGATCTTACTTATCACATGTAGATCTCCACCATGATCCTACAACACCCTGCATATCAAACCTAATCTTACATACATGAAGAATCCTACTTGATTCTACCATGGGAAGAACTCTCCAAGTTCTACACTTGAGTTCTACACTTAAGTTCTCCACTTGACAATACAGCCCATGAGTCTATTATATAGATCTCAAGCATACAATGATTAGACTTGTGGCTTAAGACTCTAACTAGTCTTCATCATGCAAATAACCCATTCACTTAACTGACTATTCATCAACAACAGTTCTAGAACCACCACAGGTGACCGACATTGGTCCCTGTCTGCCTGGAGGTGACCGATGCCAGCCGATCTCTATTGATGTTAGTTGCTTTACACTAATCCTTGACTGATGTTGATTGTGGACTACCGATGTTGGTGACTGCATACTCAGCATCCTCCTTCTATTTGCATCAAGGTGAAGCTTTTAGCTCCACACCCTAACAATCTCCCACTTGGAGATAAACAGCTGCACCTGTACCCATACCAATACTTTGTCTAATCTGCATCCTGGCTTGTATTCCTCTTCAAGCTCAATCTTGAAGACTACCCACCACACTCCTTGTGGTGTTAATCATGTGCCTAACTTTTTTCATTCTCAGCTTACCTTCTTCTAACATTGCTATACTCCCACTCAAATAGAAACCCCTGTGAGTACCTTGTAATCAACACACACTAACCAAATATGGGCCATCTGTTAGTCAAACTCACTCTAAGAACGTCCAACCTCGCTCTGATACCATTTGATAGGACCTAAGTTCCCCAAAGCTCTGACACAACTTGTCAAAATTAAGAGCACACATGATTACCTTTGTATAAGCAACTTAAACATGTAGAAATAACTAGAAGAACAAATAACTATGAATGAGAAATACACACAGAATATGAGAGGCAACACATAATTGTATTCAACTCATTACAAAGGAAATTACAATAAAGAGATCACACTCTTCTTCCACCTCTGTGAGGCTTCCTCCTCAAGGGCTCCCAGTAATCTTCCCACCTGAGTAATCTTCTCTCAATAGGTCACAACACATAGCTAACACAAGCTATTGTTCACCTCATTATACTTCTAATACAATCGAGTATGAACTGGTACTCTAAGTAGATCTCACCATGATCCTGCTCCTTGATGTATTATTGTCACCTTGGATCTTGCTCCCCCGTCGATCTCCTTTTGACCCTCACACATACACACCCCTATAGAGCACCTGATCTTACTTATCACATGTAGATTTCCACCATGATCCTACAACACCCTACATATCAAACCTGATCTTACATACATGAAGAATCCTACTTGATTCTACAATGGGAAGAACTCTTCAAGTTCTACACTTGAGTTCTACACTTAAGTTCTCCACTTAACAATACAGCCCATGAGTCTATTATATAGATCTCATGCATACACTAATTTAGACAAGTGGCTAAAGACTTGAAGTAGTCTTCATCATGCAAACAACCCATTCACTTAACTGACTATTCATCAACAGTAGTTCTAGAACCGCCACAGGTGACCGATGTCGGTCCCTGTCTACCTGGAGATGACTAACGCTGATCGATCCCTATCGATGTCAATTTCCTTCTATGTTGTCCCCTGACTGACGTTGGTTGTGGCCTGCTGATGTTGGTGACTGTCATGCTAAGAAACCTCCTAGTTTGCATTAAGGTGAAGCTTTTAGCTTGACACTCTAACAATCTCCCACTTGGAGATAAATAGCTACACTTATACCCATACTAGTACTTTGTCTAATCTACATCTTGGCTTGTATTCCTCTTCAAGCTCCCACTTGAAGACTACCCACCACACTCCTTGTGGTGTTAATCCTGTGCCTAAATTTCTTCATTCTCAACTTACCTTCTTCTACCATTGCTATACTCCCACTCAAATAGAAACCCCTATGAGTAACCTGTAATCAACACACACTAACTAGATCTGGGCCATCTATTAGTCAAACTCACTCTGAGAACATCCAACCTCACTCTGATACCATTTGATAGGACCTAAGTTCCCCAAAGCAACTTAAACATGCAGAAATAACTAGAAGAACAAATAACTATCAATGAGAAATACACACAAAATATGAGAGGCAACACATAATTATATTCAACTCATTACAAAGGAAATTACAATAAAGAGATCACACTCTTCTTCCACCTCTGTGAAGCTTCCTCCTCAAGGGATCCTAGTAATCTTCCCACCTGAGTAATCTTCTCTCAATAGGTCACAACACACAGCTAACAGAAGTTGTTGTTCACCTCATTGTACATCAAGTACAACTGAGTACAAACCGGTACTCCAAGTAGATCTCACCATGATCCTACTCCTTGATGTATTACTGTCACCTTGGATCTTGCTCCCCTACCAATCTCCTTTTGACCCTCACACATACACACCCCTGTAAACCAACCTGATCTTACTTATCACATGTATATCTCCACCATGATCCTGCAACACCCTGCATATCAAACCTAATCTTACATACATGAAGAATCCTACTTGATTCTACCATGGGAAGAACTCTCCAAGTTCTACACTTAAGTTCTCCACTTAACAATACATCCCATGAGTCTATTATATAGATCTCATGCATACACTAATTTAGACAAGTGGCTCAAGACTTGAAGTAGTCTTCATCATGCAAACAACCCATTCACTTAACTGACTGTTCATCAACAGTAGTTCTGGAACCACCACAGGTGACCGACGTTGGTCCCTATCTGCCTGGAGGTGACCAACACTAGACAATCCCTACCGATGTTGATTTCCTTTTGTGATATCCCCTAACCAATGTCAGTTGTGGCATGTCAATGCTGGTGATTGTCATGCTTAGAAACCTCCTAGTTTGCATTAAGGTGAAGATTTTAGCTCCACACCCTAACAATCTCCCACTTGGAGATAAACAGTTGCACCTGTGCCCATACCAATACTTTGTCTAATCTGCATCCTAGCTTGTATTCATATTCAAGCTCCCACTTGAAGACTACCCACCACACTCCTTGTGGTGTTAATCCTATGCCTAAATTTATTCATTCTCAGCTTACCTTCTTCTGCCATTGCTATACTCCCACTCAAATAAAAACCCCTGTGAGTAACCTGTAATCAACACACACTAACCAGATCTGGGATATCTGTTAGTCAAACTCGCTCTGAGAACATCCAACCTCACTCTGATACCATTTGATATGACCTAAGTTCCCCAAAGCAACTTAAACATGCAGAAATAACCAAAAGAACAAATAACTATCAATGAGAAATACACATAGAATATGAGAGGAAACACATAATTGTATTCAACTCATTACAAAGGAAATTACAATAAAGAGATCACACTCTTCTTCCACCTCTATGAGGCTTCCTCCTCAAGGGGTCCCAGTAATCTTCCCACCTGAGTAATCTTCTCTCAATAGGTCATAACACACAGCTAACACAAGCTATTGTTCACCTCATTGTACGTCCAATACAACTGAGTACGAACCGGTACTCCAAGTAGATCTCACCATGATCCTACTCCTTGATGTATTGTTGTCACCTTGGATCTTGCTCCCCCGTCGATCTCCTTTTGACCCTCGCACATACACACCCCTGCAGACCAACCTAATCTTACTTATCACATGTAGATCTCCACCATGATCCTATAACACCCTACATATCAAACCTGATCTTACATACATGAAGAATCCTACTTGATTCTACCATGGGAAGAACTCTCCAAATTCTACACTTGAGTTTTACACTTATGTTCTCCACTTAACAATACAGCCCATGAGTCTATTATATAGATCTCATGCATACACTAATTTAGACAAGTGGCTCAATACTTGAAGTAGTCTTCATCATGCAAACAACCTATTCACTTAACTGACTATTTGTCAATAGCAGTTTTGAAACCACCACAGCCGACCGACGTCGGTTCCTGTCCGCCTGGAGGTGACCGATGTTGATTGATCCCTATCGATGTTGGTTTCCTTCTGTGCTATCCCCTGACTGACGTCAGTTGTGGCCTATCGACGCTGGTGACTATCATGCTCAGAAACCTCCCAATTTGCATTAAGGTGAAGCTTTTAGCTCCACACCCTAACAATCTCCCACTTGGAGATAAATAGCTGCACCTGTACCCATACCAGTACTTTGTCTAATCTACATCCTAGCTTGTATTCTTTTTCAAGCTCCCACTTGAAGAATACCCACCACACTCCTTGTGGTGTTAATCCTATGCCTGAATTTATTCATTCTTAGCTTACCTTCTTTTGCCATTCCTATACTCCCACTCAAATAGAAACCCCTGTGAGTAACCTGTAATCAACACACACTAACCAGATCTGGGCCATCTGTTAGTCAAACTCGCTCTAAGAACGTCCAACCTCACTCTGATACCATTTGATAGGACCTAAGTTCCCCAAAGCTCTGACACAACTTGTCAAAATTAAGAGCACACATGATTAGCTTTGTTATAAGCAACTTAAACATGCAAAAATAACTAGAAGAACAAATAACTATGAATGAGAAATACACACAGAATATGAGAGGCAACACATAATTGTATTCAACTCATTACAAAGGAAATTACAATAAAGAGATCACACTCTTCTTCCACCTCTATGAGGCTTCCTCCTCAAGGGCTCCCAGTAATCTTCCCACCTGAGTAATCTTCTCTCAATAGGTCACAACACATAGCTAACACAAGTTGTTGTTCACCTCATTGTACGTCTAGTACAACTAAGTACAAACCGGTACTCCAAGTAGATCTCACCATGATCTTGCTCCTTGATGTATTGTTGTCACCTTGGATCTTGCTCCCCCGCTGATCTCCTTTTGACCCTCGCACATACACACCCCTGCAGACCAACCTGATCTTACTTATCACATGTAGATCTCCACCATGATCCTGCAACAACCTGCATATCAAACCTGATCTTACATACATGAAGAATCTTACTTGATTCTACCATGGGAAGAACTCTCCAAGTTCTACACTTGAGTTCTACACTTAAGTTCTCCACTTAACAATACAGCCCATGAGTCTATTATATAGATCTCATGCATACACTAGTTTAGACAAGTGGCTCAAGACTCGGAGTAGTCTTCATCATGCAAACAACCTGTTCACTTAACTGACTATTTGTCAACAGTAGTTTTAGAACCGCCACAGGTGACTGACATCGGTCCCTGTCTGCCTAGAGGTGACTGATGCCAGCCGATCCTTATCGATGTCAGTTTCCTTCTGTGATGTCCCCTGACCGACTTCGGTTGTGGCCTGCCGATGCCAGTGACTGTCATGCTCAGAAACCTCCCAGTTTGCATTAAGGTGAAGCTTTTAGCTCCACACCCTAACATATTCTTCATTCTTTAATTGTTCTATCTTATGATTATAAATCTCTGAGCATCATTTTTTATCTTTTATAATAAGCCTCTTATTTTGGCAAATAAACATAATATTTTTAAAAATGTATTAAATTGCATTGCAATGTTATATGTTTTTTGTCTTATGTGTTTTTTATGATTAATATATGCTCATGATTATTTTCCTATAAATTTAGATTATACTGAACTTATTATTATACACATGTTATTGATGATATGTTTTAAACATAGATGCAATATCTATATGCAATAGGATCATGCACATGATAATGGATTTATAATAGGCTAGAGCCACATTTCTTGCTCATTCTAAGGGCATTTTGAGATCATGTACTAGAAGAACTAGAGTTTATTTATTTTGTGATTTCATTTATCATACTTATCTCTCATGTGATCTTATATATTTTGTTATATCATTCCTATTTCATGTACCTTTTTTGTGTTTAGTAATTAATGTATGCTCATGTTCCTAAAGTATTTTATAAGACTATAAAGTTACTTTATGTTTAGTTATATGGGAGTTTGTTTTTTCATGTTTATTTTATTCCAATGTACCTGATGTGTTTTATTCATGTGATTATTGTTTGGTGTGATTTTATTGGTTTTCTTATGCTTGATGTGTGTTCTTTGTCTCTATCATATACTTTGTGTTATAAGTTTGTAATCATTTACTTTATTTTCTATGATTTTCTCTTCTAATTTATGAGTGACATTTTTTTATCTTTATACTTTTTACATGAAATTTTTTCTATATGTGTTCCTTGTTTTATCATTTTAATTTATTTGTAATGTGTGTACTATATGTTTAGTTTGCCTTCTTTTTTTTCTCTATTTACTTTGCATTATTAAATAATTGATGTCATGAGATATCTAATACATAGTTATCTTATTTTACATTATCCATATCTTGAAAATGTTTAGTATTTTATTTTCATAAATTTATATGATTCCTATCATGCAACTATTGGGAGAAAGGCTCAGTTTGTGTGCTTTACATTGATATATTTATTACTACACTTATTTTGTTGGGTGCATTTAATCTTAGTGTTTCATAGATTATTTTCCCCATTAAGATTGTATCATTTATATACTCATGAATTTATTACATTTTTACCATGAAGGGCATATCATTTATGTGTTCATAAATTTCATACATGTTTTCCATGAGGATAATATCATTTATATGCTCATACATTACTTGCACATTTCCCTTGAGGGAAATATCACTATTATGGTTATATTTCTTATATCTTGTCCATTTGGGGAATCATATATTTTTGCTTATATGTATTATACCATAAGCCCATATGGAATAATTTATTTATGGCATGCAGGGTTCCATGATTATATATTACCATGCTAAACATTAGTTCTCTTATTTCATATCTTACACATGATTTGATTAATCTTTTATTTTGAGATATGTGCTTAAAATTTTCATTCACATCTCAAAATTGGGGTAGAGATTATACATTATTATTTATAAACTAGGACCAATAAAACTTCCACACTATTTTATCATCCATGAGAGGATAATGATAGATTGATATTCAATACATACGCATCACATGATACTTTCTCCTACCATGGGATATATCTATATGTTGTACAAGTTATAAAAATTTGATTTTTAAAGGGGAATCCTCACATTATACAACTACATTATGTGAATCATTTCCAATAATTTATTATTTTAATTTAAACAAACTATCTCCATAAATTGTTATATGTGCATATGTTTTTCTCTTACAACTCACAAGACACCTCACAAGACATTGATATGTTGAAGACTTACATTGGGATTTTTAAAAAAATAGGGGTATCAATTTCAATTATATTTTAATTATTTTAAGTATTTCATTGATTATTTTGACACTTATCCACATGCACATTTTATTCACATGTTTTCAAGGGAATTTATTTTTAAATACAATGATATATGAATGTGGATGTTTCTTCCATAATCTCCATATCCTTCCATTGTGGAAATTAGGTGATATTTATTTCCTTTGAATTTCAATTCACTTTCATTCATGTATTGAATTTTATAAATATTACATATTTTTATGTCGAGGAATATTCTAAAACCCATGTAGGTAAGCTTTGTTTTTTTACTTTGATATATATATATATATATATATATATATATATATATATATATATATATATATATATATATATATATATATATATATATGCATGCACACACATCAAAGTGGGTCATTATGTAGACACAAAATTTTGGTTTGGGGTATTTTAAACTATCAAATTATATGTTTCTAGGGTGATTGTGTGTTTTTTATATATAGTTTATATGAGGTTTTTATTTATCTTTTTTATCCATATTTTGTCCCTATATTGCATTTTTTCTATCCCACTTTCTCTCTCTTATCTCTTTCCTCCTTACATGGTTTTTGATGGTTTTGGGAATATTTCCTTAAAATATAAACTTTATGTTTCTAGTTTACCAAGACCATATCATATATGTTTATGGTTTGGGCCTTTGTGACCCGTGTTTTTAGGTCCCTCATGCCTTGTCTTTATTGTATGTTGGTTTTTCCTACATGTTGGGTGTCATTTCATGTGCCAATTTGGTCCTAATTTCAATTTTATAAGTGTATAAATACATGTGCATCAATGCATATCATAAAATGACAATAAATGAGAAATGTGGAGTGATAAATTAATATGAAAAGTAAGAGAGAAACATATATATTAAAGAGATATATTGTGATATAATATAATTCTAGCATTTATGGTATATTTAAATCATTTTATTTTCTTACACCACTTGTTTGTGCTACCAAAAAATTAATATAAGATTAAGGATTGTATTCAAAAAAATATTATATAAGTATAGTGTCATGATAATAATGGAGGGATAACACAAGCCCCCCAATTGATTCCCACATTTTTTTTGCTAAGTGATGATTTTTTAGGGTTGTTGAGGAGATTAGTTTTCCAAAGATATGTGTAGAATTTGAGAAAAATGAGAGGTTTTTAGAGTCATGGATCATATGAATAGGATTATAAATAATATTTTATAAATTCAAAGTTTTCCAAATCTAGTATTTCCACTTCCTAAAGTGTGAAGTCCCAAAAAATCTTAATTTTCCTTGAGTTTTATTTTATTTTTGTCTTTATTTCTAGTCATATTTTGTTGTATGTTTCTAAAATCTATCCCCATATTCACAAAAATCCAATATTCTTATAAAACCCTCTCTTTAAATTTATTACTATTTATAAACACTATATATTTCAATTAAATTTGATTTTTTTAATTTTAATTCATTAAATCTTATCAAGCCTAATTATATGTTATATGGATTGATGTGTTACATTTTGATGTAAAACCACTTTTCCCATAAAACACTTTTCATAATAATGGGAAAAATTCTAAACTAACTAATAACACAAGAAAAAATCATGTTTTACCAACTAAAAACATGGAAATGGTTCTCTAATTTTTAAATTATAGAAGACACACTAATCCTTTATACTCTCATTTTTAAGAAAGTGTAGAACCTAAAAAAAATTGTCATGAATACATAAAAAATAATTGTAATATTCACCAACATACTGTAAAAACATAAAAATCAAATCTCAATATCCTAAAAAATTAAAACATGTGAAATCCTAATGATTTACCATAGAGTCCCACCACATTGGAAATTTATTTCCCCTATAGTTGATTGTCATTAGTTGAGTGAATACAATAAGTTGTGAAATTTGTCATAATATATTATATATCCCTTCTACCCATTACAAGTCAAGTAAAAAAGACATTTATAATGATACAAATAAACCTTGTATAAAGAGGTAAAAAACCTACCAAATGATATTTTAAATGGACACATTGCATAAGTCACTAGACCCTCCACATGCCCCAATTATAAAAAGTATTATAAAACCATTCAATATATTTATTTTAATTTTATATATAATTCTTTATGATTTCAACATATAAAGTACAATTTCATTGCAACGACCGTACTCCATTGTGAACTCTTTCAAAATTTGCATAAATTTTTTCTTGTAGAATATATGGATAAAAATAAAGTAATGGAGTTTTTATGGAAAAAAGAACACCATTCCCATTATAGATTTGATTAATATTCATAAAATGGCCTTGTAAAATAAATACCATTATTCAGGCATGAAGACCTAAAAATATATAGGTAATGTAATATTCAGTTTGACCATAGAGTACCCATTCAAATTCACTACCAATAAGATATATTTATACCCAACACTATCATGGCACTACTTAAAAATTATATTTTGATGTGACAAAAAATTAAACCCATATACATTAGGTATGGTCAAGACCAATAGAAATTACAAGGTATTTCCAAAATATATGCATGTTAAAATATAACTACTTTTAGTTTTTGGCCTTCAACCATGGAATTTAGTTAGCATTGAAGGATATAATTTTGAAACAGACTTACATAATTAATAAATTTGGTTGAAAAGGATTGAGAATCCATACTAATCAAAATCACATAACTAATCCCTTGTTGAATTTAATGTCATTTCAAAATGGAATATATAATATAATATGTCACCATACAATTATAAAAATTATGACTAGTAGTTTTAGTTATGTTTGGGAAGCCTATCTATATATAGGGATCCTAATAAAATTATATTAATAAAAATAATTTATTACCATGTGGTGATATACATATGCATTTTATATAGTTCTACCCTCACTAATAAATCAACTAAACTTTATAAACCCTTTCACACCTATTTATCTATATTTTAGATGTAAAAAAATTGCATACACCCATAGTCACATAAATTTGGTATTGGAAACTTGAGAATATCATATTTGACCTATCCTAAATATACGTGACTTATTCATACATAATTTAATCTTTTTCATATTCTCTCCTAGTTGTTTATCTATTTGCAAGCCTGGCCTTCCCAATTTAGCATACACACATACATGATCGCTATAGTCTATGCCTAATTAATCTACTCTATCAAAAAAATTGTCATTGTTATACATATAATTATTTTCTCCATCCTAGATATTTTAGGTAATAATCAATCAATACCATTGATTTGTATCATCTAACTCTGTTGGAAGTATCCAAAGTGTAAGGCCATGTATTTCATAGTGCTCATTTTAACATTAAATGACTATGAGATTATGAATTATAAGATTTTGATTATGGATTTATGATGTTACTCACATCTATTTGAGGTGTGCAAGGATTTTATAAAGTATTTTCATGTATTATAAACCATGGGAATGTTAGGAATTGTTCCAAAGTCTTAACGTTAGGATAGTTTTTTGGTAGAAAATAAATTACTATTGTAAATGGGGCATGCATCTTTTATAAAGACACCCCCATAAAATAAATAAACTTAGTTTAATTATTAGGTAGTTTTAATGTTTATATTTATTAATTAGATTTACTTTAGGGTTGTTTTCCCGTATTTAGTTGGTTATAGGGTTAGTTGTTTTTACCGGTCATTGGTAAAAACTATATAAATCATGTTTGCATTGTGAAAGGGTTAACGGAGTAAAGGCACCCTTATGTACTTGTTTTTTTTTGAAATTAATAAAATACTTGTGCACTCGCACTAAGCGGGGACAAGGTTTAACCTATTTTGATCCTGGAGTTATCAGTGGTATCAGAGCATGGTTGGGAGCACGGTGAATTCGAAGGAGGAAGGTGAAAAATCATTTCACGTGATTTCATTTGGCATGAAAATAAGGTATGCCATATAGTTTTGGTTTAAATATTTTGAAAAATTATTAAATTATTTTAATTTTTCAAAAAATTATTTATATTTAAACCTGTATTTTCCATATACCACTGTCTGGCCTTTTTGGATCATTCATACTCCATTTTTTCTAGGTTCAACCTCCTCATCTGGCATAAAAATGAATTTTAGCATTTAATGTTATTAATTCATTATTTTTTTGAGCCAAAACCAGATTTGTATAGCCTTTTTTATTGATAAAAATATCTAAAAATCTCCATTCATGGCTGCCATTGTGATTTGCATTCATTTCAGCTCCTTTTAAGTCCAAAACATCTGCAAATCTTGATCAAATGGCATTGAAACCTCTGTTTTTGCATTTTAATTGATAAATCTAGAAAAATCTGAGTTGTACGGCCTGTTGTACAACCTTCAAATGCCCAGGCTTATTTTTAATCCATTCCCTACAAATACACTTCAAAAATTTGCAAAAAAAAAACACAGTATAAATCATTTTTTAGCATGCCTATACGGATTTGTACAGCCTAGGTGAGAGAAAACAAGTCAAAGAATTCTCCAGTAGCAGCCATGGCATCCCAAGTAAGCATGGCACTGGAATAAAATTTAGAAATTTATTATTTGCTGTTTATATAGTTTTGTTTCAAATATTTGCTGTGGAGGGCCCACCCAGGAGAAGATTGAAGTGAAGGCTGAAAAGAAAGGGAAAATTTTAAATTTATTTACTCTCATGTAATTTTTTTTTTTCCCTCATACATAGAAATCTGGTAGAAATATAAATTTTTGAATATAATGTTTTGTAAATGCTCTTAGAGCAATTGGTTAAGCCTATTTTGTTAAAAACTTGCAAAGTAGGAGGTCAAGGGTTCAAATCCCTTTTTTTTGGAGAGAGTTGTTTTTTGCTTTGGAATATGCTTTTTTTGAAAAAAGAATATTCTCTTTTTTAAATTTAGAATATTGTAAAACACACACTTATTGTATTGTGTTATTATTTTTTGAAAAAGGGGCAAAATTCAATCTTTTTTCTTTCGCATTGTTGTGGTGAGATAAGGGTGTAATTAGTGGAATAAGGTTGTAATTTGGTGAAATAAGGGTGTAATCATTGATTTTTGGTGTGGTTAAGTGCAAAACCCATCAAAAATACTTATTTTTTTCTATTTTATGCTCTACACGGAGGTTAAGTGCAAAACCCCGTAGAAGCAATGTCTTGTGCAGTGAGTGTGATATTTGTTTCATTTCTTTCACATTTTGTCGCATGTTTATCTACTACACTTTCATTCATTTCAAAATGCCAAAAATTTAGAATTTGCTTTTAGATGGTGATATATTAACAATTTCCAATTATTCAGATTGGAAATGATTGATGGAGGCTTCACTAGTGTTTAATGAGTTATGGGATATTGTTAAGAATGAAAATCCCACATTGCCAACAGAGCAGGCTAAATTAGATATTTTCAATTTGCATGATTCTAAGGCTTTAGCTCTCATTAAATGTTGTTGTACTTGTGATACGTATGTTCATATTGAAAATTCTCCTCATAGTTACACTGCATGGAAAACATTATCAGATTTGTATGATAAGAAACCTAAGCATAAAAAGATAGATATTCATATGCAGTTGTTTACTTTGTCATAAGATGAGGATGGGGATATGGGAGAATATATGTCTAAGTTGAAAAATATCACTACTGAGTACACTAAGGCTAGTTTTGGAAAACTAGATGATGACCTCATAGTTACTATTGCTTTGAAAGGACTACCAAGGTCCTATAGGAATTTTGTTGAAATGTTGCATGTCTCTGACAAGATCACAGGCATCACCTTTGATAAGTTGGCTGAGTTGCTCATCCAGCATGACCTCTCTCTACCCAAGAAATCCAAGAAAACTAAAGAAGCCCATGTTTTAGATTCAAAGCCTAGTTCATCTTCATTTGGGCATCAAAACAATAGAGGAAACAATTCTAGAGGGGGTCAAGGTTACAGAGGAGGCAGATATCAAAATAGAGGTAGGGGTTATTCACATAATCAACAATCTAATCAATCACATTCACATGAAACAACTGATCGAGGACATGGTCACAATTCATATAGGGGTAGAGGTCGAGGTAGATCTAACATTCAGTGTCATAGATGTGGAAAATTTGGTCATATTGCCTCACAATGTAGAGTTCCTTTTGATAAAATTCAGAGGCCACAAAAAGTGACTAAGACTAACTTTGCTCAATATGTCGATCATGACTATGATGAATCTAGTAATGTAGCCCATGAATTTACATTTACTTCTTTGGGGCACATTGATTATGTTGAATATGAGGCTAGAGATGAGCTACAGATGTATGGGTTTTAGACACAGGAGCAACCAAACACATGACATTTAGGAGAGATTTCTTTTGGTATTATAAGGAAGCTTCTCTCTCTCCAGTTGCCTTAGCAGATAAGTCTATGCATACACCACTAGGACTTGGTTCTATTTAAATTCTTCTTCCTAATGGGTCTATAAAATACTTGGAGGATGTTTGGTATGTTCCCACATTGAAGAAACACTTACTTTCTTTGGTAACTATTCGAAAGAAAGGTTATCACATTGTGCTTGAAAATGGTCTCATTTACATCAATTCAGTGAAGGATAATTATAAAACCATGTATACAGGATATGAAGATGGAAACTTGGTTAGATTGCATTGTAAGGTGCTTCCTCCCAATATAGAACTTGCAGCAGTTGTTGATATAGGTACAGGTACTATGTCTACATAGCGATTATGGCATCTCCACTATGGAAATTTGAATATCCACTCTTTATTGGATTTGCAGAGATATGGTATGGTGAATGGGTTGCCCACTTTTTGCAAAGATAGTATTCTTTATGAGTCATGTGTTTTGGGCAAACAAAATCGATAAAAATTTCCTAAACAGTCATCTTGGAGAGCTAACAAATGTTTACAGTTAGTTCATAGTGATGTATGTGACATGAAAAAGTCATCCATTGGTGGGTGTAGATACTTTGTCTTGTTTATTGATGACTTTTCTAGGATGACTTGGGTATTATTTATGAAAAACAAATCTAAAGTTTTCGCTAAGTTTGTTGATTGGTTACACTTAGTCGAAAAAGAAACGGGTTCGCATTTGGCCACTTTTCGTTCAGATAATAGAGGTGAGTATACCTCTAATGAATTTTTAGACTATTGTTGAGAACATGGAATTCATCGACAATATAGTAATGCTTATACTCCACAACAAAATTGAGTATCTAAAAGAATGAATAGAACTTTAGAGGGCGCAGCACGTGCCATGTTGCACTATAAATAACTTGATGATAAGTTTTGGGCCAAAGCCATTGGTACTGTAGTGTATTTGAGAAATAGGTCCCCCATAGTTGCACTTTTGGGACAAACTCCATATGAGGCATGGTATGGGTTTAAACCCAAAGTTAAACACTTGAAAGTGTTTGGATGTCTTTGTTTTACTTTGTTTCCTCCCAAACATAGAACTAAGTTGGAACCATGAAGTCAAAAATGCATCTTTCTTGGTTATTCTGAAGATAAAAAGGGGTTTCATTTGCTTGCATAGAATTTAGGCAAATTCATAGTGAGTCAAGATGTAATATTTGATGAGTTTGGGACTATGAACACTACAAAGATTGATTCTCAACTTGATAGATTAGAGAGGAAAAATGCAAAAAGAGATAAGGGTTTGAATAATGGGGATAACTCTTTGAAGTTATGGTATGAGACTCAAATTCCTTCACTTTCCTCTCCATCTACAAGTTCACAGGTTGATGACTTAGAAATTGTTTAAAATTCTCTAAGTCCCCCTTCGAATGATGCACCTAATGAGAATTCAGGAGTCCCTGATTTGAATAATTTGTCTAAGTATCCAAAATGGGCTCAAAGTACTTTTTTTGACTTGATAGCAGATGAAGTTGGTTTAACAGGGCCCAAGAATTCTCAAAAATAGGTGAACTATGCTATGGTTGTTACTACTTCTTCCACTGAGCCATCCACTTTTGAGGAGGCATCTACTGAACATGTTTGGCAATAGGGAATGAAATGTGAGTATGATTCCATACTTAACAATAATACATGGGTTTTATTTGATCCTCCTCCACATGTTAAACCCATCAGATGTAAATGGGTTTATAGGACTAAGTATAAATCAGATGGCTCCATTGATAAACATAAGGCACGACTTGTTGCCAAAGGATATGCACAACAAGAAGGTATTGATTATGAGGAAACATTTGCACCAACTGCCAAATGGCACACTATTCGTATGGTACTTGCCTTAGCAGCACAAAATGGTTGGAAAGTACATTAGTTGGATGTTAAATGTGCTTTTTTAAATGGTGATTAATAGGAAGAAGTCTATATGAAACAACCTCAGGGTTTTGAACAGGTGGGTGCTGAACACAAAGTGTGTAAATTGACAAAAGCTTTGTATGGGCTCAAACAGGCACCCAGGGCTTGGTATGAGAAAATGGATTCATACTTGAAATCCATTAGTTTTAATCATAGTGAATCAGATGATACTCTCTATTTTCGAGTGTAGGGTAAGAAAATGGTGATACCAATTCTCTATGTTGATGACTTGTTTATTACAGGTAATGATGAAAATCATAACAAGTCTGTGAAGAAGGAATTAAAAGATGGGTTTGAGATGACAGATCTTGGACTTCATCACTACTATCTAGGCATAGAGGTAACTCAAAAAGAGCATAGTATTTTCATTTCACAAACTAAGTATATTTATGAGTTATTAGAGAGGTTTGGCATGAGTGATTGCAAACCTGCCCTCACTCAAATGGAAAGTAACTTGAAATTGTCTAAGGATGATAGCAGTGCCTTTTTTGATGGCACCACATATAGACAATTTGTGGGAGGTTTGATATATTTGATGACTACCAGGCCCGATATTTCATTTTCCATTGGAATTTTATCTAGGTTTATGCATGATCCTAGAGAAATTCATTGGCATGCAGCAAAATGAGTACTTCGTTACCTTCAGGGAATGAAAACATATGGCCTTGAATATTGCCGCAACAATAAATTCAAACTTGTTGGATATTGTGATGCAAATTTTGGTGGATGTGTAAATGACAGAGTGTCAACCACAGGATACACTATGCATATGGGTTTAGCTGCCATTGCTTGGTGTTGTAAGAAGCAGGATACAGTGGCAAATTCATCAGCAAAATCAGAGTATATTACAGCATGGGATGCTTCTAGAGAAATTATTTACCTTCATCATATTCTTGAAGATCTTTAGGTTTCTCAGTTTGCTCCTACACAGTTATACATTGATAATCAGAGTGCAATCAAGATGTCCAAGAATCCAGTGTTTTATGCCAAAACAAAACATATGGATGTCAAATACCATTATCTGTGAATGCTGGTGGCAAAGAAAACTCTTGATCCAATATATTGCCCAACTATCGATCAGACAGCTGATATCTTCACAAAACCCCTTGACAGAATCAAATTTGAAAAATTTAGAAAAATGCTTGGTATGTGTCCAAAGACCTGACTTTGGATCATAGGGGGGTTTGTTAGGACTTGTTCCAAAGTCTTAACGTTAGGTTAGTTTTTTGGTAGAAAATAAATTACTATTGTAAATGGGGCATGCATCTTTTATAAAGACACCCCCATAAAATAAATAAACTTAGTTTAATTATTAGGTAGTTTTAATGTTTATATTTATTAATTAGATTTACTTTACGGGTTGTTTTCCCGTATTTAGTTGGTTATAGGGTTAGTTGTTTTTACCAGTCATTGGTAAAAACTATATAGATCATGTTTGTATTGTGAAAGGGTTAACAGAGTAAAGGCACCCTTATGTACTTGTTTTTTTTTTTAATTAATAAAATACTTGTGCACTCGCACTAAGCGGGGACAAGGTTCAACCTATTTTGATCCTAGAGTTATCAGGGAAAGACCTATTATTAATCATGTTTGATTAATTACTTGTGAAAGTATAATGATTAAATTTCAATTATATAATGTTGCTTTCTAAAATTTGATTATGTCTATGAGATATATTGGCTTAAATAATGTTTGAATCATTGATCCTAATCTTATGAATTAGGAAGTCATGTGTATAAGGTTGAGAACCTAACCATGAGGATGTTGATAACTCTTGATACATTGATTATTGATATTGATTAAGTGCCTTTTTTTAATTAAATTTTATAACTTAGACTATTAGGGTAGAGGAATTTTATGTGTGCATCAAGTGTGAAAGAAGAAGAAAAGGTCCAATTAAGGAAAGAGACTATGCAAAACATGGTTATATCAATAAAATAGATTGAACCATTCTTAATCCTATGCTAAGTGGTCAGTTATCTAAGATACCATATTCAAACTTAGCATGATATTTAGTTGGTTAGATTTTATGTTTAGTTGGTGAAAATTTTTGTCTTCTAACCTAAATATCTTGAAACCAATGTCTATAATGTTTAGTGGCTGATTGGAATATCTTCCATTGATTGTCTTAGTCTAGATCAACTGGGAAAAGAGGTAAGTCATGGAAGAAACCATAGAGAATTGAGCAAATCTAACATGTGCATAACATGGAAAATAATGTTCCTTATTGAGGCATATGATAGAAATTAAAGAGTGGTTGGTTAATATTAATATGTATTTATGTAGGAGCCAAACTCCCTTAGTGGGGGAATTTTTAGTAAATTAGAAGAAAACTAGACTAAGTAAAGGAGAAGAAGAAATAGTAGATAGGAATGGCTAGTCAAAAGAGTCAAGCCTTAGACTAATAAAGGATAGCACCCATGTGGCCTTGAAATAAATAGGTGGTATTTATATTAACACATGTTTTCAATTATTTATTAGGAATGAAATGATGTTTTTCTTCTTTTATTTTTTTATTTTAGGAGAATAAGACCACTTGGTTTATTATACCTATTTTATTGTCTTGTCCATGGTTTTGAATTGGCTACCATATAGTGCTTACTTAATTGAGGTAATAAAAGAGGTTGTTACTCCTTAGTTTGATGAAATGATTGCTTCTTCCTTATGTGAATGCACTATATTGTTGTGACACAAAGTGATGTTTATCTATGAGAAACTCTTTCATGATGGTAGAAAGTCAAAGTTATCCTATGGTGAGTATGATAGTAGGTTGTTTGACCCTCTCATGAATGTCATGATGGTAGTTCATCAGATTCATCCTATGTTTAGCATGGTATAATTTTGTTTGAATCTCCCATGACCATTACAAGAAATAGATAGAGTGAGGTATCCTCTTGCTACTCCAATCAATCATTGGGCCCTTGATATGTTGTGAAAGATTTCCTCCTAATTTTATATTTATAAATTATTAAGTTCACTTGAAATATAATTTGAATTCTTGTTTACTTTGTATTTTTTACTAAGACTCTCTTTGCGTAAGAACTAAGACTAATATTATAGGTGTTACATGGTCATTCCCTTGTGTTAAGATACCATGGCTTAGATATCCACCTTTAACCTTACCAAGTGATGTAAACATGCTTAGATACGAGATTTTCAAGCTCTAGGATGTCTAGATAAGCATATTAATGATGAAAAAAGGTTGGGAGATGAGCCTTCCTTATTATGGTCAGTAGATGCATGGGAGTAGACGAGGAGCATTATTGAAGATTGATTGGTCCTCTATTATTTATTCAGTCCTAGATATGTGCCTCTTGATATGTAAATAATTAGATGAAATATTATGTATTTTTATTGTTATTAAGTTGTAAGCCTACTTGGATTAATTGTATGAAATATATATCTTTTATAATGACCCAGTTGTGGGTAAAGACTTCTATTATATTTATGTTAAATATCCTTATTAAACTAAGATGGGATTGATTAAGGATGCTTGGTTTATAGGACCTTGTAAAATATCCTAGATGTATAAAAAAAAATTCCTTTATGTCTCCTTGAATAAATTTGATATATTTGTTCTCTTGCTTATATCTTGTTATGAGAATCTTATCAACTAAGCATTGTGTCTTCTTATGATTTGTATGTAATATGAATTAATCAGTTAAACTTATCTTATTGAGTATAACCCAAATAAATAGCTATGATATATTTATTGAGAGCAAAAATATAGATTTTTTGCTTAATTAGAATATGGATGCCTTCTAGTTTAAATTATGCCATGTGAAGGGAATCTCAAAAGTATTACTAGTTGAGTAAGATTCCTATGAGAAACCTTCCTATAACCAAACCTCTTGATAAGAGAAGGATTTAATATAGCTTGGATATAATGTTATAAAAATAAAAGGGCATGAAGCCTTTAGGTTTTACTGAGGTCACCATTACTAAGGCTTAATGATTTAATAAGGTCCTATAGACCAACCCTTTGATGATGATTTTTTACTTGTTAAGTAAATCTTTTATTGTTCTCTTAGCTTTAATGGAATGAATGGGCTTGAGATCCATCACCAAATCATAGGAACCATTTTAATAATTTATTTATATCTTTGGTCTATGCATTAACATTTTAATATTAATGGATCCTTTGTTTGGAGAAAAACATACTCGAGTTTTTATTTATTAACAAAACTAGTGAGAGTATTGGTTTAGTTTTAATTCTTTTATTTATGTGATGAAGACTTAGCTTAGATGAATTAGATATGAATAATTAAGACTCTTTTTTGACCTTGTAATTTACATAAGTTAATGTAGGAATTTTATTGCCTCAACCAAGTTCAAATTCATGAATTCATCTCTAAGTTTTTCCTTTGGTTGTGCCTTAGTCGATTTATAATAATTGACCTTTTTAGGCATTTATTCTATGCCTTAAAAATGTTGGATTTGATTATTTTTTATATGATCATGCCTTAGATAATTAGGAAAGTTACCTTATGCAAAATTTACCTTAATTACTCAACAAATTCCATACATTGTTCTGTATGCATAAATCTTGTCTTATCCATTTTGATAAGATTTTTTTGTGACCTTTTTCCTTATCCATTTAAATGCTTGGATTATTTTATAATTTTTACTTATTCAATTTTGTGACTTTATATATTTGGTCATAGGAAGGCACATGATGTCAGCTCACTTACCTAGGAGTGATATTAGTAGCCTCTATTGTACATATGATATCAGATAAACAAATTATTGGGAGCCATCCTCATGGAATCATATCAACTTGGGAGTGAAATCTATAGGATCCATTATATATATGATGTTGATCAAGTTGATCATTGGGACTCATCCATGTGGTATCATCCTACTAACCTAAGAGTGACAACAACATGATTTATTATATGAATTATGTTGAATAAGTAGATCATCAAGAGCCATCCATATGGCATCATCCTACTAACCTAGGAGTGATGTCAACATATCTTATTGCATGATAGTCATCAGGTGAATGAATCACTAGGATTATCAATGTGTCAGCATCCCATTAACCTAGGGTGGTGTCATCTCAAGCCATTATATGACCAATAATGGGGGAGTGGATCACTAGAATCCATCCACATGTTAACATCCCAGTAACCTGGTAAAGACAATAGTTTACATAACTTGTGAATATCCAAGAAGATTGAGTTCATGGGTATATGATGAGTGGTAGAATTCTAGAGCCTAAAACTATGGGAGGATTTAACCATTGAGGATAATCCCCTAAAGCCTTTGTTGTCTTGAAGGCCTAAAGAACTACCATGCGATAGTGTTTGAGAGCTCATAAGCTTAGAGGGATTAGTTCATTGGGACTAATAACCCTAATGCTTCCATTATCTTGAAGACCCAAGGATCTACCAAGTGATAGTATTATAGAGCTCAAAATCTTGGTTGATTGGGCAATTCATGTTGGACCCAGGGTCCTATAATCATGACATGTGGTATGACCATTTCCACCAAGTGAGTTATACTAGAGAAGATACAAAGTGGCCATGTGGAGATTACTATGTTTACAATGTTCAAGATTAATTTTGATGGCCATTTCAATGCCATAACATATTAATCTTTAAAGCAAACTAGTGAAAGGGTTATGAAGTGCTTGTCAAAAAGATTATAGATTTTAATCTCTTAATTAGTGGCATATACCTGATTACAAAATGGTGGTGTTTACAATAATTACATATATGAATATGTGATTGACATGAATTATTGTATCTACTCATGATTTATGTCTAGTTGTTTGTATATTTGACTGTGTCTTGCCTATTTTTAGAGGAAAAATGGGCTAACATTTTGGTATCATATCTAGGTTACTACACTAGGCACTTTAGGCATTTTGATTTATTATTTGGATTTATATTTTTTACATGGAATCCAATGTCTATAATGTTGATGTGTATAATGAAGGGAAAAAACAAACACATCAAAATAATGCTAACATTGGTGAGCATGAGCATGCCAATTAACTATGGATAAATGATATAGGACCCTAACTCCTCTTATCCATGAAACATATGAGAGATGTTTTTAGGAGAGATTGCTAGTAACACAATAAGAGGTTGAGAGTCACTCCACACAACATTCCCCTGATGATCAAATATTAGTTGACATAATTCTCATCACCATTTATAAAGTGATAGAGGTGAATTTTATCATCATGGTGAGCATCAAGAGAGATGAGACTTAAACTATCCATCTAGAATTATACTTGGGGATTTCCATCAAGTTTCATCCTCCTATTTTTGATGGTACATAGGAGGGATTTGTAGTAGAGTCTTGGTTATCTAGTATGCATGGATGATTCAAGTTGAATGACTATGACACCAATGGGAAGGCATATTTTGGAACCCACCTTCTTATATATGTAACCAATATGTGGTGGGAAGGAGTGAAGTAGAATCTCCACTTGACACAAGCATCCTCCTCTTGAGAATTATTTGAAGATAATTTTAGAGCATGTTGTATATCCCCTCATTATGTTTATAAGAAGGTAGATGAATTTAATAATATTTAGTAGGGGAGTGATTATATATCACAATATGAGTGTCATTTTTTATATTTAATCATATATGTGTAAGGTTATATATATGAGACTATCAAATTAAATAGGTTCATTATAGGCTTAAATTTGGAGTTAGCTAGTGCAGTGTGTATTTTAGCTCCCACAACCTTGGTAGTAGTAGTTGAAAAGGCCTACTTGTATGAGGAGTCCTAAAGAAATACTTGGTATACCTGAGAAAAGTTTTGAGGCAACATTCAGTCACAAAATGACTCAAAGATGCAAGGTGCATAGCCTACACCTAGAGGAGGTTGGAGAATAGATCAATCCAACTCTAAACCCCATCATCAACATCAAGATAATAAATATTTTGGGCATAAATGAAATAAGAACTAGTTGGAAAAATATCATCAAAGGTGAGGTGAGGTTGGGCCTCGAGACTATCAATAGACTAAAAAAGTATGAACTCAATAGTCTAAATAAACAAGACCATCAAGGTCAATCACTTCTATTAGACCAGAGCTAGCTAGATCCCCCTTCGATCAAAACTATTAAAAGGGTGTGTTCTTTACTTTTGGATCACCTAATCACTATTCACATGATTATCCTCTTAAACCATCAACTTATGATAGGCATAAGGCCCTGATGTTAGAGTAGACAGTGGGTGATGTGGGTTGAGAACATAAAATTTATGTAGTAGTGGAAGACCATCAAGATGAGAATCAAGTAATAGTCATTGAGACCAAAAGTATGATTTATGGAGTTTTTATTTTATTTTTATTTGACTCAAGAGCTTTAGACTCCTTTATTTCTCCTTTTATCATGTATCATTGTGCATTGGTGTCTATTAGGTAGCTATAAATTTGGGTAGTAAAGTTGGTCATGAGGGCTAAGTCATCCATTAACCCCTTGATAAGCAGTTATATTTTAGACCTATGCATATTTTCCACCATGGTGGACTTATGAATTATACTTATAGGAACTCAAGATGTTCTTGGGTATGGATTGGATCATTACTAATAAATCCAAGTTGGATTATAATGACAAGATTATTGAGTGTATACTTGACTTTGGGACATCTATGGTGATATTTAGAGTCAAGAGACATGTTTATCTTCACGTGTTCACCATGATATGGCTCAATAAAAACACACAAAAGGGTTTTTAATTATTTTATATCTTGGTGAGTGATAGGATGGATGAGTTAGAGAAGGCTTCTCAAGATGACCATCCCATTATATGATAATTTATCGATGTGTTTCTAGATGGATTGTCAGGTATGCCCCCTCAGAGAGAAATTGATTTCCAAATTAAATTAGTACATGGGGCTAATCCCATCTCAAAATAACCTTATTATATAACCACACCTGAGTTGTGTGAACTCAAGATGTAGCTTGAGAAACTATTAGAGAAAATTTTTATTTTTCCTACATGTCCTTATGGGGAGCACCAGTCATCACTATGAAGAAAAATGATGGATCCCTTTGATTCTATATGGATTATTACCAATTGAGTAAGGTAAAAATCAATAATAATTATCCCTTTCCTAGAATTGATGATTTGTTTAATTAGATGTGGGTATCGAAGGTGATCTCTAAAATAGATCTATATAGATACCATTAATTACATATCACAAAGCCTAATATCCATAAGACTACATTTTGGACGCAATATGGGTATTATGAATTTTCAATTGTACCATTCAGGTTGATAAATGTTTCAATAGTGTTCATGAGTCTTATCAATGGAGTGTTTAGAACTTACTTCAACCATTTTGTGCTAATATTTCTTAATTATGTATTGATCTATTAATGAAATAAATAACATGAGGACCACTTGAGACAAGTCCTACTGATTTTGAGAGAGAACCAATTTTTTGGTTACTTGGATAAGTATGATTTCACATAGTTTAAGGTGAAATACCTTAGGCACATCATCTCAAGATAAGTAATTATTGTATATCCTTTCAATATTCATTCTATAATGGAATATCCAACACTCTCAAACATTGTTGAAGTTCACATATTCATGGGTCTGGTAGGCTATTATAGATGCTTTGTTGAGAACTTTTATTACATTGAAAATCCCATCACTTGACTTTAGAGGAAGGCAAATAAGTTTGAATGGATAATTGAGTATTAATAAAACTTTTAGTTTCTAGAGGAACAACTCAGTAGAAATATAATTTTAGTTATTCCTAATCCTACAAGAGAATTCTTCATTCACATTGATGCATTGAAAGTAGGTTTGGGATCTATACTCATATAGGAATGTAGAGTTATAACATATGAATCTTGGGAACTTAGATTAAAAGTTGAGATATTCAATACATGATATGGATTTTGTATCTATCATTCATGCTTACCTAAAGTGGTGACACTTATTACTTAGTTATCTTTTTATTCTGTAGATAAACCATTTGATTTTGTAACATCTATTAAATCAGCCTAAATGCACATCAAAGGTGTTGGATGGAACTATTATGCAAGTATGATTGTGAATTTTTTATATCAAAGGAAAGGAAAATATAGTTATTTATGCCTTGAGTATAATGTGTAATGAGATGGTAGTAATGAGATTATAGACTAAGGTAAAATGTCATATTTTATTGCAACTTTTGGATGACTGACTCTATAAGGAAGTAAGTTAGGTATTGTATTTTAGTTTGAATATAAAAGGTAAAGTTTAAGATTATTATATTGATGTAGATGGCCTTTTATGCCATAAAGGGTATATTTATATACCTTAAAAAGATGGCTTGCATGACCTAATTTTGTCTAAGTCACATAAATATCCTTACCAAGCACACCCTAGAGTTAAAAACATGCATATTAAGTTAAAGCAATTGTATCATTAGGTCAGTTTGAGGTGTGATATTTCTAATTTTGTATCTCACTACCTAGAATGCCAGAGGGTGAAGGCTGAGCATCAACATCCAATAGGTTTATTCTATCCTCATGAGATCCTAGATTGGAAATGGGATACCATCTCCATGGATTTCATTGTATGCTTTCCTATCTCAACTTATCATCATGATTTGATCATAGTTATAGTGTATAATTTAACCAAACTAGCTCACTTTTCTCCCATAAATACAACCTATAATGCTAATTCAATGGCAAAGGTCTTCTTGGATGACATTGTTAGATTGCATAGGATTCCTTATAAGATCATCTCAAATAGATATATGGTATATACTTCACACTTTTGGACTTCTTTATAGAATGCATTAGGCACACATCTCAATTTTATTACTTCTTACCATCACAAATTGATGGATAGACTAAGAGAGTTAATCAAGTTCTTGAAGACATTCTTCACATGTATGTTATGGACCACTAATCCCATTGGGAATATTATTTATATCTTATTGAATTTACTTATAATAATAGCTATCATATTTCAATTAATATGGAACCTTTATAGGCTTTATATAACTGAGCCTTTATAACCCCACTGAGTTGGGACTGATTGGAGGATAGAGTCATGATTATCCCTGCCATGTTAGAAGACATGGAGTGATAAGTGGTTAAGATTCATAAACACCTTGAGACTGCCAAGGATCAACAAAATAATTATGCCAATGTAAATATAATTGATTGACTTTTTAATGTTGGTTATAAAGTATTCTTGAGGGTAAGCCCAACAAGATCCCTATTTGTTATGGAAAAGGTTCAAAGTTGACACCTCATTTTTTAGGGCCATTCAAGATCCTAGAGACCATTAGCCCAAAAATGTATCAATTGGCCTTGTTGCCCAGCCTATCTCATTTTCACAATGTGTTTCATGTTTTTTTTTTGTGTCAATATGTTTATGGCATTTCTCATGTATTATTTTGTATGACATTTCAATTTGAAACTAATAGATCTATGATTTTAGAGCCCATCAGGATTATAGCACACAAAATATTAGACCTTCAAGGTAGAAACCTACATAAGGTCAAGGTCCAATGGCAAAAATATGATTAATTATAAACAACTTGGGAAAATATTTCACCTTTGAGGGTTTTATACCCTCACCTCTTTGAGTGACTTCCAAGTAGAATTCTACAAAGGGGAGGGGGATGTAAGGCCCTATTTTGCATAGTGCTCATCTTTGACATTAAATGACTATAATATTATGACTTATAAGATTTTTATTATGGATTTATGTTGTTATTCATGTCCAAATAAGGTGTGTAAGGATTTTATGAAGGCTTTACATGTGTTGGGAACCATGGGAAAGACATTATTAATCATGTTTTGATTACTTGCTTATGAAATTTTAATGCTTAAATTTCATTTATGTAATGTTGCTTTATAAAATTTGATTATGTCTATGAGATATATTGACTTAAATAATGTTTGAATAATTGATCCTAAGATTTTGAATTATCAATTCATGTGTATAAGGTTATGAGAATTTAACCATGAGGATGTTGGTATCTTTTGATATGTTGATTGTAGATATTAATTGAGTGCCCTATTTGATTAAATTTTATAGCTTAAATTATTAGGGTAGAGGAATTTGATGTATGAATCAAGTGTGTAGCAAAATTAAAAGGTCCAATAAAAGAAATAAACTATGCCAAACATGGTTATATCACTAAAACATCTTTAACACTTATTAAACCTATGTTAAAAGGTTAATTGCCTAAGATAATGTCTTCAAATGTATTATGTTTTTTAGGCAAATAGATTTTATGTTTAGTTGGTGAAACTTATTGTATCCTAACCTAAATATTTTGTAGCCAACACCTAGAATATCTAATGATCAGTTGGTATATATTTCATTAATTTCCTTAGTCTAGATCTAGTGGGAAAAGAGGTAGGTAAGTTAGGGAAGAAACCATATAAAAGTGAGTGAAGTCACCATGCACCATAATGAAGCATGGAAAATAATGTCCCTTAATGAGGCATGGGTTGGAAAGGAAAGAGTGGTTGGCTGATCCTAAGATGTATATATGTATGATTTAAACTCCCTTAGTGAGGGATTTTTTCTAAAACTATAAATATACTAAGTAAAGGAGAAGAATAAATTTTATATAGGAAGGGTTGGTCAAAATAGTCGAGCCTTATACTACTAAAGGATAACACCTAAGTGGTCTTGGATTTGATAGGTGGGATTTCTATTAACATATGTTTTTAGATGATTCCTAGGAATGAAATGATTATGTTCTTGTTTGATATTTCTATTTTAGGATAATAAGACCACTTGGTTTATTCTACCTATTTTATTATCTTGTCCATAGTTGTGCATTACCCACTACGTAGTGTTTACCCATTTAAGGACCTTGGAGAGGTTTTTCCTCCTTAATTATGAATTAAATGATTTATAATTTCTTATTTGAATAAATTAGGTTTTTAATACACAAGGTAATGGTTTTATGTGAACAAATATTTCATGATGGTAGTGAATCAAAGTCCTATGTTGGGCATGGTAGTAGGTTGTTTAACCCTCCCATGAACATCATGATGGTAGTTCATCAAATTAATCCTATGATGGGCATGGTATAATGTTTTTCATCTCTCCCATGACCATTAAAATAAATAAATAGAGTGAGGTATCCTCTTGCTACTCAAATCAATTGGTGGGCCTTGATATGCTATGAAAGCTTTACTACTAGTTTTATATTTATTAATTATTATATTCACTTGTATGATCATTTGAATGCTTGTTATCTTTGTATTTTTGAATACGCGTCTCTTTGGGTAAGAACTAATAATAATACTATAGGTGGTGCATGGTCATTTTCTTGTGTTAAGATACCCTAGCTTAAATATCCACCCTTACCCTTACCAATTGATGTAAACAAGCTCAGATTTGGGAGTCTCAAGTTCATGGGTGTCTAGAGAAGTAAGTTAATGATGATAAAAGGTTGGGAAGTTATCCTTCATTTTTATGGCCAATAGATTTTTGGGAGTGAATGAGGATCACTATTGAATACTGACTGGTACTCCATTACTTATTCAATCCTAGAGACATGCCTCATGTTATGTAAGTATTTGGATGAAATCTTATGTACTATTAATGTTTTTAATTAGAAAGCCTACTTGGATTAATTGTATGAAATATAAATCTTGTATAATGACCTAGTTGTGGGTAAAGACTTATATTATATTTATGTTGAATCTCCTTGTTAAACTAAGATGGGATTGATTAAGGATGCTTAGTTTATAAGACCTTGGGAAGGATGCTAGATGTATAAAAGTCTTTATCCTTTATGGTTCCTTGAATATATTTGATATATTTATTCTTTTGCTTATATCTTGTTATGAGAAGCTTATCAATTAAGAATTGTGTCTTATTATTATCTATATGTAATATGAATTAATGGATTAGACTTATCTTATTGAGTATAACTCAAATAAATATCTATGAGATTGTTATTAAGAGTAACAATATAGCTTGTTTGTTTAATCCTAATGTGGATGTCTTATAGTTTAAATTATCCCATGTGAAAGGAATCTCATAAGTGTTAGTAGTTGAGTTATTTTCATATTAAAAACCTTATGATAACCAAACCTATTAATAAGAGAAGAATTTAATAGAGTTTGGCTATACTATTATAAATCTAACAAGGCATGAAGCCTTTAGGTTTTACTGAGGCCACCCTTGCTAAGGCTTAATAATTTGATAAGGTCCTACAAACCAACCCTTTGATGATGAGTTTTTACTTGTTAAGTGTATCTTCTATTGTTATCTCAACTTTAATGTAATTAATGGGCTATAGGACATCACCCAATCATAGGAATCATTTGAATAAGTCAGTTAGATTCTTGGTATGTGCATTACCCTTCCAATATTAAGAGATCCTTTACTTGGAGAAAAGAATACTTGAGTTTTTAGTTATTGACTAAACTAATGAGAGTATTGGTTTAGTGTTGAGTCTTTTATTTATTTGATGTAGACTTAGCTGAGATGAATTAGATCTGAAGAACAAAGAATTTACCTAGATCTTGTATTTGTTAGAAGTTAATGTAGGTATTTTATTACCTCATTCAACTTTGAATTCATGGAGTCATATTTGAGTTTTTCCTTTGGTTGTGCCTTATTCAATTTATAAAAATTAACTATTTTAGGCATTTATTCTATAACTTAATTTTCTCTAACTTTAATTCTTTTTTACCAAATCATTCCTTAGTTGATTGGGTGAGTTACCTTACATAGTTTTTTCCTTAGCTACTCAATAATTTCCCTACATATTTTTTCTTACACAATGATTATCTTAGTCATTTTGATAATATATTTTCATTTATTTTTACCTTAGCCATTTAAATTATTGGCTTCATTTATAATTTTCTTTAGTCAATTTTATGACTTTTTGGATTTGGTTAGAAGAAGCCATATGGCATCACCCCACTAACCTAGGAGTGATGTCAGCAAAATCCATTATATGAATGATGCCATGTAAGTGGATCCTTGAGAACTATCCATGTGCCATGATATCACTAACCTAGGAGTAATTTATGTAGGCTCTATTATACCAATAATGCTAGGAAACCAAATCATCAAAAGCCATACATATTATATCATCCCACTAACATATAAGTGATCATACTAGGCTCCATTATATAAATGATATCAAGTAATCAAATTATTGGGAGCCATCCACATGGCATCATCCTACTAACCCAAGAGTGAGATCAACATACTTTATTATATGATAGTCATTAGGTGAATGGATTACCAAGAACCATCAATGTGTCACCACCTTACTAACCTAAGGTGGTGTTAGCTCAAGCCATTATATGGTTGACATTAGGGTATTAGATCACCAAGATCCATCCACATGTCAACATCTTGCTAACCTGATAGATATAACAGTCTATGTAGTTGATGAAGTAGCAAGGAATCCTAAGTTACCAAGGAAATGATAAGTGGCAACATTCTAGAGCCCAAAACCATGGAAGGATTGAGCCATTGAGGCTAATTACATAAAGCCTCTATTATCCCAAAGGCCTAAATAAATACCACAAGGTAGCATCCTAGAGATCAAAAGCACAAAGGGATTAATCAATTAAGGCTAATAATCCTAATGTTTTCATTATCTCAAAAGCCCAAGAAACTACCAAGTGGAAGCATCCTAGAGTTTGGAAGCCCAAGTAGCTATCTGATTCACCTTGGATATAGGATCCCATAATAATTACATGTGGCATGACCATGCCCCCTAGTATGTTATATTAGATTAGACTTGAAGAGACCACATGGAGGTGATTATGTCTACAATGGTCACGGTTAATTTTAATGGTCATTTCAACATCATAACATAGTAATCTTTGATACAAGCTACTAAATGGGTTCTTAAGTGTTTGGCCAAATGATTAGATATTTTTACTTCTTAATCAGTGGCATGCACCCAATTATGAAATGGTGGTGATTAAAACAATTATAAATATGAATATGTGATTGACATGAATTATTGTATTTTTTCATGCTTTGTGTTTGGTTATCTGTGTATTTGGCTATGTTGTGCCTATTTTTAGAGGAAAAAAATATGGGCATGATACAAAATCACCTAGATGGATATTTTTCAAATTTAAACCCTTCCATTAGGTTAGCCAACAAGTTTCACAAGTTAGTTATGGAGGTAAATTACCCAAATAATCAACTATAAATACCTATCAATCTTAAGACTATTCTTATCTATATCTCACTATGAAAAAAAATTTCACATTATGGAATACATATTCACATCCTTAAGGCATTGGTCCAAATAATCCAAATTTTAAAACCAATGTAAGGAACAATCACTAAGCCAAGTCTAAACACTTAAAGTAACATTAAAATTTCATATTGTCAAGTGTTGAAAGCTAAACAAGATGCATACATACTAGTGGATCACTATTTAGCACACACCCACATAGGCATGATAACTACATGAAGTTTGATCCTATTTGGATAACTTTAATGTAGGTAACCCTCAACCATATAATAAGGTGTGCTTTCATTTTTCCAATCCTTCTTTATAAACCATTTTTATAGGCCAAGCCAAGTCTTAAAAGTGGAGCTATTTTTTCAAGATGAAAGAAGAAAAATATCAATCTATGCATAGTTATGAGCATTTATAATTTCATAAGAAACATATTTAAAGACAAGCACAATGTTCTATGTAAAAATAAACTATAAAAGACATAGAGAATTGTTTTGGTAAATAACAAACATATTTAGTTACAATAGGCATTTAATCATTACCAGATCTATTCAAGTAGATTCTACTATTCATTATCCTAATCCAAGTAAAAACTATATTTTTAGATCATTTATGAGAGTATACACAGATGTAGACTAGAACAAAATAGAAACAAGCTAAGCGTTCTACCGTTTTGGTCATATTTTATAAATAGTAAGTTTAATTAACCAATTTCAGTATGTTTGTTACATTCATATCTATGTAATTTATACACATCTTATACAATATAAAGTATCAAATATTTTAACTTGTTTAGATAAATAAATCCAAAATAATTTAAAACATATTAGTGAACCCAAAAAATCTTTACAAACCCTAGGTTTCCCTTAGTGTTTCATCTTACCTTCTTAGGTTTATATATTTTTTACGTAGGGTTTCAAATATAATTTATGAATCTTTCCTCTCCACATAAGTCATAATATAAAATATAATCGATGTTGATTCTAATAAAGGAAATTATTATCTTAATGTTCATAATAGATTTGATAATGTAGCTTGAATGGAATCAACTCAATATCTTAAAATAAATTCACACATGTTTAATGCATTGTTACATGTAACTATATTTGAAATGAAAAATAATGCTAAGGTTATCACATTTGAAGAACAACATGATCCCTTAAATGATATTACTATACCTTTTAAAGGTATTAATTTTAAAATAGGTATTTAAAACACTACTATTATCAATATTATCCTTATTCATAGACCTATTGTTACATAGGTGATGCCCACTCAATGTGGTGGAAAAAAAAGTTTCTCTCATATTTATATCACTATCCTTACAATACATACTTTAATGCCTCATAGGATGGATACTCATGTTACATCATCTATTGCTACAAAATATATTATGCCTATTACTCAAGCACTTCTAAAAATTATATGAAAACTTTTAACTAATCTTTCACAACTCGAACAAGGCTCTTCTAAAATGGATCATTTTCCTAATTTATAATCATTTTTTTAAAATATATTGACCCTAAATTTTTAATCTTATCCCTTACCTACATTATATTTGGTACCTAAGCTTATGCTATTTAATGGTAATGGTGATTTAGAAAAACACCTTAGATCCATTTATGTAGCATGTTTGGATTATGCATTTAATGACAAGTACTTGACTAAGTTATTTATGTGAAGTTTTAAGGAATATTATTTATGATGTTTTTAAGACCTCCCCTTAAAATCTATGCATCCATTCAATCCATTTTTTAATCATCTCTTAGCATTTTTTTATGAAGATCAATGACAAGTTGTCCTATGCTTAAATTGTAAAATTTGAGCAAGGACCCAATAAACCTATTAGCAATTATGTGCTTCATTACAATACCATGATCTCTAAGATTAAAAAAAACCTATAGCTAATATTGATTTGTAAGACATATTCAATAATATATTTCTTACTTCACTCCATAATTTCATTAAATTCAAGTGATTCTAATCTTTTAATGACCTATGCCACATGGTAATAAGACCATGAATTTAATCTCCTTACTATGAATAAACCAAATTATATGTTAATCCTCCAAATAATTCTCATGATAACTTTCAAAGCAAACAAAATTTCAATTCTAAATTTAATGATACTAAGAATTATTTAAAAGTAACAGTTAATTTAGTGTCACAACCTATGAATATGATTTTCCTATTGGCTTCTCAAAGGAGGTAATTTTAGTTATTATCCAAACCTTCTCATAATATATTAAAGAGGTTAATTGAGTGAAATCTTATATATATTCCTCCCTAAAACTATTTTGATATTAATAGGGAACCATCTAAGACATTTGATGTCAATGCATACTAAAAATATCATAAAGGCATGGGACACTATGAATAAATGTTTTGGATTAAGACATAAAATATAGGATTTGATAAATGATAAAACTATTAAAATAAATGATATTAGCACATATATGGTTGATTATATGTAGCAACATAATGGGAATTCAAACTTTAAATTTTTTTGACCCCATTCCAAAATATGGGGAAAGATAAAAAAATACTAATCCTCAGGTGCATATGAATTTTAAAGAAAAATAAAAACTTATTTTTGATGGTTTCCTTGGTAAAATTAAGGATACACAAGTATGTTTACATATTATCTCATTTTTATAACATGATATTGTTGAAAATTATTCCATTAATGTGTTATTATTAGTGTACACTTATATTGAATCATGCCCTATACATAGTGTCATGGTAGATAATGAGTCAAGTGAAAATGTTTCTACCATGACACTACTTACTAGTATTGGATACACGCATGATGTTTTTATTGGTACAAAAAATATAATGAAATTATTTGATGCAAAGAGGGAAAAACCTCTTATAATTAATGTGTTACCATTTATAGTAGGGCATGTAGTAGTTTCTAGTTTATTTTTATTATTTCACAATATGGAGGTGTTTGACATGTTGCTAGGACATAAGATCCTTGCACTATCATATTTGATACACTAATGTGTGTGAATTATATCTATATAAACTGAGTGGTTATGGATCTAAGTCTTCTTTATGAGTAGCCTTTTCATTCAGAAACCTTTCCTTAAAAATTTTCCCTGCAACCTATTATATAAACTATACAAATTTATTCTAAATATGTTGCTCAAATATAGGAAATTAATCTTCCAAAAATACTAATGCTACAATATCCTCTACATCATAGTTATATTCAAATTACCTAATAGACATTTCTTACTCAATCACATCCTAATTTGGTTCTACAGGTTATTCCACATGTGCCATAGTGAACACCATCTTATACTCCTAAAGGAATAACATCTCATAAGTCACTAATGTTTCTAGTTATACATTGGGTATACAAGGCCATGCTTGTTATTATAACCATGATGGATATGTTATAGTGTGTGATTAGTTCTCAAATTTTGATATAGATACTCACCCAAGATAGGTAACATTTTACATAATCGATCCAAGACCTGCATGTGATAATCTCATTGATGGGATCATTAGTTATCCTAAACATAACTCAAAATACAAAAAAAAAATGGTAAAATAATATAAAAACAAAATAGTTTATATGATTCATTTATATAATTTATCATATACATGGTAGATTACATATCCCCTCTCTACGTACATGCTTTATTTTCATGTTATACATGAGTGCAATGCAAGATGTGTAGGTTATATATTGATGAATAAGGAAAGTAGCCATTAAAATACTTATAATAATCTATATTTACTTTCTACTACCATTCATAAGCATATAAAGTTGTCTTATGTACTCTGACTTATCAAATATTACTAAAATAATATGATGTGTATCTCTTTATGTTTTATGACTAAAACTATTATTTTATGAATAAATATTTCATCATGTACTTCTATTATTGCTTGGGATTTATTACTGATTTGGTATGTTTAAATAATAGGGACAAATTATAAGTTTCAAGGGACATAACCAACCCATAGAAACAAAGAAATCCAACCTATAAAAACTATAACAATTAACTCTTGTAACCTAGAGCAGTTATAGGGTCAAATATTGCAACCCATGACAACCACCAATGGATCCCATAATAATTAAAGGCATAATTGGAAAATACATAACCATCAATTTAAATATTGATATAACCTATATACACATAATATTTTTAAACTTTATAATTTACTAGTACTTTCTCTATTGTAGGAACCTGTCAAGTTTCAATCTCTCTAAGTGCACACCTTACATACATTTAGAAAGGGGAGTGTAGACCATTAGTGATTCAAAATATTTTTTTTTAATCATATCATTCATACTATTTATATAGCTTCCTTACAGTGTCCATTGAATTACCTCCTATTATGTCTCGCTCAAATATTGAGACCCTTAAATATGGCTAAGTATGAAATACTAAAATATTGAAATATGGCTAAGTATAAAATCTAATATGACCCTCAAAAATGTAAAACTTGAATTATATCTCCTAAATGTTTGAAACCAGTCTCAAACATCTTGAAAGTATATATAATATAATTATAAAGTAGAATAAGATATATATCCATGTCATGATCCCCTAAACAATCTCTCTTCTCAATAACCCTTTACTAGGTTGACCATTTTTTCTAATAAGTTAACCTAGTCAACCCAATTTTAAAAGTTACACCCATGTTTCCTACTAAGTCAGCTTGTTTTAACTTATTAAAAAATTTATGACACATGTTAGGTAACTCATTCATCTTATTTGACTTATTTCGAAGCCTAATAATAACTTTTTCTAAATAGGGTCATGTGGGTCAACCTTGTCATATAAAAATATAGAAGGGTTATGACTGATCCATTACTATAAATATGACATTCATGTCAATCCAATAGAGAGTAACATTCATTTTTACGTTATTACATCTCACAATTATGCTACATATACATTTTGAGTCGTTGCTTAGGGTTTATCTTGGAAGGAGGATAACTTGTCTTGCAGGAAGTCTTAGATGCAAAGTAGGAGTCTTTTAGCCAAGATCTAATTTATATAGTGTGATATTTATAAAGCCATAATAATCTCTTGAAACCCACCATTTTCTAAGGGGGGAATTAAGACTTGGCAAGTTCGCTCAAAGGTAATTATCTCAAACTTTTGTTATTTCATTTGATAGATATATATTTCATAAAGTAATAAGATTAAATGTATAACTTACTTAAATTACCTATATACTTAAAGTTAGTATAGCTATAGGGTTTTCTTTTCTTGCCATATTCCACCTTAGGTGATCTAGTCCCACATTTTCCTATATGATCCCTTGATTATTATTTTTTATTTTTAACTATCCCCCTTTATGTGATAATATTTGCTAACACTAGATTAATTTTATTTCATGTATTTAGACCTAGCTGGGTTATTGCATGGTATTATTTGCCTAAAGGATTTAGAACCATCTCTTTTAGTGTTTTATGATAAGTGATCCCTTAGTTAAGTTTAGTGGATCCAATGTGGTCATGATACAAATATAAAAATTATTGAAATGGATTTTTGTTGATTATCTTCTTTGAGATTTGATTTAATAAGTAGGATAAGTTGTATATCTATCCAAAAAAATTGCATAAAGAAACCATAAAAATTGAAGACATGGTTGTATCAACCCATAGAAAACGTATGACATTTGTTCTAGCCTATAGCATAACCATAATGATTAAGGCACATTATATTTTTTTTACATCTACTGAGTTATCGAAACTAGTTGAGCATGAAGATAGATACCATGATATGGAAGGAAAATATCAGTGACCAAATATGCCACTATTACTTCTTACTTTATGGACCATATTTATCTATTGTTATAACCACATAATTAACTAATTTATTCTTTGTTTAAACTAATTGGTTTGTCATGTAGAATGAATAAGTTGTCTCCATATGTTATTTCATAACTAAACGTGTAACAATAAACACTCCTCTCTCTATTTAAATATGATGGTAGAATATAGGATAATGAAGTTTTTGATATTGAAGCACATATAAGAAAAATAGTACAACATGAATTATTTTTAATATTTTATTTTAGTAATAATTATATTACTACATGGTCATTTTATGCAAGAATAATTAGTTTGACATAAAACATTCATTTTCAAGGGAAGGATTGGAACTCAAACGTGATTGAGGAGGGGGCCCTTGCAATGAATTGTGGTAAATATCCTAATCTATTAGTATGTGTTGTGTAAATAATACAATTTTATGTTGAATTTTATGTGTGTGTGTTCAATTCCTTAAAATTGATTCATTAAAGGTAATTTCTACTTGTGTGAGTGTTCTTATTTTTCCTTAGGAAGTTTCTAGCCTATAAATTAACATGTTCACTTCATTTATAGTCAATGTGAACTCATTTTTAGTAAAGTGTGATTTCATTTACAAAAATTATGATTTCTTTTCTAGAATTTTACGTTAAAGAAATTTATTTAACATAAATTTTTTTACTATTCACAACCTATAGTCCCTAAATATTTATAAATAACCAGCATTACATATGCAGTGTTAATACTTTATCAAGTATATGGACCTCATGTTGAAAATTAGTGAAATTAACAGAATCGATAAACCAAGGGATTTCCCTATGGAATAACTCTATAAATTTTAAAGTGAGATATTAGACTACATCAATTTAATTGGGGAGATTAGTTTGCTCATAATTTTGGTGTCATCTCAAGGGACAGATGTCAAACATTGGATCTTAATAAGGTTGAGTTAGATTTTTGCTTTCAATTTCTTGCTTCTTAGTTTAAAAATATATTTGTTTTTAGCATAATATTTCTTCTTTTATTATAATAATAGTTTCAATTTATATATGTAGATTTAGTGAAAATAATAAAAATCATATTAAAAAATAACCCTATGTAAGACAAGCCAAGCATAATAATAAAGGACTGATTGATTTTTATGTAATGAGAGTGAGTCTATTCAAGTAGAATTTCACCTATCAGGTTAAACTTTGTTTTGGGGGAAGAATAATCACATATAATAATCATAAGTCAATAAATAATGCCAATAATAAATTCATGCATGTCACCTAAGAAGCTAGAAGAGATATCAAGAAAGGAGTTCTTGGCTAAGTTAGTAAAATAGTCAAAGGGCAAGTAAAATGAGGAACCACATGCCTTTTATAAGGAAATATTTACACTATTTCAAATATTCCTTATCTATCCACCCTATACCCAAGGATACAATATTCAACCCCATCCACCTTAACCCGAACTCCTCTATAAAACAAAATTCAGAGCCCTTCTAACCCCAAAAATAAAAATTAGAACTACAAAACTTATTGAACCCACTAAATCAGTTAAACAATACATTATTATTGAAATCCTATAATAATTTATAATAATTCCCACCCCATCACCAATAATTATAATATTCTCCTCTCTATTAAATTATTCTAAATCCACTATTCACTATGCACCTTAAGATAAAATTTACAAAGGCTTTAAAGCATGGGTAGCTAAAATATCTAGTTTACAAGTAGTTCATAAGACCATCAGGGACTATCAAGGAGAAAAATTTGTCAATGAAGACACAACCTTCAAATTTCTTATCAATATCCCTATGATTAATTCACCCATGAATAATATTCATATTTATATGTTGCTCAACTTCATAAGAATGGCTAGTGATGACCTTGACATGTTCCTCTAGGAGTTTGATATCCTATGTTATAGTTATGACAACAAATAATATGCCCAAAATCTAAAATAATTTCTAGCCACCCTCAAGGATGTATCCTTTAGATGGTTTATTGGATTAAGTAGAGATGTAATCTTTAATTGGAATTGAATGAAAGATAAATTCCTCTCTAAATACCAATATTATTATAGAGGGATGGACTACACAAGGAATGATGTTTTTTGTATGTCATAGAATGAAGATGAACCTTTGGAAGACTACTTTGAGAGGTTCCTATTCATATTATAGAAATTTAAATACACTAAATTGGATGATGAATCCATTAACCCATTATTCTTGAAAGGAATTCAAGATGAATGTATTGAAGCACTAGATCTTATGAGTATTGGAGACATATGACAGATGACATTTGAGGAAATCACAAACTTATGTAAAACCTACCCAAGATCTATTATGAATAATAATAATGGTAAAAAAATATTTCCTTCATCATCCACAAATATACTCTCATGAAGGTAAGTAAGTAATTTTTTCTAGGATATGAAATAAAATATCATCAACCATCTGACCACATAGTTGGACACACTTCACACATGAAAGAGGCAAGAAGAAATAAAGAATCACTTGCATGTATATTGCCTAGAATTCCACCAAAAAATAGATTGTTAATGCAATGATATTTGAGCAAAGGTAACAAGCATAACAAAAGAGAACCCCAAAGTAGATGAGTTTCATTCAACTGGAGAAGATGGAGAGCATATTTTTATGTAGATCAAAGGAAACCATGGATTCAAATTCCATAAAATCTAGGCATGTCACTAAATAATACATTTTTTAATTTCTAATTTTTAACTTCTTCTTTTAATTAGTATGGACCTAATCCATGGATCCCAACAAAACTTCCAATCCTAGGCCACTTGGTCATAATATCAATCCAAACCATGTCTACCTCAAAACATCAATAAATAATGGTAGACCCCAAACCAAAATTAGTAATGGAAACACCCTTCCCATTAATGTCAATAACCATGGAAGGTAAATCATTTATGGTATATCCCACATGTTGGTTTCTCATAGTAATTATAATTACAACAACCTTATTTAATGCCTAAAAATCATCTAGCTATCATGCTTAATAACCAATTAGATCTTAGACAAACTTACTTTTATTCCTAACATGTGTCAAACCCTAAAAATAATCCAATTTAACCAACACAATCTAAAAAAATAATGCAATTTCTCACATACTTCATGGAGTGAGATGAAGTATAGCTTTATTCAAGGTGATTTATTCAACAACCCACCTCATCTATGATAACATGCCTCATAAATAGGTCCCTAGTGTTATTTTTTATACCATTACTAACTAACAATCATGTAATCTAACCCCCACCCCCAAAACCAAGAACATATACAATCCAAGAAGGGAATAACAACCCTTCTTTTCCTAGATTTATAATGATAATACTATCAAGAAACTAATTCTATATCCACCATCCCAACCCTCACATGAAGAACAATCTTAATGGGTAGAAGATGAGAACAATGAGTAAGTCTCATTAGAAACTTTTCTCTTGATTGAATGTAGACCAAACTTGAAATAAAAATATGATAAAAAAATCATTTAAAATTTCTTACAAAACACATATCATATCAATCCACACATAAATAACTTGTTACAATGACTTCCATGTCCCTTTTCCAACATCTTTCCAATAAAATAAACCTCCACTAGTAGGGAAAGCATTAAAAATTTTCATCAGCTACTATCACACCATTTCAACATTAGCATATTGTTAGGAATCATAGAATTTATGGTATCCCTATCCAAACAAATATAAATCCTACTTGGGCATCCTCTCAACATCAATAACATTTTAATTCTAAATAAAAAACTAAACTATTAACCATGCTTCAAAAATATAAGACTTCCTTTGCATGGGACTTCCATGATATGAGAGGCATCCATACCACTCTATACACCCACCAAATATACATCAAGGATAAATGAAAACCCATCTACCAACTACAAATATGAATGAATCTTATTGTCAAAGATCATGAAAACAAAACTACAAAATCTCCTAGACGTTGGATTTATCTATCCAATATCTGATAGTTAGCATGTATTACCCAATATTATTACACCTAAAAAGTATTAAAATGGTGTATATATACTATAGAGAACTAATTTCAACCACAAGGAAAGACCAATTTCCTTTTCCTTTCATTGATCAAGTACTTGACACATTAGAAAGAAAGAGATATTTCTCTTTTCTTGATGGACTTAGTGGTTATAACTAGATTAGAATAGCTCTTAAGGACCAAAACAAAATTTCATTCACATCCTTAGGGTACCTATGCATACTTTGTAGTGCATTCAGATTATGCATTACATTGGATTCCTTTAAAATGGATATTCTAAGCATCTTTTTCTTATATATCCCATGATTGTGTCGAGGTCTACATGGATGACTTCACTATTTATGGAAACACGTATGATGAATCCATATAGAATATTGAGAGACTCCTTAAATGTTTTTGAGATAACTAGTTATCAATAAGTCATGTAAAATTTTATATGATGATGACCTAAGGAATTAAATTAGGACACCACATCTCACTTGTATGAATATGTTGTCTAAGTATTTATTTTCTTGGATTTATTTATTTAGGAATATTATATTTTCTCACATGGAGTTTTCCTAAATTTTGGGGATATGCTTAATTATGTGGAGATAGTTTATCATATATGTCATAGGTTTGACCGAAAGACTAGGATGTAACTCCCTTGACTGACTATTTTGGGTATGGGAGTTACTCTTCTATTATAGGCACCTATGACCGCCTTTTGTGGAGTTACATTTCTATTATATGGGTGCTTTGACCACCATTTTAGGAGGAGTTAATTACTCTCATATATGTATTCTCTACTTGAGCCTGATTGTCTTAATGAATAATCAATTTTATCTACTCTGATTTGTATCTTGATATATTCTCATTTTAAGTGATTTAATCTTATTTCAACAACATAGTGGTGTGCACAAGCTTCATCTTGTGTGATCCTTCCAACTTGATTTCATGTTATCTAAACTAGGTGACATCTTAGATATGGTATCAGAGCCTACACATGGTAAATTTTATTTTGGTTTTATTTGTTTTTAATCTTTCACTCAAAATTATAATTTCTTTGTCAGATTATTCAGACTATGTGTATTATTAGTTATATTAAATCTATTTTAGGGTCAAATACAAAGGTTGAATGCTTCTAAACTAGTCATCTACATCGATCATGTTGTATGTTTATATTTTTTGGCTTTTTTCTCTTGAATATTTGGAGAAAAGACATTGATTTTTGTGATTTATTTTCCATCTGACTATTCTTCTACAAACTATCCTCCAACCAGAAATAATCTCACCAAAAAAAAATTGGGTTTGGTGTGCCTTGGTCTTAGCTTTCCTAATCATTTTAAGGTCTTAAATTTCATTAATAAATGCAAATGTTTTTATGTTTTTATCAACTTATACTCAAAAAAATCAAAATTTAAAGATTGTTACTAAAATTGTTTTATTATTTTTTTTTTTAAACAATATATTATGGAAGGATTGAATAATATTTGTAATTTGATTTAGGAGGTTTGGCATTTAATTCCCATTCTATTGACTGGTTAGAAGTTTATGTTCATTTCATTTACACTTGTGCATTTAAAATTTTAGTGCAAATTCATTAAATAGGCCATTAATGACAAAAATATTTTTTTAAACTTTTGATTGGCAACTCAGAATTGAGTGCCATATTTTTCAAAAATGCATATTTTTTATCCTATTTCCATTGGTCTAATTTATTTTTTAATTGCACTAAATTTATAAAGTGCCATATTTTGGGGGTTCCATTCTTGACCCACTTTTCATTATTGTACACTCTTGGATGAATTATCAGTAGAGCCTGACATCTTTGTTTGTCTTGAAATTTTTATCTTTTGACTCAGTACACTAATTGCTCTAGATGCATTCTGAATTGTGTTTGACATCTTTTCAGTGTGCATCTCATTGTTTTCAACATTCAAAGGGGGAAGGTGGGGGTTCATCATTTCATATTTTAAGGGGGTTTTACTATTTTTTTGTCTCTCTCTTTACATTTTACTTGCAATTTTCATCCTACAACTTGAACTACTACTACAACTCATTTTTGCACTAATGTATTCAATTTCAATCAACCCAATAACTCCATTTAACTATCATGAATGGAAAATTATGATGACAATCATTCTAAGGAGTAAGTGTTTATATAGGATAACCAATGGTGATGAAAATAAAAATAGAGTAGATGCAAAGATAGTTAAGTGGTTTAACCATAGTGATGAATCCTATTGGCTATTATGCCTTTCTATAGAACATAATTTCCTATTTCATTTAGATCTTTCCAAATCACCTCATGATGTATAGACCATTATGCATAAACTATTTGGAGAGCAAGATGTGATTAGAGGTCATGACCTTGATAATGAACTCATTAGCCTAATTCTTTGCAACTTTGACACCATCAAAGATTTCTTCACTAAATTCAAGTCTTTGAGATTGTAGTTGAAAGAATGTGGGATAAAGAAAGAAGATGACCAAATTATTCTTTCTATACTCTCTAAGATAGGTTTTGACTATTCATTTTTTGTCTCTACTTTCCATGCCACTAAAATCTATTTGGGCACTACATGGAAAATTCCCTCTTTATATGCTTGCATTACCAACTTAACTAGGGAGTAAGACAAGTTGATTCAGATGGGTACATTGAAGTCCATAAAACCTCAAGCCATAATTTCTAGGAATGAGAAATCAAAGACTTTAAACGAAGAGAATAATAAGGATAAATAGGAGAAGAAAGAATTAACCTATACCAAAACTAACACTAAATCCTCCTCTTCCAATGGAAAACCTAATAAATTTAAGTGTGCCTATTTTAATAAAAATGGGAATGATAAAATCAAGTGCATAAAGAAGCAAATAGATCACCTAACTTATCTCCTAAAGAATTATAGGTGTTCTTGAGCCCATCAAGTAGAATTCATCTACCCAAGATTATACTAAGGTAAAGGGAAAGGGAAAAGAAAAATAAAAGGGAAATGATATTATAATAGTTGCATCATCAACATTTTCATGGGTTATTGACTCAGGTGTTTCTCACCACATGGGCTCTTCACTAGTTGAGTTTTCTTCCTTAAAGTCTTTTACCATGTCTTCCATCAGTTTGGGTGATGACACTTCTATACTAATTATAGGGAGAGGGTCTATTAAAATGGAAAGAGTACCATTTAATAATGTCCTAAGTGACCCATCTCTTTCAACTAATCTCCTATCAGTGTATCAAATCACTCATATCAACAAAGACATGAGGGTTGAGTTTTTACCAGATTTAGTTATCATCAGGGATTTGTATAGTGATTCTATAGTGGAAGTGGGTAGGATAGATCACCAAGATAGGTTATACATCTTCTCACATTTTTCACCTAATTCTTCTCCAAATACATTTTTGATTCATTCTGATGGAGTTAGCAGTGTATGTCATGAGCGGTTTGGCCACTTTAACTATCACTACCTTGAATAACTTACATAAAATGACATGGTCATAGGATTTCCTTGATTCCAATTCTCTAGGGGATATTTTGAGGGTTTATTTCTTGGAAAGTACCCCAAAACAAAATTTTATAAAGGTAAAGCTTAGAGGACCTCACAAGTATTAGAGTTAGTTAACAATGGTGTATATAGCCCTTTTTCAGTCTATCTTTTATAAGGGTTAAGTACATTCTCACTTTCATTGATGATTTATCAAGATATAAATGGGTCTAATTTATTAATTAAAAGTCTAAATTATTTAAATATATTCAAAACGTCAAGGCTCTTGTTGAGAAACAATTTGAGAAATCCATCAAGGTTATTTGAACTAATAATACAAGTGAATGTGTGAGCAATAAAATTAAGAAATTTTACACCATAGAGGAGATTTATTTGCACTAGATGGTTACTTATAGTCCTTCATATAATTGAGTTTAAAAATTTAATAATATATCCTTGAAAGAGATGGCTACTTGTATGCTTCACTCTAGGTCTTTACAACCTAAGTATTGGGCTGAAGCCATTAATTGTGTTTTCTATATTTAGAATAGGGTTACTCACAAAGTTTTGAAAGGAATAACTCCCTTTGAAGCTTTTCATGGAAGGAAACCTGGCGTTGATGACTTTAGGGTTTTTATATCTCCACCTATGGAACTTAAATCCAATCCTTGCATCTTTGTAGGTTATCTAGATGGTGTCAATGGGTACCACCTTTTACATCTAACCATAGATGATTTGTTAATAGAGAGAAAATTTCACTTTTATGAGAGTATTAAATAATCAACACTTGACACTTCTTATCTTTCATTGGATTCACTTAGACTTGATGATTCTTCTTATGACTTAGATCATCTAGATCAGGTTCCTAAGTTAGGGTCTTCTTCTTATTCTAGTTTTGATAGCAAGGTTAGTAATGGGGAGTCTTCTACATCCAACTCTATTTATGTTTTAGAGGATGAGGAGTCATCACTTGACTCACCCACATTTAGGCCCCTTTGGGCTTGGTAGACACAATAGAGTGAAGGCACTTGTGTAGGGGATTCAGTAGATGATAGTTGTACCCAAGTAGATTATCAAAGTGGTCCACATTCCTTCTTTGATTTAGTTTTAGATCCATAGACATTTTCAGAGGCTTCAAACATACCTAAGTGGGATAGTTCTATGTAAGAAGAATATTCTTCCTTTATCAAAAATCACACTTAGGATTTGACTTCACTTCCTAAGAGAAGGAATATGATTCAATGTAGGTGAATATATCAGACCAAGTTTGTAGAAGGTGTGTCAATTGAAAAGTACAAGGCATGATTGGTTACCAAGGTTTTTTCATAAGTAGCTATAATCAACTACTTAGATACCTTTGCACCTATTGAAAATATGACTTTAATCTGACTCACACTAACTATTACTACATCAAATGGTTAGATGTACATTAGATGAATGTGAAGATTGATTTTCTTTAAGTAGAATTTGAGGAGGAAATCTACATGGAGTAACCACTTAGGTTTGTTTAAGATTTATCTTTAGTTTGCATACTTAGGAAATCTACTTAAGGCTTCAAATAAGCCCCTTAGGATTGGTAAACCAAGATGGATTCCTTATTCCTTACTTCAGGTTTCACTAGGTGTCATTTAGACCCCAATTTTTAATTCTTGTACCAGGATGATTATTTACTAATACTAGTCCTTTATGTTGATTATATTTTGATCATTGGGAATTCCTCATCAGCTATTGTGGTGAAGGCAAATTTATGGGATAGATTTGACATGATAGACTTGGGTCTTTTGCATTACTTACTTGGCATCAAGATTTCATAGTTTGATTTATGGATTTCACTTATAAAGCCCAAGTATGATCTTGATATTTTGGCTCAATTTCACATGGTTGATTGTAAGCCATCTTTAACTCCCTTTATATCAAGAGTCAAACTTGAGGGTAACTATTCTACACCTTTGGTTTATGTTACTTGATATAGATAGATTTTTGGTAGCCTCGTCTATTTGACTCATACTAGGCCTAATATTTCATATGTAGTGGGACGCGTCTCCAACTTCATTCAAGAACCCCATTAATTGTACTAAAAAGTAGCTAAGAGGATCTTTAACTACCTTTAAGGCTCTTATAGATTTGGGATTCATTACAAATTTGGCATAGAGGTTAACTTAGTTTGTTTTTTAGATTTAGATAGGGATGGCGATACTCAAAATTATAAGTCTACTTTAGGTTATAGTTTTTATTTGGGTTCTAATCCTATTAATTGGTCTATCAAGAAGTAAAATGTTATTTCTATATCTTCCACAGAGGCAGAGTATAGGAGAGTTGTTAATGTAACTACTGAGGTTATTTAGCTTCAATATATTCTATCTGAGTTTGGCATTAATATCAGGCAACTTACCATCATCTATTGTGATAACCAGATTACTATACATATATACAAGAATCTGGTTCAACACTAGTGGACCAAACACATTGATATTCACATGCATTTTATCTAGGAGATTATTCATGGTGAGGTAATTATCTTGAGATTTTTCTAGTCTTCAAATTATGTTTCAAATATCTTTACCAAACCCTTTATTGAGATCTATTTCATTCATCTATGAACTCTTCTTGGGGTGTAGTCTACATCAGTAGCAACATCATCTTCAGGGGGCATTTTATCCTCTTCACTTCTTCTATGTCTCTCTCTTTTTTTTCTTTTTCTTTTTTTTTTTTTTTGTTTGGGGGGGGGGGGGGGGTGGGGGGGGTGCAGGTTTCCTATAGGTTTTATCTTTTTTCTCTACTTTAAGAGAGATTACTTTATAATGGGTACCTATTTTTTTGGGACCCTTTTATATTTCATTGACTACCTAAGCTTTGCTTGCGGGGGGGGGGTAGTGTAGGTATTTATTTTTATAGATTTATTTATTTGGGAATATTATATTTTCTTAGATGGAGTTTTCCTACATTTATTAGATATGATTACTTAGGTGGAGATAGTGTGTCATATATGTCATAGGTTTGATTAAAAGACTAGGATATAACTCCCTTGACTAGTTATTCCAATTAGGGGAGTTACTCTTCTATCCCAAGTACTTGTGACTACCTTTTGTGGAGGAGTTACACTTTTATTAGAAGGGTACATTGACCACCATTTGAGGAGGAGTTACTTGATCTCCTATATGTATGTTTAACTTTAGGTTTATTCTCTTAATGAATTATTAGTTTTCTCTACTCTATTTTTTTCGTATAATATTCTTATTTTATATTATTTCTTATTACTTTAAGAACATATTGGTGTGCAAAAACTTTGTCTCATCTGAAATTTCCAACTTGATTTTGTGTTACTCAAACCTGGTGACATATCTAATATAGTAGAGGTAGATCTTGCCATGATAGAATTAATAAAAAATATATACCAACTCCATGAAAATAAGATGATGATCAAAGTTTTATAAGACATGTCGGTTACTATTATAGGTTTATTAAAGATTTTACAAAAACAACACATTTTTATTTTATTTCTAAATATGTTGAATTTGTATGAACTCATGCATTTGAACAAGAATTTCAAGACTAGAAAAACTTTTAGTATCAACTCTAATGTCATGTGGACCGTATTGGAAGTTACCCTTCCATATTCATATAGATGTTTCTAACACCACATTGGGATTTACCCTTAGACAAAAAAAATGATCATTAAGCTATGTCATTTAATTTATTATCAATAACCTTCAAGGTACATATCTTAACTACAATTTGACATAACAAAATCTTTCAATTGTATATGCCATTAATAGATGTAAACATTACATCATAAGTTATTTTTTTATCCATATTGACCATGTTACAATTAGGTATTTAATGAATAAAACATCAGTTAGTGGTTACATAATTAGATGTTTATTAATTTTAAAATAATTTTACATCATTATTATAGATATACTAGGTAAAGACAATGTAGTTTCATACTTTTTGTCATGACTAATATCTTCATAACATGGTAATCTAGTATATGATTATTTTCCTAAAGAGCATAATTTTTGTATATATTAATACTCCTTAGTTTGAAGACATTGATAACTATGTGGTTTCATGTCTAATTCAAAATTTATATCTAAAATAAATAATCCTCTTAGTGATAAAAAGTGGTTCATACTCATGGATCTCTAGGTATATCTTCTGCACAAGACCTGATCTAATCATGCATAGATGTATAAGACAGGACAAAGTAGTTATCATGCTTAGAGCATGTCATAATGAACCTTGTGGGGAATATTTTTATACTAATAGGAAAACATCCAAAATCTTGAGTACAAGATACTACTGTTTCACCTTTCAAAACTATGTTATCATGTATACCCACTAGTGTGATTAATGTCAATATATGGGTAAACCCATGCATTCTAATGAGATGCCTCTACAACCCTAGTTAGTGGTGGACCCTTTTGATAAGTAGGAGATTGATTTTTTGGATCCCTAAACCTAAAGTCTCATAATAAAGAGTATATTTGTATGTACATATTAATTAACTAAATGGGCATAAATTAAGGCACTAACACATGTAAGGGATGACAAAAATTTTAAAAAGATTTATGACTAGATCTTCATAATATACAGAGTACCAAGAGAGATAGTTATATATCAAAGACTACAATTCACATCTGACTTGATTGTATCCTTTATATATGAGTATGAAATCCAACACAAGAAGTCTACTCCCTATAATCTTTGATCTAATGGTAAAGTTTAAGTCACAAATAGAGAATTAGAGAATAATTTCACTAAAATATTTGTAATACACTAGAGAGATTGGGAAACACATGCGCTTGAAGTTGTATGGGCATATTGAGCAACATGGAAGACTATAGCTAATTTTAAGACCATATGAGTGGGGTATATTGCAATATAGTTGTTCTTCCCATATATTTTAAGCTCAAAATCTTGAGTACTAGCCTAGAACTTAGATTATATGTTATTAAAACACAAAATGAGAGAATAATGTAGATCAACACCTTAGATTAATTATGAAGGGAAGAATTGCAACATAGGGAAATGGTTTAACACCAAAGAGTTATATGACATGAAAATTCATCAAGACCAGAGAATTAAAACAAGGATATTGGGCCTTGCTATATGTCTCAAAGTACAAGGACCACAAAGGCAAACTAAGAACATGATAGCTTGGTCTTTATGAGATAGAAAAAGTGTTTGAAAATGGATTAGTCAAGCTAAAAACAATAGATATATTAAGATTCTCTTTATTAGTTAATCATTATCATCTTGAGTTATACAATAAACCAATCTCAAGAAAATAATTTATATGAAATATCAAAGAAGAGGAACAATCATGTATGGATATAGAGTTATCTAAAATAGTCAATGAGCACATCATAGTTTTTGAATGACCATGTTCAATTATCAATCAGGAATTACAATTTGCCCTTTATTTCCATAAATAAATGGTAAGCAAGTTATTTTACCCTTGTTCAATATGTTTTTTGTTAGCTTTACTAGAGGCTAAATAAACATTATGACTATAAATCTAGTTTGTTGGATAGTTATATCCAAATAAAAAAACAACAAAGAAAACTTTCTAGAATTATTGGTATCCCAAATTAAAAAAACTAGTTTATTGGCTAACCAATGATTGAATCAAAGGCCTTGAGCTAAAAACCAACATTCTAACGGATTAAGGGAAAATATTTTAAAAAATAAAAATGAATAAAAAATCAAAATATCAACTTCTTGGAATTATTCCCTTTGATCCTCAAATCTTAATACCATTTTGGGTCTTGTAAAAATTATGGAGATACCTATTTAAGACAAATTTAGCTTGTATCTTGATACTACAATTTGCATCTTAAGTTTTTATGGGTTCACTATCAAATGTTATGGGTTACTTGGTAGATGTTATATGATGAGATCCAATGTTATAGGATGATGGAAGATGCTTCAAGACACTGATAACTATAGGAAGATTCATACCTCTACTCTAAATCTATAAAACTTGATTATTCACAACATTCAATTGATAAAGGATATTAGGGAACTACTGTGTGTTCCCCAAGGATGTTATAGGTCTTCACTCACAATAATTTAATTACTATAGGTTCCTATAAATTCCATTAGAACATGATAAGGTTTTGATGAATTTTATTATAGATTTGAAAACTCTAAAAGGGATATGGAAATGGTTCATTCATTATGTTCATACTTAGTGAATATTCATTGAAATGTAGTTTATAACCCATAGAACATCCATTATTATTATATTAATAAACATATTTGAATGAAACAAGGGTAAAATGTGCATATAAAATATGTAAAATACATTCATTGGAACCATCAATATATCTCTATATTAGTATTTCATAAGTCATAACTATTTTCCTTTACAAATATCTAGTATTTATAGAACTTCATGAAGGTTGTGTCTCTTTGCATTCTTAACCTTTTAGTTCTATCCTAAAGGAGTATTTTCATCTTCTTACAAACTTTTGATATCCAAACATATGTTTACATACATTTAAAATGTTTTACATTGAATAATTATACATTATACACCTATCACTCATACATACTATGCAATTTTATACTTTGAATCCGACTACCAACACTTTCTCAGACTTAAACAATGTCTAATCTTGAGACAAAGTTGTAAGAAGTGTGATAAATTATAGATATAGTAGATTTATTTTTTTTTGCATTGAAAGGTTCATCTAAAATCAATGCTTTTGATTATCACATTAAATGTTGTTTATCAATTTTCACTTCTCATGGACTACTTAGCCAACCTTTCAAGTTTTTAACTAATAAATATACCAATCTACCACCATTTTTAAGATTTTAATATATTCATGTAACTATTAGGCTACCCTCTATAGGTTTTTAACATTTTTTGCCCTACTCTTCAAGCTCATGGCCTTCCCTACTTTTACAATCTTCAAAATTTTCAAAATTATGAGCTTTCAATACCTACTGAGAGGGTGGAGGCAAGGGCTGTGAAGGTGGAATTTATGTCAACTATGATGTTTGTGGTGGTACCAAAGATATTTTTAAATATAATGTTATTATGGATTCATAAGTTGGGATTATTTGTTGTGACAAAGGCACTTGATAAAATTTCCTTACTCATAGATCCTGAATGAGTTGGGTAAGTACATTGAACTTTGGTTCATCAACCATGGTTATGATTGAAAAGTAAAGATTCATCAAGCCATTCTTAATCTACTAATAATATATCAAGACATACCATACCATGTTTATGAGTTTTCATAGTGGAGCTTGGTTGTGCATGATAGTTTGGATATCTTCAACCTCCATAGGTGCAATGATTGGTTTACATTGTTAAACCTTCTATTGGATATCATGGATGATATAGTCCATACTATATACATACCTATACATCTAGACACTAGTGAATGTTCTTCATATAATATCATTTTCCTAGGTATTCATCTGATCCACTACATTATTTTATAGATCTAAAGAGTTTTTAAGAAAAATATCAAGCTCAATTAGTTAAGATGTTCTACTCTCCATTATTGTTTTGGACTTGTCAACCTTAGAGATGTCTGACACTATCTATTTTATTACATCTTCTAGATATCTCTTCTAATCAAGAATATAGTGAGATATTTATATGGATTAGTGCATTGTAACATCAATTAATTGCTTGTATTCTTTAAGGAGCTCAACTATCACTTTTAATTCAGCTCACAAGTGTTGGCCTTGGGTTCACAATTATTATAATTTATGTGTAGTATCAAAATCCTTTGTTAGTTGATTTAGCATGGTTGTTAACTATTTCTCCTCTGACATGAATTATAGTTAAAGGTTTTCCAACTCCAAGTCAAATTCCTTCTACACAATGGATTATTAGAAGGCAATAGTTCCTTCAATTTACTTACTCAATTTAAGTTGGGTCACATATATTAATGCATCTTGACTTGTTTTGGCTAGTGCTAAAGAGGTCAACATAGTTGATGGCATAGGCTAGTGTCAAATCTTAGCAATAGGGAGTGTGAATGTTGTTTATCATAGAGGTGGATCTTGGACATCCCACAGTCATTGGTTGGTTATCTATGTTATGTCATGTGATGCTTCTTATTTTAACCCTACCTAGGATAATCATGAATCTTGATATGTGCCTGTTATTTTATTTCAACCCTATGAGTATGTGTTGTGACTTCAGTCATTTTCTTCCTTTACAACTCCTCCTTTTCTTCGTAAGCTTTATTTGCATATTATTTCACCTCCTCTATTACTTTTTATCTTGTTTAACCTACTCTTTATTATCCTTCATTATTTTATCTTATATAATCTTATTTTTCAAATCCTCAAGCTTGTTCAGGCCATATTTATTTTTGTCCTTAGCTTCTTTCACTACTGTATAAACCTTGGATTTCTTCTTCTACCCTAAATTTTGTCATAGGACCTCTTTTTATTTATTCTTAGCATCCTTGGCTTATAACTCAGTGTTTGACTTCATTTTTTGGGCTTCTTGTGAATCCTTTTCTTCTTGGTCCTTATTCTTCTATGTTAATTCCTATTCTTTTTATTTCTCTTCTCCACCTCTTTATTTTATTTCTCTTCTTCTCTTATTCTTTAGTTTTAACCTTATCTAGCTAGACCTTTTCATTTTCCCTTATATCATCTTCTTCTTCCTTTACAATATCATGTGATTTTTGTTCTATAATATTAACCTAATCTCATTATTTTTATGTTGTAGATTGTTCTTATGTGCTTTATTATGACACTTTAGTTGTCTTAGGCTCAACTGATTGGGGTATATGTTATGAAGTTTGGGTATATGGAGATAATGATGGAGAAGGGATTGAAGGTGGTGGAGAAGGAAGTGGGTAATTTTAAGGAGAATGAGAATGGGAGTTTGAAACAACTACATTATGCTTACTCTCTAGTGTCTTTGAGAGAAAATGTGGAACCAAAATTTTCTTCTTACATTTAGATGTGTAGGTCTAAATAGAAAGTTTTTATTTCACTCCTTGTTCTTATTCTAATTCTTCCTTTACATCTTTTTGCACCATTCCAAATGTTCCCATGAATTTTTGACTATAAGAGATGGCCTCATGGTTTTAAGAGTTTGTGGTTTTTGCATTAAGGGTCTCTAATGACTTCCTTATTGTGTTGTTACTTACTCCATCCCTATGTGTTTTATGGACATCTTCATCGGTATTATCATTGGATTTTATAAACCTAAGAATGATGTTCCTCCTTGAAAAAATAGACTTTATTCTTCATTCACTCTCTTCTCATATTATGACCATGTCCACAATGATGGACTATAGAGGTATGGATATTTTGACTAGAATTATAGCTAGAACATTATGCATCAACAGATATGTGCACACTACTTTCTATAAAAAAAAAACTCCTTATTTTCCTCCTCTTCATAAATGTATTTTCCAATGTCCTCCATCACATACTTATACACTTCCTCTAGGGTGACTCCCAATTTATTCAAGTCATATTCAATGGTAATATTAGGCATGTTATTATTTTTTAACCATGGATTTATGTTGTGAGTCCTCTTCTTAGGTGGTGGAAATGCTCTTCACATTGGATATTTCCTATTACTTATGACTGCTTGCAAGGATGATGCATATTAAACCCATTCTAGTCTTAATTAGTATAAAAGTACACAAAAAATGATAGGATTAATTATCCACATTAAATAATGCATAAATGATAAGATAAATTTAAAATTTATACACCATTTAATTATTTCTTAATAAATAAAATCAACCTAAATATAAAAAGTCAAATATACCAATTTAATCCATTGATTCCATCATATTGTCATCCTTCATTTCACCCCAAACATGTTTACTATGGTATAGAAATAATAAAAGTATGTTGTAGATTATAATTTAGAATTGAAGGAATTACTAATCAATAATGAAATATATAATAATTTAATCAAGATATAAATCAAATATATTTCCACTATTGTAGTAAAACATATTAAATAATGTTCATACATGATCAGTAAAAACCACTATCAAACAAGCCAAATAGATACAATAATGTCAAAAGTATAATAGTAAAACATAACTTTAATATAATAGCTCATATAATATATATAGTAGTTATGAGTATATGCCATGAATGGTTAAAATCTAGATTTAGATAAGAAGAGAATCATCTAGACACTTTACATCTAGCCATAGACCATTGGTCTCTTACACACCTCCCCACTTCGATTGGCCCTTCCTTTCATTAAGGGGTAGATAATGGAGATCCAAACTATAATCACCTAATAGTAGTAATTGGATGCTAAGATTGTCACTTGAATTACCCTATTCCTATCTTATCCCTATACCTATACCTATTCTAGAGTCTTAGACACACTATTTTATACATTGAATAGACCATAGTCACCTATAATCAGACAAAACATAATCTTAGAAATATCTTCTTAGATCCCAAACCAACTTGTTTAGCAGTCTACTAAGTGGACATTAGTGCCACATTTGGGACACTAAATCCACATAGGAGTAGTGTCCCTAAATGGGAGCTACTATCCTTATCCCTAACTCTTCCTAATAGATACTTTTTTAAATGTGTGTCCCTCCTAAGGTTATCCTAAACATATTTTATTATCCACATAAGCTACAAAAATATATAAATACAAGTCTAATTGACCTATACTCAGTAGATGGAAAATAGATGTAAAAACAAATTTAAACCTAAGACAAGTTAAGAAAAATTAAGTCATTTGATCCCTATTCTACCTTACTTATGTCTACTACCACCTAAAATAAAACTAAGCCTAGTTTTTCAATATTTCAAAGCTCAAGCACATTTATGGCATCCAAGTCCACTCTTATTATAGCATTCACTTGCACTTGCATAAATAACTAAGTGGGATAACTACATCAAGATTGATCCCTCTTCAGAGTAATGTTATGTGTATACACATAATATTTTCAAACTTTTATCTATGACTAATGTTCTTTATCTTACAAGAACCCATCTAGTCTTGATTTATTTGAGTGCACACCTTAAGAGGTGCATTAGGAAAGGGGTGGGTAGAACATTTCTTATTATCAAAATTATTGTCCCTTTTTCCACTTATTATCTACACATCTATCTCCTAAAAACCTTATCCCTAAGCTTATTCCTCTATTGTACACTCTCCGATCAATTCCTACCTTTTCACCCCTTTTCCTAACCTTATCCCCTTTTTGATAGTTTACTATACTTGGTTGGTTGGGCCAACCCTATATAGTTTTAGGTGAAATTCATTTAGGTTCTAGGTCATCTCTTGGCCAACCTATCCCGTGACCTAATAAATTCTTGCCCATAATTGTGCTAGGTCAACTAGTCTAACCCTTTCAGTCAAAACTTTTAAAAGGGCTTAAGGTTAGATCCACCTATATATACAAGTTCATTTTTCCATTATTTATAAATGAGAAAAAGTAAAAGATATTACACATTTGCTTATCCACCATTATACTTGAGAAGAAATCTTAGGGTTTTATAATTTCTTTAGAGATACAAATCTTGTCTTGTGGATAAGTCTTTTAGATGCATTGATAGGTTATGTATCCTATAGTTTATTTATCCTTATAATCCTTACATACCATAACAACCTATTCTTAATCACCTTGGCCAAGTGAGATATTGAGGCTCGATAGGTTTGTCTTCAAAGGTAAGTATTCCTAACCTTGTTCCTCCTTTATAAGTGTGCACCAAATTTTAGATTCAAGAAATATTACTAAACTTAGTAATAAAAATCTAAAACTCAATGACACCAATAAGAATGGATAAAAGAGGAAAATCATAATAATATGAACATGCTCACCATCATTTTACCTCTATATAACTCCACTCTAGGATTCTCTCTTGAATTTTTTATTGTCCAAAATTTGAATTATTAGATTGCTTGATAGATCTTGACAATGGATTCCAATGGCTAGATATGGTTAATAGTGGATTGGATGAATGTTAGAGTGCTTATATGGATGCAATGATAATGTAAATATGATGGCTTTATGTATTTATATTTAGTTTGGCCATGGCCCAAGCATAGCCTTTTATAGGATAATAGAGGGAAAATTAGGAAAAATTAAAATTATTTAGAAGTCTCTAGTTTAGAGACTTCTAGAATTTTGGAGGAGCTTCCCTAGTTATATAGGATTCTTCATTAGATTATGGAATAATGGTGATTATATGGGAGTTAATGAGGTTTACGATTCATAGGGATGTAGGAATGTCTAGGGTGGTAGGGTAGCTAGGGTGGTAGTTGAATAAATAGGAATTTTAAATTGTCTAGTTGGTTAAGGGAGTAGGTTAGTAGGTAATAGGCTCAATTAGAGGTTTAATGGGGAGATTAATTGGTTTTAGGATGGGGTAAAAGGTTATGGGATATAATAATGGGATGTGGGTAATTAGTCCAATAGTTAATTTAGTTAGGAAATGTAGGAATTAGACTAAATTAGCAGAAATTAGTATAATTAATGGGGTGAGCATAATTTAGTGCATACATATTTTGACCCTTTTTAAAAGGGAATTTCAAGTGAAAGGAGTAATGGTTTTTAAAATAAAAAACCTAATATTATATGGTGTCAAATGTTAGTAGGATATTATGCCCCCTCAAGGAGCATGTAGGGAGGAATGGCCCAAATGGTTATGTGACTAGAATTCTCAGGGTGGGATAAGACAAGAATGAGATGGGATTGAGATGCCCCAATTGGTAAATAATATGCCCCTAGAGTGAAGTATATCAAGTGATGGGTTATAGATAGACAAAAAATGTCTAAAAAGCATTGTGATTAATAAGAGTGATCAAAATAGGTTGGGTTCCAATTGGTGATAAATCCCATAACAAGGACACATGTCAGGGAAAGATTGAAAAAGGGATGATAGTGATTATGATTGGTTATTAGGGGAAAAGAGCTTATTTTTGTAATATTTAGGGGTTAACAATGTCATGTAATTATCAAGTGACTAATTTGAGAATGGGATGGTGATAAGGGCTAAATGGTATCTGAGCTATCCCTGGGCACAAACCAGATGTTACCTACATAGTCCTAAAAAAACTTCAAGATGATGTAGTTCTTGATGTAGGATAAGGTGGATGATAAGGTAGTGAGACATTCCATGCCATAGATGATGTTAGAAGGTGACTAAAAGTGATTGGATTGTGATAATTGGTTAAGTAGATGAGATTTGAGATAGTTGATGTTATTAATGGGATACTAGGTATGTATGGGGGGGTCATATAGGACAAAAGAGTCAAAATTGGGTCATTTTCACCTTTTGAATTCTTATGATTTTAGCTTTGAGGTAAAACTATGGACCGGCTACCCTGAGCTTCCCATCATGGTGAGATAGTCTGAGAGCACCAAAGGGTGGCACATTTTGGACTTACGATGACTAACAAGACCTTAGCTCAATGATTTTATTAATTTTTTATAGTTTTTATGGATTTTTAAATGGATTTTTATAGAAAAAAATATTATCAAACTCACCCTATAAATATTATGACTGGTGATTATGCCCACAATCATGATGTTGTCATTACAAGTTGTGGCTTTGAGTGGTATGGTTGTGGTATTGCAATACCACAAGTCCTTAGTTATGGTATTATAATATCACAATAGGATAATAATGATATTATAATACCATGACTATGCAATCATAATTTTTTAATATCATTATTAGCAAGTTATGGTTTTATCAAAAATGCCACTAAGGGCATTTCATAAGTAGTGATTTTGTTAGGGCTAGGAAAATGTTAGATTAGTTAGTTAGCTAGGTGGGTTGTGTAGGTTATATGGAGGGGATGGGGTAAGGGAATTATGGAGATGTTAGGGGGTAATTATAAGAGAGTGAGTTGATTAGGTTAGTTAAATGTTGTTGTGTGAGGGTGTGTAGATAAGTGGTATAGTAGGGAGCGTTAGTGGGGTAGGGGTTAGGCTAGGGTGAGGGATTAATAAGGTAAGGATGGGGGTAAATTAGAGGGTTTAGATATAATTTCTCTGGAGGATGTATATAGGATATTATATATACTTATGCATATAAATATGATATATTGGTAGTCTTATGCATTGATGTGGACATTGCAGTGCTTGGGAGTAGGATTATAGGTGGGGATGTGAGACATATGTATTGATATTAATATATTTTTATATGAAGGGACTTTTGATAGACTAATTTTGGTGGTGATGTCTCTTGTTTCCATCATTATCTTACCAAACAAGAGTGGTTAATGGTTCCATCTTAGCCTAGGAGACATAGTTATGAACATGGTTTAGGATCATCAGGTGTTTGCTTAAGAGCTAGTTGTTTTAGTGCATTTGTATATAGAGCTTCACTTAGGAGCATATAAAGGAGTTGAAACAATTGAGTCATAATTACCATTATATATCTATATTTGGGAGAACATCATTATCTAATAGCCATTAGGTATACTTGTAATACATGAGCCTAAGCAATTGATGGTCTTCAGTTTGCATGTGTTATTAAGAGTATAGCTAGGGCATGCTGATGAGATGAGATTTTATAGAGAGGAATTTGATAGTTTTCACCTTGAACACATCACATGGATTCCATATCAAGGTCTTTTATTTGGCTAAAATGATGAGGTAGTGATGCAATATATACTCACAAAGTACTATCTAATAGGGTAGCATGATTTGATTATCAAGAGATACCAATTGAAACATGTATAGTGTCAATTTAGTTTCATCTAAGATGTTCCAAGTATATATGATTTGTTTGTATGTAGTGAGTGAGAGAGGCCATAGTAAGGGAGGCTAGTGGATAGAGCAAATGCCCACATAGATTATGATAGCATTACATCAATTTAGTGGGATTATTATACATCTATTCTAGATCTAGGTGTGATTATATCCTATATATCATGGTGGAGGCTCAAGATACTAGTGAGGTTGACATAATATAGGGTTATAGTTTAAAAAGGGATGGTGAGGAGAGTTTTATAGGCTCAAGATCAATTAAGATGGAGGAGATAGGTACCAGCATAGAGGAGGCATGATGGAGCTAATGGTATGGATGTGATGGATGTGGATGGATGGGATGGGGCCTAGGTGGTAGTAGTAGGGAAAATGGGGCCATCAACTCAAGTACAAGCATAAGGACTAGTAGGACCATAGGTGTAGGCTAAGATGTAAGCAACTGGTAGTAGTGGAGCAAGTCCTTAACAACCTTTATCACAAGATGAGTAGTCCTAGCTTACTAGATTATAAGGTGAGATATAGGTATGGATATTAGATATTATAAGGCTCACTTAGGAGTGAGACAAAATACATGCATAACTTTAGAGTGTGATAGCTCAGAAGGATGGTCAATTGGCTAAGGTTTAGGGGTAGATGGTTACACTATAGGCCTAGGTAACAAAGAGGGATGGGTAGTTGGCCCAGTTATAGGGATAGATAGTTGCATTGTAGAGGCATGTTAAAACACTATAGGTGTAGGTGATATAGCAATATGGGTAGCTTACCCATGCTTAGACAAAGATGGCAACCTTATAGATCTAGATATAGAGTAGAGACAACCATATTATAGGGTTTAGGGTCATATTGGATAACTATAAGCTCATACTCACACTTTGATAGGTTAGGTGGAGGTGGTCGAGAGGACCAAGGATGAGGCCAACTATGTAATTTAGGAGTGAGGTATGATGGATTTCATGAAGAACATTATGTTACTCACACATGAGGTGTAGTATTTAAAATTCCTTCAAATTTTATAGAGAGAAATATCTAGAGAAAGAGAAGGGTGGTGGAGAATTATAGATTCCATTATGGAATCTAATGATAATTAGGGGATGATTAGACTAGGTTAATAAACTAATGATATCATGACTAGTTGGTAGGGTTGTAGAGAAGCCTAGGAATAGGTGTGATTTTGTGAATTTAAAATTCACAAGTGGGCATAAGATGGTTTTAGGTGATAAATGGGATGTTAATAATAAATAACAAGGGAATTAATATTAGATGGGAAATATGAATGTTAATATAGATATATAAAGGGGACCAAATTATTGACTAGGGGGAAGAAGTAATGTTAGATCAAATAATGATGAAATGGATTAATTAGTGAATTATTTAAAAATATTAGCAACACAATTATCAAGTCAGAATAGGAGAGCAAATTTAGATGCATACATTTTTCCCCTTTTTGAAAGGGAATTGCGTGTAAAGCAAAGAAAAAGAAGTAATGGTATTTCAAATAAAAACCGTGTCATGGATGAATGTTAGTAGATATAATGTTAGTGGATATGATTCCCCCTCAAGGGGATATGCAGGGAATAATGAGGTGGATGGACACTCAAAAGAATAAATGATGGGTGGAATGCATATAGTAAGAGTAGATAGATATGCATTTGTATTTCTCTTCCATGCATTAGGATTTTATATACATTGATGTGAGTATATATACTCTACACATGCTTACTTTTATTATTTCTAACCCCCACTTTGTGTGATAAGCTTTGGTGAGCACTAGATTAGGCTTTACTTATTATTTTAGTGAGATATCAAACATAGGACTTAATTAGGGTTATTACATGATTATGTTTGACTAGAGGATTTAGAAACCTCCATAACATTGTGTATTGTGATAAGAGATCCCCTTATTGGGTCTAGTAGATCCTCATATTGGTCATGTTCTTGATTATATAATGTGTCCCCAATTAGAAGTGTATGGTATGATCTATCTTCTCTGAATTAGAATTGATTTATATACATGATGCATTTATGATTACATACATTCTAGTGAACCCAACGTGAATCTAACTCTTTCAAGTTTTATCTCATTTTTTTCATTATTTTATTTCTATATATTTATGATACTAGTTTTATAGTGTTGGTATAGTTATAACTTTCATATGTAGGTTTAACACATAGTGCATCAATATAACTATGTTCTATTTTTGTAGGTTTTTCATCAAGTACAGGCTACTAGGTCGACTCTATCAACATAGTACATTTTCTAGACTTCCAAGTAGACTATTAGGTTGACCCTGTCAACACATTACACTTTTTAGACTTCCAAAAAACATACTAGGTCATCCATGTCGATGTATTATACTTTATAGGCTTTAGTAGTAGGGTTTTACAAAACTAGGTCGACCCAGTCAACTTAGATAGAAAAACTTTCAATTATCTTACACAAAAATTTTGTAAATTCTAAGCATCTTCCAACCCACCAAGGTTCCTTTCTCTCCTTCTCTATCATTTATATTATTCATTAAAATTATATTTTCATAGTTTACAGTATTTAAAAATACCCCTATATAGCAAAATAGGTTGACCCTATCAACATAGTTTTGTATTATGTCTTATGTCTAGAGAACTAGGTCGACACTATCGACATAGTTCTTTCTCATACCCTTGCTTCAATAATATGATAGTGAAATTTTTGACTCTTTTATATAATATTCGCATACACTATCATCTAAAATGACATTTTACTATGTTTCAAAATTAGAATTAACACTTATATGCTAATAATTAGCTCACATTTTCATTTTTTATTTCTTGCATGCTTAGAATAGATCACATAATGTAATTAGGTGGTTTTTTGAAATACCTTTTAGTTTCACTATTTTTCTCTTTTATGCACACACTAACAAATCACATAATCTTAAAATACATTTTAACAATTGTCTACACAAGGATTACCTACTTAGATTTCATCACCAAAGGGGAAGCCAACTTGGTTTTCTAGCCAAGTATAAACATGTGGTTAATGGTATATATTAGGTAAGCACCTGACACCCTTATCATTATGGTGTGTGAAGTGAGGGGGTAAGCCCCAATACCAAGCCAGTATCATTGCCATTATAGATCACTTTTAGCCTAAATGTCCTAAAACCATCCATAGATTGCTTTCTAGTTCCTTGCTTACAACCAACTCCATATCACACCTAAAATCATACTCTAATAATCTAACAAAATTTAGGATGACCACTTTGTTAGCTTTTAATTTCCAATTTGATTGCTTGATCTTTGTTTAATTGTATGTTGTATTGAAAAAACTTTCATTGTCCAATATTGGTGTAAGGTTTTATGTTGTGTGCCTCAATTGGATCAACCTCATCAACCCAATTGATTGTGTGTTTCCTTTCATTTCTTGATTTCAAAAATACTTGTAAGTTTTTTTATATTTTAGTATATAGTCATTCTACTTGACAAAGACTATTACAAACTATCTATTTCCATACCTACAATACTAGGTTGAACCTATCAACACAATACTCTTTTCTTCTTCCCAAGATATAGAACTAGGTCAACCCTATCAACTTTGTATCCTTTTATTCCTATTTATTTCCTAGGTTAATGAACTAAGTCAACCTATTTGAATTTTTATTCATGTTTTCTTAGATTTTAGACCTTATTTTATGTACTAGGTCAACCTAGTCAACTCTATACTCTTTTTTACTTCTTATTTCCTATCTTTTACATCACTTTTACTTTATCTAGTCCTTCTCCTTCATCATGAACTCCCTATTTGAAGACAACATTAAGTTGAATTCAATGGATATGATGAGTTTTACCAACCCTCATAGGGCCTCCCATAAGTATATTAGGGCTCCTCTCCTATATGAGAGTAATGTTCATATATCCACTCACACAATGAACTATGGGAGCCTTCTGCATTCCTCTTCACTTCATAATTCTCTCCTCTCGCTTGAATATCAACTTGAATTAGAGTATACCCTTGAAATACTCATGATTTGTGGTCAAGATGAAGATACTCATTCACCTTCCCCTATATTCTCACATGAATTTGTGGATACTATTTTATTTTATTCTTAACCTCTTCCCTCTATTTTGACCCCTTTGCATATCATGACTTCTTATTTAACTTCTTCTCCCTCCATTCCTAGTATCTCCACTAATATGGTAGGTTCTACATATAGTGGGCCTCTTCCAAGACCCACTCTCCTTAATTTTTCCACTATTGCATCATTTTATACCCAAATTAATCATGCTTTTAGTGCTTCCTCTTCTCATCCCTTCACTAGTCCATATTTTTCTACACAAGAAATTTTTTCCCCTAGTTCCTCACATTATAAAAACTCTTCTCAAGCTCCTACCAACACTAGTATTGGTACCCAAGCCACTGCTTCCAATTCTAATGCTACAAATAATTTCAATAATGTAACTCAAACCCATCAACATTTATTATAAATGATTAATCAAATGAATAATTTTCAAGCTCATAATACAAATCAAACTTTACAAATTTAAAACCACCTTATCCATCTTCAAATCCACCCTCAACAAATGCTATGGGGCATGCATAATCAAAATGTTCCCCCAACTCCTCTTTGGGATGCCCATGGTAATCTAATCCATCAACCTCCTCTTATTAACAATATAATTAAGCATCTTCAAAATGAACCTTTTACATCTTAAATTTATAATATGAATATAAGAGGTATCACCCCTACCATTTCTTACAATGGGTTAACTGATCCTACTCTCCATCTAAAAACATTTGGAAATCTATACAAAGACTAGCTCAAATTGAATATCTTTAATACTACCAAGATATTATCCAAAACCTTCATGGGTGATTATTTATATTGGTACAACCAACTTAAAACTCATTATATTACTAGTTTTTAAGATTTAGTAAATGATCTATTCCAAGAGTTCCAAACTAACAATCTTCCTGAGAATACCTTGACCCATTTTATCAATTATAAGAAAATTGAAAATGAAATCACCCAAGATTTTTTATATATATGGAAAACATTATCTAAAAAATATGAACATAACTTGGCCAATGATAACCTTTTCTATCTCTTTACCAATTCCCTTTTTCCCAAATTGCAATATCAGGTCCGTAATCTCTCTCTACATACTTTGGAGGAGGCCATTGACCAAGCTAAACATCAAGATTTCATTATGCATCAATTCGAGCCACCCCAACCTTCTACAAGTACTTATATCTTACTTAAGAATAATAATCATCATGCTACCAATGATGGTGTCATAGACTCTTATGACACCATTCACACTATTCAATCTATTATTCCTAACCAATCTTTAGAAGCAACTCCTTCTCAGCAATTCACCAATCCTCATTTATCTTCACCTAATAACATCAATGTTCACAAACCCTTATCCTCAACTAAATTAATAAAATTTATACCAAGGTCTCTACCATGATAACTTGATCCCACTTGTCTTATGAAATCCTAGTATGATCCTAATAAATTTTGTTGGTTTCATGCTACTTGGGGTCATTCTCATGAGACATATAGGCATCTTTATAATTTACCTATGGATTTATTATTCATCCTAATTTATATCATGATTATATCATTCAAAAATTCCAACAATACTATGACATTTCTTCCAAATCCCATGAAACTACTACCAAATCTCATGCTTCGAATCAATATAATGCTCATTTGGCAATCTATAAATACCCTCTTCCTAATCACCAAGATAACTAAGATAATCCCACCCCTTCTACCAATAATTTTTAAAGTCTTATGGACCCAAATCTTAAAGATAATGTGGTTAATATGACTAATATGTGAAGGGTATTTAATTTCATTGATCATCAACCCATCTATACTCCTCCATTATCTCACACATTTCATGTTAACCAATATTCTTCTCTAACTCACTTAAATGATTTGGGGTAAGATGACCTTATAAATTTTTATAAACCAATTCCAACTCCTCCCTTGGATAACACTTCTCATTCTATTTCTACCATCCATCCATCTTCTTTACCTAACACCAATGATACTCAATCTTCTATCAACATTTCTTCTAATGATTCTCAAAACCAACCTACACCAACTACTTTAGATTCTCAACAAAATTTACAACCTTGTTTTAAACCTTCTTCCTCTTATCAACACAAATTCCAATGTGTTTTGGATCCTCCTTATAAGGACCTCCTTCAACACAATGTACCTATTTCTAAAAATATTCTTATGGTTATGATGAGTGGGATCCTATCATGTAAATCACTAATCTCTTATCCCAAATCCCATTTCTTTAGCTTATGAGGACCTCTCTGCATCATCAAAACTATCTTATGCAACTTTTGTTCAAAATCAACATCCCTTGAACTCCCCTATAAAGATGTGAAGCAACCTTATCTGGATATAAAAATAACATATTACAACAATGTGCATACATGTTGATGAAATAATGAAAACATCTTTTTCCCTCAACTTTCCCATCACTTCATTAATTCTTGATGAGATTATGCTTCATGCAAATGATCCTCCTCTATTCTTTAATTTCTAAATTGGTGATATGTAAGGCAATTATGCCTTGAATGATGAGGGTTTTAGAACTTGTGTTACTCTCAATTTTATCAAAACTCTTGGATATTTTGAATGTAATCTCAAGTCCACATGTAGCACATGTTAAGGATATGTTCAAAGGTAAATGCTTATTTTAGGTTGTGTGTGGCTTCTCGTTACTATCCCATCTATTATAGTTCATGTAAAGGTGATGTTATTTAAATTTCCTTTATTTTATAACATTTTTCTTGGTAGGCCAAGGACTCATCGTATGAGACCAATTACTTCTTTCACCTACCAATGTGTTAAATTCCTTCATAATAGAGCTATCTATAGGATTCAAGATAACACTAACTCTTGGAATTTCAAAAAAAAATCAAGACCATGGTGTCTTCAATATTACTACTCTTGAACCTTTGCCTAGTGTTTTATTTCATGAGTCTCAACAATTCAAATTTCCCATTAATTGCAATCAAGGTTACAATGGTCATCCTAAACTCATTGGGAATATTCCCCTTAACCTCCTAAATTTTGATGACAATGATACTGATGATATTAATCTAAATATTAAAAAATTTAAACTCTCACCTTATCTCATCTCTCAGCTTCTTACATCATTATAACCTCATTCTCACAAACCACCTTGTGATGGCATCCCCATTATCTTGACTAAGACTCAGAATTCCATTCATCACACCTCATTAGATGATAATGTTATCCCTATTTACATCATTAATCATCATACACTAAATACGATGATGGTTATGCCTTAGATGATCCATTCTTAGGTAGTCTTGTTGAGGCCCATGATGCTAAGATTAGTCATTATCATTCCTATATGCTTTAGTAATTTAGTGTATCTTCCCATATTCCATCATGTATAGTTCTTAATTTTAGAATTTTTCCTCTTTATCATAAGGTAGAGATGGTGTGAACACCTCTAGTTTCTAAATAACCTCGTAAGAGTATACTTATGGATCATGTTATGACTAGACCCTATCACTTTGCTAGTTACCATGACCCCTATAACCTTCTTATCCTTGAGATGTGTGTAACTCTATTTTAGCCTTTCATAGACCCTAACCCTCCCTTATTAGAGCCTAATTTGGAGCCCATTATTTCTCTTACTTTAGCTGAGTCTATCCCTACTTTTGATCCCATTACTCTTTATGTCAAGCCTAGTCTAGTCCCTTCACCACCACCACCTTCTCTTGGTGATGGTTTGCTTCCTTTACCACAAATGGCTTCATTTCCCACCAAATGGGTCAATGAGCCTTCCCAATATACTATTTATGTTACACCTCCTCTTGTGAGTACCTCTACTAATCCTACTCACATGTGTATATATTTCTTCCATGGCATAGATAATCATTCATCCATACATTATCATAAGCTATGACAATATATTAACATTTTTTGTCCTTCTACCCCTCAGTCCTTAGATAAGGCTATACCCCCCTAATATAATACCTAAGTATATTCCTAAGTATGGAGAGGTGTATTTTATTTACCACCAATGTGGTACCCATCATATTGATCATTGTCACATCCTTTAATAGCACCTTCAAGATCATATCTTAACTAGTCTTGCACCTTTTATCATTCCTCTCATAGGTCATTTCCATAAGAAGGCTCCCCCTTCTTCTTCCATTTTTCCACCTCCTATGGTTCCATATCCTCCTATGGTCCCTTCTTCACCTCATGTTCCTCTACCCATGAATCCTTCACCTTTGAATCTTACCTCACCTATGGATCTTTCTTCACCTATGACTCCCTCACCTATGGATCCTTCTCCACCAGTGATCCCTTGATCTCCTATAGAGTCTACTCTCATTCATTCTTATAATCATCCCTTTCTTGATAGACCTCCTTAGTTTAATCCATAAATCTTCTTACCTTTTTTATTGAGGAGATTAAATGTGAACTATTTTCCCATGTTTCACTAAAGATAGATGAGACATTAACTTCAGTTCACATCCAAATTCATAGAGACTTATCAGATGTTATAGATAATGTGTGTGGATAATCTATTAGTACTTATGAGAACATTCATAGTGTTCTTACATTTTCATTTTGGATTTGAGGTGTGTTCCAATCTTATCTTTATCTATTTTTTATATCATTTGACATTGTGTTAAATTCTTATTTATCTTACATGGTGACTTTATTATTGCACTTTTTATTTCTTATAATGTCATTTATTTTGGAATATGGATGTTTTCTTTATCATTTTTTTCCTTTTCTTCTTGATTTTCTTTTTTTTAAAACTTCCTTGTTATTTATAATGATTATTTGTTTTCTTATCTCTATAAACATGAATAATTGTCATTGTGACTTGGTTATACAAACCTTGCTCCCTTTAGTCATTCCTTCTTTACCATGTGATCATTTAACAAAGAATTAATCTCATTATACTCTCCTTCTACTGCTTCTCTTTGGATCTGATTTATTTCATTTTCACAAATTAAGCATATACATGGTTGAGACTTGAGATAACATGTTGGTTCATTATTAAGCCTAAGTTTTCTAGTCATTCTTGTCTTTGGTCACTTAGCTTCCTTTAGTGTAAAACCTATAGTTCATTATTTTGTATCACTCTATCTCTCATGATTAGTCATTCCAAGTCTATATGGAGGAGTAATATTCAAAATATTCAAAAGCCAAATCATTTAATAAAAGGCAATGATACAAAAGGCAAAAACAATTCAAAATGCTTAAAAGTCAAATCACACTAAAAGACATGATTCAAAACGCATATCCTTATACTATTTAAAGCACAAACTCCATAGTTGGCCTCATAATAGATTCAATATCCATTGGGATGCAGTATACCAGTAGATTAGAAAAGGAGAATAAAAAATCTTATAGTGCTACCTACTTTCTTATGCAAGTACCCAATCTTCTCAATAGACCTATGGCTCTATAAGGGGTCCTAAAGAATGGGGAACATGCCATGAGAAGGTAGGTCCATTTTAATTTTATTTTACCAATCTACCTTCATGAGTTGATTTTAGTAGCATGCTTATTTTCTTACATAGATTAGTGTCTATAGCGAATAGATTTCTTTTGTACATTAACGGTCATTAGTCACTTAGTGTCTTCTCATGTCCTTAAGTATGCCTCATGTCTCCTAAGGTCTTCTCATAATATGACTACATTATGATTTTTACATTCCCTTTTTCACTCCATACATTTATCATATTTCCCCTTGATAAATATTATTTTGTTCACTAATCACTCCCCTAGGGATTTCATTTGTCAATTGCATTGTAAGACCATGGATATAACCTGACCTTCCTCAAAAATTACCAAAATTTTACCTTCATAACACCAACATTCATTTTTACCATATTTTCTCATTATTCCACCTCATTTATTTTCCCTTTATGAGTTTTAGTATAAGACCATGGATAGGACCTAGCCTTCCTCACAAAATTTTCTAATAATCCAAGTCACAATCAAAATTACATGTGTCAAATATGAGATAAGATGTGATTGATCATGAAGTTACACATCATTGAAATGCTTCCCATATTGATTTAGTATGTTTATAATTTATTTATTTCTCTTTCACTTATATCTTCTTATTTTTTGATTACATGTAAGAATCCAACAATTTCTTGAATTTTTCATTCTTCCTAGCTTGAATTAGTGTGATAAACTTAAGACTAATTTTTGCCAATTTTTTTTTCTTTTATACTTACCAATGTGATTTAGTATGATTGATTGGTTTAATTGATTTTTTTTATACCATTTTCTCTTTCATGTACTTTCCACTTTATTACATTACTTTCATACTTCCCAACATGATTTAGTGTGATTTTACTTGTTTTAATTTGATGCCAATTTTTCTCTTGGTTTGAAAACATACTTTTTGCCATCTTATTTACCACCCTTTGGTTTCTTATACTTAGTCATTTTCTTTTTATTAAACATTTCCCAACATGAAATAGTGTGTAGTACATTGTTTATTGATTATATTTTACCAAATCCTTTTTTCTTGTTTCTTTTTAACCATGTATGTGTCCTACATAATGCTATTAAAAAAACCCACACCTCATATATTTCCTATAACATATACAATAATAGCTAAAATAAATGTGCTAGAAATAAATATATCCTAGCATCCACAACTATAACCATAATATAAATAGATAAAATCAACATCTAACTACCAAAATGAGACATCTATATATATCATGATTTGATACAAAGTACAATAATATACATCATCCCAACTCTAAGGCTGGGATCTATCCTATCTATTTTGTGGCCTAGCCATGTTATCCATAGATGCCTCAAACTATCCTCTCTAAATAATATATTTTAAAGATGTTGTTTGAGATCTTAGTCCTATCACTTGTCTTTATAGGTTGGCCACTTGGGTCTGCACCTATTCTAGTTGGGCATGTACCTATGCTAGATGGGTCATGGTAGTCATGTGTGTGGCTCTCTTCTAATCCAAGTCATATCATGTTATACCTTTCCCACTCCTACCCCTACTAGTGTTTGTGTCTCCTCCTTACATGCCTATACTCACCTCATAACCTCTCCTACTAGTTTGAACCAACTACTTGGGGAAGACACTATCGTAGGATCCTCTAGTGTTGCTAGGTCATAGGGTGTCAATGCCTTATCAAAGATCTCATGGAGTGTTCCCATCAGTTGAGATCCCCATCTAGTATCCTCATTTATAATATCTATAAAAATTAAACCAAATAGATATTAGATCACTGATATAACTCAAAATCTATCTATATATAGTCTATCTCAAATAACTTAAGCAAATTTCCAACCACCTATTTTTACGTATGTGTTGCCTACTACTATCTTGCCATCTACATGACCACCAAGTATGGTCTCCCCATTAGTGCATCATCGAAGTACCTCATATATGGCTCATCACCCAAATTTAAATCTTAGGGTCACCACTCATTCCCATTTAAGATGCACTTGAGTGGTACCTCTATCGTCTAACTCTATCATGGCTCACTTGATGGGTCATCTTAGATGACCACCATCTCTACCCTCTCATACTATTGGTGTCTATGTTAATGGTGTGATTGTGGTGGTCACCACTCCTCCTACTATGGTGCTAGTGGTGATACCTCTGGTAATCTTGCATCCACATCTATCTCCTCTTTATCTGCTACCTATTATGTTTGACCAGTCCACAGTCTCTCATGTCATAGTCTAATCACTATCTTAGAAATTAGTGGCCCCAATCCTCCTCTCCCCATCAATGGTTTCACATGCTTAACCCAAATTTTGGGTACCACTATCGACACCATTGGGTGAGGGAGTGTCATCTATCCTTGTACATGTTCCATTAGATGTGGCTCTATTCCCTAGGTATAGTGGCCTATAATCTATGTCCATGCTAATGTTGGTGCCACTATCTCCTAGCTCAATGATACCATAGTAATGTGCCCATAAGGCTACCACATAATGTTTTCTAAGATAACTAACTATATTTTTAGCATGTGGGGCATACCTCATGCTACCTGATCCTACCACCACCTCTATACCTAAGGTAATTTATCATCAACCACATGGGTAAACCTACTTGGATGATATATAGGGAACCTCTCATATATCTATGAACTCAATAATATAATAGGCCTCATATACTTATGCCCTTTGGATATCATCCCATACATTTCATGCATAAGTTATACCTAGATGACAAAGCCTAAATTATACAAAACCCCATGCTTCAATATAGTCTAGCATAAGGTTATCACATACAGTGGTACCTTATCATCTAATTTATGAAAAACCACTTGTGTTATCACAAGACTTATAACTACCTTACAAATATCTAAAATTTGATATGTATATACATCAAACAAGCTAACCCTTAGCATAGGATATATCCTCTCAGAGCCCATCACCCATATGGCTAAGGTTCTCTACTCCTATCCATATGGTACTCTTGTGACCATAAGCATACCTTTGATAAGTAGTACATGTATTACATGGGCATCTTCTAAGGTGATACCCACCTCAATAGTATCCCCATCCACCTCCCACCTAAATATATTAGTCAATCATTCCTAGGTTCTTAGTAACATAACTATCAAATTTGAACTCAATGGCATATGACACATATCTAAAATCCCTCCTAAACTTAATGCAACTAATCTTAAATGATCCTCAACTGAAAATCACTCCAAAAGGAGCCATGTCACATCCACTGAGCACTAAATCTCATATGCCCCTATAACCATCAAACCATAAAATATGTATTAGATCATACATGTCATTTATAATCAAAATACATTCTTTTCACATTTTAACAAAAACAAGCCTAATTTAATTTAATTTATTCATTTTTTGTCGATTTAACCTATTTCTAGCCTACTTTGTCCTTTCATTCCTCAGTCAGCCATTTTGGCCCTTTCTAGCACTCTTTCAGCCTATTTCATACATTTTCATACTATTTTAGTCACTTAGTCAAACATTAGGTTGACCAAAATTTCCTCATTTTTAACCAAGTTGACTTAACAAACTAAGTTGACCCTTTACCTTTTTCCCCCTTAGTACTAAGTCATCATAGTGGATTTTTCTACTAGGTCAATAGTTTGGAAAAGATACTAATTCAACACATACTTACTAAGTTGGTAGTGTGGATTTCACCAATTTTTAGCCTACTAGGTTGAGTGGGTCAACCTAGTTGTTTCTACTTGCTAACCCCTTTCATTGCCAATAATAAATGCCTTCTGATAGTTATTACTCTGATCCATTTAAACCCATTTCCATATTTGGTTTTTATTACCCTTAAAAACTTTTTTGGGTTCATTTTAGTTCTTATAATTTCTATAAAATACAAATTTATAAAAAATATTTTATTCAATAAAATATTCAAAAAATAAGTATAAGATTCTCAATTGCCTACATGTGATGTACCCACTATCACTATTGGGAGTGCCTCTCATATCTATTATTCTCTCCTTGCCATCCTATCTCTTTTGGTCTCTTATAGCTATTTTTCTATCACCCATAAGTCAAAAATAACAAATGACTTCCCTTTCACCCTATTTAAACTTACTTTTCACAAGTCCTTATCTTTCAAATATTTTATGTCAAATTCCTTATTTTGCTCATATCTTGTTTTTACTAATCCATTTTTAAAAACATAAAATTTTATGGAATCATGATGATGTAGAGAATCTTTTCCACTATTATATGCCTATATTCTAAAAAAATTGATTTTTGGCTATTTTTGCACTAATCTTTATAGGTTTGTATACTGTTCTTCACATTTGGATGCCTTCACTTCTCTTACAGTCTTTTTTTTTATCTACATCACTAAGGCAAGTAAAGGTATGTTTTTCTCAATTCTATCCTTTCATTTATCTTGTTTACTCTTTACTACATTTTACATAGCATCAGCATTATGTGTTCTCATGTTCTATTCCTGAAGCACCATCCCATGTTGTACTCACATGATATGTGATGAGATTTAAGTGGGGAATATGTATACACATAATATTTTTAAACTTTTACCAATTATTGATGTTCTTTATCTTTCAAGAACTCATTGAGTCTCAATCTCTTTGAGTACATGCCTTAAGGGGTGCACTGGGAAAGGGGTGGGTAGACCATTAGTGTTTCACATGATTGTTGTCCCTTTTTACACTTGTTATCTACAATACTTATCTCTTGAAAACCTTATCCCTAAGCTTGTTCTTCCCTATTGCACACTCTTTAGTCATTTCCTACATTTTATCCCCCTTTTCCTAACCTTATCCCCTTTTTTATTTTTTATTGTGTGGATCTAGGAATTTGACTCAAGAGGGGATGGTTAGTATGGTGTTAGTTTCAAAATGAAAATAAAATGAAATAAACACACTAAATAGTATAACATCTATAGGCCTAGACACTAGGGAAAGCTTAGTTAACAAACATGAATAAAACACACAACTAAAATTCAAAAGAAACCTTCTTTTACCTTCCTTAGATTCTCTAAAATGATTGTTGTAGTGGCTTTCTCAGCTTGTGCTAATGAAGTATTCATCAAAGGAGGCTTGGCTATCTCCTCTTCTCTTTGGCACCTTGTGGCTTTGGCTTGGCTTGGCTTGGAATCAATTTGGCATGGTAATACTAATTGAAATGGCTTTTGAAATCATTTATGAATTATAACTTTTCATTATAAATACTTGAAGATATTTGAGCATAATAATTTTTCACCAAAATAGCTTAGAAATGATGTTCATGGCCTCTCTATTTATAGATTTTTGAGATTGTCTAGAATCAACCTGAACCATCCATCCAGAGATTGAGATGTGTGGTTGAGGATTAATTCAATTTTTGAAATTAAGTTTATAATTATCCTCATCATGAAATTGGAATAAGGGGTACTTAAGAGGCATGGAGGGCATGAATCTTGATATTTGTGGCATTTATGGCCTAGAGATGTCTTTCCAAGAAATGAAGTCACTTAATGATGAAAATATTCAATATTCATTTCCAAAAAAAATTATTAAACAATTTTCCATGGAATTATTAATTATGCCTTGATTTGGGTTAATTATCTCTTAAGCATGTTTAAGCACTTTATGCACAAATTACTCAAATTGATCAAAATGCCTTGTTATTTCTCCTAAATTTGACTGGATTGGAGTTAGAAGGCAATGTCAAATGCATTAGATCCATTATTACATTTATAATTTTACTAATATTAAATAACAAAGGCATGTATCTCATTCAAGAGATTTGATAGGAAAGAGCAATCCATAGCACCTAGGTTCAAAATTGGCATTTTGACTCAAAATTGGCATTTTGACTCAAAATTATCTAATCAAAGTTAGCTACCCATAAATTAAATTGCCCCATTTATGGATACCCTAGCCAAAATTGGCACTTTAATATATTATTTTCACATCATTTAGTGTGTTTTTGTGTTTTTAGGCCAAATTATGCATTTTAGGTGAAAAGTGGCCAAAAGCCTAATTGAAGGTTATTGGTGGCCAATTTTAGGTGTCTACATTTTATTCCTATTTGGGAAGGCATTGTAAGCTATAAGAACAATAACATCTTCTCAAATAATTAAAAATTCTTGTATTCCTACAACTACAATAATGATAAACTAATTGTATAATGCCCCCTCAAGGGAGTGGTTGGTACAAGCAGGTTAGTAAACAGTCCCTCGAAAGGAAAGAAGAGAAATAAGGAGACCAAAGAAAGGAAATATGATGGGGTGAAGAAATAATGATACTAAAAAAGTAGTCAAAATCATTGAGACTGTAAGTGGGATGGTGTATAATGGTTTGCCCAAAGGTGGTTATAAGCATTATACTCCAATAGTGGCAACATGGTATGATAACACAATGATTTTCTCAAAGGTGGTTATAATCATTGAGACGATGGAGCTTCCCCAATTAGGATAGACAAACAAGATAATAGCATGCCCTTGTATAGGCAAAAAAATTAAAGTGGTGACAATGCAATGATTTACCCATAGGTAGTTATAATCATTAGACCCTGATTATGGTAAACATGATAAACTTGGCTGATGATGATAATTTAACATAGAGGGTAATGATGAATTGGAAAAACCTACTAGTAAAGAGATTCTCATCTAAACTAATAAAGGTTGTAATTATTTATTTATTAATTACACTATTTGGGATATGATTAGGATTGAATCAGGATGTTAGTGTCGAAGAGATGTCACCATTTTTTAATAGACTTCTTAAAGTTGAGGTTTGTTGTAGCACGTTAAAATAGGTATCATGGTATAACATCATGAGGACTTGGCCAAAATATTCATAAGGACTGAATCCCATAACCCAATACTCAATAGAAAATAATGTACCAATGATAGAAACCATGATGATAATGTAAACATATGAATATGGATGGATTCAAGTATAGGTGCATATAAGGAATCACCCAATGAACACACATAAACCAAATCAAGGTAATAGTTCTAAAGGAAAACAAACAAGTAGACAAACAAACAAAATAAGAAGAGATAAACAAACAAAAAATGTAATAGAAACTATATGAACATTGCCCCTAGAAAAATAGGTGACAACTTAACAAATGAACAAAATGATGGAATATAAGAAAAGGAAGGGGGTGGCTGAGCTATCTCCATATGCACTAGGCAAGTGGATGCTTCCTACATAGTTCCATGGATGTAATATCCAATAAAAAACTTTAGGCCAAATGTAATTCTCCCAAGGAATGGGAAGAATGTGATAACTGAGGAAAATAAATACAATGGATATGATATAAGAATAGGAATGGTCTTACAAAATGGCAAGTGCATGAGAGAGAAAGGCCAAAATAATGGGGAAACTAAATGACAAGAAAATATGAGAAAGGCCAAAAAAATTGGGAAACTAAATGACAAGTGATTTTCTTGTAACTTAGTAAGGGTTCCTAGAATCCTTAAGGCAAAGAAGTGGTCAATATTTTTGTTCTTTTATAATGATTTTTCAAATGTTTTTGGAATTGTTTTGGAGTATCTCAACTCAATTGAGAATGATGATGCACTAAACGGTTCAATCTTGTAAAATAGAGAGAGTATTTAAACTAAGTTTTCTCATAAAATGATAAGAGTGTGGCAAAGGTTACTCTTAACATGGTGAGAGCATGGCTTAGGTTGCTCACAAAATGGTGAGAGCATGGCTTAGGTTGCTCATAAAACAATAAGAGCATGGTGGGAAGGGTGACTACACTGACCTCAACAAGTATCAAGTGTTGCCTACATAGTCCTATAGTAGGACCTCAAGTCACTATATTTTTACCCTTACAGTGGAGGAATTCAACTAGTGTAGCAGTCAATTCAAACAAAATAGGCATAGTTAGTAAAAAGGCAGAGTATGATATAGGAATTGATGAATTTGTACGTTAAGGCTTAATGTTTCCCCTAGTTTACCCATAGATGGTTATAACTAGGACATAATGGCATAGATCAATGTTACTAATTTTATCAAAGGTGGTTATAATCAGTAGTAAGACTAGTGGTAAAAAAGGAATAAAAAACAAAGGATGCAACTACCAAAACTTCTATCACACTATCCCAAAATAGGATCTTTATCTAAAGTACTTGAACCAATTGATGAAACTAATTAGATACCTTGATGCTAAAAATGAATAATGAATGGAAAAAACCTAGTTCAAATGGGCTAGGATTTAGAACACACTAGGCTAATAGGTAAGAATTAAAAAGTGGATATGGTGGATAAGGATGGTATTTATACAAAGAAGAATAGTAATAAACTGGCATAATTGAAATGGTCCTTACAGATAATACACCTTATCACTCAATCATAGTGCTAATTGAGATTAATAATATTCATTAGCTCAAGAAGTTCATCTTTATTTGGTGTGGCAAGCATGTATGTCCCTGATCCATAATCTATAATAATGATGAAAGGCCCTATCTAGTTTGGTTTGAATTTCCCTTTATGCTTCTTTTTAGCCATGGTATTCTTTTGGTTTTCTTTAAGAACAAGATCACCAAGTTTAAATGTTCTATACTTAACACATGGATTAAAATTGCCTTTGAGTCAGTTCTGATACACCTGAATATTATTTAGCACAACTATGCATTTCTCATCAAGTAGGTCTAGCTCTTATAGGCAGGATACTCGATAGTCATGATCATCTAAGACATGCTTAAAAGAGATGCACAGTGAAGGAAATTTGACCTTAATGGGAAGGATGGCCTTAGTACCATAAACAAGTGAGTATGGAGTGGCTCTTATGGGAGTATGATGATTGGTATGGTATGCCCAAAAGGTAGGGAATATCTACAAGTGCCAATCATGATTGGCATTATTGATAATCTTTTTGAGATAATTTACAATGGATTTGTTGGATGCCTCAGCTTGGCCATTGCCTTAAGGGTAATATGGTGTAGAAAAATGTTGTGTGATGTTGTATTCAATACATATATAGTCTACATCCTTGTTCTTAAATGATCCTCAATTATCAGATATAATGTCAGAGGGGATACCATAGTGACAAATGAGATGGTTGAAAATGAATTTAGAAATTTACTTTCTAGTCACTTAAGTGAGGGGTGTAGCTTCAACCTACTTAGTGAAATATTTAGTGGTGGTAAGGATATGTTTATGGCTATCAAATGAAGTGGGGTTGATCTTCCCAATGAGTTCAAATCCCCATGTAGAAAATACCCATGGTGTCAACATTGGTTTTAGAGTTAGCATGTCATTGACATTTTTCACACTTTTATACATACGCAGTGGCATCTACGTCTATTGTGGACCAATAATAACCAATATGCAAGAGTTTTTTGGATAAGACTGCCCCACTAGAATGAGCTCCACATACTCCATGAACTTCTCTTAACTCTAGTGTAGACTCTACCAAAGTTAAACAATGAAGAAGAGTTTCATCAAAACTAAGATGGTAAAGGGTGGATCAAAGTAGAGTATAACAAGTGGAATGATGAATGAAGGCTTTGGTTTGTTTTCAAGATAGGTTAGGTGGTAGAACTTGGTCATGAAATTAGTTGTAAAGGTCTGAGTACTAGATAGAATTAAGACCAATAATATCACAAATCAAGGTAATGGTTGAAGGTTCATGAGCTGGTGATGACAAATTTTCAATGAGGAAATGATACTCTCTATCATTATCTATTTGTCAAATCAAAGATCCAATAGTAGCCATGGCATCTAATTTTTGTTACTCTTTGGTATGTGCTCAAATTAAATGTTAGTAATTTGTTGTTTAAAAGTGTTGACTATGGCTTTATATGGAACCAGCTTGTTGTCTTTGGTCTAAAAATGATTTGTGACCTAATTGATGATTAACTGAGAATCACCATAAACTTGGAGATGAGATATATTATAATGCATTACTTATTGAAGTCCTACAACAAGTGCTTCATACTCAGCCATGTTGTTTGTATAAGGAAAGTTGATTGTAAATGATTTAGGGATTAGATCCTCCTATGGTGTAATAAACAATAGGCCTACCCTTGATCCATGAATAGTAAATGAATCATCAAAATAAAATTTTTAAGGTTTCTCCTCAAGGGGTGTGTCAATGACGGTCATTATGAATTCATCAAGAAATTGAAACATGAGTGGTTGTGTATTTGTGAGAGGTGATTTAGCAAGTTGATCTGTAAGAACTTGTCCCTTGATTACCTTTTGATTAACATACTCTATGTCAAACTCACTAAAAAGCATGATTCATTTATCCATTCTACCTTGCAAATCTATTTTAGATAGTAGATACTTGAGCAGATCTAATTTTGAAATTACCATGGTCTTATTATTCAACATGTAATGATGTAGATTTTGAGCTGTGAAGACCATAGCTAGACAAGATTTATCATTAGGTGCATAGTTATGTTCATATGTAACCAAGGTACATATTAGGTAGTATACAGCATGTTATTTTCCATTATCATCATGTTGAGCTAAGAATGTCCCCAAAGCATGGTTTTTCCAATTTAGGAGGTAATAGAATAGGTGGATTAACAAGATAGTCTTTGAGTTGTTGAAAATTTATTTGGTAGTGATCATCCTAGTGAAATGCAACTCCCTTCTTCAAAAGGTTTGTAAATGGATGGAACTTGTCTTCTAACTTAGAGATGAAGTGTTGAATTGACTAGATCTTATCTAATAAACTATGGAGTTAGTTTAAATTGGTTGGTGATGGCATCTCGGTTATAGTATGGACTTTTGTTGGATCGAATTCAATACCTCTATGAGACATGATGAAGCCAAGTAATTTTCCTAAAGTTACATCAAACACACATTTCTTTGGATTGATTCTAACTTTGTACTCCCATAATCTTTCAAATATCTTATGTAGCACTACTGGATGGTTGGCCTTAGTTTTGGATTTTCCTTATATATCATCAACATAGTCTTCAATAATATCATGCATCATATCATGTAATATGATAGTCATGGCCCTTTGATATGTAGCTCTAACATTCTTAAGGCCAAATGGCATTACCTAATAATAAAATGTTCCTCATGGAGTGGTGAACATTGTTTTATGTTGGTCTTCTAGTGCTATTATGTTCTGGTTGTATCCTAAAAAGCCATCTATGAGTAAAAGCATTTCATAACTAGCCATGAAATTGATGAACATGTTGATATTAGGCAAGGAAAAATTATCTTTAGGATAAATTTTGTTGATGTCTAAAAAATTAGTACAAATTTTGATCCCTTCAGGATTTTTACTAATAGGTACCATATTAGAGATCCACTCTGAGTAGTCAATGGATCAGATACATCCTACTTCTAAGAGTTTTTTCAAATCTTTCTTTACCAATACAGGAATGTGAGGATGCATCTTATGTAGATTTTGTTTTGCTAGTTTGGCATCAGGATTAACCACAATGTGGTGCAAAACCAAGGTAGAGTCTAAACTTGGCATGCCAAAATAGACCCATGAAAAGATATCTACAAATTCTCTCAATAGAGCTATAAAGACTTCATGCTCTTCCTCAGTGAGGGATGTGTCTAATTTTATCCATTTTAGGTTTGATGGAGTCCCAATATTTACCTCTATTGTATCCTTGACTAGAAGGGTCAAACCATCTTCTAGGATAGTATGTAATGACTTGAAATATTGAATTATGTTAGGGTCCTCTATTAGTACTTGCTCTTCAACTTCTCTTAAGCATGATGAATCTAAGTCTCCTAATGGGAGATCTAGTAATGTGATAAAAATAGTTGGAAATTTTTAAATAATTTGATCAAATACTTGTTATTGCTCAAATCCAAACTCATATCCATAGTCAAGTTCATAATTGGTGGTATCCTAGTCTAAATTTGAAGAAGAATGAACACCCCCATCTAATGGCACCTAAAATAGGTTTTCACCACTAGACTGGCCTTTATCTTTACTTTTTCCCTAGTCAAAAAGTGCCTCAAAAAGGTTTTCACTTTGGGACCTCAATGTTTTACTTATTTGTTTTTGGCTAAGGGTGTTCACACACTCTCCAAAATAGGCTATAGGATCTAATGTGATTGAGAATCTTGATTTGTGATTTCTCAATGAAACATTGTCTCTAAGGCCTAAGAAATCATAGAATACCTCATCATTTTTGAACTCATCAATCAATAGACTAGATTCTTGTTGGTACCAATATATTAGCTAAGGATAATATAATGTAAAGAGTTTGTGATGAATGGATATGGTAAGGGTACAAATTTCATTGTTATCAAATAGGTTGGTTTTATCTAGGTCATCAAAGGTGAGACTATGCTTAGATTCTACTTCGCTATCAGCATCATCATCACTAGTCACTGGTGATGGAGTTTGAATAGGATATGTGGGGTCACCCCTAAGTGATTTAAATACAATTGAATAAGGTCTTTCATACTTAGTTATGGAAATTAGCTCGATGGTTCCTTTGCAAATTTGGTCTAAGGCCTCTTCCTTCATAATTGTGATGCTTCATGATCCTATTGGAAATAGGATACTTTGTAATTTTATAACAATGAGCTTGGTTGTCATTGTATAACCATGATTAATCCCATTTAAGAGGGTCAAATTCTAGGCTAGATGTTGGTACAAATGTTATAGGTCCCTTATCTTTATTCTTTTATTGCCAATGCATATGTGAAGTGACTTTAGGTCTCCCAAAGGTTTTTATATTCTAAGTAAGATTGGCAATATGAAACGTATCATGGGTCACATACTCTCTCAGTCCATTATATGAAATGGTGAAATGATTATAAGCTTCAGGAGGTGGCATATGGGAAAGGGAATCCAGCATATTAGGATCTATGAAATTATCTGGTGAAGGATCAATAAGTATAGCCTTTCTTTTATCCTACTTGGAACTTGGATTCATATCATATTGATAAGCTTTGGAATTCAGCATTGAGATGTTTTCAATGTTCATATGAGTGTAAATCTCTTGGAATATTCACTTCCATATTTGAGTGGGAAAACATGATACATTGGTGCATCATTGATGGGATTGCATGAATTTCATGTAACCAAGGCCTTCCTAGGAGAATATTGTATGATAAATCAAGATCAAGCACATGACAAAGTCTATCATGGGTCAAAGGCCCAATGATAAATGGAAAACTAATGGTGCCTTATGATTCTATTTCTTGATTATCATAGGCTTTGATGGTTATTATTTTTGGCTGGAGATTTATCATTATGTACCCAAGAAGCTTGATGAGCTTTAGAGACACTATGTTGAGGCTAGATCCATTGTCTATAAGGACATATTTTAATTTATACCATATTATATAAACTTCTATGTATAATGGATTATTATGGATCGGTCAAAGGGAAGACAGATCACTTTGGTTGAATGTGCCTTGTTGGGTTGGAGCTAGGTGTCCAACCACAGCTTGAAATTTATCAGGGGATATATCACTAGCAATAGTGGATCAGGTTAAAAACTCATTTAAGATGTTCTTTTGGATTATTGACATTCATAGTAAATCTAAAACAGAAATTTGTGTTAGTGTCTTCTATAATTATTCTACAACATCAAATTTCTTTTCTTGGTCAATAGTGAATAGTTTATTTTGAAGTTAAACAGTTGGTTGAATGATAGGCAAAGTGGTAGATGGTTATGGGCTTGGGATAGTAATCTTTGAACTCTAAGTTCTGATTACACAATCAAGATTAAATACTAGACCATTATTGCTAACCAATGTTGGGAATGGTGTGGGACTAGATAGGATAAGTCCTAATTATTAGGGCACTCACATGTGGTCACATGGTAAGGATGAGTTGTCAATATAAGGTCTAAAAGGGGAAGTCCTAGTTTAATGGTTTGCTTGTATGCATCCCTAGGTTAAAGAAGGATTATCTATGTAATTTGGCTAAATGTTGTTATTTAGCAATGGTCTAGGCTAATTACTGATTGGTCTAGGATTAATAGAGATGATATTAATGCTACCCCTTACAATATGACATAAAACCCTATTCTAGTCATGTGAAACTACATGGTAAGTTTGTTTGTTGTTACCATTCTGACCTTGGTTTTATCCATTATTCTATTATTATGGGTTTTGCTACTGATTTTGTTGAATCTATTAGTTCAACCTTTGATGTTGATTTTGTTGCTACACTAGCCATTATTGTTTCTATTACTAATTATTTTTCTACTAATGATTGTTATGTTGGGAAAAGGGGTTTTGATAAATCCCAAGAGTTTGATTATAAGTAGAAGCACCATTATCCAATGTTATCTCCCCATTATCCAACATATTCTCAATTAAATGCTTGATTTGGACACATCTTTGTAAATTATGCCCATTGATTTGATGATAGTCATACAATTCATTTTCATGATACCAATGAAGATAAGGAATGCCTTATGGATAATGCTTTGGTATAGGCCAACTAATTAGATTAGATATAGTAATCTTGAAAAATAAAGACTTGATAGGTTCTCTTAGGTCACTAAATACATGACATGTAGGCATAGTTCTCCTAAGAGGAGGGGTTTGCAATGCTATAGGCTATTGTATTTATTGTTAGGTCTTGGTTTTTATGCTTGTGGCATTGATTGGATAGGTTACTAGGTAGGAATAAGCTAAAAAGGTGGTGTAGATGATGTTTGCACCATTTGGACATGGTGAGATTTGATTACTCCATTTCCCACAATATTCCTATTACAATTGAATTGCTTCAATCTTTCTTGGTTATTACCCTATGCTAGTTGCAATCCCAGTGCTTGAATGGGATGTTAATGTTGGTTATTTCCCTGATTGGTAACTTGATTTTGATTAGTTGAATTAATATTTATTACTCCTTTATTGATGATCACCCACTCAATCAACAAACCTTTATCGATGATTTCCTTGAAAGTAGGTGCATATTGTAGTTCCAAATGATAAGTTATCTCACTATGCAATTTTTTGGTAAACATAGTAACTAATTGTTTATCTGGTAAAATATGGGTGAAATAGCTTTCAAAGGCTCTCCATCATTATAGATAACTTGTAAAACTCTCACCAGCTTTCTAATTTGCTTACATTAAGTCCACTAATGAAATCTCATGCTTGAGATTATAGGAAAAGTGTTTCACAAACTTATCAGAAAGATCATAAAAATCCATTACTAAATTTTTGGGTAACTTTAATAACCACTCCAAGGCTTGTCCAGCCAAGCTCTTTGGAAACAATTGCAAAAGGTAAATGTCACTATATGCCACTAATTGACATGCTACAAAGAATTCAGCCAAATGAGACTTAGGGTCATCTTTCCCTTTATATTTATCAAATTTCAATGGTTCATATCCTAGAGGAAATGGTATCTATAAATACTCCATGTTGAATGGGTAGGAACACACATCATCCATTTTGAAAAATTTAATCTATTTACCAACTTAAATGGTAGCAATTGCATCCTTCATCTATTGTAATTTTTGGGATAGAAAAATGGAAGGAACATTGGTTTGAGGGATAATATTGGTTTGGGTAAGTTGTTGAGAGGTCACAAGTGGGACACTTTGACGAGGGTATGATGGAGATACCTGTTGGGGTATATTAGTTTGGTTGGGGAATGGACCAAGAATATACATACATAGATTAGGATGTACTTGAAATTACATAATCGGTTGTGAAATATTTTGGTTTGGGTTGGTGATAAAGGTTTGACTTGGAGGATTTTGTGGTTGGGATGGAGGGATATAACTATAACATGTTTGCTATGGTTGAAAAGGGACATGTTACCAACTAATTAGACCTTGACGTTGAGTGGGAACTTATGGTTCAAGACCCTATCTCTAAATTTGTGGCACATTTTGAACCAACAGTTGTCTAGTAGATACTTAAGAAACATGGGGACATCCTTATTTCATGAATCCCTATGAAGAAGTGAAAGTAGGTTGTAGATTTGGCATTTATCACTATCCAATATTTGCACATTATTGACTAGTCATTACTTGGTTTTGAATTGGCATATTAGTCTGTGACTAAAGAGGTATGTTCATCGTTACCTAGTGAGGTAGAACAATAGTTTCCCCTAATTGAGGTGGTAATGTATTTGTCCTCTATTATGTTAATACATTAGATTGTGCCTATTGTTATGGAATACTACTTGTTACATGTTGAGGAGTAGGGTTCATCATATTTCATCATTGAGGTGTGACATTAGCCATTATTTAATTACCTAATCCTATAGGTTGCATACTTGAGGAAGTGACCAATTGAGGTTGGGGTGTAGAAACTCCTATTCCCTGGTATAATGATCTACTCATGGGATTAACTATAGGCACATGTTGTTGGATAATTGTTTGCATGTTAGTACCTCTTTGATTGGGATTGGACATTGTTTACACATTATCTACTACATTTGGCTCATATTCTGTGTAGAGGTTAAAGACACTTATTCAATAATAGGCATATACATCAAGTTATCTATCAAAGTGGTTTGTATGAATGGGTCAAAACTCAAATTATCTTATTTGGTTAACTCTATCAATACTCTTATTGAAGGAACTAGGTCCATAAGAGGCTTACTTACCATGTTCATCTAATTGAAATCAAATGCTAGATGTAGGTAGGATTGATATGTTGTCTACATTTGGTTAAAGTGGTCTTCCATGATGTTTTTACCTTTAGTACATTATTTGGACTAGAGCCATAGGATTTCTAGAAGAAGCATGTTGATCATAAGTGATATTATGGGGCACTCTTACTAGACTTGGTAAATTTTCATAGAGCAAGTATGTTGGAAACTTGGCCCCTACCTCTATGGCTCTAACCAAAATATCATATTTATTCTCTAACAAATGTTTTTCAAACAAAAATGGATCATACGTGGAAGTCATATTAGCAGAATATGACTATTGAAGAACTGGCTCACCTAATGTGGGTATTATAGCTAGGTATTGTGTAGTTTATTCTTGGTCTTGTTCAGAATAAGGTGGTGTGTTAAACAGATAGTTAGCCAATAGATCTTGGCTTTATGCCCCTGATTGAGTATTGTAGAGGGATAAGAATCCATCTCATAAGCAATATTATCTGCATAGGTGTCTTGCACCATTTCCTCCTACACAACTACATTACTAATCCCTAGATTATACATGAGTCCATTACGAGTGTAGGAATACATGTTGGGATCCATAGTCAATGTTTTATGATAAAAGGTCAAAAGAGTTCTACAAACTCTAAAAAGAATAATGTCTAAAATAGGTGATGTTCCAACTTGGTCTAGATTCATCAAAAAGATCAAAAGTTTTATGCAAGGATTTGTGATGAAAAAAGCTAGCATGAAGTATCTAATGTTTCACTATTCACACAAAGATAAGCAAGTAAATGGATCAAAAATCAAAATGCCAAACTCTAAAGTCAAAGTGTTTCAAATTAGTCTAATCTAGAAATTTAAAATTTGCTAGGTCTTTTGGCCAAATGTGGCATCAAAAGCTATGCTCAAACAAGGCATGCACTAGGAATCTTGTACAAATGGTGTCAAAAGATATACTTTGAAATAGATGAAATTTTTATTCTAACAGATTTGAAACACTTCTAATAAACACTGGGCACTTGATTCTTAGACATGAACTTGATCAACTAGTTATAAGGTATGAAACAAAAGGCACTTTAGAAATAGTTTATTTTCTCATAAAAATGGTATAAAACTTGGTTCTTTTGACAAACAAGCTAGACAAAAGTGAACAGTATAGCTATTTTAGACAAAAGATCACAAAAGTACACTTGGATTGGTCTGAAAATATAAGAACAAATTTGGAATTCTATGCACAAGAGGGTCTATGAAACAATATTCAAAATGTTTTGAGCAGCATAAATATTGTATACTACCCAAAAGGTGTGACAAAAAGGTTTTTTTCAAAAACTCTCTAAGTCAAAGACATTTTCCCACAATTTTGATAGCATAACACTAATTTTCTTGACTCAAAATGTTGTGGTACATAGTAAGTGTTTAGTATAAAATGGATTAAGTCTATCAAGTGATGACAATGATTATGAGTCTTAACGGCCTTCAACCCAAATTATAAATTAAACCTAAGTTCCTTAAAGTTTAGTGCAAATGGTGAACCCACTTAACACGTCAACCATATGAGCTTATAAAGGTGAAATTTTGAATTTATATTATAAGTGAAGGACTTAAACAACTTTAGTAAATGTATAGACTCAATTAGGTAACATAATTGTGCCAAAGTGGATGATATGACTCTCAATCTTTTGATGAACTTTTGGACAAGGCAAATTGATGATCTTCACAGGTAGTATAATGCATCTTTGTTCAAAATAAAATTTGGACTATGTGTTTGTTTTAGATTTGTTTATTTTACACCAAGATTTGACTTCAAAAAAGACTTTAATCTAGGACAAGACCAATTAATTAATCACTCTTAGATCCTAAACTGGCAAGGTTGCTTGGTATTATTGGAATCTATCAATTGACATCATTTGAGAGGTTTTTAAGTGTTCATCCAAAAGTAAATTCACATTATATATTAGGTTTTTTACACCCCCTCCCTTCTCTTAAATGATATTACTGTGACATGGACCTTGAGGTGTACCTTGCACCAACAATACTTCTATAGCAAGTGGGTATTTGTCTAGGATCTAACAAGTTTCTAAATGATCTAGTGGAATCAATTACACAATGACTTTCAAGCCAAAAAATGTAAAAGAAAAGCATAAATTTTGGGTTTGTATCACTTGGCTTGTTTCAAAAAGGTCTAGTCCTTTTTATAACCACTACATCCTGCTATTTGCTCAATGTAGTGTGATGTCTAGAGTACCACTATGTCCCATGTGCAACTCTAAAGGATTAATTGAAGTTAATGATGGGAGGTGAAAACCCATGTCAAAACTTCCCTAAAGAACTCATGAGATGTGATGAAGTCCCCCTTGTAAGCCAAGTTTGCATAAAAATAAAGAAAGCATGAAAGTAGAAAGACTTTAGGGTCATTTTCAAGGTCACCCAAACTTTGATGAGATTTTGGGGAGTGATTTAGATGACTTTATTTCTAAGCTTTGGACTAGGATACTTGCAATAGGAATGGTGCTTTTTATTCCAAGGGTTCCCTAAAGGGGACAAATGGAAGAGCATACATGCAACATTCCTCATTTTGCCAAACAAAATCTAACTAAACAACTATTGTAAATAAAAATTGACAAGTGTATTCAATTTTAATCCCAACTAAAATATTTGGTGATATTCATTTGACCCTTTGGTCTTCAGATTTTGATCTTTGAAAACATTCATATAAGCATCTAAAAATTTTATTAAACACCAAAACAAATCTCCTAATTGATTTTTTAGACATGTAAAATATGATTTAAAACATGTTTTTATCAAATGTCAAGCTTGGTCCTATAGCAAAAATGTCAGCATGTCCTTTAGCTTTAAAGCTATTTTAGTTTGAAATAATGAACTTTAGAAAAAGATATCTCAACTCTATGTTTTAATAAAAACATAGCGATAAAGTCGGTTTATATAACCAACGATGGTTACATTTTCTAACCAATGTCAGTTATCTAACCAACTTGGGTATACCAATGTGACTAATAGTAGGTATACATATGATGTCAATTTTTCTAACTGACGTCAGTTAATATATGCAACCGATGTCGGTCATACTTGTTGATGTTGGTTACTGTGTAAAACTATGGCAAACAAAAATGGAAAAATAAATTAGAAAATCAATTTACAAGAGTTTTAAGGGTCCAAATGAGTATTTTAAAGTTTTAAAATGATCTTCATTAGGTGTGAGATACATCTAGTCCTACTAGGTGTGCCATATGTGGATCTAGGAATTTGACTCAAGAGAGGATGGTTATTATGGTGTTGGTTTCAAAATGAAATAAACACACTAAATAGCATAACATATCTAGGCCTAGACACTAGGGAGAGCTTAGTTAACAAACATGAATAAAACACACAACTAAAATTCAAAAGAAGCCTTCTTTTACCTTCCTTAGATGCTCCAAAATGCTTTTTTTAGTGTCTTGCTCAACTTGTGCTCATGAAGGCTTCATCAAAGGAGGCTTGGCTATCTCCTCTTCTCTTTGGCACCTTGTGGATTTGGCTTGGCTTGGATTGGAATCAATTTGGCATGGTAACACTAATTGCAATGGATTTTGGAATAATTTTTGCATTATAAATTTGCATTATCAATACTTGAAGATATTTGAGAATAATAACTTTGTACCAAAATAGCTTAGAAATGATGTTCATGGACTCTCTATTTATAGATTTTTGAGAATGTCTAAAATCAACCTGAACCATCCATCCTGAGATTGAGATGTGTGGTTGAGGATTAATACAATTTTTAGAATTAATTTTATAATTATCCTCATCATGAAATTTGAATAAGGTAAAATTAAGAGGCATGGATGGCATCATGGAAGGCATTGATGAGGCATGGAGGGCATGAATCCTGATATTTGTGGCATTTATGGCCTAGGGATGTCTTCCCAAGAAATGAGGTCACTTGATGATGCATGGAATTATTAATTATGCCTTGATTTTGGTTAATTAGATCTTAAGCATGTTTAAGCACTTTGTGCAAAAATTACTCAAATTGATCAGAATGCTTTATTATTGGTCCAAAATTTGACTAGATTAGATTTGGAAGGTAATGTCAGATGCATTGGATCCTTTATTCCATTTAAAATGTTACCAAAAACAAATAACAAAGGCATGTGTCTCATTCAAGAGATTTGATAGGAAAGAGCAATCTAGAGCGCCTAGGTGAAAAATTGGCATTTTGACTCAGAATGATCTGATCAAAGTTAGTTGGCCCATAGATTACATTGCCCCATTTATCGATACCTTATCCAAAATCAGCACTTGAATATGTCAGTTTCACATCATTTAGTGTGTTTTAGTGTTTTTAAGCCAAATTGTGCATTTTGGGTAAAAAGTGGTCAAAATCGTGATTGGAAGTTATCAATGTCCAGTTTTAGGTGTCTACATATTATACTAGGTTGATTAGGTCAACCCTATATAGTTTTGGGTGAAATTCACTTAGGGTCTAGGTCATTTATTTTCTAACATAGCCTATGACCTAATGAATTATTTCCCATAACTATGCTAGGTTGACTAGGTTAACCCTGACAACCAAAAATTTCAAAAGGGCTTAAGTTTAGATCTACCTATATATACAAGTTCATTTCTCCATTATTTAGAGAGGAGAAGATGAAGTAAGATCTATTGCACATTTTCTTATCTACCATTCTACTTGAGGAACAAGCTTAGGGTTTCATACTTTATTTAGAGATAGGGATCTTATCTTGTGGACAAGTCTTTTAGATACATTGATAGGTTATGTAGCCTAGAGCTAATTTATCCTTGCCATCTTTACATACAATAACAACCTCTTTCAAATAACCTTGGCTAAGGTATAGATTGAGGCTCAGCAAGTTTGTCTTCAAAGGTAAGTATTTCTAACTTTGTTCCTCCTTTATAAGAGTAGATAAATATTCTTTTGTACTTTTCTTCTATGTATTAGGATTCTGTATACATTGACATGAGTATATTTATTCTATGCATGTTTAATTTTATTGTTTCTAACCCCCATTTTGTTCCACAATATTTGGTGAGCATCATATTAAAATTTACTTTGCTTGTTATTAGTTTAGTTAGATATCAAACATATGACCTAACTAGGTTTATTTCATAATTGTACTTGACTGGAGGCTTTGAAAACCTCCCTAGCATTATTTATTGTGATAATATATCCCCTTACTAGGTATAGATGATCCCCATATTGGTCATGTTCCAAATTCTCTGATGTCTCCCCAATCGGAAGTGTATGGTATGATCTATCTTCTCTAAGTTAGGATTGATTTATAGACATGATGAATTTGGAATTACATGTAGTATGTAGACAACAATAGTCACATCTTGGTATTGAGGATGTGTAGCCTATCCTAATAATGAACACATAATTATTATCATGCCATAATTTTAAGGATTATTAGGGTTTACACATTAAATCAAGTTTTCTAGGCACACCATAGATCTTCAAGAGTCATGTGCATAGGAATAGGAAATAAAAACATAGATACAAGTACTCCTCAAAAATAGGAATAGTCCTATAAAGGGGACATTAGTACCATATTGAGGACATTACATAATCATGGCTCTACTATCTATATGGGGTGTTACTATCCAATTAGCAGACATACACCAAAATCCTATTGACAACACTCAGACTCAACTTTCAAAACCTAGATCATCTATGATAGTCATTTTTTAGATAAGTCTATATTTATTCTTATCTATTGCTATTTTTATAAATTTAAATAAGGTTAAATGCTATAAAATTTTAGTGTTTAATTATTGTAATTTATTTAATTGATGTATACATCTTATCCCTTTAATCTAAAAATAAGTTTTATATAGTTAAACCCTAAAAGGTTAAATCATTTGGTGAACCCATCTTACTTTGAATATTTCTTCAAAACCCTGGATGACATTAATCCAAATTTTTATGTAAGAATTTAGGGTTACCTACTTATGATTTTCTATTTTTTTAAAATAAATTATCTAATTAAAATCAAATTTCACATTAGGGTTTCAATCTATTTTACATTTAATTTAATTTTTTACAAAGAAACCCTAGATTCAAAAACTCTAACCCTAGATAACCCTAGGTTCACATTTCCAAAAGTTACTAAGTCTCAATTTATAGCTTGCTACCATGATTATCATGATAGAATCCATTTTCAATTCATGTTACAAATCTTGGTACTTTGCTTAGCATGTTTGTTACCAACTATCTATACAAAGGTACGCATGTATTTTATTCCTATCATAGATTCATTTTGAGCTAGACTTGTTTTATAAATTGGTCCTCCATCATGTTAATCCCATTTTACCATGGACCATTGCTATATGGCTCAATTTTAGCTACCTCACTACTAGACAATAGAGGGTTCAGAGGACTCTTTTTATTCCACCTCCACCTAGACCACTTGATTATATATGCTCCCATCCTACCTCTACTAATCTTCCCTAGTAAATAGTAAACCCTATAGTTTGAGATATCACAAGGTGGAATAGGGTGTCTCCTTAGCCTATATAATAGTATCATAACCCTACCATCCCTCCTCTTCCCCATTACACTACAACAACATCCAAATATTAGCAAAGAGAATTTGATATTGTGGATCAGTTGAGGAATAAACCAACTAAAATATCTATATCAGAATTATTATAAAAACTAATAATCTTCAAAGATACTCTATTTCAAATGCTTAATCACACATCTGTATCACCTGACATTGAACCATCCTATTTTGCATCTATCATGATATGTGGAGGATGTGATATCTTTTTCTAATGAAGATTTATCTTCACAATCAATAATTGATCAAAACTTACCACTTTTTATTCAATCTCAAATCAACAACATAACTATTAAACAAGTCCTCATTAACAATGGTTCTAGACTCAATATTTGTAACCTCACATTTTTATAAACCATGGGGGTTGATATAGCATCTATTCAAAAGACATAAAATAACATCTAAGGGTTTGATGAAATTCTTAAATAGACATTAGGATCAATCACATTATTACATTGGGACCAAAAACATTATCTACATACTTTCAGGTGATGCCAAACCATTTACATTATAATTTTTTAATTAGGGTATCTTGAATACATGCTATGGAGATTGTGCCTTCCACTCTTCACATATGTGTCAAATTTTTGTATGGTGGGTACCTATACACATGTTTAATAGATAATCAATGATTTAGATATTACGTGCTCACTAAGCCTCCTACATTGAGTAAATCATTATATGGGACACCTCATATTCTCATCAAGCCCTTACATCACTAAAATACCATTGAGCATATGCATATTTATTAGGTGGGGGAAGTCTAGTAAGGCTATTCATATACCACCTTCAGATCTTCCTATAACATAGGCACCTTCACTGATGATAGAGGACTAACCTCTTCTAGCATAGTTACCTTCACTGAGCATAGAGGAACAACAGCTCATAGTACATACATCTTGATCCAAGATATATAATGATATTCCCACAACGTAGTTACCACTACTTATCAATTCAAAAGAGGCTTACATTGATAATTCTGACATAGATTCACATACCACTACAGAGGATTATTAACCACCAATAGACATCGATGATTATTTATGTGGATTGAGATTTACACCAATGGACCCAGGGGCATACAGATATTTTTTTCAAAGTCACTTATACCTTACCCTACAATAGTAGCCTCACTTATTTAGTATCCTATAGCTACAACATCCCATACTCATCCATAGTTAATAACAGATCCCCTATTCCATTTAGTACATATGGTCACATCTATGGATACTAATTTAGTCATATAAATCTAGGCAAAGAGCTCATAGGATACACCACACCAGATATTATAACTATTAATTGATAGAGTATTAATTTTATTATCCATAGTTTAACATAGATTAGCTAGTAGATTATCACCATAAGAAGAAAAACCATTTTTCCATTTATATAGACTAATAGGACATGATACAAATATGTGTGCAACACTAAAACATTAACTAAATAAATTTAATACTGAGGGCACTATCTAGATTATACGGCCTCCACCACCACTAGTGATACAAGCTAGTAAATAGATATGAGCACTATAATAGATTCATCATTGACATATATATTTATGACAGGATCTATTGACTATACAAATATTTATAACATATAAATATTTTCCTTGTGTGGATACAAATGAGGATTCTAATCCTAATTCTTGCACTTTGGTATTTCTACACCACATTAGTTATCATAAGAGTGAGCTACAACATGATATACATTATTAGGATTCCATCAGACATATTACATTATTAATTACATGTGTCCCCAAGGTGGCTAACACATAATTCTTCATTTTGAGCAGAGACACTCATATATAGGTTACACTTGGTAATACATGGTTATAAGAAATGGATGCTATAGTTGATCAATTAGATAGATTCTTTACATTCACTCATGATGGACACATGGTTCACATTTTACATGATTACATCGATGATAACCATAGGTTTCACATAGATACTATGTGGTCTAATGTGTCTTACCCTAGGACCACATGAGAGGCATATTACATATTTGAACAACATGCCATTCGAATGAACATACTCTAGGCTCATGCTAAGGATAAGACCTCATTGATACATATAGATTGGTATGATGATTGTGATGACAATGACTTATTTGAGTTCAATCAGGCTTAGTATTTAACATTGGATGATCTTCCACTAAATCCACCATTTGATTATCCACATCCCATGGATGTGATCTTGGGCATATAGAGACATTAAAATTTGCTTGTATTTTGTTTCATTTACATTTCTAGTATTTACTTATACTCCCTTTCTCCTTGTACATAGTTAATTTTCATTTACTTATACATAGCTTATACTCAATAAACACAAAAACAATAGAACATGTCAAAAAAACAAAAACATTCAAATATTTCAAAAAAAATTATGGATTATATGCATTGTTATGTTTACATTTATAATACTTTATAGATATTTCATATTTTTATCTATCCTAGTATATTCAATTTTATCATACACATATGCTTCACTTATTCTTGTTGAGTGCTTACAGATTCTAAATAGGACTCTGATCCACTACACTGATCCAGACCAGTTATCATCTACCCATTTGGATATTTACACCGATTCAAGTTTATAAAAATGGTACACCCACCCACTTGGGTCATCTCATACATAGTTTCTACTACCAATTATAACCTTTACATACTATACATTCAGTTTACGCATTAATTCATCTTGATATTGATCATTACTATTCATTGCTTAGATTTTTTTTTGACTATCACTAGTTACACTCAATATATATACATCCTATAATTTACATATATTTGTAATACATAGGTATAAATGATTTCATTTCTAGTTTTTATATATTATACTTGATTTTATTCCTATGCTTCTTCCATCTTCAAGGGCATTTGAATATGACATTGTCCTTTGTCTTTATGACACTTCTCTGTTTGGATTCCTTGGACATGTGCCCATGTCCCTTATATGTGATTTATTGTTTCTATAAGTGGACATTTTAACATGTCCTTCTATGTGTCTCTAAGCCAAATTTATTATTTTTTTATGTAGGTGGACATTTGGACATGTCTTTGTATGTTTCCATTCTCATATTTAGTGATATGTGCCCATGTCCCTTATATTGTGTCCCCTCGGCCTATCTTTTGCATGCCTCATGTGCTTGTATGTATGATTAATTGTATGCTTCTACACCATGACAATTATATTTTCTTGTTACACACACCAAATGTTGATGTCATTAGGGATCTCATGCATCTACTCTTCCTATTTGGGTGTCATGATGGACATCATGCCCCATCCCCCTAGGTAGTTACTCAGATTAGATGTTATACACATTGATTAAATATAACTTGACACCCTTGTGCAATTTTATATTACAACATACATCTTACATTACTTACTCATGCTCAAATTCATTTACATTCTGATATTATGTTTGTGCATTGTATTGGAATATCATGCACATGTTCTAGGTAACACATTTTGTAGAGCTACTTTTTAGAGGTAAATTTTGACACAAATTTCAAAAATACCCTCAAAAGAGGGGGCATTAATAGGTGTTTTTCATAAATATTAGGATCCTACATTTCTATTCATAGATACATTTTAGCACATGGGCTCAATTTTATACATCACACATAAGACAGACATAGAATAAAATAAAAACTTATACAATAATTCAAATCACTCAAAAATTAGACCAAGTAAAAATTAGTGCCATAGGGTGCTACTATCCAATATAAGGCATTACTCTCTAGTAGCTCCAGCTTTAGGACAATTTAGATTGACCAGACTAATACACCAAGTATAATCTAGATTTGCATAGATACAGTCACAAGTTTGATAATTATGTTCAAATTTTACTTAGATACATTCATTTTATCTTAGATTCATACCAATTTCTTATATTTGGGGGCATAATGCACAACATGATCATTTTCACATTTATTTTAATTACACATATTTAGTCATTGCATACTTAGTTTAAATTTAGTATACTTAGATACTAGATTAGGGGCATGTGCATGGCACATAGTTTCCATATACTTAGCTACAAATATGTTGATCAGATATAATGACAAACACCATGTCATTAAATACATTTTATACACTTTTTATCACATTCAAGTTTGTCACCAAATTCATGCCTTACTCCATCTGTAGTGGTTGGCATTCTTGAGTGGCCCATAGCTACCTAATATACCTGAGTGGTCGCAAAGTTGATATACATATATTTACTCATTTAGATACGTTTAGCACTTTGTGTAGTATAGTTACATATTCATATACTTCACATGTGTGGGAAATTATGGATTCATGGCCTAATTTAGTTCTTAAGACACCCACATAAGAGGGTTAGACACACTTATAGTATTATCCAAGTTATTCACAGAGATCAAGATCCACTAAGAAGGGGTGGACAATGATGGAGTCAAAATCAGATTGAGTTATTGAGCCACCCATATGAGGATTCAATAAGCCATAAAATTAGTTCAATATATTTAATGATATGATCACTATCTATACTCTCACACACATAGGTTGTCACTAGGTTCATGCATTGGTTCATGTACACAATGAGGTGTATTGATTTTTTTCCTCTCTCTTTACTCATATTTATTCAATTACATTACTTTAGCATAGTATTTTTATTTAGATAATATCTTAAGTAAGGACTAATTTTTTCATGTTTCATTCTAGATCATTGATTTGGACATGTTCAATATATGCAAACCCAAATTATCATAATCAGAATCAGCTATGTAGGCTTCACTTCTAAGGTAAGTCTAGGTATGATTATTTTTATTTTATACTATTCAATTCACTTTACTACATTACTAACATAAAGGGGGGACAAATGTAATCACCTAAAAGTGGTAATTGGATTATAAGAGTGTCACTTAAGTTAACCTATTCCTAACTTAGCCCTAGACCTATCCTAGATTCTTAGACACACTTTTTCAATCATTAAGTAGACCATAATCACCCATAATTATCCAAAACACAACCCCATATCTATCTTATTATATCCCAACCTAACTTACTTAATAGTCTACCAAGTGGAAATTAGTACCACATTTGGGACACTACAGCCACATGGTGCTAGTCCCCAACTGAGTGATATTGTCCTTAGCCATAGTTCTTCCCAATGGATAATTTTTATAGTGTGTGCTCCTCCTAAGGTTAACCTAATCATATTTTATTATCTACATAAGCTACATAACTCTATAAATATAAGTCTAATTGACCTTTATTCGCTAGATGGAAAACAGATGCAAAAGCACATACAAACCAAAGACAAGTTGAGCAAAATTAAGGTATTTGATTTATATTCTACCCTACTTATGCATACTATCATCTAAAACATCCCTAAACCTAGTTTTCAAATATTTAAAAGCTTCAATCATATTCAATGCATCCAAGTCCACTCTCATTATATCATTCGCTTGTACTTGCATCAAGCACTAGGTGGGAGAACTACATTTGGCTTGATCCCTCTTTGGAGTATTGGTATGTAGGAAACTCTCTTCATAGCTAGGTTTTGAGGATGTCCGACCTATCTTAATAATTAACAAACAATTATTTCTCATACCATACTTTCAAGGAGGATTAGGGTGTGTACACTAAATCAAGTTTTTTAAGTACAACACAAAGCTCTAAGTTTCATGCATGAAGGAATATGATTAAAAAACATAGTCATAGGTGATCCTAGAAAATATGAACAATCCCATAAATGGTACTTTAATTCCATATTGAGGATGCTACACAAGCATGTAATTACTTTCCATATGGGGTGATACTATCTAGTGAGCAGATAGACACTTGAAACATGTTGATGACACTTAAAACTACTCAGAAATCAATTTTTAGAACCTAGATCATTTGCGATAGTCATTTTTCATATAAATATATAGTTATACCTATTTATTTTTATTTTTAAAAATTAAAATAAGTTCAAATGCTATAACATATCAGTGCTTAATTATTGCAATTTATTTCATTGATTTAGACATCTCAACCCTTTAATCTAAACATAAGTTTAACATACTTAAACCCTAAAATTTTAAATCAAAAACATCAAGAACACATCCAAAACAATATGTAATACAATCTTTATTACATTCAATAATCATAAATACCATGGAATACATCCTATATATAGTATGACATTAGGCATTCATGTAAGCTAGAAAGTATAGTAGTCAAATAATGTATACAAATATAACATTAATTTGGCCAAATATTTTCATTATAGTTTCCAAAAATCAAACAAAGTTGGTTCATAGTCCATAGTCATAATAACTCTCTAATATAATTCATTACATCACTGCCCTCCAAGTTAACTGATGATGAGTGATTTATGTGAATGCTTCATGCCTATCATCACTCATCATATATTAACATGAATGATTCATTCATGTACAACCCTTAGAACATATATCATAAGGTATTTCACTCCAAATAGTCTAAATAACAAGACTTAATAGATTAATTTTAAGGTCATTTAAACAAAGGTTCAATAAACATAAAATTGATTTCAAAGTTAAAGAACATATCAAGAAATTCCTTTGATATTTTACATATAAAAAATTCATACATTATTACAATAAAACCTTAAATGAACGCATACTAAAATACACCAAGTTTTCCATTTTCATCAATTATAACCTATTCCAATTGAATAAGTGCTCTTTTATAATAATAAAAGATCCTTAGTAAATACTAAAATATATAATACATTATGTCCATATAATCTTCATAATTTAAAATTATATGAAAAAACATATGCTAAAACACATCATATATAACTTAGTATATTTACTTTTCAATCCATACTTAGTATCTTTAATTTTCAATCCATATCATACATTATAATGACTATATTTAATAGGTTTTAGGTTTAGACAACTCATAAAAAGTTTCTTAGAGTCAGCCAAATTTTCCACAATCATATAGATATTGGTTCTCATTACCATATTATTAAGATCATTATTCTTCACAAAATATTTATACCAAATTTCTCAACCCATAACATATTAACCATTTCATTGAAATGTAAATCTTAATACCCAATATAATTTCCAAAGTCAAAAATTGCATATTTATTATAACCTCATTTTAATATACCTACTAGAATTTTCATTATTTCAAACACATACTTTTTAAAAGTGTAAAATAAAATAAATAAGTTCATAATATCCATATTTACTCCACAAGAAGTTTCCATCTATCCAGTTTATAACTTGGTCTAAAATCAATCTCGTATAACTAGTAATCCTTCATAACCAAGTGTACATAATTCATGTATTAAATCTCAACACAACTGATATCCTCAAGTTTGAATTGGCAATACAAACTCTTAATAAGTATAGCCCTATTATGTTTTCCATAATATTTTATGTATATCTGATTCTTCCTAACATTTAAAAATGTCATTCATTAACCTACAAGATTTTAGTAATATGACATAGTACATATATTACAAGAGAGGGAATAAACAACCAAAAATCCATATAGTACTAAAAAAAAGGGTACAATAGTTCATTAAACTCACCATACAAAAATATACAAACTATAATAAAATAAAAAGTCTCAGATATTCAACAAAAAATGAAAGTTTCCCACATAGTATCAAAATAAGTTCAAATAATAATTTGGAAATCTTTGAATCAAAATGAGAGAAACCCATAATCACATTCATCACTCACACTCTCCATCTACATTGATAATAGGATATTTTGGTGTAATACCACCCATATGAACCTATGGGTGAGAGAAAATATCACCCCCAAAGTTCATATGGGTGACATTTTTTGTAGGAATAGAAAATAGATCGAAATAGTTAAGGCAAGGTTGAGCTCAATGTCCCATTTTCAACAAACTCCACAAAGATATGTTTTAAAAATAAAATACCAACCCCTAATTTTTTTTGGGTTCTTGAAATTGAACAAAGTTTCTATAATATAAACAAGCTACATGCATTAATAATAGCTACAAGCTATGGCCTATGTTTTAACCTAGACTAGAAATTAAAACATGAAAACCCCTTTTTCAAAATTTAGTTTATTTGTTACTTGCCTTTTTAATCTTGTTCCTATCTCATCCTTTCTTTTAAAATGTCAACCCCCAAATTTAAATCTCATCCTTTTCTTTTATCAGTCAACTTCATGATTCTCTCTCCCTTTTTATTTTTCTTTCTTCTTTTATTTATCATTCCCCCTGTCCATGGCCATGTTACTACATGTCAATGTTTATACAATATCTCCAACCTCATGTATTCACCATGGCATATCAATAAATACATGCCCCCAAATTGTAGGAAAACTACTAAAATTTCTTAACTAAACTCTACTTAATGTCAAGTTGAATCCTTTGTTCAAATGTATGCACAGCTGAAAGCCATGCTAACATAAATTAACTCTTTACCATTTCCCTTCAAACCTTTGTGTTTTTTCATCTATGAAACCCTAATCACATTTTACATGAAAATGGATCCTTTATACCCCATTTTGGTGGTTAAACATATTACCATTAAAATACACTAAACAAAACATTAAACTAACCAAAGGTTTAAATAGATCAATTCCAAATGTTAAAGTTTCCAATGTACTTCAAAGCCACTTAAATGTGGTTTAAATGTTTCTAAGGGTTTTTATGGCTCATAAAAAAATAATAACATCCTTTTAATTGAATTTATTCTAATTCATATGAAACTTAGTTTATGTGTAGTAAATAACCAAAAGTACACCTAAAATGAAGATACACTCAGCAGTCAAGCACCATGTGATCATCTATGCAACTCAAGAGTATTAACTACAAGCAATCATGGTATGTAAGTGACTCGAGATATGACATCTAAAAACTTGAGCTAATATTATTATGCAACCAAAACCAAATGCACTCCTACAATTAATACCAAAATGTACATGCCAACAAGATTAAAATATTATATTATAATTTTATCATACCAAGACAAATAATATACATTAAACATAAAATAACATAGGTCCAAACACTACTCAAGAAACTATGTGGGTGTGTATGTATGTTCTAGTTATGTTCTCTCAACCCCCATCTTTTGATATCTTCCACCCTCTCCCCTATGATGCTCTCCCTCTAATTTTTTACTCTAAGGGTACACTATCCTTCATCCACCTCATACACAAAAGAGGTAATTAGTACAATACATACATAAATAATTGAAATACTAATAATGTAAACACCTTAATGAACTAATACATATTCAATCACAACTGTAAATAAAAATAATTTTAGTATATAATTTCTTAAATCATAGTAATGTTTCATATTCAGATATATATAATGTCAACATTATCATAATCAATCATAATTGTAATAAAACATTGGCCTAAATAATCAATCTCAATAGCATATATCTGATTATATCACGCAAATTGGTGGTCTAAAAAATCAACTTTTTAACCATTCATTTTTAAAATAAGTGTTTTTTATAAGGAATAAGATAAGATGTAATATCTCAAATGGTTTTGATTGTGCCTATTATTTTTCCTTTACTTTCCCTTGTTATAACAAAATAGTTGTTCTATATCAAGGGGAATAAATCATATTGGTAGTATTGATCATGTGACAATACATTTTTTCCTTAAGGCCTCCACCTATGCATCTAAAATGGTGATGAAGGAGAGTGGTGTGACTGGTGTCTTTGTGAGCTCTTAGATTGGGATCTAAATCCCATTTTCAATTTTGGTGAATGTGGTGAGTAGTCTCAAGTATTATAAAACATTTATAGGCACTCGAGGGTGCAAGGCAACCAACCCCTAAATTTATATCCACCATTGGTTGAAATGACCAAGCTACTCATAATACTACCATGATTTCATTGATTTGAGGTTCAAAAAATTAGTGATATTCCAATAGTATACATATTATTTAATAGGTTCATCGAGGGATTTCCATTTTGTAAATCAAAGTAGAAATAGAAAAAACTAGTATTTGAAAAGTTTATGATGTGTTTTTGAGAACATTCTCAATGTTGGTAATCAAATTTGTTACCAAAAAAATTAGTCAATTGAATTATTATTCAATTTATATCATGATATATGTGATATCAATAAAATTGGTTATTTACCTTGTACTTTTTTTGTTTGATAGTATCTCTTGATTATGAACTCTATGACTATGCATATTCAGACATCATCCACTAAATTAGTTACAATACCTATATATGCTCATGTGTATTTCTCTTTGATGTCTAAATGGACCAGAGGGATATTGGTTTTGTATTACACCAAATACCTTGCTCTTGGTTGAATCCCAATATCCTACACCATATTAGTTGCATTGACTTAGATGGTAACATACTTTGATAAGTGTATGGTTCCTTCATTATAAAAACTTAAGAGAGTCATCATCACTTCATCTAGTTGGCCAAAGGTGGGGAGCTTGATAAGACATTTTGCATCTAATCCTCATAGACTATCTAGAATGGATATGGATCCTATTTGTCATCCCATGAATTATGTTTGAGATATTAATGTAGTCTTAGTTGAGTCAATGAAATTAAAGGGATCTGGATCATGATATCTTGTCTTCTTGAGTGCAAACCCAAACCCCATCTCTTCCTTCTATACATCAGATAATGTGATAAGTAGTTGAGACCTATCCATTGTGTTATATTATGTGGAAGCTAAATTGAAAAATATGTTTTCAGATAGATATCTAAAAATCAATTCATAGAATTCTATTGTTTTGTGTTGATTTTAAATTCATTTTACTCTATTTATCCTTCCATATATATTTTCCTCTCCCATATCTTTTGACATTTCACTTTGATTTTTTTAAGTTGTTTTCACATCATTATGATTTTTTATTTACACTCCATTTTTTATGATGTAACTTTGAAATTTTTATGGATAGATTTATTGTTTCATCTAACAACATTTGGTAATGTGACATGCCACATTTTCTCTTCAAAAACATTTCATTTACTATACATTACCTAGATATGACACATCTATCTATTTTGGGATTGATGCAATATTTGAAGTTCCTTATCATTAAATACCTTGGTAATTACCCTTTAGTACCTCTCCTTTGTACCTTTTCATTATCACCCCAATCTTGAACTTATTTCATTAACTTACACATTGATCGATCTATCGTTTTATTTCTCTATTAATTCCTTTTCATGGTCTATGACTCCTAACTATATAGTTATACTTAACACCCACTCCATTTTTTAGCATGATATTTATAGACATAATTGATGGTAAGGCTTAACCTTGTATACATTTATTTATGTATGGTTCCTTTAAGGTCCTTGAACACTATAGCTCCTTGTTACGATTCTTCATGGTTAACATATGGTCTTTTTCACTGAATGTGTACTTAAAAATCTATTATCATATAATAGTATTATGTGTTCCAGGTGAAATTCTTTGATCTCAAATTATAATCATGCCATGCCTTCTAGTTATTTTTATTTATTTCATGTGTCCAACTTATTCTCTACCTAGATTATTCCATGTGATTTAACTCCATAAACCTTGCTTGAAGTGAGTCTTGATCTCCGGGTCACATTATCAATGTATTTCACAAACTAAAAACTATGTATTCCATTGGTATCATTTCTTTTATTACATATACCAATTTAAAAATGATTTAATCTTGTCACACATTTATATTTTGTCATGTATGCCTATAAGATTGTATAAATTCAATCCTCCCAGTCATCTCTTTGCACATTACATATTTTCATAAGCATCTTCTCAAGAACTTTTTTTTATGCTTATACCTACCCATTGGTTTGAGGATGATAATCCATGATAAAATGGTATAATATCATGAATTCTTTCATTATATTCTTGATGGTATTATTCATTAAGTGTGTTCCTCTATCACTAAATAGCTTCATAGGACATCCAAACATGGTTAAGATGTTATCATAAATTAATGTGGCTATGTCTTTGGCACTAAAAATTAGTGTCACAATAGTTTCTACCCATTTTTTGAATTTATCTATCATAATAATTATATATTGCATTACGTGATTACTTGGTAGATTACTAGGCTTGATAAATCTAATTCCCTATTATTCAAATAGTTGAACTACTATCTTTTGATTTAGAGGCATTTCATCCCTCTGATTTGGGTTTCCTAATCATTTACAAATTTTATAGTGTTTTGAGACTTTGTGTGCATTATAAAATATAGTAGGCCACCACAAACCACTTTTTATTATCTTCCTTAAAATATATTCTCTTGAAAAGTGTCCTTCTATGATGCCTTGATGTGCTTCTTATAGCATTTATGGTCTCTCATGATCCAAGGCTTCCATGTGCAACACATCACCTTACTCATATTATAAATAATCCCATTGATAATCGTAAACAATATAACTCATGTGACTAACTTATTTTTATGTTTCTTAATATAGTGCATTGGAAAAAACCCTTGTTCCATAAATTTGTTCATCGTCCATAATAAATTCTGTTGTCTTCCATATTCACTGGGATCATAGATACTCAAAATAAATGAGCATCTAGTGACTTGTATTATGGTTCTCTTAGTTCTTTGTCTTTCCTTATGTGATTAAGATGATTTGGCCCCATGTTTTCTCATCCTAACTTAACATTGATTTAAAAATGGAATTCTTAAAATATCATTAACCACCTAGATATTTATCCTCATAGTATCAACTTATTCACCAAATATCATAGAGCTTGGTGGTCTATAAAGAATTCAAATGATGTATCCAAAATATAATTATTGAATTTATGTAATGAAAATACCATATCCAAAGCTTCTCATTATTTTTTGTTATATTTATTCTCATTTTTGTAAAGGTTCTCACTTATGAAGTGAATAGGGTGATCTAAACCCCCATTTCCAAGTTGAGCCAACATAGCTCCTACTATGATTCTTGAATCATCTACATGGATGTGAAATGGATTAATCTAGTCTAGAAATACTAATATTAGGGATGTTACTAATATCTATTTCAAATCTATAAAGGTTATTTGACATTCATCATTCCATTCAAACCTTGTATCCTTACATAATAGTTTTTCCAAGGGATATAATATAGCTACATACCCCCTTATAAACTTTTGATAATACCCATTGTGCCTTATAAATGATCTCACTTTATAATAAATTATAAGAGGTGGCAATCCCATAATAGTTGTAGTTTTGGTTTGGTTATCTAGAATACCATCATTGCATACTATATATCCCAATAGAAAACCAAAAGGTATAAATAACAAAAACTTATTCAAATTCAGAATTATACTCAAAGCTTGGCATTTTTATAACATAAGTGACATATTATAAAGGTGATCTTTGAATAATTAAAACACATCAAAATCATCTAGATAAACTTCCAAAAATTCATGTATGAAGTCCTTAAATGTGGTGGCTATAACTCCAGAGAAAACAACACATGATTTTTTAGAAGAAAAGGCATTACCTTATATGCAAATGAACCCCAATCTGTTGTAAAATTAGTCTTTATTTTAGCTTATACTATTATCCAAATATGATGATAGTCATTAAAACTATCTATGAAATAATTTACATCGTGTCCTATGATTAACTCAACAAATTCATCTATGAAAGGAATCAAGAATGGATCATTAATGTATACATCATTTAGTTCCCTATAGTCACCACAGTGTCTGATTTCTCCTAAATTTTTAGGTTGAATCACCATTGAAATTATCAAATCTACTTTATCTACCAAATAGATGATCCATCATTCCTACATCTGGTCAATTCTAGCCTTTAATTTGAGCTTCATATTTGGATTTATTCTATAGAGGCACATTTTTATAGGCCTTATGCACTCTTTGAGTTCTATGTTCATCTCCCCCAATGAATTTTCTATACTCTTGACTTCTAAAAAATCCATGGGAAATTTATCTTGGTAATCTTGTAGAAGGAGCCCCTCTAAAAATTTTCATTACATCAAGTAGTTGTCTATGGTCACTAGCTTTGGTAAAAAGTATGTACCAATTATGATATTTCTAACATGATTAAATAGTGTAGTTTTCTGAGTCAAACTCATTAACCCATGTTTCATGAGTAGTGGTTCACATGAACCCATCTCTCATGAGAATGAATGGTCCACTTATCACTCATTACATCTAGGTGATGCTCATAGGGGTGAATCATTGGGCCTTCTTAAGAGATCATCCATACCAGTACTACTTTAACTCAAGTGCAATTAACCATGGAGTTTCTTGTAAGGTTAAGCCCACTTATCTTGTTACCCCCATTTTCAAAACCTTTATCAAGTGTTGTGCCTTATTAAATGTTTATTATAGATCCCCTTAAGCTCATCAATTTATAAGTAGGAGGATCTATAATGAATGGTTCATAAGGCACAACACTTGTTGAAGGTTTTGTAAATGGGATAGCAAGCTAAGTGGGCTTAACCTTGAAGGAAACTCCATGGTTAAGTGCACATGAGTTGGAGTAGTACTGGGATGGGTGACCTCTTAGGAAAGCCCAATTATTAACCCATGTGAATAAATGAGTGTTAAGAGGACCATTCATTCTCATGAAATATGGGTTCATGTGAGCCACTACTCATGAAACATGGGTCAATGAGTTTGAATCAAAAAACTACACAACTGAATCTTGATAGGAATATCATAATTTGACTCACTGTTGAAAATACCTCCTACTTATTAATATGTACCAATTTTTTCCATTGATCAACATACTATTTATTGATATATATTATATGGCCCATTTAGAATATATTACCTTAGTGTCCTTTCTCTGTATTGGTCTTGAATATTTATATTTCTTAATTATGTATCCTCTATTTGCTCTACAATGTTGAATATAGGCTCTTTTATTTGACATTTAGGATCAAAGAATCCTTTTAAATATAAATCATCCTCACTATAATTGGATTATACCTAATCTACTTTATCTAAAATCCTATTACATGATTTCAAAAAAAACATTCTTTTTACTTATTGGCCCTATAGTTATTTATAGTTTTGCTCAAGTCCCTAACTTCTTCCTCCTACGAAGTTTGATCATGTACAATTATTATGTCTTCCTCCTATCCATACATAAAAACATATTCAAATTTTGGAGATATTTATGCACTATGGGATTTTCATCCTAAAATGCAAATGTTTGTATAAAATCATATTGGACCTATGACCAATTTGTTTTATCATGTCTGTGTTCCTATTACATATACCATATTTGTGTAAAAGGTGTTAGAGTGTGATAGAACACATGAACCTATTATCTTGGTTCCACACCCTACTAAGACCATATATCTACACATATATAGATGTGAAAATCAAGTCACTAACCATCTTGGAATAATGGCCTGTGATTAGAGATCACAATCACTACTTAAAACTAGGATCTCATTATTTTGTAAGCCTCCTTTTAGTACAATAATCTAAAATGGTTAACTACCTGTCACATCATAGTAACACCTTTGAGTGCATATTTTAGTGTATTGACCTAAAGATCTATGTTATGAACATGGTGTTCCAACCTAGAAATTAATTTTACTAAATCCTCTGTTGTGAAGTATTGAGGCAATTATTACTCAGTATTAAAAACCAATTTTATTGGTGTTACCTTGTGGTCTCAGCATGCCTAGTTTAGTAATGTGTGTCTAAATCATCTCTAACACAATTTGCATCTTCCCATGGTAGATTAACCTCATGAGTAGGTTATATTTACTACATATCTTTTAGAGTCACCTAGTTTAATAGATCCACTTTACATCTTGTACAAGATCACACGAAAGGATACTGGCATTCCTCCATATGGAATTGTGAAACTTTCTCCATGGTTTTGATATATTGGTATGAAAATTAATCTATGTGTTACATTTTTAGTACTAGTCATATTTTTTGTGTGAAATAAATAAACCTTCTGGTTCATAGAGTTTACAATTTTAGTTGTGTTCCTAATTTAAACTAGCTTTCTCTTCCATAGGCATATGATGATGTAGACTTATTAGGAATGATGTACACCTTGATTTTAGCCTTGTTCAAGGGTATTATTATGATCTTGTCCCCTTGATGATCCTCAAATTGATTATCTATTGTATTTATGGTCATTTGATAATCATAGGACCAATTTTCTCAATTAGCATAGGGTATTATGTTTCATCGATCTTCATGTATTTAACTTCAAAATAACTTCACAAACTTAGATCATAAAATTTTATTTATACATCTTAAAACCTCTCAATGGGTTATACTCTTCCATAATCTATGAGACTCAATGTAACTGGGTTGTATATAAGATCAAGTCATCTAATGACCTCCTATGTAGATGAGGGATCACATAAACTATGCTCCCAAATTTGAAAATAACATTTGTAACTTTATATCCCACAATTTTAATTTCCATTAAATGATAAAAATCCATGACTTCTTGGTTTTCATGTACCAAACTACCCTTTTGGTTTTTTGTTTCTCAATTTTAAGACATTCTAATAGATTATGAAATAATTTAAAGATGTTTTTTGATATGTCCTTATTATTCAAAGTGCTCACCATATTAATTAGATCTATAAAAAAATTATCTACTCCATCTTATTTGAATATGTGAAAATTTTGACCATACATCTATGCATCTATAACTACAACATATTCTTTAGAAGCATTCTAATTTTATATGTTCTATAGTAACTATGTTACTTTAGACATCAAAACCTTATCTTTGAAAGGGTTTGGATACTTTTCCTACCAAACCTTTCTGATTAGCAACTCATGTTTCATATCCAAGGGTGGAAATCTTTTTTCTATGTAATGGTTTTAAGTGATAGCTTTAAAATACATAGGGTCTTTTCGTTGCCTCTTTTTCATATTCAAGTAATTCTCTAATTTCTCCATTTATCTATTTTTATAGGATTGGATAATCTTTTTTATTGTGTTTCCCTAAAATTATATAGTAAACACAATAGGTTTGTCTTTATGGGTTGCAGGGATAATTTATGTGATATTATTGTACTCACCACACATTTAGAAAATAAGGGATTGTCTTTCATCATGTCTACAATTTGGTTGCCTCCTTGGTATCCTCCTCTTTAACCTCCTTGATATCCTCCCTATAATCATGGAGAAATCAACTCTTATTTTTGTATCCATAATATCCCCTATACTATCTCTAAGGGGAAGGTGGAGTCCATCTTTCTTGTTGTGGTGTAGACACAAAATTCCAAGGTTATTGGTATTGTGGGGATGGGGGTGTCTATACAATCTGGTAATAAGGTGAATGTGATGTCCATCCTATAATACCTTAAGGCTAATACTAATTATATTATCACATCCACCTAGGAGAAGACAAGGTATCTTGTGTCATCTCCACATCTAGACTTAGAACTCTAGATTTCATAGCTAAAACATTTTACATAGCTAAAGTAAATACATTCCTAGTGATTTATTCCTTTATATTTTGGAGTTATCTTCATTTTTTATCATCATGAATTTGGGATTTTAAAAAAGTAAAATAAATATTATGTAGTTGTTGTATGTATTATTGTATAATTTGATAATTGGAAGTGGGATGTCCCATTATGCAATATATTTCATAGAACTTGTTCTTAGTTCTTGTATAATCATTCTTATGATGTCCTTACCACACTCCAAGTACCATATAAATAGTTTGGGTCTATTTCTATCATACAACTCTTTCATTTTCTATATAATAATATCTATATTTGTAATAGGCTACATGCTTTTTCCATAGTATTTTATCTGCTCAACTTGGATTGCATTTGATCAAGCATCAACCTTATAATAAAAATATGTTTGTATGATATCTAACCAGATCCTAAGTTATAGGCATCCTATGAACCAAGAAGTTTTGTATATGTTTTGAAACTATAAATTCACTAGGTTTATAACATCTGATAATATGTGGTCATAATCCCAAACCAATTCTCCTACTCTCTAGAAAATTTCCTTCAAGTCCTGAATGGTTTGTCTTGGACATTTTTACATCTTGAATTCACCAATGAGTTTATTCTTAACATATTTCAATGCCATTGTGGTTAGATTATTTTTATATATGAATTCTAGAGCTCTATGTGTCAAGACTAATATAATTTCACACTTATTCACATCATTAGTTATGACACCTTTAGCCTACCATTTCATTCCCCAAGTCAAAAAATATAATTTGGGGTTAGTAGAACCATCATAACATGTTAGAGTTATAAAATGTATCAGATAGAGATTCATGCTTCTTACAATTTCACATAAAATAACTATTTGTTTTGGACTAAACTTTACTAATGTCTTAAGCTTTTTTTAGTTGTATTTAGAGTACCAAAATTCCTCTTTTTTACTAATTTCTAAGTTTTTGCACTTATCCTTTCAAATTTAACTATAAAATTATCAAAACCACTTATTATGTATCTCAACTTATAAATTATTTAATCTTATCAATAAACTATGTATGAGGGATGTAGCCCCTCATAATGAATTATCTTTGTCAGAGATATCTCCCTTACTTGAACTTGAACCTAATTTTATTTTATGATTTAACAAAACTTATTTAAGATATTATCCTTCCTCTTCTTAAAATAATATCATCCCATGTAATTACTTCTTGAAACTACCCTCTAGTCATTCTCATTTATTCTCTACAACCTCTTCATGTTCTCTTTATTTCACTTCTCTGATTTAATTTTTGCATTTCACACATTTCATTTCATCTCTTTGGCTCCCTCAAATTATTTGGTTACTCTAATTTTTCCCTCTTTTCAGTATTCAAAATCTCTTGGATGTTTATTTCCTCTCCATTTTGTAAATATCTATTCTTCTCCTAATCAAAGTTATATGACAATAATTTTATGTATTCCATCATTTTTGTTATCATAACTCTATCTTTCAAGCCCTAAAATTGCATTATGTTTATGTTTGTGTGTGTATTCCATTTTATAAGATAAGGTTCAAGATCCTTCCCTCAATTATTTATCATTCACCTTATCCAATCTGCATTCCCATATTTCCCTAGATGAATACTCCATATTGGTCATGATTGGAACCATGGCCTTATCCATAACCAACATCTTCAGAATTATAGGTACTCACTACAAAAAATTTCCTTTAATGTCTCTTACAAATATATATTACATAGATTCAAATGCAATGTACTTTATATGGAAAACAATGTGACATATCCATCAATAGTGGCTTTTCCCAATGGTCTATTGCATGCATCCAATTATTTT